>BSBM01000454.1:10041250-10694375 GCA_027924585.1 Larix kaempferi | reverse complement strand
TAGAATCCATTGATGTAATATATTTAAATTCTCCATTATTAATGAAAATCATAGTATTATTCCTCATATATTGTCCACTATTCAAGCACTAGTCAAACTATGTATAGATCTGTAAATCTATGTGTAGATATGTGAATGTATGGATGTATAAAATTCATGAGTGGGTATGATTCATTCATAAGAGTCTCTGATATGCATTATTAATCTATTTTTATTGGTTTGAAGGTCTTTGGAATCTTTTTGTGCCCATTTGGAAGCTTTATTATTGTGGGTGTTCTAAATATTGCACTAGGGTTTTGGGGGTCAAAATTTACTTTCATTTTAGACCATTTATATGTGTTTTTGGGTTCTTAAACATATTCCATTGCATTGGGATCATCATTTACAGTAGGAAACACTTTTTATTTCATTGAAAAATATTTTTGTTTTCCCGAGATATGATCATTTTACTAGTGGGTCAATCTGTACAATTATGCTAACACATAAAAATGTTTGTGTAAAGTGTTCAAAGCTTCCATAAATATATCTAGATTTTTTTAGTGGTCATATTGGGTGTGTTTGGTAGTGTTAGGGTTGAGGTGAATATGTTTGCGAAATATTTGAGTCTATTAGGAGGTGTTTGGACAGAGTTGGAAACCCAGTGTTCGGTGTGGTCAGATTTGAACTAGTGCTCCTAGTTTCGAATCCAATGATTCTTTGTGATTGCATTGGGGTTGATAGTTATGACATTGGATCAGGAATATTACAATAGTGATATATTAGAACTTATTGTCCATCTTACAATGGTTTGACAGTATTCATTTGGGCTGCACCATATTATTCATATTCCGGTAAACATAATAAAGCCATTGTTTGGATAAATTTGGGGATCAATATTTTACTCTCTATAAGAAAGTTGGAGCTGATGTTCCTAAATTTTTAATTGGGTACATTAAAAACCAACGCTTCGAAGAATTATGTGATGGATTCTATGGGGACCACTTTGTGTCCCACACCATTTCCCTTAATATTTTAAGAGATGGATATTATAGGCCTACACTATTTAATGATTTTCATATTTTTGCTATGTCTTGCAGGCCATGCCGATTATTTTTTGGGAAACAACATTTGCTTGCTCAAACTTTAGAGTCTGTTATAGTATAGGCTCCTTTTCAACAATGGGGTTTATATTATATACATGAGTTTAAATGTAATTCTAGTAATGGATACCAATGGATATTAATTGCTACATACTACTTTACTAGGTGGGTAGAAGCCATACAAACAAAGAAGGCAACTAAGGAAGTTGTTATGGGTTTCCTTAAGGACAAGATAATTACTTGATTTGGGGTCCCATAAAAAATCACCACAATGCCAAATATTTTAACTTACTTTCTCTATCTATATTTTTATTTGACTATGGTATTGCGTTATCTCATTAATCAAATTACTACCCACAAGGGAATGGGTTAGCTAAATCAAGTAATAAAAATATGACAAATATCATAAAGAAAACCATAGGTGATAATAAGAAATGTTGGGATAGTAAAATCAAGTATGCTTTGTGAGTAGACATAATCAAAACCAAAAGAGATACATGTAAGAGTCCTATTGAATTAGAGTATGTACTGAAAGTTAAATTACCTATCAACTTAAAAATATCGGTTTATTAAGGTTTCAATCATTCACCACCAATCAGGAGGAAATGCAAGAGAAATAATAAATCAACTTGTTGAGTTTGATGAGTCTAGGAGAAAGGATTTTGGTCAAATGATGAAGAACCAAGGAAGAATCAATGGAACATTTGATCAAAAGGCTATGCAAATATCACTTGAGGAAGGAGACCTTGTCCTCCTTTGGGATAAAAGAAAGTAAAATTCTATCATGCATAAGAAGTTTGATATTTTGTGGCTAGGTCAATATCAAGTTCAAAATAAGGTTGGGTTAACTCATTTTATCTTATTAGCCTTGATGGTGAGAAGTTTCCTTTGTTGGTCAATCGCAAACATCTCAAGCTTTACTTTTTGGCCACCCTTTAGTGTTAGAAATAATAAAATATTTAGCATGAGAATTAGTTTGAATTTCCGCATAGATTTTGTTTGTTGCACTTTATTTTTGAATTGCATTAGATATGTTTACTTTATTCCTTTACTTGATTTATAAAAAATTTAAAAATTTAAAAAAAATGGTTTTCCACATTTTGGTTTTATTTTTATATTCTACGGGGATAGACTCTCCCCATATTGTAGTTCTCATAATTTAGTTTGAGTATTAGTAGGCCTAGGTGATTGAATATCTCTTCTATGAGCAATTATTGTTCGTGTTTCTTGTACCATAGAGCTTGGAGTGCCAAATATTTTTGAGATTCTCATGCACTCTATCGTTGAGTACGAGCTATATGTTACCCCTTGACATGTAGGGGTGACTTGAAAATCGATGCCTATGTGATCTTCCAACACATTCAATAGTTCAACAAATGACAACTATCATTTTCCCATGGATAATTGCAAGAGACACTTTCAGCTTGCTCAAATTACCATGTTATGTGAAAAAGATCGACGAGGATATTCAATTGACACTAGTATTATGACATATGCTACCTAGTTGACTCATGGTAAATGATTTTTTATGTGTTGACATGACCATGAGGGGTCAATGGTGTTACTTTATAATGCATCACGAATTTTAGATGCTTGTTTCATGGAGAAAGATGCATTGTGGCGTGGTCTTAATTTTTCCTTTAGATAAGTGTGTATCCTTGTGAGTGAGGTGTATCCATATAGATTTTTAAGTGTGACACTCATTTCACATCATGAACAACATTTTACCTAGTTTTTTTCATGCCATGCCATTTCACTAGCCCTTTCACCCATTTCCATAATGTCCCCCTTTTGTAATTGAGTTATTGTATGTTATGTTCCAAGGTCTCTATACTATTCTCATGTATGAATGCCTCAGACAAAGTTAAAGGACTCAAAGTAATCTAAGGGTGATACAACTAAATGATTAATGTTATATGTGTGAGCAATACCCTCTTGCAAAAAATCTAGGTTCCCTATGTCCTAGGTTATCAAATCCAAATCTAAAGCAAAGGGACTAAAATATAAAATAAAAAATTGAAAATGATATAAAAATAAAAATGGATCTCAAAAAAAAGTTGCAAATAAAGGGGAACTTAAGAAAAATCGTTAATTCTTAGCTCTTGAAAGTTGAGGGGTAGACCTAGCACTTAGTCACATTTATGCGGTGGTCAATTCATGAGTACCCTCTCCATTGTACCAAATTCACTTGATCACCCTCATATTACTTAAAAACTTAGGAAATGCACAAAGTCTTAGGGGTCAAGCATGTAATACATGGTTAATTATGGCCACAACATGGTAGTTATATGGTTAATTATGGCCACACCATGGTAGTTATATGGTTAACGGGATAATTAATTGAAACACGAGTCAATTAATTAGTAAAGTGCACTTGATAACCTTTTCATGTTAATGTTTTACATTATTTGAAGGTATTTTCCTAATTTATACGTTGTTGGGGATTCATAAGATAGCATCCTAGCAAAATAACACGGTCTAACAATTGGTTGATGTTATATGGTTAACTAGGATTCCCCCTTCTAATGATGCACCCTCTTTCTTCATGCACGCTAGTAGGATGCATGAGGCACATGCGATTCATCTAGTTGACACGTATGAGAGAAAAAACCCTCTTTTCTTTATGTATTGATGGTTTGGATGAGTTGGCATGAGGTTTGACTAGATATTGGACCTTTGGCACACTACTTGATGAGTTTATTACACCTTTTCCTTTGAGTGATCTAGGGTTTTTGACTTGTCTTTGACCCTTGAGACACATGGAATCTACTTTAATGAAGGCACTCCAACATTTGAGGACTATTACAATCATTTTTTGACTTGTCTTGATGACATGCTACACATTTGAGATATCACCTATCTCATACATGCCACATTTTATAAGAGCGCTCATCTCTATTATCCCATGTTGTTGGAGAGAGAGCCACTTGTTATGACTTGACACATTGTTTCATGCATTATTGATGAGGGAACCCTCCTATGTAGTTGTTGATGGGTTAAAATCCTTGGGGTTTTGGACCTAGAGTTTTTCTTTTTACCATATCTATTGGAGTGCTCCACCTATCAGAGTTATTATCTCATATCTCGAACATTAATCCACCTATTATAGAGATGTGCCCCCCTCACATGGTCAAAATGGTTAGGGTTTTGAGTTAGGTTTTTGGTATTCCAACCATGTCATGGAGATTTTTATTATTTGTTTATTGAGGAGTTAGATATTATCTCTTCCTATATAAGAGACTCTCCTCTCATTGTAAAGGATGCTAGAACTTGGAAGATAAAATTCCTCTTGCTAGTTTGCTTAGTTTTATTTGTGTAAGAGTATTGGGTGAATATTGGAGAAGTTAGTTGGAGATATAGGTGCTTGATGTCAATTACGGATTTCTTCTATAAGTGGTAATTGTTGCCGCAAGAATATTGGGATAAACACCTTACTTTTCAATTCAAAGTTTTGATAAATTTATTTACTAGATATCATAATATTCAACTCTTAATATATGTTACTTGTATTAGGATTGGCAAAAATTACATGCATATTTTCTTCGAGGATTTCAACTCTTTAATAATCCCTTGTATAAGAAGAAAAACATACTTTGGCTATAAAGAACTAGGATATGGGTTTGAGCTCTTCTACCCACTCCTACTCCTTAACCACCAAAATTTCACATGCTTCCTTTGTGGCTCCATTTATTCCTCTTTTTAAAAAACTAGGCACTAGTGAGGTGATATTATTCCATCTTTTAGCCATTTCAAAATAATTTAAGTCATTTCTTTCAAAGTTCTTAAATCTGGAAATTAATGTTTACCTTAAGCATAAAAAATTCAAGGAAAGTCTAATAGATTAATTCATTTTACCATTTTCAAAGGGGTTGCACTCTATTTCTTTCTCGTCTTTAACATATTTGCTATGTTTACTCTCTAGAATCAATCTTTAGGGTAGATTATGGTATATGTAACATAAATACTTTGAGGCGAAATTACTTCCATATTTGCTTCAATTTAGCTCTTTTGAGCTCATTTCATTTAACATTTAAGTTGGGTTAAACTATAAATTGTTTTATGAGTTGTTAATTGTGGAATTTATATCATTTTCAACACTCTTTAATAATTTTATAAAGAATTCAGATCTGATTTATTCCTACAATTTTTTATTGCATGAATACATCATTTACACGCGTAATCAATGGCTGACAACTTATTTGGAATTTTTTTGTTAACTATCAACTAATACCGACACATTTTTCTTACGTTGATTGTTTGTACAAGTAACTAAGTTGATCATAATCCCTTGCACTTCAAATACTTGGTTACTATCTAATTCCTAGCTCCTTTGCACATAATTTCATTCATTTAAGTTGATGAAAATCTTCTATTGTTATTAACCACAAAATCTCTCTTCCAAATTCATAATTTGGGTTAATTATAATCTCTTTCAATTTGTGAGTTTATTTCTAAAACTAATGGTAACTCTATTCTATTGGCGATCCCATCGATATAATAAGAGTTTGTGGTTCATCTAGTTGTATTTTCATAAATTTAATTTTTCAGATTTATTTGCAATTTGTTTCCATGCTTTAAATCAATGCACATAATGCTTTCACAACTTTCTTTACTGGTTTAAGAGATTAATGTCCATTGTTGGTCACTTAATTCATCTTAATCTATAACAACAATGCTATGTAAATCTACAATGGTTTAATGAAAGACATTTCACTTGTTATTTTACATTGAGATTCTCATGTTTAACAAGCTTTCAATCTAGTTCTTTTGCAACAAGTTGTTTATCATTCATTTGGCAAATCATTTATCACGCAAGCTTGGTTGGTTGCATAATATTATTGATTCATGGGTGTTTTAATCAAATTATGAGTTAACATTGTGGTTTGTTTGATTTATAGAATTTTGGATATCTCTTTCAACACTTAATTGGATTGTAGCTCATAATAAGCTTTTTTAACTCATAACCATTATCCATCCATTAACTTTGCAACCTAAGTCAATTTTCCCAATCACCAATCTCTTGATACTTAATTACTTTTAGGGAATCCCCTCTAGCGATTTGATTCTATCCAAGTCACTAAAATAAGGGAAGTAATTGTTAAGGTTACAATGGCATTACTTCCATCAGTTGTACTTAGCTGGAGATTGTTGAGACATTACATCTAGGGTGTTAGTTTTTGTGATAACAAGAAGCACAACTCTAAAAAATTCAACTAGCTAAATTTATGAGTCCAAAATGCACATTAGCATTGTTTCAAGGTTCCTTTCTCTATTACATAACCTCAATAGTAACATGTTTATTTTATCTTTTGTTGTTTCAACTATATTAAACCATCTCTAAAGAAGTTATTGGGATTATGTTTAAACATAGACACAATTATAATTATAGCTTAGCAAAATAAAATTCATGGATCTTTATATCTTAATAAAGAATAATGTTTCTATCTCACCTTGCAATTTCCTCCATTATAATTAGCTCGTGGGACAAACATACAATAAGTGGAGGATATGACATCTTAAAATGTACTCAAGTGAGTCGAGGACCAATAAACAAGTGTGTGAAACAAATCACCATCTTTATAATGGTGCATTGAATACAAATTTACATGGTTGGAAATTCAAATGGTTTCCACCTGTCAAAATTGTCGTTTTTAACCAAATTGTGAAACAAATTCTACATTATAAGCCAATTTATGATGGCCTAGATAGAGTGTTATCCGTATTTGATGGTTAAATTGGCCCGTGATGGGAAATTCAACAATCAAATTCCATCACTATTCACACTTTACAACTACTCAAATATCGTTTGTATGTCATTTCAAATTCCACGCGACACCTCACCTACATGTCACATCTTTATACAATATTTTAAAAGTATCCATTATAACATTATTATTGGTCATGCAACATTTATTTTTGTTTAACTATTCTCACATCATATTTCACATCCCCTTTAATATTGAAAGTTGATAAATTTTACAAAGAATAATATTTAAAAACCAGTATAACCAAGAAACAAGTAATAAACACAAAGAAAAATTTGAAACACGCCATCTTGAGTTCTATGCTCCGAATATGGAGATATTAGCATAATAATTTGGAATTTGAGTATTTTCTTTGCCTCTATGTTTTTCTTTTGGGCGTAAGATTGGAACCATAGGTAGCATAGAACTGGAGTGGCAGGTAGAAGAATTGGAACTACCCATGAGACCTCGAGGACTAGACCATGAGACCTCTGTATCCAGGTGACTTCAGAGATAAACCTGTGAGCCTATACATTGAATAGTGGGTGGCTCGGGATCGGGTTAGACATGGGTGAGTCATGGTATCTAATACTGGTGTTAAAACTACTGACAGCAATGACGTTATCCTGTAAGAGTGCTCAATAATCAGTGGGATGCTTGTGATAGAAATGGTGATTACTACTGTTGTAGATCCATTGATAGCAGTGACTTATTGTTGGAATGTGTAGTTGGGTTGAGATTAATCCCTGTAAATCTTCTTATCACATGTCGGGAAGTGTATGTAGATACTGGTTGATACAAGTTACAAGCTCCTTGGCCAAGACGAGGTCTTTAGTGGTTATGTATTGATAACATTGTTGAAATACATTTGTTTATAATACATCAATCCTTTTCACATTTATGTTCACCTATTTCCACTCGGGGATGGACCAATGTCAGAACCATGGCCGGGTAGCGACATCGAGCGAGCAACGGAAAATTTTTGATGAATGGTGGGATGGTGTCAGGGCTTTCCAGTCTGATGCAGAATATTGGAGGGCACATGCATCCCAGGTGGAACATATCCTAGGGAAAGGGATAGATGATGCCCAGGAAATCGGGATTGTGAATGTCCTAAAAACGGTGGGGAATCTGAATCCATCATCTCCCCACCAGTCCATTGGTTATCGACCCTCAGTCCAGGACTCCTCATTTCCTGATATTCCTCCGGTGAATGAGCCTGGCTCCAGACGAAACTTTGTCAGGGGTCCAAGGTTACGATCTGGTGTTTTCAACAAAAAAAACAACAAGCTAAAATCTCGTGGGAAAGGCACCAATCTCTTGATGGACCGCCAATCGGGTCTTGAGGGTATTGCCGCCCTCTCCATCAAAGCTCTTGTGGGAAAATTCACATATGGAGTTATGAACCCTAAAGATATAGATCTTTGGGTTTCTTCGAACTGGGACAAACTCATAGGTTACAGATCTGAGATATACATCATGAACAAAGGTTGGTACATATTTTATTTCAGGTTGGAGTGTCACACAGATACGATCCTGGAGAAAACCTGGATAAAAGGAAATGGTATCCTAATGCTAAAAAGATGGCACATGGGTTTTGACCCTGTGACTGAGAGGATACGATTTCGACATCTCTAGGTTCTTCTACCCGACTTTCCTATGGCTATGTGTTGGTAGGATTATGTGTTAATTAATTTCCAATATTTAAATTGTCAACCCGGGGCTCATAAGCTTTGCAATACGAGCATTGTAAGTGCAGGGTCGAAGGTTAACCTAATCTAGTCTAACCTAACCTAATACTGATAAACACGCTTCAATAAAAAATGAACTATGAACTGTAAATTCTATATTCCTATTTTAAATTGCAAATTGTGCTAACCTACAAACTAATCATTAATTTCAAACTTTAAACAAACTAATTGCAAATTATGAATTATTTCTCAATTACACACTAAATCAAAGTTTATAATGAAAAACTAATTTAAATGCATTTAAAAACTATTTTTATAAACTCAATTCCAAACAGAGTAAAATAACCTATTTAATTAACTAATAAAATAAATCTAACACCTATCTAATTAATTCCACATCTAATTAACATTTAATTAAAATATCAAAATCAAAACAATCTATCTATGAAAACTTCAAAATCCCGGGTACTATACTAATAAAACCACACCAAGAAACTATAAACTACCGAATAAGATCTATAATAAATCCGGATTTTAAAATAAAACTTAAATTACAAATTATAAAACAAAACCATTAAATTAATTATAAACTACAAACTAAACATTTTAAATCAAACTCCTCTCATTTAAAAATTAACACTAAATAAAACTAATACTAAATAATAAAACTTTCATTAAACTAAAATCTAAAGTGGACTGAAATCAACAATAATAAAAACTCCAATTCAAGGTGTAAAACGCTTGAATGCAAGGTAAATTATATTTCTTCAAAACTCAAAGCAGGGTATAATAGATTTATGTATTGTAGATTTATTTATTTATAAAATTCGGGCGATCTAATGTATACAATCATCTGCAGAGCGTTAATGAGATTAATACATATGAAGAGTAAATAAATTACAGTGAATAATACTCTGTAAATAGTGGGGGATTCAATCCACATAAAAATAGCACTTCTAAAATAATTTTATGTTGTTCAGCCCTGCATTCAGATCTGCATTCTAACCTGCATACAGACCTGCGTTTAGATAATTAAATATAAAAACGGAATTGCAAATAAAAGCAAACTACAATCCACCAAGACTCGAAATTAACTTGTTCAGAATAAAATACGTGTTGCAAATCACAAACAAAATCTAAACTATAAATTAAAATACTACAAACTGAGCATTACAAATGAATTAATATAAATTACAAATTAAACAAACTACCTCACAAACTAGTATAAATTACAAAACAAAGAAATTATCATAAAAAACAAACTAATATAAATTACACAGAAGTAAAACAAATAAGCTAAAACATATCAGATTACATAATTTTTAATTCCTAAAACATAAACTTTAGCTTCTATAATAAAATTCCTATTCTATTATCACAAACGTTAATTCAAACTTCAATTTAATTATAATCCTCAGTCAAACTTCAGTCTCCGTAAATATATTCAAACTTTGATCAAATTATGGTGGATGGAATCTTATATAAATGAATTCAAAGTATGAGATTTTATACAAATGGACTCCACTGTTGAATCATTACATCATTGATGCGATTATTTCCTAGAATTTTTGAGAGGGTTTAAAACAAATTTAATAATTCCGTCATGTTTTATTCCTTTCATCTATATACCATTCCAACTCGTTCAAAATGCATTTAACAGAGGTCGATTCTGACAGGCAAAGCACATCATATTAAATCTGAAGTTTAAAATGAAGAACCAAGTCTACATGTAAGAAAATATTCTACAGGCAGCGTTAATGAAATGAAATGAACTAAGAGCATTCAAACTATACCCGTTCTACTCCTACACAAGAAAAAAATAGTTAAATCAAATTCTAAATTTACGAAAGTGAAAGCTAAAGCAAAATTTCAAAGGGAAGAAAAATACGATCCAGAAGATGGCCAGTCCCTGGAGGTTCACAAAACACAGCTACATAAAATTATGTACACGATCTGGTTTCCGGAACCAATTCTTCATTAAAGAAAAAGAGATTGAACTACAAAATTATCAGCAATCAAATCTTCACTCTCTGATCATTATCATTCTCAGCCATATGCATCTCTATTTATACAGGAAAACAACGATCTCACGGATAAAATCAAATCCCGACGCTTTTTCCCGTTCAACAAATTATTAAATTGAGAAAATCGTCCAAATCCTAATTCTGGAAAACTCATGTCTGTTCGGCCACATTTTTCTCCCTGTCTGTTAAGTAATTTGGAAAACTGTCCTTGAATAGGGTAAATCCGCCCATTTGGGAAGTGGGTTTTAAAGCGTTTCTACATATTCTCACAATGTTCTCCCGAAATATACCTCTTGAAATGATGACAGGAATGTGATTTGCAACTATAACTAGCTGAGAATTGATGTTGGGTTGTTGAATTGATTGTTGGTTGGTGTGTTGGCTTCACACTGTAGTTGGGTTCCTTAATGCCTCCCCATGATCCATAGTTTAAAACCTGTGTGATTCGATCCGCAATATTTGATCCTACGCATGATGATCCGATCCATAAATCCCCTACCTACATAACAAAATAAACAATCCTTTAGTTATGTATTAATACTTTTCTGCGTTATATTAAGCAAGCACATACGCGTTAGTTTATAACCTAAAAACAAATCCTTGTATTTAATTAAGCCCAAAACAAATTATTGGATAACATGGAGTGTAATAAATTTATTTGTTATGCTATAGTCCAGGTAATATTTCATTAGTTTTAGGTTTGAAATGGCATAACAAATGGATACATGAGCGGGCTTTTAAGATATTAAATAATTTGCATTGCGGCCAACGTAATATTTCATTTGTTTTAGAGTAGCGAATTAAAAGGGTAAGTGAGTGGATTTCCCATGTAACCTTCAAATGATTAATAAATTGCCACTATATCATAATACATTTTTAATGAGTTTTATGTTATTATTTTAAATAATTTCATTTTAAATCTTAATAAATTCTTTTAAAGAGGATTGATATTTCAAAAATAATAATAATCCTTTCAACATTTAAAATTTTTTATTGTTTATTTTCTTAAATTTAAAACAATGTTTAAAGTTCATGATCAAGCCAAGTTTATAATTTGTACATGTAGATATACGGATCAGAAAGAGACAAAGGTAAATTTGTTCGTCAAAAAGGGTAAGGCAAACCAATAAACCAATGCGAAACATGCTTATAGATGATCTTGCAGAAGGCAGGGTCGGATGAAGGGTAATATGAAGGGTCGGATGGAGTACCGAAATGCTTATCATTTGGACAATATTGCATTTAATACATTAAAAATAACATATTATGCTTCATTTACGTTTAAGTGATTTAATTGATGAAATACAATAAAAGATAGCCATTTTTAAGGATAGTTGTATCAAATTACAGTAAATAGGCCGGGAAATTAATATAAATAAAATCATTATAAAAGACAATTCCGGAGCCCAACACTATGTGGCACAGGGAGGGATTTATGGTTATAGCTAACCATTTGGGAAAATTTCTCCACGTCATTGTTGGCACACTGAATGTTATGGATCGTCGGGTCGGCAGGGTTCTAGTTGAGATTGATATATCTCTTGGCCTTTTTGAGTCCCTGGAAATTGTCTAGCGGGATAGGAGATACTCTCAGCTTCTAGACTACTGGGGGGTCCCCTTCAGATGCTCCAGATGCAAGGCTGTGGGGAATCTTTGGCGGGAGTGCACTGACTCAAGCTCGGGTTCAGAGCCTGACTCAGCTGAAGATGCTGGGGCTTGGACCTCGGATAGTTCTACTGATTCGGTCAGGGCTGAGGGGGGCAATGAACTAGATATTCCTACTGTCACTGGTATGCCTACTGGTTCAGCCATTCCCACTACTATCATTGATAAGCTGAATATACGTGACCCTTCTTTTTCATCCACTTTAACTAAAGAGGATCTAGATTTTCTATCGGCTCTGGATGGAAAGGGGGGTCATATAGGTGAGGGTATTGTTGGCGGCCCTCCTACTTTCTTCCGGGGTTTTCAGAATCAATCGGATTGCATTGTGGATGCATCAGCAATTAATATGTTTTCACCACCGATTGCGGCCCCTGTTGATGATATTGTTCCTATATCTATGCAAGATGCTTCGCCCCTCCCTTAGTGTGATTCGTTGGAACATACTCCCCTGATGACCATGGTGACCACTACTCAACTAATCCCTCATATTCCCTCTGGTTCTGATCTGGTTACATTGACTGATATAAATCCGGGGTCTTCATATGCACATAACTCTGGGGGTTTTCATGTTGATCCAGGGATGCAGGAGTCTGGTGTTATCTGATTGTCAGGGAAAGCCCCATCATTTGCTGAGGTTGTAAAAACAAAGTCTCCACTAACAAATTTCATTGAGAATATACCTTCTGCGGTGATTCCAGTGGAGCCTCCTTCACATCCGGAGATTGTGTCACAAGGCATTATGTATTAAGGGTGTGAGGATGGGGGGCATTACCCAATTTTCATCGATTAAAACCAAGAGTACGCGGAAGGGTAAGGTTCAAAAGGTTGATTCTCCATCTCCGGATTTATCCCTGATTTCATCTTCATCAAACAGTACAATGGACTCAAAATGGGCTCTTAGAGATATGAGGCCCTTACGAGGGTTAAAAGATGATCATTTTTTCTCTAAATATTAGAGGGATTGGGAGCCCTCAGAAAAGATTGGCCCTCAAATCACTATTAGATTCCTTAAAACCTGACATGATATTTTTACAAGAGACTATGGTATTGGCGGAGAAGGCAAGATTGTTCTTTAGTAGCATCAGACGAGACTGGGCCATCTGTTCGTCGGATGCGGTGCGCTTATCATGGGGCCTATTATTGGCTTGGGACCCTAAACTATTTCAACTTTCTACATTTTCTTCACATCTGGGGATTATAGTGGAAGGTAATGTTAAGGGTTTCTCAGACATTTTTAATTTTATAAATATCTATGGCCCATATTCTGACCGTAAACCTTTCTAGGAAAATGCAAAAGATGAGGGTTTTATGGACTGTGAAAATGTTTTAATGGGGGATGATTGTAATTTCATTATGTCTTCGGCTGAGACATGGGGTAGATATGCTCAATTTGATCCATTAAGTTCTCATTTTCACGATTTTTTTTATGAACTTGGGTTGATCGATATACAGTCGGTATCCTTAGGGCCTACCTGGAGCAATGGTAGGCTTGTTGATCACAAGATATCAAAACAGTTGGATAGATTCTTTTTAGCCAAGAATTTGTCTCAGAAATGGCAAAATTATCGATCCTGGACTGTACTATCCTCAATCTCTGATCATTGTCCGATTCTAATGGAGGTGGATCTTGGGGTGGAAAAAACTCCTTACCCATTTGAATTCAACCACTCATTATTACAGATTGAGGATTTCTGCAACTTAGTTCGCCATGAATGGAATAATGTTGATATTGAAGGGTTAACATCGGTTGCTCATTGTTTATTATAGAAATTGTGGCATTTAAAACTGGTGGTTAAGAAGTAGGAGAAGGAACGGAAGAAGTCTGACTTAGGGGAGATTGCTAGCATTGAATCACAGATAAATACACTAAACGAAAATCACCAGGGTGGTCCTTTGCCTGATGGGGCTAGGAAACTTTTGTTGGAGCTGGAAAGTAGACACTTGGTGCTCCAAAACCTTGCAAAGGCATCCTGGAGGTTGAAGAGCAGGGCTGTATGGGTCAACTTAGGTGACCAGAATACAAAATTCTTCTAGAGATTTGCAAACAGTCATCGTATCAGCAACACCAATTGGAATCTGATGGATAGTTCTGGAGAACCTATCTCGGCACTCAAGGATCTGCAGAAGGAAGCTACTGCTCATTTCAAAGAATATTATAAGGACCCTGGTACCACTTCTATTAGGGAACAGATTTGGATTATAAAAGAATATCCTCGCTTGTTTTCAGAACATGAGGGTAATGATATAATGCGCCCTGTTACACTATCGGAGATACAAGCGGTACTAAAGGGTTTTGCAAAAGCTAAAAGTCCGGGTCCAGATGGCTGGACCGCGGAACTTTTCCTGGAATTTTTTGACTTGATGGGTCTCGATATTCTTGAAATGGTGGAGGAATCAAGAGTACTGGGGATTATGGATGGGGCTATCAATGCTACTTTTTTTCCCCGCATTCCCAAGATCTCCAATGCTTCTACTTTTATGGATTTTTGGCCTATTTCCCTATGCAACCTGGTATATAAGATCATATCAAAAACCATTGCTTGCAGGTTAAAACTGGTATTATCCAGGGGTATTACATTGGAGCAGTATGGTTTTCTGGAGGACTGTCAAATACTGGACGTTGTTGGGGTGGCTCAGGAGGCTATGCATAGCATGAAGTCAAAAAAATTATAGGGTCTTATTATGCAGCTTGATCTCACGTGTGCCTATGATAATGTGAACTGGTCTTTCCTCCGCTTAGCACTGGTTCAGATTGGTATTCCACAGGATGCTATTAGATGGATTTTTTCTTGTATATCATCAGTGAACTATTCTATACTGATAAATGGAAGTCCTACAGATTTCTTTCAGTGTTCTAGAGGCCTGTGACAGGGATGCCCTCTTTCTCCACTCTTATTTTTTATCGTGATTGAGGGGCTCAGCAGGATGATACACAAAGAAAAAGATGATTTGTTAATTTCTGGTATTAAGGTATCTCCCCAGTACTCCATTACACACTCATTTTTCGTAGATGATGTTATGATTTTTGGAATGGTTGATGCTCTGGAATGGAGATAGATTTGGTGTATATTGCTCCTATTTCAGGTATGTTGATTAATGAAAAGAAATCCAAGTTACTGAAACACAATCTAGAGGATCTGATTTTACTTGAAATCACATCGGAAATTCCACTCCCTGTTGTAGATATGAATGATGGAACCTATTATCTAGGTTTTTTCATAAAATTAAATGGTTATAGAGTGGAGGATTGGCGATGGCTTGTAAAAAAATTTGAAATTCGCATAATGCACTGGCAATGGCGATGGCTCTCTAGTGGTGGTCGAATGGTACTTGCAAAATCTATCCTCCATAACTTGGGTGTTTACTGGTTTTCACTATGTAAAATCTCGAAATCTATCCTTTCCAAGATTCGCCAATTGATACACCAATTTATTTGGTCTAGAAACGGCCGTCAGAAGTTTCACTTGGTTGAATGGAGTAAGCTGACAAGGCCTTATGCACAGGGGGGATGGGCCTTAAAGAATATATATCTCTTCTCTATTGCACTTCGGGCTAAAAGTATGTGGCGGGCATTATCAGTGGAATGTACCTAGGGTGATATTCTCAAGGATAAATATATGAAAAACCTATCAACTGTCAATTGGATCAAATCTAGTCGAATATCCTCAAAGGGTGTTTCTAATATATGGGCAGGTCTGCATGATGAATTTCCCGTGGTTGCCAAATGGCTGGCATGGTTTCCAGAGATGGTCGAAACATCTTGATTGGGGTTGTTCCAATTGTTGTTGGGTGTTAAATTTTCAGTATTAAATCACAATACTATAGGATCTTTGCTGAGAGAACAACATCTACAGTATATCAATGCATGACAATCATAATATGACAAGCATCACAAGCATCACAAGAATCAAAAGCATAGAGACAAGAGACACAGAGTTTCCGTGGGGAAAACCCTAAGGTGAAAAACCCCACAACTTCCTCAGAGATATAGAGAGCAATGGCTCAACCAAAATACAACCAAATAATACAGAGATAGTCTCCTAGCTGATGATCCTCCTCCTCCTCACTAGTGCGCCACTTTTCAGAGAGAGAGATAGATACTTTTTCCGAGTGAGTAAAATAGAGATCTCCTATCTCTATTTATACTCACCTTTTTGCCCAGTGACCTACTGGGGCCGACTTGTCTACTTGAGTACATCCACATTATATTATATATTAATTAGGGCCGACCCCATAAGGTGGTCTAATAACCCATCGGCAAGTACACACACTTGCGACACTTGTCAATCCACATGACGACACTTCCTTATAGAGGAATAACACATCTCTTATAAGGGTACAATAAATATATATATAATATACTGATGAAATACATTCCGAAGTTACATATACATCAACACTCCCTCTTAACTAGGAAGGTATTTCTCGACACAGATTTGCTAGACAAGTCTTCTTCTCTGGATCATCGTCATCGATGCATCGTCATCGTCATCGTCACTGCTGCTGCTATCTCGTCCAATCTCTGTCTCTACTCGTCATAGGAAGTTCTACAGAGCCATTCCTTTTTCATACTGGATGTAGGCCCACCACCTGCAGGTCTTCATCATCACTGGCCATACTGTGGAATCCTCAGGACTTTTACGTGCGTCACAAAACCTCGAAAGAGCATCCCAGGCTGTTACGAGCACACAGCTCTACCTATAGGATCTCCCAGGGCACCGAATTACATGTGACCTCACCACAAAACCTCGCAAGAGCATCTGCCAGATATCCCAGGGAACCGAATTACATGCCATAGGAAAAACCTCGAAAGACTATCTGCAGATCTCCCAGGGCACCGAATTACATGTGGTCATGGAAAAACCTCGCAAGAGCATCTGCCAGATATCCCAGGGAACCGAATTACATGCCATAGGCAAAACCTCGAAAGACTATCTGCAGATCTCCCAGGGCACCGAATTACATGCCATAGGACAAAACCTCGAAAGAGCATCTGCCAGATATCCCAGGGAACCGAATTACATGCCATAGGCAAAACCTCGAAAGACTATCTGCAGATCTCCCAGGGCACCGAATTACATGTCCTCCCAGAGCAAAACCTCGAAAGAGAATTTGCCAGATGTCCCAGGGCACCGAATTACATGCCATAGGCAAAACCTCGAAAGACCATCTGCAAATCTCCCAGGGCACCGAATTACATGCTCATCTGCACAACCTGATCCACGGCCACAGAGTATCAACCTGATACTCACCATACATCATCCTGATGTATCCATGATCATCCTGATCATCATCACTGCAACGTCCTGCTGCATGTCATCTGGAGCAACATCCTGAAGCTCGTCATTTATGATCATCCTGATCATCACTGCAACATCCTGCTGCATGTCATCTGGAGCAACATCCTGAAGCTCGTCATCTATGATCATCCTGATCATCAATGCATCTACCTGATGCATACCAAGTATCTACCTGATACATATCATCATACATGATCCTCCTGATCATACAATGTATCCACCTGATACAAATACATGATACATATCATCATACATGATCCTCCTGATCATCAATGCATCTACCTGATGCATACCAAGTATCTACCTGATACATATCATCATACATGATCCTCCTGATCATCAATGTATCCACCTGATACAAATACAAATACATGATACATATCACCATACATGATCCACCTGATCATACAATGTATCCACCTGATACATATACAGATACATGGTCCAAGCATCCAACATGATGCATATACAAAATACATATACATGATCCAACTGATCATATCCAGCATCAACATGATGCGTACATACAAAAATGATCCAACTGATCATATCCAGCATCCAACATGATGCGTACATACATACAAAATGATCCAACTGATCATATCCAGCATCCAACATGATGCGTACATACATACAAAATGATCCAACTGATCATATCCGGCATCCAACATGATGCGTACATACATACATAAAAATGATCCAACTGATCATATCCAAGCAGAAACCAAAACATCATCCTGATGTTCATCATCCAGCGCTTACATCCACAGCCATGTGAAGGATCCTCCTTCCAACATGCTTGGAATGGCTTCAGCAAATGTGTCCATCACTTCTTCCTCGAAGTGTCCTCGATCTGAAGAACGCCAAGCCTCTCTCTGAAGTACTCAAACTTCACCCTGGCTAGTGGCTTCGTCAGCACATCTGCAATCTGCTCGTCCGTCGCAACATACAGGAGCTTCACAGCTCCTCTCTGCACCATATCCCTGATATAGTGGTATTTGATCTCTATGTGTTTCGACCTATCATGAAACACTGGGTTCTCGGACAGCTTCACACAACTCTGGTTATCACAGAAGATACCAGTAGCTTCCAACGGGAGATCAAATAACTCAGACAGTAGCTTCCGTAGCCATACTTCCTCACAACTAGCTAAACAGGCTGCAACATACTCTGCCTCAGCTGTACTCAGTGCTACGCAGGATTTCTTCCTGCTAAACCAAGAGATCACACCTGATCCCATACTGAAGCAACACCCAGATGTGCTCTTCCTATCTGCAGCACTGCCAGCCCAATCTGAATCAACATAACCCTGCAGGTTAAACTTTTGATTCGCCTCATATCTGAGCCCATAATCCACTGTACCCTTCAGGTACCTCAGAACATGCTTTACAGCAACCAGGTGAACACTCCTCGGATCCGTCAGGAACTGGCTCAATGTGTTCACAGCAAAGCAAATATCTGGTCTCGTGTTCGTCAGGTACATCAAGGAGCCAATAATCTGACGATACATAGAAACATCAACTGGCTCAGATGAAGCATCACAAAGAAGCTTCAGATTTGATGCCATAGGTGTGGCCATGGCTTTGCAATCCATCATCCCAAATCTCTTTAGGATATCTACTGTGTACTTCCCTTGACCAAGGAAGATCCCACCTGCATTCTGCCACACCTCCATACCTAGGAAATAGTGCATCATTCCCAAATCTTTCATATCGAATTCAGCTGCAAGCTTCCTCTTGGTATTTGCAATCATTCTGTCATCTCCTGTCACAAATAGGTCATCCACATATAGTAGTAGAATCACAGGATTCCCTTCCTCAACCTTGTAGTAAAGGTTGGAATCTGCTTTACTCTTGGTAAAGCCCAAACTAGATAGGAAACTGTCCATCCTACCATACCAGGTTCTGGGGGCTTGCTTCAAACCATACAAGGCTTTCTTCAATCTGCATACATAAGATTTCCTGTCATGTATTTCAAAGCCTAGTGGCTGTTCCACATATACTTCCTCTTCTACTACACCATTCAGGAAAGCAGTCTTGACATCCATCTGGTGTATCTTCCATTTCATTGCTGCAGCCAGGGCAAGTACTGTTCTGATGGAAGTATATCTGGCTACAGGTGCAAAGGTTTCTTCATAGTCTATTCCTTCCTTCTGAGAGAAACCACGAGCTACGAATCTTGCTTTATATTTTTCCACACTGCCATCTGCAGCATGCTTGATTTTGTAGATCCACTTGGAAGTCACAACAGACTTCTCTTTAGGTCTTGGGACAACATCCCAAACATCATTCTTCATAATTGATTGATATTCCTCAACCATAGCATCCTTCCATTCTTTCTTTTCTGCTGCCTCTTCATAACTGGAAGGCTCTTTGTTCATGATGTCACAGAGTAAAGCAACATAACTGGTGTGTGATCTGGTTCTCTTCTTTGCTCTGTGTTCTTCTTCTGGAATGCCAAATCTTTCTGCATCATGAATGAGCTCTCTATCCCATACAGGTTTCCTTTTGTGAGAGTTATCCTCACGGGGTGGATCTACAGGTTCTTGTGGATCTTCAAACTCATGAGCAGTTTCTGGAACTGCTTCAGTCATGGTAGTGTCCTGAAATCTTGTTTCCTTAGGTTCTTTATAAACTTCGGTAGGTGCCTTTCTTGATTTGATGAATGCTGAATTCTCATCAAATGTTACATCCCTGCTGACATCAATCTTCTTGAACCCTGGAAAATATATTCTGTAAGCCTTCGAGCTTTCACTATAACCCACAAAGATGCCCTTCTTTCCTGAAGGATCTAGTTTAGTCCTCTTCTCCTTCGGAACATGAGTGTATACTGGACAACCAAATATTCTGAGATGGCTGACTTCAGGTTTCTTACCAGAAAAGACTTATTCTGGTGTCTTGTTGTCCAATATCTTGTGGGGTGTTCTGTTCTGCACATATACAGCTGTTCTAGCTGCTTCTGCCCATAGATGCATAGGAAGATCCTGGTCATGCAACATTGCCCTTGCTGCTTCCATGATAGTTCTGTTCTTCCTTTCTGCAACTCCATTCTGTTGAGGATTATAAGGAGCAGTCAACTCCCTCTTAATCCCTGAATCACTGCAAAGCTTCTTGAAGTCATTTGAGGTGAATTCTCCACCATTGTCAGATCTGAATGTTTTGATTTTCTTGTCAATTTGATTCTCCATCAAGGTTTTGAATTCCTTGAATTTATCAAACACCTCATCTTTGCCCTTCAAGAAGTATACCCAAGTCTTCCTGGAGAAGTCATCAATAAATGATACATAGTAAACATACCCACTCAGAGAGATGGATGACATAGGGCCACATACATCTGAGTGGATGATTTCTAGGATATCTTTTGCCTTGCTTTCACTGCTTGGGAAAGCCTTCTTAATGTTCTTACCTTTTGCACATCCTTTGCAAACACCTTCATGTTTGGTCTTGATTTCAGGAAGACCCTCTACAGCCTTGCTTGCAATTGGAAGTGCTCTATAGTGCATGTGAGCAAGTCTTCTATGCCAAAGTTCACTTGGCTCCATGGATTCATGTACCATGGCATGTTCAGGTTGACCCTTTAATTTATACAAGCCTCCCTCTTGCTCTCCAATCACTACTGCATCATCCATGGTCTTTCCCTTTGGCCACATTAGTACTTGGCCATCAACAAATGCAACCTTCATACATTTTGCATCTAAAGCAGAGATGGAGAGTAAATTCTTCTTGAGTCCAGGTACATAGAGGACTTCCTTCATCTTCAGAGATTTTCCAGAATCTAGGTTGTAAGAAGCTTCACCACTTCCTTTGATTGGGTATTGATAATCATCCCCAAGTTTCACCTTATGGGGTGATTCATGTTCAGAAAGGTTCACAAAAGATTCCTTGAACCCAGTCATGTGTTTGGAAGCCCCACTATCAATCAACCAATCATTACAACCATGTGAGATGGTACCAGTGAGTGCAGAGATCAGAACATACTCTTCTTCACTTGATGAATCATCATCAATACTACTTTCTGCCTTAGCCTTCTTCTTTGGGGGTTCATCATCTTCAGCAGCATGAGCATGAAACCTTCTTTTGCTGCCCTTCTTCTTCTTACTAGGATTTTTGTTATTATCCCTTTTGTTCTTAGGACAATCTGAAGCAAAGTGACCCTTCTCATTGCATGTGAAGCATCTTAGGTCTTTCTTATTCTTTTGATAGGATCTATTGTGGCAAGGGTGATCCTTCTTGGTTTTGCTTCTTTTGGTGTGAGCTGCAAGAGCTTGATCTTCTCCTCCCATCTTTTCCTCACGAGCTATAAGTCTAGCTTCTTCTTGAGAACATTCTTCCCGAAGTCTACTGAAGGAGATCAACTTCTTCCTTGCACAAATTCCTTGGATAAAGGAATCCCATGACCTGGGTAGGCCATTTAGAGTGGTCATCACCACTTCACCATTCTCCACCATTTCATCTACTGCTTCTAATTGTTCCTTGATCTAAGAGACCCTTGAAAAGTAGGATTGAATGGTTTCTCCATTCTGAAACTTCACTGCTTTCAATTGGTTCCGCAGGGTCATCTTCCGATTTATGTTCTTTCCTTCAAATAGCTTGGTCAAAGATTCAAACATCTCTTTGGGTGTCTTGAGAGAAGACACATGGGGTATGAGATGGTCTTTGATGGAATCAGCAATGATTCTCTTTGCCTTGACCAAGTTCTTCTTGTGCAATACCTTGGCCTCTTCATCCTCTGGGATAGGGATGTCTTCTTTCACATATGAGTCCAACTCATTCTCTTCCAGGATTAGCCCAATCCTATACTTCCAGGCTCGGAAGTTATCAGCCCCTTCAAGCTTATCCTCAAGCTTGGTGTGAAGAGACATCTTTAAGAGTACTTCAAATGGAAATAGAAAAGATTTAGAACTTACCACTTGAAGTGCTGAAAACTGGATCTGGTCCCGAATTGGGGTTTGTCAGAGAAACCCTAAAAATTCAAAATGTGAATTTCAAAATTCCGAAAGGATAGAAAGATGTGCCTTGGAGAGCTGATCAACCTAGTACATTCAGAATTTGAGATCAGCAAAGTCTTGCCCTTCAAAATTGCCTTTTTGTCCTCCCGGGTTCACTTGGGAGAGCCCTGAATTAGGGTTTGAGTTTCCCGGAGATCTACCCAGCCAAAAATCTCGATCCAAAGCTCAAACCTTCGATTTTTGCAAGGAGCTTCCAGCTGTACCTTCAGTTTCCAGAAATTCCTATTTTTGTGGAAACCCTAATTTTTAGGGCCAAAACTGAAAATGCTCGGAACTGAAATCTGATTGGACAGAAAGATGCGCCTTGATGAGTAGATCCAATCTACTATACTGAATTTCAAAAATCTGTGGAGAGAAACCCAATAAACAAGCAATACAAGCTTCCGTTACTGCAAAATGTCTTCTTCTCAGTTAAGCTCTGATACCATGTTAAATTTTCAGTATTAAATCACAATACTATAGGATCTTTGCTGAGAGAACAACATCTACAGTATATCAATGCATGACAATCATAATATGACAAGCATCACAAGCATCACAAGAATCAAAAGCATAGAGACAAGAGACACAGAGTTTCCGTGGGGAAAACCCTAAGGTGAAAAACCCCACAACTTCCTCAGAGATAGAGAGAGCAATGGCTCAACCAAAATACAACCAAATAATACAGAGATAGTCTCCTAGCTGATGATCCTCCTCCTCCTCACTAGTGCGCCACTTTTCAGAGAGAGAGATAGATACTTTTTCCGAGTGAGTAAAATAGAGATCTCCTATCTCTATTTATACTCACCTTTTTGCCCAGTGACCTACTGGGGCCGACTTGTCTACTTGAGTACATCCACATTATATTATATATTAATTAGGGCCGACCCCATAAGGTGGTCTAATAACCCATCGGCAAGTACACACACTTGCGACACTTGTCAATCCACATGACGACACTTCCTTATAAAGGAATAACACATCTCTTATAAGGGTACAATAAATATATATATAATATACTGATGAAATACATTCCGAAGTTACATATACATCAACATTGGGCCTATCAATTATATGCTATCTCCTTTCTTATTACATCACCTCAATTGCCATGGATATATCTATCTCAGCTATATACTGATCAAAAACAGGGTGTCATCGTTTAATTCTTGGATCAATGCTAAACAATTGGGGTTATCAGGATCTATGGCTGCCAAATGGGAAGCTTACATCCTGGACCTTTATCATGCAAATATCAAAATTAGGCCAGAGATCGACCAATTATTGTGGTCATGGAACTCAAAGGATGGATCTGTCTCAGCTAAACTAGCTTATCTAGCGCTATGTATGCAAGTGTAGTGGTCTACGAGGTGGTGGCATGTGTCATTGTGGAGCTGGTGTATCCCACCGCGGGTCCGTTACTTCATCTTGTTGTTATTGGAGGACGAAATCCTGATCTGGTCCAACCTGCAGAAACGCAGCTTTAGTGGCCCAAGCATTTGCTCTCTTTTTTCTCGAGCCCCTGAATCGTTATTGCATCTATTCGTAAATTGCCCATATACTCTACAGGTATGTAAGATTCTGGGTTTTCCTTTTGCTAAGATAAATTTTGACTGTGACATATCAATCCAGTCATGGTTTCACTGTATTTACACTCAAAACAAGCAACTTGTCCCGTTGGCATGTTTATTGGCCTAGACTATATGGAAAATGAGGAACTGGGTAATTTTTTAAAATAGACAATCAGAGGTCTGTATTGTTGCACAAGATGTCCGATGGCTATCTTTAGATTATGGATGCTCTATGTGCATTCCCTCGGCGATCACTTCTCGGAATCCTTTATCCTCCAATCTACTCCGTAGCGGAAATAGGGCTAGATTTGATGGTGCTTCCCTAAGATCATATGGTCAATGTGGTGTTGGGGCCTTCATTGAACTATATAATGGGGATGTGATTAAACTATGGTTACATGGAGGAGATGGAACCAATACGAAAGGGGAACTGGTTTCTCTATGGCTTGTTTTATTTTTTTCGACAAGGGAAAACATCCATCTTCAACAGATTGCAGGTGATTCAATGATCATTGTAAATTGGGCAAACTCTTATGTGACCATCAGAGCGTCGGCACTCTCATCTTATATGGAACAAAATTTGTCACTTCTTCGTATTTTCTCATGATCTTCCATCGTCCATATTTACTGGGAACATAACACCATGGCTGATTCACTTTCCCATCGTGGACTCGTGGCGACTGTTGGTCGTATTTTCTATGAAATATTGGAGGGTAACCTCCCTCCCTCTAGGGGTTTCTGGAGCATTTTTTCCGTTTAGATTATCTATTATGTAAATATTTTGCGACTATTATATTAGGTAGATTAGCTTTCTACTTCATCGTACTTCTTATTTCTGTATGCATTTTGGATATTATTGTTAATTTTTCAAAATTTACTTCAATCTGATCTAGGATCTTAACTGAGAGAACAACATGTACAGCATATCTACAGCATATCAATCATGGACACAATAA
This sequence comes from Larix kaempferi, assembly GCA_027924585.1. Taxonomy (NCBI): domain Eukaryota; kingdom Viridiplantae; phylum Streptophyta; class Pinopsida; order Pinales; family Pinaceae; genus Larix; species Larix kaempferi. The sequence goes on along the minus strand of BSBM01000454.1, from coordinate 10,669,358 downwards.
TGCAAGCACACAAGAGACACAGAGTTTACTTGGGGAAAACCATAAAGGTGAAAAACCCCAATAACTTCCTCAAAGATAGATAGAGCAATGATACAACCCAGGCATAAGGGATAGACATCTCCTAGCAACAGCTTCTCCTCCTCCACAAGTGTGCCACTCTCACCAAAGTGTGAGAGAGAATAGAAATGATGAAATAGAGTGCCTCCCACACTCTATTTATACTTGACTTGACTTGCCTAATAACCTTTACTAGGTCGGCCTTAACTTAACCACATAACATAATGCTGACTGGGCCAACACCCAATAGGGTGGTCTAATAACCCTTTGACCCACATGGCCAACCCCCAATAGGGTGGTCTAATAACCCTTCAACCGACATGACTTATACAGGGCCGACCCCAACAAGGTGGTCTAATAACCCATCAAGTATAAGTTACGGCACTTACAATATAAATGTCGACACTTCCGTATAGAGGAATAATAACATCTCTATAGGAATACAAACACTTTCGTATAGAGGAATAATACCATCTCTATAGGAGTACAATATACATATATGAAATACATTCCGAAGTTACATATACATCAACACTCCCTCTTAACTAGGAAGGTATTTCTTGACACAGGTCTTCTAGCACAAGTCTTCTTCTCTGGATCATCGTCACTCGATAATCGTCATCGAGTCATCGTCATCGTCACTGTTGTTGCTATCTCAATCAATCTCTGAATCTACTCGTCATAGGAATTTCTACAAAGCGAATCCTTTTTCATACTGGATGTAGGCCCACCACCTGCAGGTCTTCATCATCACTGGCCATACTGTGGAATCCTCAGGACTTATTACGTGCATCAAAAAACCTCAAAAGAGCATCCCAAGATGTTATGGGTACACAACTCCGACCTGTAGGATCTCCCAGGGCGCTATTACATGTGACCCCACCACAAAACCTCGAAAGAGCATCCTAGGATGTTACAGGTACAAAACTCTGACCTGAACAATCTCCCAGGGCACAAATTACATGTGGTCACCACAAAACCTCACAAGAGCATCCCAGGATGTTACGGGTACATAACTCCGACCTGAAGGATCTCCTAGGGCACAAATTACATGTGGTCATAGCAAAACCCCGTAAGAGCATCCCAGGATGTTACGGGTACACAACTCCTACCTGCAAGATCTCCCAGGGCCCAAATTACATGCCATAGGAAAAAACCTCGCAAGTGCATCCTAGGATGTTACGGGTACACAACTCCAACCTAAAGGATCTCCCAGGGCACAAATTACATGTCCTCCCAGAGCAATGTCTTGAAAGAGCATCCCAGACTGTTACCGGTACACAACTCTGACCTATAGGATCTCCTAGACATGCTCATCTGCACAAACTGATCCACGGCCACAAAGTATCATCCTGATACTCACCATACATCATTCTGATGTACACATGATCATCTTGATCATCATCACTGCATCGTCCTGATGCATATCATCTGGAGCAACATCCTGAATCTCATCATCCATGATCATCCTGATCATACACTGCATCCATCTTATGCATACCAAGTATTTACCTGATACATATCATCATGATCCACCTGATCATACACTGTATCCACCTGATACCTAGATACACACTATATCTACCTAATACATATCAATATACATGATCTACTTGATCATACAACGTATCCACCTGATACATATATATATACAAGGTCCAAGCATCCAACATGATGCATATACAAATACATACAAACGATCCAACTGATCATATCCAACATCCAACATGATGCATACATACATAAATGATCCAACTGATCATATCCACCATCCAACATGATGCATACATACATAAATGATCCAACTGATCATAACAAGCATCCAACATGATGCATATACATATATAGAGTAGTAACTGGAGCATTGTCCTAATGCTCATCATCCATGATCCTCCTGATCATCATAGCATCGTCCTCTTCAGATCATCCACGAAGCACAGCCCAGATGCACATCATCCAGCACTTACACCATCGACATGGGAGAACACATCTACCACCATTCGGGGAAGGCTCTAGCCCTTAATTTTTCACCATGGGAGAACACATCTACCACCATGTGAAAAATGGCGTCAACCCTTACATCTACACCATGGGAGAACACATCCACCACCATGTGAGAATGGCTCAGAAATTACATCACGACCATGGGAGAACACATCAACCATGTCAGAAAAGCTCATGTGCATCTGCATCTTCTGGACTCATCACTTCCCTTTGGAAGGAACCTCGATCTGAAGTGCACCAAGCCTCTCTCTGAAGTACTCAAACTGTACTCAGGCCAATGGCTTGGTCAATACAACTGCAACCTACTCATCCATCGCAACATACTCTGCTTTGGCTGTACTCAGTGCTACGCAGGACTGCTTCCTGCTAAACCAAGAGATCACACCTGATCCCATACTGAAGCAGCACCCAAAAGTGCTCTTCCTATCTGCAGCACTGCCTGTCCAATCTGAATCAACATAACCCTGTAGGTTAAACTTTTGATTCGCATCATACTTGAGCCCATAATCAACTGTACCCTTCAGGTACCTCAGAATATGCTTTACAGCAACCAGGTGAACACTCCTCAAATCCGTCAGGAACTGGCTCAATGTGTCCACCGCAAAGCAAATATCTGGTCTTGTGTTCATCAGGTACATCAAGGACCCAATAATCTAACGATACATAGTGACATCAACCGAATCAGATGAATCATCACACAAAAGCTTCAGGTTCGATGCCATAGGTGTGGCCATGTCCTTGCAATCCATCATCCCGAACCTCTTCAGGATCTTTACTGCATACTTCCCTTGTCCAAGGAAGATTCCATCTGCACTCTACCACACCTCCATTCCAAAAACAAATAGTGCATCATCCCTAAGTTCTTCAACTCGAACTCGGCAGCAAGCTTCCGCTGCGTGTCGGCAATCAATCTATCTTCACCTGTAATAAACAGGTCATTCATATACAAAAGTAGTATCACGGGATTGCCTTCCTCAACCTTGTAGTAAAGGTTGGAATCCGCTTTACTCTTGGTAAAGCCCAAACTGGATAGAAAGTTTTCTATCCTACCATACCAAGTTCTGTATGTATATGACTCCCTGTCATGTGTCTCAGAACCAAGTGGTTGCTTCACATACACTTCTTCTTCAACTACACTATTCAAGAAAGTTGTTTTGAAATCCATTTGGTGTATCTTCCATTTCATCACTGCAGCCAGAGCAAGTACGGATCTAATGGAAGCGTATATGGCTACAGAAGCATAAAGTCTCTATGATACCACCTGCAGCATGCTTGATCTTGTAGATACTCTTGGAAGTCACTACAGACTCCCCTTCAGGTCTTGGGACTACATCCCAAACATCTTCATGATCGACTGGTACTCCTCGATCATGGCATTCTTCCCAGATCCTGGGAACTTCAATATTTTCAGTAGATAACTTTGTTGCTGAACAAATGTTGTAGTCCTTCTTTTGTAGGTGATGGTATACGATCTTTCCTACACAACAAGTTAAATTGCATGATTAGAAAACATCTCATAGTTTTCATAACAAATTCTTACACATAAAGAAATATGTCATACAGTCATGTAATTATCTTAGCCAATGCTTCAATACAACATTTATCCATATCCCGTAACTTTCTAGATGCCTTCCAATCTCTACCAAAACATTGTTAAGAGTGTGCATAGCTCCCAACATGTTAGCAAAGAGGTTTCATTCTAGATAAGTAGCAATGGAATGTTGTACAGTGCCATAAGCCACTTACCCATGTATATTAGTAGTATACTGTTCATCAATGCAACTATTCTAATATGCATAAAAAAAAAAACTAATTCTAGGAACATGAGTATATACATTATTGAACAATATTATTTAAACAATAAAATATGCAAGGAATGATAATTTAAATACTTATCTTTGTTTGTTTGTTGGGTTGACTCCCTCTCAGTCTTTGCTTCTTTTCTGCAACTCCATTCTGATGTGGATTGTGAGAAGTGATCAACTCCCTCTGAATATCTGCATCCTTGCATAAACTACTGAAGTGTGCTCCCTCTTGATCTTTGCTTCCTTGCAGGAACAACTGGAGTGTGCTCCCTCTTGATCTTTGCTTCCTGGATTACCTATCCTTGAACTTATATCCATCACTATGCATGCTTATTAGTATCATCATTGAGTTATCCTCAAGGTCTCATACATAATCACACATTCATTAGTATAATCTTAATACTATCAAAACACAATAATCTTAAACATGTATAGTCATGATCATTTCAAACACAGATAATAAACATTAGTATTCAAGGTTTCAGGAAAGTCTTCTTTTACTCATGCATATTCTTATTTGACCATAGGACTCTTCTGGTTAGTTAAATCATCAATCAAGATAAGAGACATAATATGCATAAACCCTTGATTACTTACATTTCTAACTTTATGAATAAACATAACCAATCATACCAAGTATACTTATATAAGGGATCCTAACACAAGGTAGGATTCTAACTTGATATAGGAAAAACATACCTGGATTGGTATGTTAGCTAGTTATGTCTAACATACCCACATGATGTCTTCTTGTTCTCTTCAATGACTTGTGCTAGTAACATGCATATCTCATAGGTTAACCATTATAGAACCAAGTTATACATACCTCGTAAATAGATCTTCTAAGTGATCCATGACTAGAACATGATTTGTCTTTCTTGGTGTACCTTTCATGTTAGCGGACAACATAAACCTCATACAACACCATAATGCATTAGTACAATCATAAGTGTCAACACCCTAATCAATGCATTCATAATTTTATTAAGATGATATGACAAGTCTAAATTTAATCAAGATTGTACTAACCGTAATAACATGAAGACAAACATACCATAAACTTAATCATGAACAAATCTCGAAACATACCTGGATAAGTCATACCTGTCGAGATTGCTTGTAATCTTCTTATGTAAGGCCTTAGCCTCATCTCCCTCTGAAACAGGAACTTCTTCACTTATGTAGGTGACCAATCCATTCTCTTCTATGATTAACCCAATCCACTTGATTTGCAAGAACTGGATCTGGAGCTATATTAGGGTTTGTTAGAAAAACCCTAAAAATTAAAACTTTGAATTTCAAACTTTCGAAAGGATAGAAATATGCGCCTTGATGAGCTGATCAAGCTAGTATACTCATAATCTGAAAACTGCAAAGTTTCACCTCTCAAATTTGCCTTTGAAACTTCTGGATTCACTGGACATGACCCCGAACTAGGGTTTGATAAAGCCCACCCTTCTGCTCAATCAAAAGGTTCGATCCAAAGCTCTAAGATTCTATTTGTCTGAGGAGCTTCCAGCCGTGGTCACAGATTTCAAAAATTTCTATTTTTGCAGAAGCCCTAATTTTCCACTTTTCTGATCAAAGTCCCAAACTAGGGTCTAATCAAGCCCGGCCTTCTGCCCAACCAAAAATTCTGATCTTGGTCTCTAAATTTCTATTTTGATGAGTAGCATTTAGCCGTAGTCTCCGATTACAAAAATTCCAAAATTCTCCGAAACCCTAAATTCCGGAAGTCATGAATGAAGGTGCTCAAAAATAATTTTGTTTTGACAAAAATATGTACTTGATTGTTTCTGGTGTAACTCGGAACTCTTCGATCCACGGGGTCTGAAAAATTTTCTTGTGATATCCCAACTTGTCATATTTCCAACCCCATAGGTCTGACCTCAAATGGATTCTCTGAGAGAGAGTTATGCCAAGTGTCACAACGTGACCTGTTTATGGGATAAAACAGGAGAGCGAACTTGTACGGCGTGCCACGTGTCTCTGGTTCCATTTCGTCCTTTGAAAAAGTTACCTACGAAATTAAAATCTATGCACTACCTGTCACATTTTACGAAATTTCATTTGGAGCTTCCTAGCCCAAGTTATGACCTTTTTTCCAAGGTCACCTATTTATGACTGAGATCTGGAAGAGGCAGAAACCCAATATTGTACAGATCATAAATCACAAAGTACAATGAATTAGAGGTTTTCCTTTGGAAACAAGGTACATGGATATCTTAGCTTCTCCCTGTACAATTTTCAGACCCTGAATCCTTGCCGAAATTTATTTATAGAGAAAGTGCTACGATGACTGGTTTTTGCTATATCAAGCCCTAGCATCGTAAGTGCAACAAGTGTCATACATGCCATACCATGCCTTGTTTCAGGCTAGCTCTAATACCATGTTAATTTTTTAGAATTTACTTCAATTTGATTTAGGATATTAACTAAGAGAACAACATTTACAACATATCTACAGCATATCAATCATGGACACAATAATGCAAGCACACAAGAGACATAGAGTTTACTTAGGGAAAACCATAAAGGTGAAAAACCCCAATAACTTCCTCAGAGATAGATAGAGCAATGATACAACCCAAGCATAAGGGATAGACATCTCCTAGCAGCAGCTTCTCCTCCTCCACAAGTGAGCCACTCTCCCCAGAGTGTGAGAGAGAATAGAAATGATGAAATAGAGTGCCTCCTGCACTCTATTTATACTTGACTTGACTTGCCTAATAACCTTTACTAGGTCGGCCTTAACTTAACCACATAACATAATGTTGACTGGGCCAACACCCAATAGGGTGGTCTAATAACCCTTTGACCCACATGGCCGACCCCCAATAGGGTGGTCTAATAACCCTTCAACCCACATGAGTTATATAGGGCCGACCCTAACAAGGTGGTCTAATAACCCATCAAGTATAAGTTACGACACTTACAATATAAATGACGACACTTCCGTATAGAGGAATAATAACATCTCTATAGGAATACAAACACTTCCATATAGAGGAATAATACCATCTCTATAGGAGTACAATATACATATATGAAATACATTCCGAAGTTACATATACATCAACAATTATTTCTGATATTAAACTCTCTGGGGGATTGGTATATCTCGGATCTACTATATTTGGCATGGGTACTGTCTTGGGATATCTAGAATGGTCTCGGTCCTGATCCTTATTAACTATCGCTGGATGTAAGGATGAACACTTATTTGATCTCTGAACTTCATATACTCTTAATAAAGTATAGTTTTCCTTATGAAAAAAAAAGTAATAAACACAATGCTAGGATTATTTGTTTCTTTTTATCTCATTTGACATAATTGCATCAATCAGAACCCTTCTCGTTACATGATCAATCGTCCATTATTAACACCACATCACACAGAAATATAATTATGTATGATATTATCACGTATAATCAATCCCTAATGCATATCAAGATGTATGACCCATCAATCAGATCCCTATTTAACCTCCCCAGTAAGGAAATAGTTATGACCATCATAAATATTAGATAATAGAACCCACTATCCCTTTGCACCTATAAGGGATTATTATTATCATATGCCATTTGAGCTCATTGCCACTTTGTATCCAACAATGTGAAGTTTGGATCCACTCCCTATCATAAACTTACAAGCACATGAGGTATTTTATTTAGTGCCTTTGAGTCCCTCCTTAATCATACGTAAGAATAATATAACAAAGACAAGCCACATAGTTCAATTGGAGTTCCATTCCATCCTAGGGATAGGGGCACTTCCCTTTGCCTCTAGTTGGATTTTCCACTACCCATGCCAAACCTTTTATTGAACCCATTCACAAAATAAATCATGCATAAATAACAATGTATGTGCAAGAAATAGATTTAACTTAAAGTTAACACCATTTTCGGTCTATGGTAATGTGTTTAAATAGAAATATTAGGTGCATATACACTAGAAGACGTTCCATACCATTATTGCTATCACACGTTGAAATTAATTTTAAATACACTCTAGGGAAATTTTCTTGTATGTTCAACACAAGACATTTCTCTCTTAGAATTTAACAAGTCTCATCATATTATGGTAAACAACATTAGACCCATCCAAAATCAATGCTACATAGTGATGCAATCAATTAATCATGCCAGTGACATAAACTAGGAAACACAAAAAACAAATTGGAAGTTTTTTAATGATCAAATATGTGTACATGGATGAGGAGAAAAATGGCGATAAATTATTATTACAAACTTCAATCCCCTTAATAATAAAATTACAATAGATTCATTGTAATAACAAGTAAAATTGTGTTATGAGGTGGAAAAATGACTTCAAACAATTCTAGAATAATTTTCTTCTAGCATGCTACAATAGTTATCACTTCAATTGGTTTCAAATTTGATTTATAGTTACAGACACAACAAAACACAATAATTTCAATTATTATATTACAATATCTCATGGTATGCTCCATTTATTGTCACAACACAATATACTATCACCTCTAATCTCCCTAATGAGCCTTATTAGGGTATGCTTGTAAGGCTCATCATAATGCTTGGTGCTCTTGTGACTCGGGGATTGGAAGGAATTTGAAATCCCTTTCTTGTGTCTTGTCTCTTGGATTGTCCTTTGACCCTTTTACTTTACAAGGTGGAGCAACCTTATTCCATCATTATGTGTTTTTTATGTATTTATTTGTCCCTTTTAATCTATGTTTTGTGTCACACATTGAAACACCACCTATACCCTCTAATTTTTGACAAGTTCATAATGATATTTGTGCCTTCTTTTGTCTATTTAGACTTTGATTTATAAGCCTAAAAAATGACATATCAAATGAGCGTTAAATAAATTTATCTAGGGCTTAATGATACTACAAATTGAAGTTTCGACGTCTCTTCCCCTTATCAAGTTTCATTATCCTAGGCCATTTCCCTTGCAAAGATTGTGGATTTCAAAGTAATATATTCTAAAGGATTATTGCCCCATTTTTCCAAATATTCTTAAATTTCTCTTTTTCAAAGCTTCCTAAGTTTCTCTTCCATGATTCTAGTTGGTTCATATGATGCATTTTCAACTTCATGGACATTCACATACGCAAGGAGAACATTATGAAAGTAAGACAAGTCCTTATTGTGAAAGTTAGCATGGAATACATGGTGCATGTTGACATGTGTAGGTAACTTAAAATTATATGCCACATCATTAATATTTTGTGCTATTCAAAATGGTATGCAATACTTCAGTAAAATTCTCATGTGGGGATGTATTTAGCTTGACCTACATTATCACTACTGAATAGATTGAAAGTTCATGAGGTTTGATGTTGGTTTTAATAAATATTTGCTCTATTTTTTGCATATTCCACATTCTCTTTACATTGGTTCAACTTTTTGTGCTCCACATTCTCTTTACATTGGTTCAACTTTTTGTGCATTTTATGGAGAATCTCCAAGGAGCCTTGTATTTCACCTTGAAAAACTTGCAAATCCAATTCAACTGGAATGAAGAGATCATAGACATACATCATTCTAAAATGAGTCATAATTGCAATGAACATGATTATTATTATTGAAAGAAAATTCAACACAAGGAAGTGTCTCTTCCCACAAGGTTTCCTTACAACCATGTGATATGATCATGCTCTCCATCATTTGGTTGAGCCTTATATTTGTTCCTCTATTTGTGGGTGATCTATACGACTAAAATTCAATGCATTTCACAAGGCTTTAAAATAAATTCTCAAAAGAATCCCCATGAACTTCGGATGTTTGTGTCTCATAGGGCTCCTTGATAGGCTAAATTTGTATAATACTTCAACAATTAGATTTGATGCTATATTCTTCACGGCGTAAATCATTTTTGTAGGTTCACATGTGTTCACACACTAGGTTGTCCTTCATATTTTTATAATATATCTGATGACAAGTTTTTCCATAAGTTTTACGCCAACCCATTGGGTGAGTCATTTTCATGGAACTTACATAGAACTTCTACTTTAATGCAACTACATTTGGAAGAATGATTGCTCCTCCACTTCATTTTCAATGATCTTTGAATAAGAGAATTGCATAAATAGCTCTAGATGGGGCATAAGCGTCTACATTTTGTTTCCTAGGGAAAGGAAAAGAGAGAAAAAGTGTATAATATGTTATTTAGTAATGTTATGGAAACATGAGCCACTACTGGGTGAATATTGGGTTTATCTTCCTTGATTCATTCAGCTTTTGGATTTTATATGTTATTACTCTTCCATTTTGTGTGAGCACAACATCGATAGCTACACCACAATCATTTGGGTAAATTATAGAAAAGAAGTTTGAAATGGTTTGGAGCGGCTAACCCATTCACCTTTATTAATTTATTCTTATGTAGGTAAAAACTACTTTTCTCTCCCCATTGTGGTTATATAAGAAAATGTTGGTATATATCCCTCGGTGGGAAAATCATGAAGACATGCAATTTTTTTGCAATGATGGTGAGTAGGTATATTTAAGTCGTGGAGCCTTTTCACTCGAAAAGCTCTTTTGGCCAAGAAAATGTAACTAATTTTTTACTTAAAGTTAAAATTAATGGAACCACTTTTTTGTACAAGTTTTTTAACACCGTAGATTTTTGGATTTATGTTTGGGAGATTCTTTAAATTCTCATGAAACACATGGCTCAGGGTTTGAGACCATTTATTCTTGAGGTTAGATTCATAAATATCCACATGATTCTTAGTATTCTTTGAGCAATGGAGTTGCTAATTCTATTTACAGTTATTGTCTCATCTTTCTAATTCACGTCCTAGGTGGTTTACCAATTTTCTTCTTTCTCCTTTGAACCTTTGGTGGCGTTCCTCTTTTTTGTCACCCCTCCTCCCCAGGGTGGAGTATAATCCATTCCTCCTGGATCTCTAACCACTTGCAAGAACACAAGGTAACTATGCTTCTTCCCTCTTCTATACTAGGCCAAACTATACCTTCTCTTCCATCCCATGCCAAGGATATGTAAAGTAGGAACTTTCTTGGGTCGATCCTCATAAAAATTTTAGAGGTTAAATTCCATGATCAATAGAGATGGATGAATTAGATTACCCGTGCAAAATAACGACTCACACATTAGTCTATGTTTCCTACAAAGGTACCTTATGTAATTTGGTGTGAACACTACCCTCTCCCACTAGTATGAAATGTTCCAATGCATGCCTCTTTATTACCCCATTTGAGAATAATGATTAAAAGTTTGGAGTTTCCTTCGATCACTAATGTTCCAACTTTGTTCTAAATGGTTATTTGAAGCCCTTTTTTATTTCTTGTATTTGTGCTTAATTATTGGTTGCATGGCCCTTATATGCTACATAGAATCCTATTATGTTTCCCTTCTCAAATCTAAAGACTGCTTGTAATCCTAGTGAGACAAGGGTTTCCTTTGCATGCCCCGTCAACTTCATCTGTATTAAAGTCATCAATGGAAGCATCCAAACAAACAGGGATGTATCTTCTCAATTAGTAATGTTATCCTTAAGAGATATGGAGCTCAAATCAATGTTTGAATATTAGAGTATATTCTTCTCATAGCTTGGACATTATTTGTCCTCGACATACAATGTGGACATGATTTATCCTCAACCTACAAGTGTGAAGAATATATTAGTTCTTGCATATTTATTTTTATTATGAGTCACTTTTGCCTCTCATCTCTTTTGTGGTCTTAGAAAAATGCAATGATTGTGTTTCTTTGGCATATAGTCCATAATAGAAAGCCTAGGAACAAGATCCAAATTCTCTTCAAGCCCATACTTTGAAAATGATCTTACCTCCACTATTCCAAAATAGTTATGATATACTATATGTTTATATCATAATATTTGAAGTGTTGGCCTCCAATGTAGCATAAGTCGGCTATGAAGTTACATTGATTGAACATATTTTCATCACACTCCTAGACCTATTTACACATAAAAATGAAAGTCTTCAAAGCCTCTTTTTCTTAGTTTGTTGAAAGTAAGGACTATTTTTATAGCAAATAAACAAAGAAATGATGTTATATTTGACCACAAACTGGGATTCCAATTGTTAGTCTAGATCTTCCTTAGGGCCTCTTCATGAGCATCTACGGATTAAGAGTAAGCTTCTTGCATTGAGTAGGATCCTTCGCCTCTATGTATCCATATTAGAATATCTTGGCCTTCCTTGAAGTGACTATTTTTTCCCTTAAAGAGGACTAAATTGTATTATGGTTCACTTTCTAGTTGATTTTCTTCAACCAATCTTGTGGTTGTTTCTATAATATCCAACTAGGGGATAGATTATCCATTGTCTTCAAATAACCAGGGTAGTAATTGATAACAATTTTCTCACCTTTGATGTGGACATATCTCTAGCTACTATGAGTTCAACTAGTTTACTCTATTTTGTATTCTCTTTCTAGGAGTGTTTTCAAAAGAGGGAAAACGTTCCTTCTCTTATCTCCCAAACTATGATGTTGGACCGGTTCTCTAGTCTTCCAACATTTTTCCACTTTAGAGAGTTTTGATTGATATCTCACATTATAATTAGGATATTCTATTCAATGCTATATGCATATTTGTATCTCCAAAATTCTCCTCATAAATCATTCCTTCCCTTTACCCATGCCCCCAATATTTTATTCCCCACCATTATATTCATGACTTAAAGATCCTTGATTCCCATAGTTTAATGATTTAGGTATGTATACTTTGTCCTAGGATACCAAGGCCCATCTCTTATCTCTACTTCAACCTCTTCAAAGGAAGGATCTCTGAAGTATTTTGATGGTTTTATCATTTTGGTTGGCATTGGTAATATCAAGAAAAGATAAAGTGGTATAAATTGAAAGATCAATTTGATTAGGAGAATTCTCCCAACTAAAGAGAGATATAGAAAAAAGATCCAACCATATAATTTATGTTTTAAATTTCCTAGTATCCCTTCCCATGAAAATTTGTATACTAAGTCATCAATCAATGGGATTCCCAGATACTGGACTATTGGGTGCTCCTTTCAAATCCCTTAATTCTAATAAAATTGACTTGAATATTGTGGTGGGTGTTGAAGAAATTTTCGATAGGTTTATCTGGTCTCTAGAGTCTTATAAGAAGGTGTTCGATTTTTCTTTTAATATCTACCCTTTTTTGTTGCAGTTTCTCCCATTAACATGGTGTCAACCATGCATTGGATATTAATGAAAGAGCATCCCCATTTTGAGTGAGTTTGATTTCCTCGTGCCTTCCATCACTTTTTTTAGTCTTTTGTCAAATTTATTCCCAATGCTTATACCATTTCAATGAACAAGAAGAGAGATATATGATCCTTTTGAAATATATATTGGTAAGGTTAAAAAGAAGAAACATAATGTCATCAGTCAAGATATAAAAGAACACATAAGAGACTAGATTTTTTACCCATGTTATCCATTTTTCACATAATCCAAACATTGTGAACATTCCTTCAATAAAGTCCCAATGAATCTTAGTAAAGGATTTGGACATATCCAACTTGATCACCATTTCAAATATTTAGTGGTTTTGAGAGAGTGGATCATGTCACGAGTTACTATAATTCCATCCAATATTTAATTCTCTTCTATGTAGCCTTGTTACTCTTATGAGGTTGTTTTGATAATTATTGGTTTTAATCTATTGACAATAACTTGATTATTTTTAGATGACATTGCTTAAGTAAATTGATCATAATTTGTCTATTGTAGATGCTTCTCTTTCCTTGGGGATAAGGGTTAGAAATGTGGAATTGAGAAGATAGAGCACCTCTATTGTTTTCCTCAATTATTCTACCACCTCTAATACATCATTTTCCATGGTCTACCATGAATCCTAAAAGAAGTATGTAGTGAATCCATACGAACCTAGATATTTCCTTGGAGACATGTCCTTTATCACTAATTCGACTAATTCAAAGGTTATTTTTTCACATCACGTATGTTTTTTTTTCATTTCAGACTAGTATAGGAATGTTTTCAGTAATATTTTTAATGCTTCATTTATTTCCCTTCTAATTTATGTAGAATTTGAGTATGTAGATCTTGATACTAAGAAACATAGCAATATTGTGAAAGAGATCATCAATCTAACAAATTCATGCAATAAACGTGATAAACATTAATCATTACAAAAAAGAGAGAAGTCAATAACAAGAGAGAATGTTGTATCACATTTAGCTTCAATGAATGAAGTAGAAAGTATAAATAGGAAAGGCAATTCAAATAGTTCATGGATGTAATTTGAATTTCTCATGCAATGCATGAGATGCTAGTTAGGCTTAATTAGGTCCGAAGATGCTTAGTTATCCATGCACACTCTCCAAGATTAGTTAACTAACCCACGACTACCCTAAGTGGACTTAGATCACTACATTCTAGGATAAATTGACTCCAACTGGGAGAAGGAACATGCAACTAACTAAAGGCACATGCAACTGACTAAAGGTACATGCATGAGATGCACATCCCTAAAACCACTCAAGGAGGGTGCTACTATCTCGTAATAGATAAAAGGGATGTACATGGATTCCATGAAAAGTGGATTAAATTCCCTAGATTCACTCCACAACTCTAACTTGCAGCATGGGACCCTACAATCAAGGAAAACAATCCCTAATTGAAGGAATTCTCCCTCATATGACAAAACAGACTTCAGGAGTTCAAAAAAGGAAAAATATGTTTTAGGACCTTTGAGCTTAGTAGGAAGCTCCAAGTTGACTGAGAGGGCCAAATTGAATGGGATTTGGCCCAGCATACTCTTGAGATCATATCCTAAGTACATAGGTAGGATAATTAAGCTATGGAGAGGGTTATTATGCTCTAACACCCCCCATAAGATGAACTAGATGAAATAAATGGAAAAGAAAATGGGTCACGACAATTTGCAGCCATATTAGGTACCCATGTACAAAAGATTCTCTAATAATAATTAAGAGGGAAAAAACACATGGGAACCCCCCCCCCATTAAAATAGAATGTAAATGAGAAGGATAAATATATTTCTCAAAAGGAGCCTTCAAATTCAAGGCAATTCATAATTTGGTGTATTTCTTCTTGATGAAGGGATTTGCAAAGATCCCTGCAAACTTTTGTGAATTCCGCCTTCTCTTGGAATGCATGTGAGCCCATTCACGATAATATACAAACACTTTGAATTTTTTGAATGATGGTTCTTGACCACTCCTTGATTTGAATGGAGGAAACCCCTTGAATATTTTGTGCAGAAATTGGTGAATTGTAGGAGCAAAAGTTGTAGATCTGGGGTATAAAGAAACATTATGGAGTTCTTCTTCAACGAGAACATGATTTGGGACAAGTAATATTGTAGATCCTAAGTATGAAGAGACATTCTGGATGTCGTCTTCAATGAGAACCCGATTTGGGACAAGTTCTCCAATGGATAGTAATAAAAAATTGAACACCTCTTCTTATGGGCCTATTAAAGGGTCTTCCTCAGCTGAGTGGTGGATCAGAACCGATCCATCTCCCATTATGGTAGGATTTGTGCAAGGCTCAATGGATTAGAATATTTCTTCATAGGCCATATGTTGTGAAGCTTTTGGGGCCTCTTTCAACATGTCAATGGATTTGAATATGTCCTCATAGGGAATATGTTGTGAAGCTTCTGGGTCCTCCTTCAACCTTCAATAAGACTAGATCCCTGTAAAAACTAGTATACCAACTTGGTTAGCACTCCTACACCTTTGATACCATGTAGAATTTGAGCATGCAAATCTAGATACTAATAAACATAATAATATTGTGAAAGAGATCATCAATCTAACAAAATCATGCAATAAATGTGCTAAACATCAATCATTACACAAAAGAGAGAAGTCAATAACAAGAGAGAATGTTGTATTATATTGAGCTTCAATGAATGAAGTAGAAAGTATAAATAGGAAAGGAAATTCAAATTCTCATTCAATACATGAGATGCTAGTTAGGTTTAACTAGAGCTAGAGACCCTTAGTTATCCATGCACACTCTCCAAGATGAGTTGACTAACCCATGACTACCCTAAGTGGACTTAGATTTGTACATGCTAGGAGCAACTAACTCCAACTGGAAGAAGACACATGCAACTAACTGAAGGCACATGCATGATGTGCACATCCCTAAAAAATCTTAAGGAGTGCACTATTCTCTCATAATAGCTAAAAAAGAGGTGCATGGAGTCCCTGAAAATCAACTCCACAACTCGAACTTGCAA
Organism: Larix kaempferi; assembly: GCA_027924585.1. Classification (NCBI taxonomy): domain Eukaryota; kingdom Viridiplantae; phylum Streptophyta; class Pinopsida; order Pinales; family Pinaceae; genus Larix; species Larix kaempferi. The sequence goes on along the minus strand of BSBM01000454.1, from coordinate 10,653,271 downwards.
TGTGGGACCCTAAAATCAAAGAAAATAATTCCTAATTGAATGAATTCACCCTCATATTCCAAAATAGACTTCAAGAGTTCAAAAAAGGTAGATAAAGATGTTTTAGGACTCTAGAGATTAGTAGGAAGATCCAAGTTGACTCAAAGGGACAAATTGAATGGGATTTGGCCCAGTAGACTCATGAGATCATAACCTAAGTCCCTAGGTAAAAGAATGAAGCTATGGAGAGGATTATTATTCTCTAACAAGTTCAACCATGTGAGTGATAATATAAATTATACGTATTTGGAAAATTGAACATATAAAGAAATCAAGAATACAAAGAGAGAATTGAAAGAGAGAAAATGTTATGTATTATCAAATGAAGAGAAAAACTAAAATGACTTATGTGTAATTTAATAAAATAATTAAACATAAAGTCACCAAGTGACTTTGTTAATATGCCTAATTCTATAGTCTAGATGACCTTTATATTGTAACACCATACCTTAATGGTCAATCTAGAAAATACACCAAGTTTGTCCCTAACTTTTACAAAAAAATTCAGACCCAAAGACTCGATGAAAATGTTTTCAATATGATCCTCTATAGGACAGTATTGTAGCTCAACTATTCCATCTTTTACAAGTTTTCAGATAAGTTTTTAAGATATTTACATGCTTAAGAGTTAGTTAAGATCAACTTGTTATAATGTATCTTTAGGTAAGCGTGTTTCTTTAGTATGCATTAGTATCCATTTGTACATATGTAATTCAATGAGCACAATATGTTCTTAACATAGAGTGATCATGATTCATCTTCTCCTCGATCTTAACGGCCATTGCTCTTTGGATTAACACCTAATTGGTCCATGATCTCTATTTAAAGAGAATGGAGGTTCATTTTCTAGTTGATCGATTATGAGAAGCTCATTTGTAACATTCTTTTTCGTTTTCATAATAATATTGCCTCAAGTGGTTATTTGGCTAGGGTTGTCAATTGTTTCCCTCTTCGAGGATTAAAATCACGTAAAAACCCGATGTGTTTATCTTTGATATATTTTTGTGAGTGGTTTTTCACAGTGTTCGCTCTCTTGGAAATATATTTGTTTTAGTCAAACATGGTATCAATGATCTTATGAAGTTCCACTTTAGTTGGTGATCTAGATCTTGTATCGGTGTTACCAAGGTCGTTAATTGATTTATGGTTTTGATATTTACGTGCATTTATGGGTTGTGAGATGTGTTTCGTTACGGTTGGAGCATTGTTTTCAATTGGAAACACTTTTGGTTTCAATTAAAAAGGTTTCTTTTTTCCCAAGATATGACTATTTTATAAAATCCAGAGGTATATTATTTACAGTTACGGATTTAAATTTTTTTCTCATATTCTTTCATATTTCTGCTTAGTTTTTTATTTTATTTTTGGGTTGTTACCTTTTCAATCTATGTATGCTCTTTTATGTGCACTCTTTGCGAACTCGCCAAATCATAAACATAGCGAAAAGGGTTTTCTTTACTGTGTATGCTCTTTGTCGTGCGCCTTGTGCAAACTCAGTAAATAAAAAATAGTGAGAAAAGTTGACCGGGGAGGATTTTAGGGACGAAATTTAGCCCATGGACTATTTTTTGACCTTTTTTTCCAAAAAACGATTCACCAATTTGCCTTTTTTTCAAATATGATTCCACCAAATTCCATGGGATAATTTTTTTAACTCTATAAATCGCTAAAAAAGTCCAAAAACTATATAAAATCCTTATAAATTTGAATATTTTACAAAAGCATCACCAAAAATTTTATGGTTACAAATTTAAGTATTAGTAAGATTCAAAAATGTTTTTACACTTTCAGAAAATTATGGATCCTTAAAATTTTCCCTCGAGAAAACTTACATTTTCGAGAAATATAACCAAGGACTTACCCCAAATCTAAGACATTTTAGTTTCATAATTTTGTTTTTTTTGTTTTTGGATGGTTGTGTACAATGTCTTGCAAGACAAAACACAATTTTTGGTAGGCACTCTCTTCTAACAACAACACCTCCATTCTCCTCCATAATAATACTAAATATTTTGCTTACTTCACTTGGTTTAAAGTTACTTTAAAAAGTAAGAGGTCTTGGGTTCAAGTCTCTTTTTGTTACTTCTTGTAAAAGTTCATATAACTTTAAGGTATAAAGTAATTATATTGTAAAAGTGCTTCCCACTTGTTTTATAAAAGTGGATCACTTATTTTAAAGCAACTTATTTGTAAAAGTGAGCATATAGGAAAAGTTAGTAAAGGGGGGATTCTTTACTGCATTTTTTTTCTCTTTACCACGTGGATCAATCCTTGCTTTCACGTGGCTTCTTGGCTCTTTTTTATGTTTTTTTTCAAAAGGGCATAACTTTGGCATTCGAAGATTTTTTTCAATGCTATTTTTTTAAACTCCCTATTTTTTTTAGATCTTTGCATCCAAACCATCAGTTTCCATTTTTATAGCCTGCATATTACAATAAGGTCACACCATGTGATATTACTAGTTCCAACTACTCATGGAAATCCCGTATGGAGGATGTCCTACAAAGTAGGGAACTTTACTGGATTACCTTAGGAAAAGAAAATGAACTTGTTGATTATGATAAGAAAATAAAATGGGCCAGTTAATGTGATGAGGCTCATGGTAATTCGAATGTCATTTTCCATTGATTTATAACTCCACCTATCAGAAATTGATGAACCAGCTTCTTAGAAAAGTTGGAAATTGTGTTTGGTAAACACAATGCGATTCAAGGTCACCAACTTTAAAATGAGTTGATTACCTTAAATCCATGTGATTTATCTTGCATACAATACTATCTATCTAATTACAAAACCCTTAGAGTCTTAGTTGAATAATGCAACATTAAAAGGGAAGATAGCCAATGTATTTTTCATATTCTTTCCAAGCTTGGACCTACCTATTCTGTTTTTGTATCTACCTTTTACTCCAAGAAAAAATATTTGAGGAATCATTTAGTACAAAACCCACTCTTGAATCTTTTTGTGATTTATTGATTAGAGAACAGGATAAGCTAATACACCTTGGAATAATTAGCAATGACGATACATCTAGAAAATCCTTAGTGGTTCAATAGAGAACAAACATAAGAATCCCAAGAAGCAACATCCTCACAATAATAATCAAAACAAGGGTCCCAAGCCCATTCAACCAACTCATACTTCCAATGATGACAAAGGAACCAAATCCAAAGATAATAAGACCGAGTTCCATTTCAACTTTTTTGGGAAAGATGATCATGTGGAATCTAAATGTTTTAAGAAGATGGTATCATTGGAAGCAACAATGAATAAGAACAATTTCAACCTTTATTTGAGTCTTCCGACTCTACAACTCAAGGGCATGCACTTTCTGCTTCTAGTTTTTCTTTCAATGCATCTTCTTCTTCTTCTAATGAGTGGCACATTAAGTTTGGAGCATCTTATCATATGGTCAATGATCAAGCCATATTTTCTACTATGATAACACCAAACAAATATTTGTTGGCAATGATAGGTCTCTTAATGCTGTAGGATTTGGAACAGTTCAAGTAGATGATTGTTAGTTTAATGATGTACTATTTGTTCCAAAACATTCCTGCAATTCGTTGTCAATCTATCAAATCACTCATTTTGGTGAAGGTGAGACTATAACGTTTATGCCTCACCATATTGTAATCAATGATTTCAAATATCCTAAGCATGTCCTCACCAATATAATTGTTGATTATGTTACTAAGTTGTACAAATTTAACAAATTTGGGTAATCACCTTTTCCATTAGTTTTTGTTGCTCATAGTGATGGCTTGAGAAAACTTTGGCATGAGCAATTTGGTCACTTAAACTATCACTCATTGCAACAACTATGTAAAGAAAATATTGTGACATGTCTTCTGATGGTATCTTGAAGGGATGGTGTTTGTTCCGGTCATGTACTCGGAAAACATCACCGAGATAGTTTTGACAAACATGCCTTTTGACAAACCTCAACCCCCTTGCAGCTTGTGCATAGTGACTTTCGTGGTTCTCTTCCATCTACTTCCTTTTCTATTTTCAAATATTCCTTAACATTTTTTTATGATTAATCTAGACACACTTGGTTTTATTTCCTTAAACTTAAGAGTGAATTAATTGACATGTTCTTGGCCTATAAGGCCCTTGTTGAGAAACAATCTGGTCATCAAATTATTAAGTTAAGATCTAATAACGGGGAAGAATATGTTACAATAATTTCACTACTTTCTACATTGTAAAGGGAATCCAACAACAACACATTGTTCCATATACACCATAGCAAAATGGTGTAGCTGAGTGAAAGAATCACACTTTAAAATAAATGCCTAATTCTATGCTCAAAGCTAAGGGACTAAGTCTTCAATTTTCGGTTGAATCCATAAATTGTGCAAATTACATAATTAATTGGACACCCACTAAATATTTAAAAGGTATTACACCCTAATAAGCATGGACTAAAATTAAACTAGATTTCATCCACTTCCATGTGTTTGGAACTGAAGAATGGGATTATATTCCAGATGAAAAATGGAAAGCATTGCAACCTAAAAGTGAAAAGTGCATATTTGTTGGATATTCTGAAGATGTAAAAGGTTATAGAGTTCTTTATCCACATTCCCATGATATAATTATTATAAGAGATGTTAAATTTCTTGAAAATATCTCAACTTGTGATCCTAATTTAGCATTTATGCCATCTATGGCTTGTGAGCCATCTTCGATGCTTGTGCCATCTTCTACTCCCAACTCCTTGATAGTATTCCTACAACGACTTCTAATGATGATAGTGAGGATGAAAATCCACCTCCTCTTGCTCATTTCCTCTAGTTTCACCAGCACAACTGCTTCCTCTAAAGGTACATTCAACATACAAAGTGACTAGTGATCTTGTCGGTGATCCCAAATATCATCGCCGCACATTCTCAATTCCAGTGAGCCACCTCTCTTTTGGCTCAAGTTTTAGATAATCATGATATAGAGGCATTTGGAAAAGCTTCATGGATTTTAGATTGGAATGTAATAGTGGATGATGAATATCGTTCCTTAATGGTGAACAATACTTGGATCTAGTAACTCTTCTGAAAGGAATAAAACTTGTAATATGTTCATGTGTCTACATAACTAAGTATGCATTAGATGGAAGTGTTGAAATATTGAAGGTAAGGTTAGTTTCCAAAGTATTTTCCCAAGTAGAAGGAATTGACTACAATGAAACCTTTGCACCTATCACCAAAATGAATTCCATCCACCTTATTCTTTCCCTTGTCCCCTTACATAAATGGGAGGTCCATCAAATGGATGTCAAGTTTGCCTTCTTATATGGGGATTCACAAGAATAAATTTACATGGAAAAACCTTGTGGATATCTTCAAAATGACTCGGAATCATATGTCACTTTAAGATATCCATGTATGGACTTAAGCAATATCCTTGAGCCTGGTATGCCAAAATGGATATCTTTCTCCTTGACATTGGTTTTTCTAGATGCCATTCTGACCCCAATGTCTATACCAAGAAAGTAGAAAATCATCTCATCATCCGTGTTCTTTATGTTGATGGCCTTATTCTTACTAGTAGTAACCATAAACATTTAAACCATGTGAAATCCAATCTTAATAAGAAAATTGAAATGATAGTCTTAGGACATTTGAATTATTTTCTTGGCCTCCAAGTCTTGCAAACCAAAGAAGGAATATTTCTTTCTTTGTCTAATTATGCATGTGACCTTCTTAGTTGCTTTGACATGGAAGATTGTAAACCAACCCCTTCTCCCTTCCAGTTTGGAGTTAAATTTTCTTCCACTTGCACTTCACAAGAAGTAAATGCCACCCTATATCATCAGATTGTTGGTAGTCTCTTATACTTGAATCATGCCCATATTGATATTTCCTTTGTTGTTGGTATTGTTCCCGCTATATGAAAATTCCATATGAAATCCATTAGAAAGCAACAAAAACTATACTTCGATATATTCGAGGTAGAGTTCGGTTTGGGGTTCATAAAATTTCAAGGGGGACTCCTTTGTTGGTTGGTTTCACTAATTCAGATTGGGTCGATGATCCTGATGATCAGAAGTCTACTACAAGTTATTTTTTTAGACTTGGTTTCAGATCTATGACTTAGGCTTGTAAGAAATAACAAATCTTTCTCTCTTTCTTCAGCAAAATCAGATTATCAATCCATAGTTAATGTAATTTAGGAATCTTTGTGGCTTCAACAAATCCTTTCAGAGTTTGGATTCGAGCAGTAGCATCTGACTACCTTTGGTGTGATAATCAGATTTCCATTAAGCTTTCCAAGGATCCAATTCAACATCAATGCAAAAAACACATTGAGCTACATATGCACTTAATCAAAAATCTTGTTCATGATCGCATTCTCAAAGTGCTCTTTTTCCCTACAAATGATCAAGTTGCAGAGATATTCACAATATCTCTTACAAAAGAAAATTTTCTAAAATTCAATCTATTTTAGGAGTTCAGGAATTTGACATTAAGGGGGAATAGTCTCTAATGCCTCCTTCCTTCTCCTATAATGTCACTTTTGTAAATCCTTCAATCCTATCCCAAGTTGTTCTTAATGGGAGATGTTAGGATATTTAGACACTTAGGATTTAGCTAAGATCAAGTTGTTATAATGTACATCTTTAGGTAAAGTGTGTTTCTTTAGTATTCATTAGTATGCATTTGTACATATGTAATCGAACGGTCATTATATGTTCTTTACATAGAGTGATAAGATCATCCATATTCTCCTCGATCTTAATGGCCATTGATATGTGTTTTAACACCTTATTGGTCCATGATATCTATTTAAAGAGCATGGAGGGTCATTTTCTAGTTGATCGATTATGAGAAGCTCATTTGTAACATTCTTTTTCTTTTCCATAATAATATTTCCTCAAGTAGATATTGGCTAGGGTCATGGAGTGTTTCCCTACTCGAGGGTTTAAACCATGTAAAAAATTGGTCTGTTGACATTTGATCTATTTGTGTGAGAAGTTTCCCTAGGTTTTTGGTCTCTTGGAAATATCCTAAGTTAGTCAAACATGAGTGACAATGAATGTCATTATGTTTGATATTATGATGGAAGATTGGATTCTTTTGCACCTTAGGAGCTCCCTGATTACCATAGTACAATAGGGTATGATAATTTTGTTGGATCTTCGTATATACAACCATCTATATGATCCAAACTGTTTCACATGCTCCTTTCACTACTACTCAATATTCTACTTTGAATGAAAAAATAGAGACAACATGTCGCTTCTTGCTAATTCCGTGTAACTGCTCTAGTACCAAGACTAGGAACATAACTTGATGTGGATTCCTATCATCCAATAATCCTTCCCAATTTGAAATTATATAACCACACAACTGAGGTTCTTTGTGTCTACCATATAGAATCCAAAATATTATGTTCCTTCTGCATATTGTAGCACTATTTTTGTTGTTTTCCAATGCTCTACCTTTGGTAGTCATAAATTGGGAGATGTATATGATTGAAAAAATGAAGTCAAGTCTAGTGGTCGTAAGACAGATCAAGCTCCCCACTAGTTGCTTGTAGACTGATTCATTAACTTCGAATCATTCTTTGAAAGGTTCCATAGTTGTATATGATGTTTTTCACTCTACCATCATGAATGTATCTAACAAAATCTTGACATAATTTGTTTATGAAACAAAAATATATTTATTTGTTTTCCAAACTTCTACACCTAAGAAACAATGTAGAAGGCCTAAGCTAGTCAATTCAAAAGCTACACATAGATTGTATTTTACTTGTGATATTTCCCCTACCTCAATACTTGTGATGATAATGTCATCTAGATATATCACTAGAATAATTACATAATCTATGATACTTTTGACATAACTATTGGGATTTGAAGTAATATGTTGGAACCCTTGTTCACCCAAATACTTTTCAATTTTAATGTTCTATGCTTTGGGTGCTTCAAGCCATAGAGAAATTTCTTTAGTTGATATACCAAATGTCCTTTCCTTAGAACCTAAGATCCCTATGGCTAGTACATGTATACTTATTCCTTCCAAATATCCATTGAGGAATCCACTAAAATTACACTTCCCTGGCTAGAACTAAATGAATCATGCTCATATTTGGTGTGGGAGAAAATGTCTCTTCATAATCAATTCCTTCTTTCTATGCGAATCCCTTTGTAACCAGTCTTGAATTATGTTTATTAAGTGTCATATCTACTTTGTACTTGAATGTATACACCTATTTTCAACCAATGGGTTCCTTCCCTAGAGGCAGCTCTATAAGGACACATGTTTGATTTTTCATTATAGTCTCATCTTCAACTTGCATGGATTTCTCCCATTATTTTCTTTGTTTGGCCTCTTCATATTCCTAAGGTTCATATAACTCCCAAATTTTAACCATCAAGCCTAAGTGACTATATCAGAATTATTACCTCTTATTTGATTTCCTTTTGTACTTATCTCATCTAATCAAACATATCCAATGGATTTGTGCCACAATTTTGGTATCGTGTTAGGATCTTATTATTCCATATCAACATTGTCATTTTTTTTATTTGAAGTACCTAAAATGGTTTCAAGACTGGAAATTTTTCGAGACTCATTTTAGAATTCTCCCCCACTTGAGGTTGACGGTTTACAAGCAACCTGACTGAGATGCTAGTAAAAAAAATTCCATTCTAAAAAATATTGAAATCCAAATTCATCTGAAATAACCTTGCATTCTCGTCAACCACAACATCTCAACTAAAGTTTACTTTGTTAGTATCCACACCAACTAATTTATATGCTTTATGAGTGTTGTTATAGCCTATGAGGATTAGTTTCTTGCATTTGGGATTTAGTTTGGTTCATTGTTCTTTAGGGACCCAGACATATACAACCAAACAAAAATATTCGAGATGACTTACTTGTTAAAAAAACAGGATCGCGGAGAAATAACAATAAACAGAAATGAAAATATAATCACGCATACACATTACAAGAGAGACACAGATATATCGTGGTTCACCCAACTTGGGCTAAGTCCACACTGAAGTTTCCAGTCCTTATTATTATTCCGTCAAACAAAGTGAAGGGATACAACCTGCAACACAACCGCTGCACTTCCTCTTCACTATCTCACAGTCTCTCTCCTTGATCTCAGAGATATTTACAATGCATAAACCTAATACATCAACCCTATCCGTGTTACAATGTCTTTATTTTATAAGGGAGATATAATGGGAAAATACCACGGGTTACCCAAAACCATGGGCCCATAAAACAACCCCAAAAATTTCCTTCGGGGGCGCTGCCCCCGGACCCCCCAGCTTGGGGTTATAACCCCCACACCCCCCCCATTGGGGTGAGTGTACAGTCCTTTTTACATATCATATAAAGTTGGGGTACAAACATAGTTGGATAATAATATCTTTGAATCTAGAGATCAGGCTCCACAACCAACAATCTCCCACTTGGAGACTGATCACAACAACTCCAGCGCTGCTACACTTGCTGAAACTTGGACTTGGAAAATTTCTCATCTTCACCTTCACGCTAGAAGGCCAACTGAAACTGAGCAGGAACTCAGTTTCTCTCTGGTCACTACTTTTGTGAACATGTCTTCATGATTCTGGCTAGTATGTATCTTTTCCAGCTTGAACAGTTCATCTTCCATAACAGAGCGTATGAAATGGTACTTGAGATGTATATGTTTAGTCCTGGAATGGAATGTTGAGTTCTTTGCAAGATGAATGGCACTCTGGTTGTCACTATACAAGCTACTATCCTTCTACTTCTTACCCACTTCCTCCATAAACCTATGCAACCAAATCATCTCTTTACTAGCCTCTGTAACAGCAACATACTCTGCTTCCGTTGTTGAAAGTGCAACAACCTTTTGCAATCTCGAAATCCAACTTACTATTGTTCCACCTACAGTAAACACATACCCTGTGGTGCTCCTCCTGTTATTCTTATCACCTGCCATATCTGCATCAACATATCCCTGTAGAACAGTGTCTGAACCTCCAACACATAATGCCTGAGTGGTAGTACCTCTCAAATACCTAAGAATCCATTGTATTGCCTTCCAATGTTGTTTACCTGGATTGTTCATATATCTGCTCACAACTCCCATTGCATATTCAATATATGGTCTTGTGCACACCATGGCATACATCAACCTACCAACTGCTGAATGATAGGGAATCTTGGACATGTAATTTGTCTCTTCCTGTGTCTTGGGACACATTTCCTTACTTAGACTGAAATGGCTGGCCAAAGGTGTACTTACTGGTTTTGCATTCTACATTCCGAACCTCTCCAACAGCTTTTGTATGTACTCACCCTGAGACAATGTCAATTTGCGATTTTTCCTGTCTCTTGTTATTCTCATACCAAGGATTTGCTTCGCAGCACCCACATCCTTCATCGCAAATGAATTAGCTAGCTTCCTTTTGAGTACATTTATATCATGCATGTTAGACCCTGCAACAAGCATGTCATCCACATACAATAACAAGATAATATATCTTTCATTGTCTAGCTTCTTGAAATAAACACAGTGGTCATAATGACATCTATTATAACCTTGTTCTGTCATAAACCTGTCAAATTTTAAATACCACTGCCTTGGAGCCTGCTTCAATCCATACAAACTCTTTTTCAACCTACATACCAGGTTCTCCTTACCTTTGACGTCATACCCTTGTGGCTGCTACATATATATCTCTTCCTCCAAATCCCCATGGAGAAAGGTTGTTTTTACATCTAACTATTCAAGATGCAAATCTTCTACCACCACTAGACTTAAGATAGTCCTAATTGAAGTCATCTTAACAACAGGAGAAAATATTTCATCAAAATCTATACCTTTCTTCTGTGCAAACCCCTTTACAACAAGTCTGACCTTGTACCATTTCTTACCTCCTTCTTCTTCCTTCAACCTGTAAATCCATTTGTTCTGCAATGCTCTTTTACCAGTAGGAAACTGAACCAAATCCCAAGTCTGGTTTCCTACAAATGAGTCCATCTCCTCATTCATGCCTTGCTCCCACTTCTTTCTAGTTTCCACCCGCATTGCTTCTTCATAACATTCTGGTTCACCAGCATCAGTCATCAACAAATAATACATTGAAGGAGAGTATCGTTTAGGGAGTCTACGTAACCTGGAAGATCTTCTTGCAGTTGCAGGAGTTTTAGGTACTTGCTGTTGTTCTTGATTCTCTGGCACCTTTAGAACTTCATTTTCTTAAATTTCATCAAGCACTGTGTACTTTGTGTTTTCCTTTTCCTGTTTCTTTCCCTGTAACTGATCTTTATACATGACCTTTTCATTGAATATCACATCTCTACTCCTAATGATTTTCTTATTTTCATAATCCCATAAGCGATAACCAAAATCATCAACCCCATATCCAATAAAGATACATTTCTTGGATTTATCTTCAAGCTTTGTTCTAATTTCTTTATCAATATGGAAAAATGCTTCACAACCAAATGTTCTCAGAAATGAGTAGTTTACCTTTTTATCTGTCCATTCCTCCTCTGGAATACCACCATCCAAAGCACTTGAAGGTCCTCTATTTATTAAATAAACAGCAGTGTTTACAACATCCTTCCAAAACTGTAAGGGCAACCCTGCATGCAGTCTCATACACCTTGCACGCTCCATGATCATTCTGTTCATCATTTCTGACACACCATTTTCTTGTGGTGTTCCTGGGACTGTCTTCTCTCTACGAATCCCATGGTATGAACAGTAAATATCAAACTCCTTGCTGCAGTACTCACCTCCATTATCAGATCTGAGACACTTCAACCTTTTTCCTGTCTCATTCTCATCCAAAGCTTTCCACTTCTTCAAAGTAGCAAACACATCATATTTATGTCTAATGCAATAAACCCAAGTTTTCATAGTTGCATTATCAATAAATGTAACATAATAATGAGAGCCACCAAGCAATTGTACCTGAGCTGGTCCCCATACATCTGAATGCACTAGCTCTAACTTTTCATTCTTCTTTTGTTTCCCAACCCTGAGAAATCTGACTCTCTTATGTTTTCCATAAACACGGTTCTCACATAATTTCAAACTTACCTGCTTCAAATCTGGTAGCAACTTCCTTGAGTGGAGAATCTGCATCCCCTTCTCACTCATGTGGCCAAGCCTATGGTGCCACAATGCTGTATCTGTTCCTGTGGAAGCTAAAGAGATAGAATGGTCAGTATTATGAGGACATAAATACAATGTACCCACCCTGTCTCCTTTTGCTGTCACCATTGATCCTTTAGTGATCTTCCACCACTTTTCTCCAAATGTAGATAGACAGTTGCCATCTCCCAATTCTGTTGAGATCAGATTTCTTTTCATAGCAAGAATATGCCTAACATATTTTAACATCCAGTCAGTTCCATTCTTAACTTTTATCCATACCTTACCCATTCCAACAATTTACATGGCTCATCATCACCCAATAAAACATGTCCAAAATCGCCTGGAACATAATCATGAAAGTATTTCCTATGGGGTGTAGCATGACATGAAGCCCCTGAATCTACAACCCAATAATCACTAGTATTATCTAATGTAAGAATCAAAGCATCTTGTAACACATCACCTGCTACATTTGCTTCCTGGGTAGTTTCCTGTTGTGCATCTCCTTTTTTCTTTAGAGATCTACAGTCTTTCTTCAGATGCCCTTTCTTTCCACAGTTCCAGCACTCTATTTTTCCCAGTCTAGACTTGGATCTTCCCTTTTTAGAGTTCTTGCGATTACCTTGGCTCTTTCCTCTCTCCTTTTGTCTTCCCCTGCTCTCCATGGTCAACGCATTACCTGATGTCTCACCTGTGCTTTTTCTTCGCATTTCCTCGCTAAGAATAACACCAATAACATCATCAAATTTCAAGGTGTTTGAACCAAAGACAGAGTTACTTACAACCATGACCAAGCTATTCCAGCTTTCTGGAAATGAGCACAAGATTAGAAGAGCCTTAACCTCATCATTGAAGTTCACACTTACAGAACTTAGTTGATTTGTAACCGTATTAAACTCATTTAAATTATCAGTAACAGATCCACCTTCAGACATATTCATATTAAATAAATGCTTCATTAGAAATACCTTGTTGGAGGCCGAGGGTTTTTCATACATCTTACCCAATGTTCCCATCAAACCCTTCATTGTCGTTTCTTTTGATATATTGAAAGCCACCGACAAAGCCAGGCCCAGCCGTATTGTTCCCAGAGCCTTTCTGTCAAGAACCTCCCATTCTTCATCCTTCATAGCTGCTGGATGCTTTTCTCTTCCTCCCAATAGTAGGAATAGATCCTTCTAGTACAGATAGTCCTCCATTTGCATCTTCCATAACTAGAAGTTTTGGCCGTTAAACTTCTCGACCTTAAACTTTCCTTCTTCTGCCATTGCTCCCACTCGAACTAGAAACCCTAGCTTCCTGCGGGTTTATATTCCAAATAGACCTTTGGCTCTGATACCAATTGTTAGAAAAAACAGGATCGCAGAGCAATAAAAATAAATAGAAATGCAAATATAATCACACATACACATTACAAGAGAGACACAGATATATCGTGGTTCACCCAACTTGGGCTACGTCCACCATGAAGTTGCTAGTCCTTATTATTATTCCATCCAACAAAGTGAAGGGATACAACTTGCAGCACAACCACTGCACTTCCTCTTCACTATCTCACAATCTCTCTTCTTGATCTCAGAGATCTTTACAATGTATAAAACCTAATACATCAATCCTAGCCGTGTTACGATGTCTTTCTTTTATAAGGGAGATACAATGGGAAAATACCACGGGTTACCCAAAACCATGGGCCCGTAAAACAACCCCAAAAATTTCCTTCGGGGGCTTTTCCCCCAGACCCCCCAGCTGGGAGTTATAACCCCCACACCCCCCCCGTTGGGGTGAGTGTACATTCCTTTTTACATATCATATAAAGCTAGGGTACAAACACAGCTGAATAATAATATCTCTGAATCTGGAGATCAGGCTCCACAACCAACATTACTTGTGTTTTTCATCCAAACCATTATTCTTCTAGATTCTTCTTCTACACTGCATTTGTTGAAGATATATTAAGGAAACTCATTATGGTGTGCAATTCTTCATCCCAATTCATATAAATAACATATTTGTTTCGTAACATACAACATTCCATTCCGAGGAAAAAAAAACATACAACATTCCATCTCAATAATAGTGTGGTTATGCTTCTCTACTACTCCATTTTGTTGTTGAGTGTAGGGTGTTGTGTACTGCCTTTGAATACACTCTTGAGTACACAAGTTTGTAAATTCCATCGAGAAACATTCTCCACTATTATTAGACTTGAGAATTCTAATGAAACCCCCATACTATTTTTCCAAGATTTCTTTAAACTTTTTGAACTCAATAAATGCTTCAAATTTGAAATTTAAATAATACACCCGTAGTTTTCAAGTGAATTCATTTATGAACAACAATAAATACCTAGAAATATTAGATACTAATGTTGTCTTCATAGGGTGACAATCATCCAAATCAATCATTTGAAGAAACTCCTTGGATATATAATCCCATTCTTCATCAAATGGAGCTAGATGTGGATTTTCCACCTGACATTCTATGCACATTCTGTATTTCTTTTGTTGAATTTGTGGAAGGACATCTACTAACCAAATGAGAATGATAGTGTACATTCAAATGTCCCTATTTCTTTCTCTATCCAAATGAGAAATATAGTGTACATTCAAATATCCATACCATTCAAGCAAAAGTGAATTGGATTATTAAACACTCTTGGGCAATAGAGCATGTTCTTCATCTTCCTCTAGATCAACCAACCAAAAAAATCCATGATCTTCAATACCAAGAAAATTTGTCTTATTGCTTCCCTTTTCAACCATATAACATTTATGATCATTGCAAATAACATGTAAATGGGGATTTTACCTCATAATTTGACTTACTAAAAGAAAATTATATTCCATACCCGATACATAGTAGACATTAAGGAGGAACAACCGCTTACCTCCCAAGGTAATATGTACATTTCATTTTCCTTCTATTATGAACTCATCTCCATTACCAAAAACCATAGATGAAACATAAGCATCATAGTCAACAAACCAATCATGTCTATAAGTGAAATGATGTGATTCACCATAATCAATATACCAAACATATGACTCTCCATGATTTGCTTGCTTATCCATGAAAGTGAAGAGAGTATTCTCTTACCGATGTTCTACATCATGGGAATTCTTCTTCTACTAAGAGCCTCCCTGGTTTTTCTTTCCATCCCACAACTTCTTTCTGCAAAAAATATTTTTATGACCCATATTTCAATAATAATGACATTTGAAAATATTTTGATTACTTTATTTTTTGGTGCTACCCTTTTTTTGTACTAGATGAATCGACAACTGGAGATTGGGATGGTATTCGCGTTACATGAGGTTTGGGGATCCAATATCGCTACCACTATACCCCTAGGTGCACCAGCGATCCTAAACATTGGGAACAGGTTAATTTGGGGGGATTTGAACATGGGACCTCTTGATTACAACAATGACATCGAAATCACATGAGTTGTCCCCTACGGGCATTTTGTGGTGCTACCTTGACTACTTGTTCCATTGTTCTTTCGAGCATACTTTACCTTTTCCTTGAGGTTTTATATCAAATGTTAGTTCTAAACTTGCAACTATATTTTCACAACCAAATTTCTCTTTCCACCTATCTTATTTCAAAATATTTATGCTTATCTATTCAAAATCCAGGTCTTTGTTAGTAATAATAATATTAAGTGTTTCAGTAAAATGTTCAAATGAAACTAATAAAACCTTGAGAGTATTTATGACCATGTATTCTTCTTCCATATGTTGGCCAGTGGAATTCAGTTGTTCTCTAATTTCCTTAATATTTACCAAATGTTTATGTAAAGATTCATTCTCCTTCATCTTAATAGAAAGTGATATTTTTTAGGAAAAACAATTTACCTTTCTCTAGGACTCCATGAAATCGTTTCAAGCAATTCCAAATGGTTGCAACATCCTTCGTAGTGCCATCACCCTACACTTATGAAAGCATCTAATCAATGATATATAACTTTAAGAGCATTATAAATTCTCTATTTCACTCATCATATTTGTCAAGGTCTTTGTTTTTTGTTGTCTATTGACTTTCCTTCCCCAATGTTACCGCCTAAACTAGCACCCCTTTGCAAATCAAGGCTATGTAGACCTAGTGCTAGCGACAATAATCTTAGGAGAGAGTTAAACCCAATGTCACCACATTTTAACCTCTCGACACGTCGAGTAACTCCAAACACCAAGGGAAGACCCTAATCAATAAAACATACCTACAAACCACAAAACCTTAGTATATATGATTAGAGCCTTATCAGATTCAAACAATATTAAACAAGACACAATAATCATGTAATAATGGAGTTACTCACTTTATCACAAATTCCAAATATCCCTATTTTCAAAGCAATTTCATGCTTCCGAAGACAGTGTCACACTTCCCAAGAAAGTCACTCCAAAAAGTGTGCGCTCAAAGAAAAGAGGACAATTGGACTAGGGAAAAGTTGTAGGACAAACTAGAAATACCACACACCCTCTAATTCACCAATTATAATGATTTCACGTATCCCAATGCACTTCCCTAGAATAGGACGCCCTATAGGGTTTGTGGATGAAACCCTAGGGAAAATTCATAGGGTGGACTAGAAAAACAAATTCATGGCTAGAACTTCAATTTTTTAATTTTCTAGAAAAGACTAGGGATTTTTCTGGCAATATAATATTTTTTGTATTTTTTGCATAAAATAAAACATGTAAAATTTTATAAAAAGAGGATTGATAGATACATTATTATATTCTTGTCTCAAGAAATCGAGGTTATCATCCCTCCTCTTGAGATGGTGTTCAATACTTTCAACTAGGGCTAAGCTATCAACCTCAAGGGTTAGGTATAAAAACCCTAATTAGGGCAAATAGAGAAATCCAAGGCCCAACAAAACAATGGAGAGCGCCTTGGTAGGAAGGTCTCCTCAACCAAGTTGATAAAATCCTAGCAAACAAACCTAACTCAATCCAAAGCACTTCAAGAGCAATGTTAAACTAGGGTTAGGAGATAAAATGACCAACATTAATCAAGAATGAGAAATATAGTGTGTCTTAGGTCACCCTTGAGCAAGTTGATAAAATGATAGCAAACAAACCCTACAATTCAGTCCAAATCACTTCAAGAGCAAAGTTAAACCAGGGTTAGGAGATCAACTTACCAACAATAATCAAGAATCAGCAAGGAGATGCACCTTAGGTCACCCTTAAGGATGAGTTATTAAAACTAGTCTTAGGATTAACTTAACATATGTAAATTCAAACCCTAGAATGTCATCCATCCATCCTTCAAGAAAAAAATACATCCAAGAGAGAGGTGCACCTAGCTTCAAATGCTTCAATAAACTAGTAGGAAAAGAAAAGGTTTCATATTTGAACCCTTGTCCATGATTTACAGATGAGGTGAGGTTGTCTTATTTATATTAGACAAACCTCAACCTTTTATAATTTTGAGCCTAAAAATTTAATGACAAATTATAAAATTTAAGGTTAGTACACCCACAAATTGGATACCAAACCATATAATGACATAAAATAAGATAAAAATGTGCAATTAGGCTCCACCAAATGCAAGGTGAACCAAAAGGAGGGTGGAATGCCCCAACTAACCCCAATAGATGCTTATCCCTCAATGCCCTCTTTTTTTAACAATGTAGGCTTCTTCTTTAAGGAATGACATCATGGGTATGGAGATCAAGAGGATGGGTTTTGCATCAAAACAATAGGTCCTAGTGAGAAAAAATAGGTATGCTAAATCGAGTATGACAACCCTTACACATGCAATCAACTCTACAAATAAAAATATAAGTGTTTCCATGTGTCTTAATGGACCCATCCCAAGAAGAATCGAACACCAACCTAGTTCCCTATCCCACAAAGATGGGGGGCTTCCATCTATCAAGAGGCAATCAAAAATGCCACTAAGCTAACACTTCCTAGAATGAAATCCAAGGGGATGTGGCATGACCTAATCAGGGGTATCTATCCCCAAAATCAACAATTTACATAATATAGCCCCCAAAACTTGGCCTTTGCAAAAGAAAAATAAACCCCTCACTCTAGCACATCTGGAAGGAACGCTTTAGACACTCTAAGGAATAATAACTAGCTCCAACTGCAGGACATGTTCTATTCTCGGGAGTGTATGAGAACACCCTATAATATCCTTGTAATACCCAATTTTGCCCCTTAGGACATATTTTTCTTTCAATGTAAATATTGTATACATGCAATGTATGTTTTCCTAGCGTGGAGATCAAGGCCAAGGCCCCGTTAGTGGATGCTAGGTTTTTATGTAAAGGCAAGTAGTTTATATTATGTTATCCATGTGCTATCAAGCCATGGAACATTATAAATGATGTAAATTTAACATTGCAATAAAATACCAAAGAAACTGGCTATGGAGGCAACTAATGAGAAGTGTCCATGTGTATCTACTAGGGAGAGGTGAGGGGGTTGTAGGATTGGACCATAGACTACCAAATGTCATCCTTAGAACCCATTTGACCTTCCTTGCTGACATTAATTCTGCTGCAGAAGGTGGTTGAAGAAACTGTTCATGAAATCGATGGAGTGTGGGAAAACCCTGAATTTTCAGATGGCAGGGTATGGGAATCTGTCTGCCTTGTCCCACAAGCCACTATACCTCCTGGGAATTTGTATTCCCTGATCCCCATTCCATTAGGCAGAAGCAAGAGAAGTTTGGACAGAGAGTGGAGAGACGAGCAGCGAAGGGAATAAAAATCATGATTCTATGAAAACACCAATTTTTTAGTGCCAAACTTGCCCAAGAATTCGTGTGGGAAGCTCAATCCATTGGCCTACACCCTAGGGCATATTTGCAGTGTGTGAGACGCTCAGAAACTGGTGAATAAAACACTGTGTTGATGGTCGAGAAACCAGCTGCGGGATAGAGTTGTTTGGCCATAGAAAGTGAAAGAAAACCAAAGTGGAAATGACAGAGAAGAATAGGACAGAAGGTAGGGTTGCTTAATAAACCCAATGAAGGCTAGAGTCTCAAGGATCCAGCAGCTTGGACATTTCTATGCCCACCCTGAAGAGCACTGGAGAGAAGGTATGGCATAAGGGAATATGCAACAGTGAAGGGAATACTTCCTTGTGTTGGGTGTGGTAGGTATTGTGGGTTCCAAGACTATCTGATTGTGAATTGAGAAGCCTATAGCTCTGTGGTTGTTGTGAATGGCTTAGCATCCTCCTCCTTGTCTCTTGCATGCTTGATAAACCCAATTGTATGTTGTCTTAGCATGACTGTTTGTGTGAAGCCATGGTTGTGAGTGATCCTGTTTATCCCTCCTTAGTGGATACATAGCCCAGCTCGTGGGTGGTCTCTCAGTTGAAAGAGTATAGGTTGGACAGAGACCTATAGTTGGGTGGATCGTTACTCTCACATAGCCAATTGCTTGGACAGTTTCATCTTACAAGATAGGTGTTTTATGTGGTTCTCAATGATAATAATGCCTATGTTGTGTTCATTTGTTATTTCAAATTAATTTGAATGGATTGAGAATATGTAATTAACCAATAGAAATTATGTGTATAATCCTGAGTATGAGGTTGGTTCATGTCTAATCTCTTCACCATTTACTTGTGTTAAATGTGATGCTAATCTTGCATGTTGTAGATGCATGGTCCAGATTTAGTTCCACTGTACATGTTTTTTATGCATTGCACACACTTCTAAATTGACTGAATTGCATCACTTGGACTTGGGGAAGGAATTAGGAAACCCATTTTGTGTTTCATGATCCCTCTGTGGGTCAGATGAAGGGGGAAGCCATGACAGAGTGCAACCAAAAATCCTTGCAGAAAGGTAAACAGGTTTTGAGGGACTTCGAGGCATATTTTTCATTGTAAATGTGGCAAGGTAAGATTCCTCAAGTGTGGCAGCGGTCCACACCATTGCATAGAGCTCTCCAAGATATTTCCAATAGTATCGAGTTTTCAGAAAAAGGTCTAAGGATGAAGAAGTTATCCACCTAGGAAGTTGGCAATAGCAGGGGTATGTGATCCCTACCATCTGAACCCACAATGTGTATTGCGGATTGCAGATTGCGGAGGTCAGAGGATCAAACCTTCAGAGTTATACATTGTGGACCCAACTTTCCGAATCCGCAAGGTTGATTGCGGATTGCGGAAGTCGGGAGGTGATTTTTCCCTGTAGTTGTGAATTGAGTTTCCAACTTCTGACTTCCACGACGTGGTTGCAGAAGTAGGATGAGTGGTTTTCCTAGACTCGTGAATTTGAGGTCCCAAATTCTGAGTTCCACAATGCGGATTGCGGATTGTGGAAGTTGGATAAGTAAATTTCCCGGATTGGATATTGACGTTCCGGCATTGTGGATTGCAGAATTACAAAAGGTGTTCTTCAATGCCACATAATTGGCATTCCGATTTCCGAATCCTGCATTGTTGATTGCGAAATTCGGGAAGGTGTTCTTCGACACCGCGTAATTGGCATTCTAATTTCTGAATCCCGCATTGCGGATTACGGATTGCAAAATTCGGGAAGGTGTTCTTCGACACCGCGTAAATGGCGTTCCGATATCCGAATCCTGCATTGCGGAAGTCACAAAGGTGTTCTTCGACGCCACGTAATTGGTGTTTCGATTTTCAAATCCCACATTGCGGATTGTGGAATTTGTTGGTTTTGGAGCCAGATCTTCTAGTCTCATAGATGATATTGTATCAGCTATGTTTGTACCCCAGTTTTATATGATATGTAGGTGGACTATACAGTCACCCCAATGAGAGGGTGTGGGGGGCCATCGCCCCCCCACGGGGTTCCAGGGGGGACCATCCCCCTTGGTTGCGGGGCCTAAGGGCCAGTGGTCCCTCGGCGGGGGTTCGAGGGCAACACCCCGGAGAAATGGGGGTTTGGGGGCAATGCCCCCGAAGAAAATTTTCGGGGTTGTTTTCGTCAGTTGTTTTGCGGGCCCATGGTTTTGGGTATCCTATGGTATTTTCCCATTGTATTTCCCTTATAAAATAAAGACATTGTAATACGGCTAGGGATGATGATGTATTAGGTTTTATGCATTGTAAATATCTTTGAGATCAGGAGAGAGACTGTGAAATAGAGAAGAGGAAGTGCAGCGGTTGTGCTGCAAGTTGTATCCCTTCACCTTGCTGGACAGTAATAATAATAAGGACTAGCAAATTCAATGTGGACGTAGCCCAAGTTGGGTGAACCACGATATATCTGTGTCTCTCTTGTAATGTGTATGTGTGATTATATTTGCATTTCTGTTTATTGTTATTGCTCTACGATCATGTTTTTCTAACAATTGGTATCAGAGCCAAAGGTCTATTTGGTAGTTAAACCCGCAGGAAGCTAGGGTTTCTGGTTCGAGTGGGAGCAATGGCAGAAAAAAGAAATTTTAAGGTC
Source organism: Larix kaempferi (assembly GCA_027924585.1). Taxonomy (NCBI): domain Eukaryota; kingdom Viridiplantae; phylum Streptophyta; class Pinopsida; order Pinales; family Pinaceae; genus Larix; species Larix kaempferi. The sequence goes on along the minus strand of BSBM01000454.1, from coordinate 10,631,722 downwards.
GAGAAGTTTAATGGCCAAAAATTTGGGTTATGGAAGATGCAAATGAAGGACTATCTATACCAAAAGGATCTATTCCTACCGTTGGGAGGAAAAGCAAAGCAGCTGACGGCTATGAAGGACGAAGAATGAGAGGTTCTTGACAGAAAGGCTCTGGGAACAATACGGTTGAGCCTAGCTTTGTCAATGGCTTTCAATATCTCAAAAGAAACGACAACAGAGGGTTTGATGAGCGCATTGGGTAAGCTGTATGAAAAACCCTTGGCCTCCAACAAGGTATTTCTAATGAAGCGTTTATTTAATATGAAGATGTCTAAAGGTGGATCTGTTACTGATAATTTAAATGAGTTTAATACGGTTACAAATCAGCTAAGTTATGTAAGTGTGAACTTTGATGATGAGGTTAGGGCTCTTCTAATCTTGTGTTCATTGCCAGAAAGATGGAATAGCTTGGTCATGGTTGTAAGTAACTTTGTCTCTGGTTTAAACACCTTGAAATTTGATGATGTTATTGGTGTTATTCTTAGCGAGGAAATGCGAAGAAAAAGCACAGGTGAGACATCAGGTAATGCGTTGACCATGGAGAGCAGGGGAAGACAAAAGGAGAGAGGAAAGAGCCAAGGTAATTGTGGAAAGTCTAAAACGGGCAGATCCAAGTCCAGACTGGCAGAGATAGAGTGCTGGAACTGTGGAAAGAAAGGAAATCTAAAGAAAGACTGCAAATCTCTAAAGAAGAAAGGAGATGCACAGAAGGAAACTACCTAGGAAGCAAATGTAGCAGGTGATGTGTTACAAGATGCTTTGATTCTTGCATTAGATAATACTAGTGATTATTGGGTAGTAGATTCAGGAGCTTCATGTCATGCTACACCCCATAGGAAATACTTTCATGAGTATGTTCCTGGCGACTTTGGACATGTTTTATTGGGTGATGATGAGCCATGTAAAATTGTTGGAATGGGTAAGGTATGGATAAAAGTTAAGAATGGAACTGATTGGTTGTTGAAAGAAGTTAGGCATATTCCTGCTATGAAAAGAAATCTGATCTCAACAGGGCAGTTGGGAGATGGCAGCTGTCTATCTACATTCGGAGAAAAGTGGTGGAAGATCACTAAAGGATCAATGGTGATAGCAAAAGGAGACAGAGTAGGTACGTTGTATTTATGTCCTCATAATACTGACCATTCTATCTCTTTAGCTTCCACTGGAATAGATATAGCATTGTGGCATCATAGGCTTGGCCACATGAGTGAGAAGGGAATGCAGATTCTCCACTCAAGGAAGTTGCTGCCGGATTTGAAGCAGGTAAGCTTGGAATTCTATGAAAACTGTGTTTATGAAAAACAGAAGAGAGTCAGATTTCTCAGAGTTGGGAAACAGAAGAAGAATGAAAAATTAGAGCTTGTGCATACAGATGTATGGGGACCGGCTCAGGTACAATATCTTGGTGGCTCTCATTATTATGTTACATTTATTGATGATGCAACTAGAAAAACTTGGGTTTATTGCATTAGACAGAAATCTGATGTGTTTGCTACTTTTAAGAAGTGGAAAGCTTTGGTTGAGAATGAGACAGGAAAAAGATTGAAGTGTCTTAGATATGATAATGGAGGTGAGTACTGCGACAAGGAGTTTGATAGTTACTGTTCATACCATGGGATTCGTAGAGAGAAGACAGTCCCAGGAACACCACAGGAAAATGGTGTGTCAGAAAGGATGAACAGAACGATAATGGAGCGTGCAAGGTGTATGAGACTGCATGCAGGGTTGCCCTTACAGTTTTGGGCGGATGTTGTAAATACTGTTGTTTATTTAATAAACAGAGGACCTTCAAGTGCTTTGGATGGTGGTATTCCAGAGGAAGCATGGACAGATAAAAAGGTAAACTACTCATTTCTGAGAATTTTTGGTTGTGAAGCATTTGTCCATATTGATAAAGAAAATAGAACAAAGCTTGAAGCTAAATCCAAGAAATGTACCTTTATTGGATATGGGGTTGATGAATTTGGTTATCGTTTATGGGATTATGAAAATAACAAAATCATCAGGAGTAGAGATGTGATATTCAATGAAAAGGTCATGTATAAAGATCAATTGCAGGGAAAGAAACGGGAAAAGGAAAACACAGAGTACATAGTGCTTGATGAAATTAAAGAAAATGAAGTTCCGAAGGTGCCAGAAAATCAAGAGCAGCAGCAAGTACCTGAAACTCCTGCAACTGTAAGAAGATCTACCGGGTTAAGTAGACTCCCTGAACGATACTCTCCTTCAATGTATTATTTATTGATGACTGATTCTGGTGAACCAGAATGTTATGAAGAAGCAATGCAGGTGGAAACTAGAAAGAAGTGGGAGCAAGGCATGAATAAGGAGATGGACTCATTGGTAGGAAACCAGACTTGGGATTTGTCTCAATTGCCTGCTGGTAAAAGAGCATTGCAAAACAAATGGATTTACAGGTTGAAGGAAGAAGAAGGAGGTAAGAAGCGGTACAAGGCTAGACTTGTTGTAAAGGGGTTTGCACAGAAGAAAGGTATAGATTTTGATGAAATATTTTCTCCTGTTGTTAAGATGACTTCAATTAGGACTATCTTAAGTCTAGTGGCGGTAGAAGATTTGCATCTTGAACAGTTAGATGTAAAAACATCCTTCCTCCATGGGGATTTGGAGGAAGAAATATATATGCAGCAGCCACAAGGGTATGAGGTCAAAGGTAAGGAGGATATGGTATGTAGGTTGAAAAAGAGCTTGTATGGCTTCAAGCAAGCTCCAAGGCAGTGGTATCTAAAGTTTGACAGGTTTATGACAGAACAAGGTTATAGTAGATGTCATTCTGACCACTGTGTTTATTTCAAGAAGCTAGACAATGGAAGATATATTATCTTGTTATTGTATGTGGATGACATGCTTGTTGCAGGGTCTGACATGCAGGATATAAATGTACTCAAAAGGAAACTAGCTAATTCATTTGCGATGAAGGATTTGGGTGCTACAAAGCAAATCCTTGGTATGAGAATAATGAGAGACAGGAAAAATCGCAAATTGACATTGTCTCAAAGTGAGTACATACAAAAGGTGTTGGAGAGGTTCAGAATGCAAAATGCAAAACTTGTAAGTACACCTTTGGCTAGCCATTTCAATCTAAGTAAGGAAATGTGTCCCAAGACATAAGAAGAGACAGATTACATGTCCAAGATTCCCTATCAATCAGCAGTTGGCAGCTTGATGTATGCCATGGTGTGCACAAGACCAGATATTGGGAGTTGTGAGCAGATATATGAACAATCCAGGTAAAGAACATTGGACGGCAATACAGTGGATTCTCAAGTATTTGAGAGGTACTACCACTCAGGCATTATGTTTTGGAGGTTCAGACACTGTTCTACAGGGATATGTTGATGCAGATATGGCAGGTGACAAGGATAGCAGGAGGAGCACCACAGGGTATGTGTTTATTGTAGGTGGAACAGCAGTAAGCTGGATTTCGAAACTACAGAAGGTTGTTGCACTTTCAACAATAGAAGCAGAGTATGTTGCCATTACAGAGGCTAGTAAAGAGATGATTTGGTTGCAGAGGTTTATGGAGGAAGTGGGTAAGAAGCAGAAGGATAGCAGATTGTATAGTGACAGCTAGAGTGCCATTCATCTTGCAAAGAACTCAACATTCCATTCCAGGACTAAACATATATAGCTCAAGTACCATTTCATACACTCTTGTTCTGGAAGATGAATTGTTGAAGCTAGAAAAGATACATACTAGCCAAAATCCTGCAGACATGTTCACAAAGGTAGTGACCAGAGAGGAACTGAGTTTGTGCTTGGTTTCAATTGGGCTTCTAGCATGAAGGTGAAGAGGAGAAATTTTCCAAGTCCAAGTCCAGCAAGTGTAGCAGCGGTGGAGTTGCTGTGATCAGTCTCCAAGTGGGAGATTGTTGGTTGTGGAGCCAAATCTTCTAGTCTCATAGATGATATTGTATCAGTCGTGTTTGTACCCTAGTTTTATATGATATGTAGGTGGACTGTATAGTCACCCCAACGAGCAGATGTGGGGGGGCATTGCCCCCCCAGAAGGTTCTATGGGCCAGCGGTCCCTTGGTGGGGGTTCGGGGGCAACACCCCCGAAGAAAAATTTTGGGGTTGTTTTCACCAGTTGTTTTGTGAGCCCATGGTTTTGGGTATCCCGTGGTATTTTCCCATTTTATTTCCCTTATAAAATAAAGACATTGTAATACGGCTAGGGATGATGATGTATTAGGTTTTATGCATTGTAAAGATCTTTGAGATCAGGAGAGAGACTGTGAAACAGAGAAGAGGAAGTGCAGCAGTTGTGCTACAGGTTGTATCCCTTCACCTTGCTGGACGGTAATAATAATAAGGACTGGCAAATTCAGTGTGGACGTAGCCCAAGTTGGGTGAACCACGATATATCTGTGTCTCTCTTGTAATGTGTATGTGTGATTATATTTGCATTTCTATTTATTGTTATTGCTCTGCGATCCTGTTTTTCTAACAGAATTCGGGACAGTGTTCTTCGAGGCCACGTAATTGGCGTTCCGATTTTTGAATCCTGCATTGCGGATTATGGATTGCGGAAGTCGGGAAGGTGTTCTTCGATGCCGCATAATTGGCGTTCCGATTTTTGAATCTCGCATTGCAGATTATGGATTGCAGAATTCGGGAAGGTGTTCTTCGACGCTGTGTAATTGGTGTTCCGACTTCTGACTCCCGATTTTCAGATTACGGATTGAGGAATTGCAGACCAAAGCCATTGCGGCTGTGTGAAAAGGCAAAGTTGTGGATAAGTTAAAAAGGAAAAAATTATCAGGCTTGTTCCCCCATCACTCAAAGGGAACTAAGGGGATGAGGGACGTGACAGAGTGGTATCAATGCCCAAGGTTGCAGCACTAGTGCTGCTTGGGCCAAATTAGAAGGCATAATAAGCTCTATAAATTAATTCCATGAGTTTATTTCCGTTAAATATGGATGTTTTATGTTTTATATGATGTATAATAAACACCTCTATGATGCATAGTGCTTGTAGCTGATGCCATTTGACTCTAATGTAGAAGAGAGTAGCAGACAGGGGAAATAAATATCTGAAGGAAAATGGTGACCATGAATGACGCCCACGATCCTTATGAACATGATGAAGATGTTCTAGGATCAAATGTGCAAGAAGATCATGCGGAGACTAAATCCAATGGGAGAAGGGAGAAAATAACTCCCCAGAATTTGGCTAAAACCATGATAAGCTTCAATGAAATCCTGATGAAGGCTCAAGAAGAACAGAATCAACTCAAGGTTGCTATTTTGCACATCCTTAGTGATATGCAGGAGAGGGTAAGCCTTGGGTCCAACCCAAGCAACACAGGTAAAGAAGGAAGGGGTGCAGAAAGTCGCTCTAGAGGACATTTTACGAAGAGGACTCCAATTCCAAGGAATAGTTTAGTGAGAAAAAATCACAGCACGCCCTCCTCAATATCTTCTTCCAGCTAGTGGTGTGACTCAATATGTCCTTGAATAAGTCTGAGGCATACTTCTAGCAGTTTTGAAGGAAGAAAGAGATCCAGAGGAATGCCATAGGGAGAATTTAAGAAGGCAAGGCCTTCCACGTTTGATGGAGAAAGTAAGACTGGCCAAGAGGTAGAGGCATGGCTTCTTGGGATTAATAAATACTTCAAGATCCATGACTACTCAGGAAATGAAAAGGCCAAAATTTCCATTTACAATCTAAGTGGAAGAGCTTCAATTTGGTGGGAGCACCTGATGCAAGTGAAAGGGATCAGTGAAAGAAGGTTCATCTAGGAGAGATTCAACAGGTATTTCAAGGAAAAATACCTATCAGCTAGGAATTATGACAACAAGAGGAAAGAGTTCAATGAACTCAGGTTGGGACAGAAATCTATGGGTGAGCATGACCATAAGTTTTTGGAATTGTTGAGGTATGTGGACTATATCAAGGATTACAGGATCAATATCTAGTGCTTCCTTGGAAGCCTACCTCGTAATTTCAGAGATAGGATTGGATTTGTTAATCCACCAAGTCTTGATGAATCCATTAGAATGGCAGTGCATTGCTATGAGCATAGAAAAGGAAAAATAGAGATCCACCCAGCATGGAAAGGAAATCCAAATGGGAGGTTTGATCAAAGGAAAAGTGGATTCAAGCCACCATTCAAAATTCATCCAAGTTCTTTTCCACAGGGCCAGCAAGCAAGAAGTGGGAGCAAGCCAGAATTTGTAGCAGAAAAATCATTGAAAGGACCAATTCAGTGTTGGGGATGTGGAGGAAACCATGTGCTTAAAGAATGTACACATCGGATGGAGAATACAAAAAGTTTGCACAACTTAGAAGGAGCATCTACAGTGGAGGATATGGAAAGGGAAGTGCCTAGAATCTATGCAACATTGGATAACCATCAAGTAGACCATCAATCAGTAGTGGTTGAAGTTGAAGGTACGATTACTAAGCAATCCATTTCTGTTTTGATTGACCCAGGATCTACTCAAAGTTATGTTTCTCCAAAAGTGGTTGAAGGTTGTTCTCTTAGAAAAGTGAAGTACAGTGAGTCTTGGCTAGTTCAGTTAGCCACAGGGGCCAAGAGAAAAGTAAGTGAAGTAGTGATGGAGTGGCCCATGGAATTGAATGGACTCCTCACACAAGTAGATTTGAATGTCCTACCATTAGGATCGTATGATGCCCTAATTGGCAGGGATTGGTTGGAAATGTATAGAGCTAAGATAGATCACTATGAAAAGGTACTCGAATGCATTGATGAAGAGGGCATACCCATATTGGTAAAGGGAATGCCCAAGCAAGTTTCAGTAAGACATATTTCATTCCTACAGTTGAAAAAGTTTTATAAGAAGGGTTTCCAATTATATGCAATTCACATATCAGATTCATTAGAGGACAATGGGCCAAGGTTAGAAAACTTCCAGTTGTTGCAAGAGTTCCAATATTTGTTTCCAGATGAAGTGCCCGGACTGCCACCTAAGAGAGATATTGATTTTACCATTGATCTTATTCCAGGAGCAACACCAATTTCCAAATCTCCTTATAGAATGAGCACACCAAAATTGGTAGATTTAAAGATGCAGATACAAGAATTAATGGACAACAAGTATATCAGGCCTAGTGTATCTCCTTGGGGAGCACCAATGTTATTTGTCAAGAAGAAGTATGGGACTCTAAGATTGTGTATTGATTACAGACATCTCAATAAAGTGACAATCAAGAATAAGTATCCATTGCCAAGAATTGATGATTTGTTTGATCAAATGAAGGAAGCTAGAGTGTTTTCAAAGATTGATTTAAGGTTTGGCTATCATCAAGTGAGGATAAAAGAAGAAGACATTCACAAGACAGCTTTCAGGACAAGATATGGTCATTATGAGTTCACAGTGGTGCCATTTGGTCTTACCAATGCACCTGCTACTTCCATGTGTCTCATGAATAGTGTCTTCAACAAGTATTTGGATAATTTTGTGATAGTGTTTTTGGATGACATTCTTGTTTATTCAAGGAATGAAGAAGAGCATGATGAACATCTAAGAATGGTGTTGCAAGTTCTTAGAGAACACCAACTGTATTCCAATTTGAGAAAGTGTGACTTCTATCAAAGTAAGGTACAGTATTTGGTTCATGTCATCTCAGAAGAAGGAATTGCAGTGGATCCAAAAAATATTGAAGCCATAATGGATTGGCCTACTCCAAAGAATGTTTCAGATGTTAGATATCTTATGGGTCTTGTAGGATATTATAGAAGGTTCATTGAGGGATTCTCTAATATATCTCATCCAATTACATCACTGCAGAGGAAGAATGTTAAATTTGTATGGTCTGAAATATGTGAGAGAAGCTTTCAGCAGTTAAATAATTTGCTTACCAGTGCTCCTGTTTTGAATATTGCAGATCCAAGGAAGGATTTTGTAGTGTGCACAGATGCTTGCATTGAAGGGCTAGGTGGAGTGATCATGCAAGAAGGATTTGTGATTTGCTATGATTCAAGGAAATTAAAAGAGCATGAAAAGAATTATGTCACACTTGATTTAGAACTAGCAGACATAGTACATTCTCTCAAGATGTGGAGACAGTATTTGTTGGGAATAAGTTTTGAGCTTCGGACATACCACATGAGCTTGAAGTATTTGTTTGACCAGCCAAACTTGAATGCTATGAAAGCAAGGTGGATGGAATTTATCTGTGAATTTGATTTTGAAATTAAGCATGTAAAAGGGAAAGAGAATAAGGTTGCAGATGCTCTCAGCATAAAATTTCATGTTGCAGCAGTAAGTATGTTGAAATCATATCTGAAGGAAATAATTCTTAAATCCCAAACCAGCGATGGGACTTACCTTCAAATTAAAGAGAATTTGAAGTAGGGAAATATAGATGAAAAGTGTGCAGGATATAATCTTGGTGAAGATGATATTCTCATTTATCAAGGTACTAGACTATATATTCCAGATTGTGTAGATTTAAATAAGCTAGTGATGGATGAAATACATCAAATGCCATACTCTGGACATTCGGGATATCATAAAACAATAGCAGTAGCAAGAAAGCAGTACTTTTGGCATGGGATGAAGAAGGACATAGAAGAATAAATTTCTAGGTGTCAAAAATGCTAGCAAGTCAAGGCAAAACATCAACATCCAACAGGATTATTGCAGCCTTTTCCCATTCCATAATGGAAGTGGGAAGTGATTTCTATTGATTTTATAACAAGTTTTCCTATGACAATGAGGAAGCATGATTCAATTATGGTAGTGTTGGACAAGATATCAAAGGTATCTAACTTTATTCCAGTCAAGTCCACTCATAAGGAAAGTGACATAGCCAACATTTTCATGAAAGAGATATTCATATTGCATGGATTTCCCAAAGCAATAGTTTCAGACCGAGATGTAAAGTTCACATCCAATTTTTGGAAGGGACTATTTAAGGAATTGGGAACTCAGTTGAACTTTAGTACAACATATCATCCTTAAAAAGATGGTCAAACTGAGATGGTGAATCAGGTTCTTGAAGACATGTTGAGGATCTATGTGATGGACAAACCATCCAAGTGGGAGGAATACCTACACTTGGTAGAATTTGCATACAATAATGGACATCATGAATCATTGGGGATGAATCCTTTTGAAGTATTGTATGGAAAAGGATGCATAACTCCAGTGAGTTGGGATAGTCCAGTGAACAGAGTAGTGCTTGGACTAGAGATGATCAAGGAAATGGAACAGGAAATTGTTAAAATCAAGCAAAATTTAAAGGCAGCTCAAGACAGGTAAAATATTTATGCCGATTTGAAAAGAGTGCCTAAGTAATTTAAGATTGGGGATCATGTTTATTTGAGATTCAAGCCGAGGAAAATTTCCCTAAATTTGGGGAGTTGTGCCAAATTGGAACCAACATATTGTGGGCCATTTGAAGTCCTTGATAGGATAGGACCAGTTGCATATAGACTTGCATTACCTTCTAATATGAGATCTCATAATGTTTTCCATGTTTCTTTGCTTAAGAAATATGTACATGATCCTAATCACATAATTGATTGGAATGTGATACAAGTGGAACCAGAGGGAGAATTCCAAGTGGAGCCTATGCGCATCCTTGAAAACAAGGTCACATTGCTTCAGAACCGAGCTATCAGACAGATGAAGATGCAATGGAATCACCTTAGTCCTGATGAGGCTACATGGGAGCTGGAGGATGAAATGAGAGATGAATTTCCACATTTTTTTCAGTTTTGAGAACACTGAGGACGGTGTTGTTCCAAGGAGGAGGGAAATTTAATACCCCATTTTGACCCTTAGGACATATTTGTATTTCAATGTAAATATTGTATACATGTGATGTATGTTTTCCTAGCGTGGATCTCAAGGCCAAGGCCCCACTAGTGGATGCTAGGTTTTTATGTAAAGAAAAGTAGTTTATATTCTGTTATCCATGTGCTATCAAGACATGGGACATTGTAAATGATGTAAATATTAACATTGCAATAAAATACCAAAGAAACTGGCTATGGAGGAAAATAATGAGAAGGTGCCATGTGTATCCACTAGGGAGAGGTGAGGGGGTTGTGGGATTGGACCATAGACTTCCAAATGTCATACTTAGAATCCATTTGACCTTCCTTGCTAACATTAATTCTGCTACAGAATGTAGTTGAATAAAATGTACATGAAATCGATGGAGTGTGGGAAAACCCCAAATTTTTAGATGGCAAGGTATGGGACTTTGTCTGACTTGTCCCACAAGCCACTCTGCCTCCTGGGAATTCGTATTCCTTGATCATAATTCCATTAGGCATAAGCAACAGAAGTTTGGGTGGAGAGTGGAGATTCAAGTAACGAAGGGAAGAAAAACCGCGATTCTGTGAAAACCCTGATTTTTTAGTGCCAAACTTGCCTAGGAATTTGTGTGGGAATCTCAATCTAGCAGGGGATCTGTTTGCCTAAAACCTAGGGCATATTTGCAGCGTGTTAGATGCTTATAAACCAATGAATAAAATCCTATGTTGATGGCCGAGAAACCAACTACGGGATAGAGTTGTTTGGCCATAGAAAGTGAAAGAAAACCCAAGTGGAAATGACAGAGAAGAATAGGACAGAAGGTAGGGTTGATTGATAAACCCAGTGAAGGCTAGAATATCAAGGATCCAAAAGATTGGAACTTTCTATGCCCACCCTGAAGAGCACTAGAGGGAAGGTATGGCCTGAGGGAATGTGCAACAGTGAAGGGAATACTTCCTTGTGTTGGGTGTGGTAGGTATTGTGGGTGCCAAGACTGTCTGAGTGTGAACTGAGAGGCTTGTAGCTCCGTGGTTGAGCTAACTGGCTTAGAATCCTCCTCCTTGTCCCTTGCATGCTTCATAAACCCAACTGTATGTTATCTTATCATGACTGTTTGTGTGAATCCATGGCTGTGAGTGAGCCTGTTTAACCCTCCTTAGTGGATACACAGCCCAGCTCAGGGGTGGTCTCTCGGCTAAAAGAGTATAGTGTGGAAAGAGACCTATGGTTGGGTGGAACGTTTCTCTCACATATCCAGTTGCTTGGATAGTTTCATCTTACAAGATACGTTTTTCCTGTGGTTCTCAATGATGTTAATCCCTATGTTGTGTTCATTTGTTATTTCAAGTTAATTTGAATGGATTGAGCATATGTAATTTACCAATATAAAGTCTATCTATAATCCTGAGTATGAGGTTGATTCATGTCTGATCTCTTCACCATTTACTTGTGTTAAATGTCCTGCTAATCTTGCATGTTATAGATGCATGGGCCATATTTAGTTCCATTGTACATGTTTGTTATGCATTGCACACACTTCTAAATGGACTTCATTGCATCACTTGGAATTGGGGAAGGAATTATGCAACCCCTTTTGTGTTTCATGATCCCTCTATGGGTCAGATGAAGGGGGAAGCCATGACAGAGTGTAACTAGAACTCCTTGCAGAAAGGTAAATAGGTTTTGATGGACTTCGGGGCAGATTTTTTGTTGTAAAAGTGGCAAGTTCATAGTCCTCAGGTGTGGTGTTGGAAAGTGGTTTGATGGGGAAAGGTTGCAGTACCGCCGACGCTGCGACACATCGGATGAGGGTGCGAAAGGAGTATTTTGTGCTAAAGAATACCGCAGTTGGCAAGTTTTTGGGTCACTTGGACCATATATTAGGTAATAGTGAGTCAGTTGTGCCGTAGTATGCAATTTTTTGGGGTCATTTGGACCGAGTTAGTTAGATATTGGGTCAATTGTCCATAGTGTTGGTTCGGAAGTTAGTTGTAAGTGGACAAATATTGTAATGGAAAAAGCCTATAAATACATGAGGGTTGTAAGTGTTAGATATAGAAGGAGAAGAGAAGAAGCGAGGGAATAGGAGAATAGAGAAAGAAGAACAATTGTGTACAAAGATCTATGTTTTGCTTCTGGTATATGATTGTGACAGTAATATAATGATGTTTTGGTACGAACTTTGTGCAATGTTGTGATGTATGACTGTTGTTTGATGCAATGTATGTTTACTGTTGTTATAATGATAAATGTTGTGATTAAGTAATATGTTCTATGTGGAATGTGATGATAAATGCTGCGATGAAGTAATATGGTATAATTCCTTGCCAAATGTTTAAAGTCTCTGTTTAAGTACTGCAATAGAGTTAGTCTGCACAGCCACAACTCTCCTCCTCCCTCGGCGGAAACATGGTTCCATCTGCTCTTCTTGGATGCCTCGGGTGAGACCTCATCCACTCTGCGGGTGTTGCTAGGTGGGCTCAAACCTGCCCGGGCTGGTGCCCAGGGAGACTGCAGTATGTGTCGACAGTGAGGTGAACCCCTGTCGACCGAGGTTTCGTTGGTCAATAAATGGTGGTGCAGGACAAGAAAACAGGCAAAGTGCGCATTTGCGTCGACTTGCGAAAGTTGAACGATGCCTGCTTGCATGACCCTTTTTCGACCCCGTTTACTGATGAAGTACTTGAAGGAGTGGGTGGCCAGGAGATGTACTCTTTCACTGATGGATTCTCTGGCTACCATCAGATTTGCATTGCCAAGGAAGATCGCCATAAGACAAATTTTGTTACTGAATGGGGTTGCTTTCAGTACACGGTAATGCCGTTTGGTTTGAAGAATGCACCTGCGATATTCTCCCGGGTCGTTGTTGCAGCGTTTAAAGATTTTATTCAGAATTTTTTGCAGGTATATATGGATGATTGGACCGTTTATGGATTGATTCGTGACCATCTGGCCAATATGCAGTTAATGCTTGAGCGATGTCGACAGCACCAGATATCGCTAAACTTGAAGAAATGTATTTTCTATGCACCTTTTGGGATATTGCTGGGTCATATCGTGTGTAAGCAGGGATTGCTGGTTGATCTAGCCAAAATTGCACTCATTTTGGGGTTGCAACCGCCAACCACCGTTAAGTAGTTACGCGCGACCTTGGGCCATACGGGATATTATCGCAAGTTCATTAGGGGGTATCCTGCGATTACTTCCCCTATGGAAAAATTGTTGAAGAAGGACGCGGCATTCCAGTGGAGCCCGGAATATCAGGATAGTTTCGAAACTCTGAAGGCGAAGATGGCATCGGCACCGATCTTGGTCTTTCCGAACTGGAGTAAGGAATTCCATGTCCATGTTGATGCTTCATCGACTGCATTAGGTGTTGTGTTGGCTCAACCTGGAGAAGGCGAACTTGATCATCCCATTGCTTTTGCCAGTCGGAAGATGTCCTCTGCAGAACACAATTACACTACCACAGAATGGGAAGGTTTGGCCATGGTTTATGCGTTGCAGAAATTCAGGCATTATTTGTTGGGTGGCCACTTTAAAATGTTTACTCACCATTCTGCATTGAAATACTTGGTCAATAAGCTTATGTTGGGGGGGAAGATCTGCTGTTGGCTACTTTTGTTTCAAGAATTTGATTTCGAAGTCATCGTGAAACCGGGGCGGTTGAATGCTGGACGAGATCATTTGTCACAAATTGACACAGGGGAGGAACTAACTAATATCGAACACAGGTTGTCGGATGCCCAACTATTCCAAGTTTCCGCTGCTGATCAATATTTTGATGACATCCTTCAGTTTCTAGTGACTGGCACCGCACCCACTAACTTTACCACTACTCAGAAGAAGCAGTTGGTTGTCAGGGCTACTGACTTTCACCTAATTGCGGGAGAATTGTATAAATTGGGTGCTGATGAGATATTGCACAGATGTGTCTTTCCGCATGAACAAGCGCAGATACTGGCTGAGGCACATGGTGGAGTAGTGGGAGGACATTATGGCGGTCGGGCGACTACCCAGAAGGTACTGCATGCAGGACTTTGGTGGCCCACACTACATAATGATGCGATAGACTATGTGCAGTCTTGCGATGTTTGTCAGCGAACAGGCAAGCCATCCAGACGAGACGAGATGCCACTGCTACCTCAAGTAACATTGCAACCGTTTGAGAAATGGGTTGTGGATTTTGTCGGACCGATTCATCCACCGGGAAAACGCACAGGTGTGGAGTATATTGTCATGGCGACAGAGTACTTGACCCGATGAGCTGAGGCAGCACCTGTAGTTGATTGCTCCGCCACAACGGCTGCTCAATTTTTGTTTGATCACATTATCACTCATTTTGGCTGCCAAAGATATTGTTGAGTGATCAAGGCAGCCACTTTCTTAATAGCACTATCAGCGCATTGACGGAGGAGTTGCAGATACAGCATAAGAAGAGTACACCCTATCACCCACAGGCGAATGGAACGGTGGAGGTGTTTAACAAGGTGTTGGAGCATGCGTTGACAAAGGTATGCAGTGCGAACCGCAATGACTGGGATCTGAAAATCCCAGAAATGTTGTGGGCCTATCACACCACATGTAAAAGCTTGACTGGTCAGACACCTTTCAAGATGGTATATGGGAAGGAAGCAATTATGCCAATGGAGTACATTGTTCCAAGTCTATGAATTGCGGCTGTTACGAGCATGGATGATTTTGCAGCATTAGATGAACGTCTAACGCAATTGGTGGAGCTGGAAGAGGATCGATTTATCACTAGCTTTCACTAAGGGGTGGAGAAGGATCGCCAGAAGGCATGGCATGATCGACATATCAAAAGTAAACAGTTTCAGCAAGGCAACTTAGTGTTATCATACGACAGCAAGTTTATGAAACATCCATGCAAGTTGCAGATACATTGGCTGGGTCCCTATCGCATCAATAGTATTACTTCAGGAGGAGCAGTTCAGTTGCAGCGATTGGATGGGGCAATGCTCCCCAAGCTGGTAAATGGTCACAGGTTGAATCCCTATCACTCAGGCTTGGAGCAGTGCGATGTCTGAGTCGCATCGAAAAACAAAAAATGGTTGTTGCAGGTTGCTTGGTGGCAGATGGCACACCAATAGAAGGAGGTATGCGACAGCAGGGAGGCTTGTACCGCAAGTTTGGAGCAGATGGAGACTCATGGCAGTATTGTGACCAGGACCGATGACAGATTTTGTTGAAGGATTTTTGTGATGATTACATAGGATTTGGGGGGTACAAGGCAATGTTGTCACCACTACCCATCATCCCTATACATGCTTACACCTGACAGATTCGGCTGGATTACCACATGACGACGGCATGTTTTGCACCTGGCATGCTTTGCTGGTACGCTCAGCATGATGTGAGGAGATTTCTCACACGTCGGCATGTGGGATCTTCGATGACAGCATGGTCACCCCTCCCGTTGTGGGTTCACACACGCAGATGAGAGGAAGTGGGGCATCATTCCCACCGTTGTGACCCGAGAATGGTCCGGCTATAAGTAGCCGAGGTAGCTGGTAGTTCACTACAACAAAGTTGTTCTGAAATAGAGTGGTTATGCTGGTTGATCAGTTTGCGAGTTAAGTTGTGAGGAATTCCAAGGAGGCTGTGGAAATGCTTCATTTTGTTTCCCGTGGCAGCACCCCAAGGGCCCTGCGATCCCAAATGACGAGTGTCCCTAAGCGCCTTGATATGGAGGGTGCACCTACACTATGGTATTCCCAAGCCGAGGGATGGTCCAACATGGTTAAGTAAGCAGTAGTTGTTTGAAGGATTGTGCTCTTCTCGACCCCTGTGCGGGTTGGGGTGGTAGCTCCCCACCCACAGTAGGAACCAGTTGCCGGTGCGAAATAGATGTGCCAGATTCATCTGCTAATTTCGCACCTTGGTACTGTTCGTCCTATTTTTCTTCCCGTCGGTACCTTTCCAAGAGACTCGAGGATGAGTTTGAAAAGTACATGACAGCAAGTCGGGCGATGACAATTTTGGGTTAAACATACATACGACGATCAGTATAGCAGAAGGAATGGGACAACACCGTGTGATCCAGACAGCAAGAACAGTTATCGGAACATAGTTCAGTTCGACGTGCACTATGTCCAGTAGTTGACGTGG
This sequence comes from Larix kaempferi, assembly GCA_027924585.1. NCBI lineage: Eukaryota > Viridiplantae > Streptophyta > Pinopsida > Pinales > Pinaceae > Larix > Larix kaempferi. Next base: position 10,615,798 of record BSBM01000454.1, on the reverse strand, counting down.
CTCGAGGGTGAGCCACAAGATTGTGTTGGGGGCCTTTTGGCAGGCGGTTTGATGAGGAAAGGTTGCAGTACTGCCGACGCTACGACACATCGGATGAGGGCACGAAAGGAGTATTTTGTGCCAAAGAATACCGCATTTGGCGGGTTTTTGGGTCACTTGGACCATATATTAGGTAATAGTGAGTCAGTTGTACCGCGGTAGGGTTTTTGGGGTCATTTGGACCGATTCAGTTAGATATTGGGTCAATTGTCCATAGTGTTGGTTAGGAAGTCAGTTATAAGTGGACAAATATTGTAATGGCAGAAGCCTATAAATACATGAGGGTTGTAAGTGTTAAATATAGAAGGAGAAGAGAAAAAGAGAGGGAATATGAGAATAAAGAAAGAAGAACGATTGTGTATGAAGATCTATGTTTTGCTTCTGGTATATGATCGCGACAGTAATATAATGATGTTTTGGTACAAACTTTGTGCAATGTTGCGATGTATGACTGCTGTTTGATGCAATGTCTGTTTACTGTTGTTATAATGATAAATGTTGTGATTAAGTAATACGTTCTATGTGGAATGTGATGATAAATGCTGCGATGAAGTAATATGGTATAACTCCTTGCCAAATGTTTAAAGTCTCTATTTAAGTACCGCAATAGAGTTAGTATGCACAACCACAACTCTCCTCCTCCCTCGATGGAAACATGGTTCCGTCTGCTTTTCCTGGACGCCTCGGGTGAGACCTCATCCGCTCTGCGGGTGTTGCTGGGTGGGCTCAAACCTGCCCGGGCTGGTGCCCAGGGAGACTGCGGTATGTGTCGACAGTGAGGTGAACCCCTATCGACCGAGGTCGCATTGGCCAACATGTGGTAGGGGTCCAAACCAATACATAGAGCTCTCTAAGATATTTCGAATGGTAGCGATTTTTCCAAAAATAGTCTAAGGATGAAGAAGTTATCCACTTGGTAAGTTGGCAGTAGCAGGGGTATGTGATCCCAACCTTCCGAACCCGCAATGAGGATTGAGGATTGCGGAGGTCAGATGATCAAACCTCCAGAGTTATACGTTGTGGACCCGACTTTACGAATGCAAGGCATATTGCGGATTGCGGAAGTCGAGAGGTGATTTTTCCCCGGAGTTATGAATTGAGTTTCTAAATTCTGACTTCCACAACGCAAATTGCAGATTGCGAAAGTCGGATGAGTGGTTTTCCTGGATTCATGAATTTAAGGTCCTGACTTCTGAGTTCTATAATGCGGATTTCGTATTGCGGAATTTGGATAAGTAAATTTCCTTGATTGGATATTGGCGTTCTGATTTTTGAATCCCACATTAAGGATTGCAGATTGCGGAAGTCGAGAAGGTGTTCTTCGACGCCGCATAATTAGCGTTCTGATTTCTGAATCCTGCAATGCGTATTGCGGATTGCGGAAGTCGGGAAGGTGTTCTTCGATGCCAGGTAATTGGAGTTCTGATTTCTGAATCCTGCATTGTGGGTTGTGGAATTCAGGAAGGTGTTCTTTGACGCCGCTTAATTGGCAGTCCGATTTCTGAATCTTGCATTATGGATTGTAGATTGCGGAAGTCAGGAAGGTGTTCTTCGAAGTCGCATAATTGGCGTTCTAATTTCCAAATCGTTCATTGAGGATTGCGGAAGTCGGGAAGGCGTTCTTCAATGCCGCGTAATTGGAGTTCCAATTTCTGAATCTAGCATTCCATATTGTGGATTGTAGAAGTTAGGAAGGTGTTCTTCGACGTCGCATAATTGGCGTTCCGATTTCTGAATCCCGCATTGCGGATTGCAGAAGTTAGGAAGGTGTTCTTCGACATTGTGTAATTGGTGTTCCGACTTCCGGCTCCTGATTTGTGGATTACGGATTTTGTAATTGCGGACCGAAGCCATTGTGACTTTGTGAAAATTCAGAGTTGTGGATAAGTTAAAAAGAAAAAAAATTATCAGGCTTGTTCCTCTATCACTCAAAGGGAACTGAGGGGATCGGGGATGTGACACTCCTAGGTGTATGTAGAACTACACACACATCTAACAATAAAGACATTAAATGCATCCTAAGAGGAAAAAACTTATGTCTTGCCTTGCTCAAAATGAATGTAATGAAAATCAAATGGCACAACAAATGCAGGGGTAAAAATAAATGTTGAAATCAAATTAAGCTATACCTAAAAACCCTAATTATGATAACAGAGAATGGTCAAGTGAAATCATATCATTGGTGCAATCACTTGAGCATATTATTCATGCCAATGTTTCTTCCTTTGTCTTTGGAAACAATCCAAGACAAAACCACATCAATGATGAGCTGAATATATGGTACTACCTCCATCAGAACGCGGCCGAAAATATGAACAATATCGAGAACCTGCAATCCTTCAAGCTCTTTCCATGAGGAAGTATCACCTTCACAATATTTTTCTATCCATTCTTGAACTAATATCAAGTAGAAATTGACGCCATTATATAAATGTTTTCCAAAATCCACTTTCCAGGAACCATACATGATGAGGTTGAAACAATTTTTCCATGTTGTTCATAAATCATTGCATATTCTCATCGTCATAAAAAATATGTCGATCCTCAAGGTTACTGGGACTTAAAGGTATTAAAACCATTTTCACTATTCCTAGTTTTAGAACTGCTTCACAAGGGTAAAGAACATAAGTATATTTTGGTAGGGAATTAGCCAGTTGATTCCTATATATGGGAATCACTTGTAATGATAAGGCACTAAAATTTTGTGTGTCCATTCGAACTGCATGCCTGTACCTTTTTAACCTTTTATTTTCACATTCAAAATTTCCTTTGACTTACATCACAATTGGGTTAGAGTTTCCAACAGTATATAAAAACTCAATCCCATAATATTTAGCTAACTCAAGGCCAAGAAAGAGAGATTCATATTTAGCCACATTGTTAATACCTTCAAATTCTAGGAAGAAAGAAAAACAATGACTACCGACACAAGGAGAATTTAATACAATACCTACACCCATACTTGAATGAGACTTGTCCCAATTTAAGTTCATCCTCCAAAAATTATCAACAACATCGGTAGCGAAGGTTGTATATGACATGATATCTCTTTGAGAGAAACCATTTCATTCCTTGGATATTATGGTTGTCTAAAACTTGTATCAATTTTTGAGAAGTGTAGTCAAGAATGTTGATTGGGATCCACCCTAGGAGAGGGTAAACATGGTTGATCAACGTCTAGATTAGAAGTCTCCATATGCAACCTTATATCATCCTCAATGGTGAATGAGTGTGGCCTAACCAAATCTTGAGGGATATCAAAGGTAGGTTTCCTAAGGTATTTGAAATATAGATTTCTCTTACTCAAGGAATCATGTATGGGTTCTTTAACCAATTTCCAATGATCCATACCCACATCATCATTTTCATAAGATAAATGTGCATCATTATATCCACGGAAACCATCTTCTTTAATTAAAATATCATCAAACCTCTCATCTTCCAAATATATGTCCGTACGGGGAAAATAGAAAGGGAGGTTCATTAAACCACCATCATCAAAAGGACAAGGAGAATCATCCCCCACACCTTCATAAACTATATATTCATCATTTCTATTATCTAGAATAAATTCTTCGACAAATATCTCTTCATATTTCTTTAAATGTGTACGAAAATCCAACTTGGGATGATCTAGACTGACCTCTTCTTCTCTTTTGAATGGCAACAAAGGTTCATAGATTTCTTCTAAATTTTCTAATATAACATTGTTATGCCTCGAAGAGTCGTAGACCGAAGGAGAAAGGAACTTCCAATAGTCATTGTTTTCAAGAATCCTTCCATTTTATTTCAAGAGGCCAAGTTATCATAAGAATTTTTTAAATGAGGGTAAGGAGAACTCACCGTTTTCTTGCATTCTACAATTTCTTCTTCAATCGAGCCTTTTTCATCTTCATTTTTCTGACTCTCATCATCTTCATCTTCAGGAGCACCTTCTTATTTGGACTTAAGTCCTAGAATGTTATCAACCAAATATTTATCAATGGTTCTTCAAGCAAGCCTTGATATTCATCATGGATTTCTTTGACAAGCTCCGCTTCATTCTCTCCTAGGGTTGGGACGATCTGATCATTTAATTTGCTATGCTTTTCTTCGATATTTTCATCAAGGGATTGGTCTTCTTCTGGATTTATTTCTTGAGAAATTTCTTCGCTTCTTTGACATAGGGAAACCATATCTTACGTTTTATTGGCACCAATAGCTGCAAAATACCTCTATCAATTCCGCAAGAGAGGATATTGTACTTTTTCACAGACCTTTAAATCACACAAGTACCTTTTTTTTTAAATGCATCATAAATGAATTCATGTAGGTGTATTCATATTTATGAATACCAAATTTTGGAGAATTTTACATAAAATATTTGACATGGTTCAAGACATGGTTCAAGGGATCATCATCCTGGTCACATAATTCTATCATGGACATCTCTAGTAACTCATTTGAAGTGCTCGACAAATCAAGAGGAGCAAAAAAGTCTTGAAGCATTTCTTCGACATGATCCTTTTTGGGAAGGGAAATCATGGCCTCCATAGTTTCTTTGTCAATACTAAGATCCCATTCTTTCCCAAATTCCTTGACCAATTTCAAGAGTGAAGGTATCCCCTTAGGAGGAATCTCATCATACCAATCTCCCACATCCTTGTTACTTTTAAAATCAAGAGAGATTATAAACCTCTTCATTCTAAGATCCTCATCCATAGTATCCCATGCCACAAGAAATTATCTGAACATCATAATATGCTATGCAATTGTATCTTCATATTCATGAAATATTGGGATGGACTTGCTCCTCACACAATTATCTGTATCATTTGGATAACCTAGAATATTTGAGAAATCCAATATATCATATTGATTGTGGGTCCTTGTTTAATGATAGAATGACATATCATCTTCTTATTGAGGTTTGTTGTTTTGAATTGCACTTCTTTAATTTTTTTTCTTCAATGGAGTCACCATATAGGACCTACAAGGTTATCCCTTAACAATAATCCTATCAAAGTACAAATAAAAACTTGCCTCTTGGACTCATTATTGTAGAGTACCTCTTTATTTTTCTTTAGTGGAGTCACTAGGTGAGACATGTCAAGTTAGATCAAAATAAACCTCACCAAAGTACAAAACAATAATGTACCTGATTCACATGAAATATGTTGGATGTTTCTCAAAGATAAACGGATTTAACCTGAGAATCCCTCTTCAAAGGAATGTCATCACTTTTCCTCTGAGTTCCCTATAAATGACGCCAAAATTTTACCAGTGTTTCCAGACTTCAAAAAATTATTTTTCAATTTGAGTCGCCAGATAAGACCTACAAAGTTAGTCCTTAACAATAATATGATCAAAATGTAAAAAAAAACTCACCTAATCTTTTCCAGCACCAAAATGCCAAGCTTGCCAAAAATAAGTGGATTAGACCTTAGGAACACCTCGAATAGAATGTGTCACTTTACCTTTGAGTCCCTAGAAACAGAGCAAAAATGTTACCACCTGAACTAGCACCCCTTTGCAAATTAAGGTTATGTATACCTAGTGCTAGTAATGGTAATAGCATGAGAGAGTTAAACCCAATTTCACCACAATATAACCTCTTAACACTTCAGGTAAATCCAAAACCCAGGGGTAGTCCCTTATCAATGAAATATACTTGCAAACACCAACAAACCACAAATACCTTCCACCAAACCTTAATAGCTATAGTCAGTGCCTTATCGAAGTCAAACAATATTAAACAAAACATAATAATCATGCAATAAGGGAGTTACTCACTTTATCACAAATTCCAAATAATATCACACCTTTTAAGGAAATTTCATGCTTCCCAAATCAATGTCACACTTCCCAATGAAAACACTCCAAAAAGTGTGCCCTCAAGGAAGAGAGGACAATTGGACTAGGATGAAGTTGTAGGACAAACCAAAAATACCACACAACCTGTAATTCACCAATTACAATATTTTCGCGTATCCCAATGCACTTTTGCATAAGATGATGCCCTCAAGGGTTTGTAGATGAAACCCAAAGGTGGAATTATAGGGCGGAACGGAAAAACAAATTCATGGCTAGAACACTTTTTTAATTTTCTAGGAAAAACTAGGGCTTGTCTAGCAATATTTTTTTTTGTTTTTGTACATAAAATAAAGCATGTAAAATTTGATAAAAAGAGGATTGATATATAGGGTATTATATTCTTGTCTCAAAACCTAGGGCTATGAGAGATTGAGGCTAGAGTCCCTCCTCTTGAGATGGTGTTCAATACTTGCAACTAGGGCTAAGCTAGCAACCTCAAGGGTTAGGTGGAAAAACTCTAATTAGGGAAAATAGAGAAGTCCAAGGCCCAACAAAACAATGGAGAGCTCCTTGGTAGGAAGGTATCCTCAAGCAGGTTGATAAAATGCTAACAAAAAAATCCTAACTCATTCCAAAGCACTTCAATAGCAACGTTAAACTACAGTTAGGGGATAAACTTACCAACGTCAATAAAGAACGAGCAAGATAGTGTGTCTTAGGTCACCCTTGAGCAAGTTGATAAAATTCTATTAAACAAACCCTAACTCAGTCAAAATCACTTCAAGAGAAATCTTAACCTAGGGTTAGAGATAAAATTACCAACTTTAAGCAAGAATTAGAAAGGAGATGCATCATAGGTCACCCTTGAGCATGAGTTATTACAACTATTCTTAGCATCAACTTAGCATGTACAAAATCAAACCCTAGAACATAATCCATTCATCCTTCAAGAAAAAAATGAATCTAAGGGAGAGGTGTGCCTAGCTTAAAATGATCCAGTAAACCAATAGGAAAAGAAATTTTTCATATTTGAACGCTTATCCATGATTTACAAATGAATTGAGGTTGTCTTATTTATATGAGACAGCCCTGAACCTTTTAAAAACTTGAGCCTAAAAATCTAATGACAAATTGTAAAATTTAAGGTTAGTGCACCCACAAACTGGGGACCAAACCATACAATGACATAAAATAAGAATAAAAATGTTCAATTAGGATCTACCAAGTGCAAGGTGAACCAAAAAGAGGGATTCATGCCCCAACTAACCCCAACGGATGGCTTTCCCTCAATGCCCTCCTCTTTTAACAATGTAGGTTTGTTTTTTAAGGAATGACATCATGGATATGAGACCAGGAGGAGGGGTTTTGCATTAGAGCAATATGTCCAAGTGGGAAAATTAGGGGTTATAAAACGGGTATGACAACCCTTACACTCTTAATCACCTCTACAAATAAAAATATGAGTGTGACCATGTGTCCTAATGGACCCATCCCAAGAAGCACAGGACACCAACCCAGGGCCCAAATGGCCCAAAAAGATGGGAGACTTATTCCCATAAAGAGGCATTCAGCAATGCCACTAAGCCAACACTTCCTTGAATGAAAACCAAGGGGACGCACCATGACCTGATCAAGGGTATATATCCCCAAAATCAACTCTCTATATAATATAGACTCAAATGTGCCAGAGTGAGCGGCCTAGACACTCTTTACATAAACTATTTCTAGGTATTAAATTTTTACTAGATAATTTATGGATATTTTGCACCATGATATTGGATTAACTCGTCATTTTGTCAAATAATTGTGTAGTTTAAAGTTCTAAAATAAAGACTAGATTTATAAAACTATGCCTATACAACCAAGGGTTTTCTCCCAAACCATTGAATCTACCACTGCTTAGGGAAATTCCTACCCAAAATAGTGAAATTTCTGAAAATACAATAGAACAATGCACAAATATGCCAAATAATTGTTGAAATATATAAACTTCCATCTAAAACTACATAAATTACTAAAAATATTCAAAAACTTTGCTTGACAGAAATTACAACGAACTTTCCAATACCCGAAGCTAAAAGAAACAGAGAATTTTTGTGGTATATGGTATAGATTTCGTACAGTCTATATAGTTGTACAAATCTATTCATAAATTTTATTAGTACAACCATATGACTAGAAAAAAAATTACCCAAAAAATCTTCATAGAACCTTTTTTCTTATCTGATTTTTAATCTGCAATTTAACCCCAAAAATATTTAAATCCAACTTTAAATAAAATACCATTGATTCTCTCTTAAAAATTTGAAACTATATTTAAATTTAGCAAAATAATAATGCTTGTCTTTTAAACTGTAAAACAACAATACCTAGTTTTGGCCAGTTCGAAACCGCTTTGGATTCTCGATATGTATGAATGGAGTTTCTTGATCTGTCACTAAACTTGGCAGTCCCTAGGTGCTTATCTTTCTTTGTTTCAACTTTATCTCACCATAGCTATGCCACCATATTACAGAAACCAAACACATTAAGAAACCAAGAACACATAAAGAGAATTGAAAGGAGAAAATGGTTCTTCTATATTATCAAATGAAGAGAACAACCTTATCTTTATAATAATGAAATGACACAAACACTAACTACTCAAACATTAATTGAAAAAAACCCTAAAATGACTTATGCGCACCTTAATAAAATAATTTAACATAATTTAACCTTAAGTCAACAAGTGACTTTATTAATTTCTATGTCCATTGTCCAAATGACCTTTATATTCTAACACTAAGTTCTTGTTATGTGTTAGAGTATCTCTCCAACATTTTTCCTTGTTCATTTTAAGAGAGAGGATTTTTTTATGGCTTCACCTTTCTATGGTGGTATGATGGAAGAATCGAGTGTTCTTATCTCCCTCCAACCAATGTATGATTATCGATTTCTTCCTCCATCATAGTCTCCTCATGTTGGTCTCTCCTATCTAGATTTTCCTACTACTAATATTTTTATGAGTATGGATCTTTCATCACGCAAGAGTTCACTAGTTCCTTTTGAATTGTTGTCCTCCATTATTCTATGTCCTTTTTGTCTTGAAATATATTCCCAAATACCTTTTTGTTCTAGAGTTTGAGATTAGTATCTAAACATATGTTGGAATTGAAACACCTTAATTCCTTCTCTTCTATCAATCTCTTACTATCATTCTTGAATGTTACTTTGAAAGTCTTGGTGGGATAGACATATTTTTTTAAATCAAAAGGAGGTGGTTTTGGGTATGTCTTGTATTTTCCATCTAAGAGAGAATTTCCAATGGTTTTCCTCCTTGTTCTGCACTCTTGCCATGAAATATTCAAAGACTATGAGCCTATCTATATGCATTTCAATTTGTTGTTGTCTACCTCTTTTTTTGTTCCACGGACAACAACCAGTAAGAATGGTTATGATTACATTGACTAGCATGATTTTCTCTATGATATCTTTGAATTATTTTCTATATTCATCAAACCCACAAGTTCCACCCTTCTTCTCTTCGAGAGAGGTGACAAGGTTGAATTTTTTTAGCACAATTCACTATTATTGATGATATGGTCTTCCCATGCCCTGAAGAGAGTCAATGGAAGTGTTATTTTGGGTTGTAATTGTGAGGGCATAAACATTAGTGATTATTTCATTTTCCTTTGATCTTATTTCCCTAAAGTGTCTTGCAAATGGATTTTCCTTGATTTCGGTTCTATGTTACTTCCATTCCCCCAAACAAATCTTTTGGGTTGGTTGCATTAGTTGTACTTCCATTCCAAATCCTTTTTTCTATTGTTTTGACTTTTTCCTCACCCCACTTTGTACCTTGGATGGACATAATGTCTATTTTTTCTTTCACGGTCTTATTTTTTGAGGAATATCTACTTTCCTTTTGCATTTAGACCTTGCATATTCCAAGGGATGATATTCACATTGATATTGAGTATCCTTAAGGAGATATCTCTTTATAATAATATTCAATTTCCTTGAATAAATTTAAATCGTTTGTCCTTCTTACATCTTTTATTGTTTGGTTTTCCTACCTCTTGATTGTTTGTTTTTTTTCTCTCTTGTTTTTGGTTTGATGGTATTAGACTTCATACCTAGATTGATAACATTGAGTTTGGTTATTTCCTCCTAGTTTGTTTTTACCCTTCATAAATGCTCTATGGATTTGCTTTAAATTCTACTCCAATATATTTTCCATGTATCCATTAACATAATTTTCCATAAGGACATGAGTGTGGCCTTGGTCATCTACAAATCCACACACACAGATATATATATCTATATATATATACTGCCTCTTAATATAAGTTCAAATCCAGGCTAGCCACTAATTTGGTGTATGGGACCCCCTTGTTTGTGGTACAAGCAACCCCCCTCCGTGCAACAATTTTATCGCTAAATTCTACAGAGGTGTACATACCCTAACACCCTCTGGATTTGAACTAATGAATTATTAGGAGGAAGCACATATTCTTAACCGTTAGGCCTATATAAACCCCATTTCCTCCTCAAAATCCTCAGACTATTACTCTTCTTCCTCCATTTCCAAGTCCTCGTGTATTTCTTTTCCTTGATTTTGTTTTAAACTTGTGACCACCTCCTTGGTATGATCTTCTTTCCTCCATTAATTGGGTTCTATATATATTCCTTGGTTAGTGGATTTTATTTTCTCATCCATATTATTGATTATATGTTGAGAATTAGGGTTTACAACCTTCTTTCATATCTCTTTTGAGCTCCATGGTGGTGTCTATTGGTCCTTAATATTATTCTCTCCATTGTTTCATGATAAAATGTTGAACTTGTTCTCATTATGCATAGTGATTTTAAGTGTCTCTAGGAGAGACTTTTAATGGTTCTTTGTTTGGACTTTCTTGAAGGAATCCTTGCATTATAGTAGAAATTTGAGGTCTAAAATTGGCCCTCTTAAGAAAATTTCTTAGAAACAAATAAAAAATTGTTTATTTTTAACCAATAGGATTAAAATGATGATTTTAAGGTCATGGCGTATAGTGTTGGAGGGATATAAAGAAAACTACTTTTTTATATCATGTATTTTATCTCCATATAGGTTTTTAAAAGTATCAAGTGTAGGTTACTCATTGGATGCAAAATTTTAATATTGCATCCAACAATTATTAATGCTTTCTACTTTTAATAAAAATGGTAGGACATAAATTGGAAATATATGATTTCAATGTCATGAGATAAAGTGAAAATACATATAAAAAAAATTATTGTCATCATGAGATAAAGTGAAAAATTAAAAATGTGTTTCTTGAAATCATGTATTTTTAGGTTATCTCATGAAATGTATTGAAATAACATTTTTAGGTACTTTCGATGTGGAATTAAATATCTACTTGTAAAGAGTACCTACACTTTGATACTTTTAGTAAAACCTATAAAGATATTAATTGAAAATACATGATAAAAAGTAGTGTTCTTTCTTTCCCTCCATAATTCCTAACTATTATTCTATTATTTTCCTTGTGAATCCCATTTTAGTCTCCAAATTCTTCTATTGGTTTGTTTCCTTTGTAGCTTTTTATTTTATTGGTGTCAAATTAATAGAACAATATATGAAGAGGTGGTCATGTTCATGGAATTTATGGTTTCTAAACAGGACACATTCATTGTGAAAGGTTTGAGCTCATTCCACATCATGGAATATCAATCATATGGATTCAGGACAAAACCATCGACAATCATTTATACACAAATACAAGCATATGATATGTATTTACCCTATTTAATTAGTTCTTAGGTTTTGATGAGGGTACCTAGCATATATCATATTCCCTTCCAATGTTATTTTTTCCTAGAACTCTTATGGAAGTGAATACATGCATATCCATATGGGGATTGGGGTGAATTCCTCCTTATCTAGCCTGAATATCTTTGTGCAATATCAGAGCTATTAATTGTTTTAGTTGAAGAAAAAGGGACCATTTTTTAATATTCTCTCTCTACTTTCTCTATTCGTTAATATCATTGTGAAAAAACATTTGGAGCCTAGCTTCAAGTCCACCTCTCCCTTTGGATTCATGTGGTATTTACCCACCATATTAAATTTATTTGAGGGTCAAAACCCTATAAACGTGCACATGAATACAATGTCTTTTATGAATTGAATGTAATCTCAAATTATTTGAGAGGTGACCTCATCATAAGGTTTATCTATAGTGTTTTCTATGCTATCAAATTTTAGTTTTGTCTCCATGTTTTGTTTCAAACTTGCCTCCTTATTCTAATTCATGCTTTCTCTTAAGTCTTTGTGGCTCTGTCCTTTTATTGGTTCCCCTTGTTACCACTTATTTGAACGAAGTTAAGGGAAAGGATATGTTTCTCTCATTCAAGGAATCCATAGCTTCCAAATATTAGGCTAGAAATATTTGATTATAAACCCTAGAATCATTTTGAATCCCTATACTTGCTCAAGGCCCAAAGTTCCCTATATCTTGATATGAAATCCTCTACCCATTCATATAATGTTATCTTCCTTTTGATAATTATTTATGTTTATTTCATTTTCTATTTTAATAAAACTAATATACTCACATATAAACACTAAAACCAACCCTATACATATTAACAAGATTAATCTCTTACTAAACCTCGTAGTATAGTTCTTGTGTAACTTATTTCATCATATTGTTTTCAATTTATCCCAAACATTTGGTGGAAACTTCACTTTCTTCCAAGATATTAAGGCTAGGACTTCCTCCTTGTATTAGTCTCCAATACCTTACTCTAACTATTGCTCTTTATATGGAAGTTTTACAATCTCCATATAGATCAATCAATCTGAAATCCTCCTGAGACCTAGAAGGTTTAAATTACCTATCGACACTATATACTACACTAATTAGGATTTGAGTTAGTGTTATTTTCTTTAATATTATTTTCTTGTTAATCCTTTGTTAATAACACTAGATAATTTAACTTGAAAATCCCAATGTGGTAAATTGGAAAATGTAATAGTCATAGGATTGTTGAAAAAAATCACCATCCGAGAATGTGTCGTTGACATCCCGAGTGGGCCTAATAGTTAAGAACATGTGTTTCCTCTTATGATATTATAGTTTCAAATATATAGAAGGGTAGGGTATGTACACCTCTGTACACTTTAGCAGTTAAATCGTTGCACAGAGGGGAGTCCCTTGTCCAACAAACAAGGTGGTCTCATACACCAAATTAATGTCTTGCTTGGTTGTGACCTTAAAAAAAGATTTAGACTTAGATGGTTGTTGTTTTTGCTTTTTATTTCCCCTCATTGATGATCATTGTATTGAGTTCCTAACCCAATCAATCCCTTGGGTTGAGGAGAAAATCTCATTTACTTGGGGTTAATTTTGAAAGTTCAGGCCTTAATTAATTAGGAGGTGTTGAATTTATTTTCTTAAATTTTGATATGCACTTGATGAAAAGTATTTTTCATTAAATAGTTATTTTTATTTTGGAATAAAGTGGATAATGCTCCACAAGTGTGCCTTAGAGGATAAGGTTGACTAAGAGGTAACTTGCAAGACAAGAAAAGATAAAGCAGTCAAAGGAAGGAAAGTAGGAAAAGGAGAAGAAAGCATAAGAAAGCAACAAAGCTCAGGAGAAGCAGAATAAAGTAGAAAATCAGGACAAATCAGAAAACTTCAGAATAAAATCAGGACAAAGCAGAAAAGCAGGACAAAGGCAGAAAAGCAGGATAAAGCAAAAAAGCAAGAAAAAGTAGGACAAAGCAGAAAAGTAGGGAAAAAGCAGGACAAAATAGAAAAGCAGGATAAAAAAATATATAAAAAAAAAGGAAAAAGCTAAAGCAGAATGCAAAGTAAAGAAGAAAGCAAGGCAAAAGCTAAAGCATAAAGAAAATAAACCTTATTCACTCCATGAGGGTGCCTTAGCCTATATTAATTTCTCAATAAGTCACCTCAATCTATAAAAGAAGTATTACAACTCCATTTCACATCTTTTGACAGTTGAAGAATTGGACTGAGTGTTACTGTGCATCAGTGACTTGGGAGATGTGTAATGTCCCCAGTTTGGCCCCATGGCATTAACATTATAAATGATGTAATCTTGTTATGAAATCATGGTGAGGAGCTCAAGGCCAAGGCCCCGCCATCGATTTCGTGATGCATATGGTTTGCGTGCTAGCAATGCACATTGGAAATCCAAATATCATGTAATATGCATTTTAATAAAAATACCCACAACTAGCTATGCAATGCAACAAAGAGATGGGGGCATGATTTCACAAGGAATTGGGAGGGAAAACATTCAAACCCTTGAGCCACTAGAGTCAATCCAAGTGTCAATGAGAGAACCCATCAAACCCTCAACTACCCATGTTGACTTTTGTACCCAACCATTGATTTCTCCCAAGAGTTGGTTGGGGAAGTTAATGCCTTGGGAATGGGGAGGTATGGCTGTCCAAAATCGAGTATGGGCAAGCCACCCTTCATGGAAAATCGTGTTGGTCTCCTTGGGAAAGAATAGAGCCACGAAATTTCTCCCTAAGCCATTATGCAACCATTAGTCTAGCTTCCTCACGCAGCTCTAGCTTCCTGGGCATTTTCCTCCATGATTTTCTGGTTTTTCCCTTCATCTTCTTACCTGGGAAGGGGCGTTTTTGTATTGATTACCAGTGGGGAAGAAAACAGAACGTTAGGGAGTCTTCCTGGAGGTCGTTTAGGCGATTGGGAATGATCCTAACCAGTGGAGAGAAATCGGTTTTTCTCCCTGGGGTTGAAATCGAAATTCCACAGTTCATTTGGGTGAACCACGAGTTGGGAGAACCAATGTGGACCCTGTTTTGTGAACACCTCTGTTGTAAATGTGTAACCCTGTCAATGATCGTTTTGTTGTGAGAACAAAGAGCATGTTGGGATATGGGTGATGGGTAATCCATTGTTCTGGCTTGAGCTTGAGAACAAGCATCCATTGTTCAAGTGTAGCCGATAAACCCAGTTGAACTGTCTTGGTTGAGATGAAATGGTTATTAGACTGCGTGTGAGCTGGAATGTTCCCTTTCCTTGTGAGAATCATGCCCAGCTCGGGGGTGGCCTTCGGACGGACTCAGTATAAGCTGTCGAAGAGCTTATGGTTGGGTGGAACGTTGCAGCAACATAGCTAGTTGCTTGGGGCAGTTGCAAGATGAAGATAAGTGCTTTTATGTCTATGTATTTACTTCTGCCAATGTTTAATTAATGATTATTTTGATATGCTGGATGAGCATGAAGTGTGTGTGTGGATTAGTTTTAAATTCCGCTGTGCATATTTCTTAATTGTATCTGCACACCAATGTTTAAATCCTTATGATTTTAATTAGTGGGCTGAGCTTTCTGAGAATTCCCAGATTTGAGTGCCATGTTTCCTTCCTTGCATTGGGTCAGCAGGCGGGTACATTACAAGATGTGCCCCTAGTCCAAGATGGGAGATGTGCCCCTGATTCCTGTGAGAGGATGATGGTATTCATCCATTGTCATTGATATTACTTGCAGGTCCTGAAATCTGCACCAGTGGAGTACAATATTGTGACAAAGATTTGATAGCCTCCATGCAAATTTATGAGTAATTTCCTAGTTTTCCTTATGAAAGAGTTTCTTCTAGTTGTATCTCATTATTGAGAACTATTTGATGTATGAATTAGCTACTTATGGCTAATATGATTGTAATAATGGATCTCTAATGTCAATTCTCAATTTTTATTGAATAAAATTCTAATTCCAATACCTCTTCTTGCACCTGGTCTAGATTTCAATGAAATTGCGCTAGTTTCCAGAACTTGTGTGATAAATGAATGAATAGTTGTCTAAATTAAGTGATTTATATTTATAATTTTAATTAGAATTCCATATTACTCATCCCAATATTAATCTCAAAAATTTGTCAGCCTCTCAGACTCTTTTGGAAGTCCTGAATTTGACCTAGTTGTGCGATCCTGGAAGGCAATTTTTCTTGTATGTTTGTGAGACTTCCTCTGAACATTCCCAAAATTTATGGAGTGAATGAAGGATATCCATTGAATTTTATTTGACTTTATTTAGCCTCCCTAATTCATAATCCTTCACCTTTGGTTCTCAATGTTGGTTGTGGAGCCATATATTCCAGTCTCATAGATGATATTGTCTTAGCCGCCTCACGGGCCCATGGTTTTGGTTAAACCGTGGTATTTTCCCATTGTATTTACCCTTTATAAGAAAGACATTATAATACGGCTAGGGTTGATGTATTAGGTATTATGCATTGTAAAGATCTCTGAGATCATAAGAGAGACTGTGAAACAGTGAAGAGGAAGTGCAGCGGTTGTGTTGCAGGTTGTATCCCTTCACTTTGTTGGACGGTATAATAATAAGGACTAGAAACTTCAATGTGGACGTAGCCCATATTGGGTGAACCACGATATATTGGTGTCTCTCTCGTAATGTTCTTGTGTGATTATATTTGCATTTCTATTTATTGTTATTGCTCTGCGATCCTGTTTTTCTAACAATTGGTATCAGAGCCAAAGTTCTATTTGGCAGATAAACCCACGGGAAGCTAGGGTTTTGGGTTCAAGTGGGAGAAATGGTGGAAGAAGGAAAGTTTAAGGTCGAGAAGTTTAATGGCCAAAACTTTCAGTTATGGAAGATGCAAATGGAGGACTATCTGTACCAGAAGGATCTATTCCTACTGTTGGCAGGAAGAGCAAAGCAGTCGTCAGCTATGGGGATGAAGAATGGGAGGTTCTTGACAGAAAGGCTCTAGGAATAATACGGTTGAGCCTGGCTTAGTTGGTGGCTTTCAATATCTCAAAAGAAACGACAACGGAGGGTTTGATGAGCGCACTGGGTAAGCTGTATGAAAAACCCTAGGCCTCCACCAAGGTATTTCTAATGAAGCATTTATTTAATATGAAGATGTATGAAGGTGGATCTATTACTGATCATTTAAATGATTTTAATACGATTACAAATCAACTAAGTTCTGTAAGTGTGAAATTCGATGATGAGGTTAGGGATCTTCTAATCTTGTGTTCATTGTCAGAAAGCTGGAATAGCTTGGTCATGGTTGTAAGTAACTCTGTCTCTGGTTCAAACACCTTGAAATTAATGATGTTATTGGTGTTGTTCTTAGCGAGGAAATGCGAAGAAAAAGCACCTGTGATACATCAGGTAATGCATTGACCATGGAGAGCAGGGGAAGACAAAAGGAGAGAGGAAAGATCCAAGGTAATCATGGCAAGTCTAAATCGGGTAGATCCAAGTCCAGACTAGGAAAAATAGAGTGTTGGAACTGTGGAAAGAAAGGACATCTGAAGAAAGACTGCAGATCTCTAAAGAAGAAAGGGGATGGACAATAGGAAACTACCCAGGAATCAAATGTAGCAGGTGATGTGTTACAAGATGCTTTGATTCTTGCATTAGATAATACTAGTGATTATTGGGTAGTAGATTCAGGGGCTTCATGTCATGCTACACCCCATAGGAAATATTTTCATGATTATGTTCCAGGCGATTTTGGACATGTTTTATTGGGTGATGATGAGCCATGTAAAATTGTTGGAATGGGTAAGGTATGGATAAAATTTAAGAATGGAACTGATTGGCTGTTGAAAGATGTTAGGCATATTCCTGCTATGAAAAGAAATATGATCTCAACAGGACAGTTGGGAGATGGCTGTTGTCTATCTACGTTTGGAGAAACGTGGTGGAAGATCACTAAAGGATCAATGGTGATAGCAAAAGGAGACAGTGTAGGTACATTGTATTTATGTCCTCATAATACTGACCATTCTATCTCTTTAGCTTCCACAGGAACAGATACAGCATTGTGGCATCATAGGCTTGGCCACATGAGTGAGAAGGGGATGCAGATTCTCCACTCAAGGAATTTGCTTCCATATTTGAAGCAGGTAAGTTTGGAATTCTGTGAGAACTGTGTTTATGGAAATAGAAGAGAGTCATATTTCTTAGGGTTGGGAAACAGAAGAAGAGTTAAAAGTTAGAGCTTGTGCATAAATATGTATGGGGACTGGCTCAAGTACAATCTCTTGGTGGCTCTCATTATTATGTTACATTTATTGATGATGCAACTAGGAAAACTTGGTTTTATTGCATTAGACAAAAATATGATGTGTTTGCTACTTTTAATAAGTGGAAAGCTTTGGTTGAGAATGAGACAGGAAAAAGGTTGAAGTGTCTCAGATCTGATAATGGAGGTGAGTACTGCGGCAAGGAGTTTGATAGTTAATATTCATACCATGGGATTCATAGAGAGAAGACAGTCCCAGGAACACCACAAGAAAATGGTGTGTCAAAAAGGATGAATAGAATGATCATGGAGCGTGCAAGGTGTATGAGATTGCATGCAGGGTTGCCCTTACAGTTTTGGACGGATGCTGTGAATACTATTGTTTATTTAATAAACAGAGGACCTTCAAGTGCTTTGGATGGTGGTATTCCAGAGGAGGCATGAATAGGTAAAAAAGTAAACTACTCATTTCTGAGAACGTTTGGCTGTGAAGCATTTGTACATATTGATAAAGATAATAGAACAAAGCTTGAAGCTAAATCCAAGAAATGTACCTTTATTGGATATGGAGTTGATGATTTTGGTTATCGCTTATGGGATTATGAAATAACAAAATCATTAGGATTAGAGATGTGATATTCAATGAAAAGGTCATGTATAAAGATCAGTTGCAGGGAAGGAAACAGGAAAAGGAAAACACAAAGTACACAGTACTTGATGAAATTAAAGAAAATGAAGTTCCAAAGGTGCCAGAAAATCAAGAACAGCAGCAAGTGCCTGAAACTCCTGCAACTGCAAGAAGATCTACCAGTTTAAGTAGACTCCCTAAACGATACTCTCCTTCAATGTATTATTTATTGATGACTGATGCTAGTGAACCATAGGGTTATGAAGAAGCAATGCAGGTGGAAACTATAAAGAAGTGGGAGAAATGCATGAATGAGGAGATGGACTCATTGGTAGGAAACCATACTTGGGATTTGGTTCATTTGCCCTTTGGTAAAAGAGCATTGTAGAACAAATGGATTTACAAGTTGAAGGAAGAAGAAGGAGGTAAGAAGCAGTACAAGGCGAGACTTGTTGTAAAGGGGTTTGCACAAAAGAAAGGTATAGATTTTGATGAAATATTTTCTCCTGTTGTTATGATGACTTCAATTAGGACTATCTTAAGTCTAGTGGTGGTAGAAGATTTGCATCTTGAACAGTTAGATGTAAAAACATCCTTTCTTCATGGGGATTTGGAGGAAGAGATATATATGCAGCAGCCACAAGAGTATGAGGTAAAAGGTAAGGAGAACTTGGTATGCAGGTTGAAAAAGAGCTTGTATGGCTTGAAGCAAGCTCCAAGGAAGTGGTATTTAAATTTTTTTATGATAGAACAAGGTTATAGTAGATGTCATTCTGAACACTGTGTTTATTTCCAGATGCTAGATAATGGAAGTTATATTATCTTGTTATTGTATGTGGATGACATGCTTGTTGCAGGGTCTAACATGCAGGATATAAATGTGCTCAAAAGTAAGTTAGCTAATTCATTTCCGATGAAGGATTTGGGTGCTGCAATGCAAATCCTTGGTATGAGAATAACGAGAGATAGAAAAAATCGCAAATTGACATTGTCTCAGAGTGGGTACATACAAAAGGTGTTGGAGAGGTTCAGAATACAAAATGCAAAACCAGTAAGTACACCTTTGGCCAGCCATTTCAATCTAAGTGAGGAAATGTGTCCCAAGACACAGGAAGAGACGATTACATGTCCAAGATTCCCTATCAATTAGCAATTAGCAGCTTGATGTATGCCAAGGTGTGCACAAGACCAGATATTGCACATGCAGTGGGAGTTGTGAGTAGATATATGAACAATCCAGGTAAAGAACATTGAAAGGCAGTACAGTGGATTCTCAGGTATTTGAGAGGTACTACCACTCAAGAATTATGTTTTGGAGCTTCAGACATTGTTCTATAGGGATATGTTGATGCAGATATGGTAGGTGATAAGGATAGCAGGAGGAGCACCACAGGGTATGTGTTTACTGTAGGTGGAACAGCAGTAAGTTGGATTTCGATATTGCAAAAGGTTGTTGCACTTTCAACAACGGAAGCAGAGTATGTTGTTGTTACAGAGGCTAGTAAAGAGATGATTTGGTTGCAGAGGTTTATGGAGGAAGTGGGTAAGAAGCAGGAGGATAGCAGGTTGTATAGTGACAGCCAGAGTGCCATTCATCTTGCAAAGAACTCAACATTCCATTCCAGGACTAAACATATACAGCTCAAGTACCATTTCATACGCTTTGTTCTGGAAGATGAACTGTTGAAGCTGGAAAAGATACATACTAGCTAGAATCATGCAGACATGTTCACAAAGGTAGTGACTAGAGAAAAATTGAGTTCCTGCTCAGTTTCAGTTGGCCTTCTAGCATGAAGGTGAAGATGAGAAAGTTTCCAAGTCCAAGGTCCAGCAAGTACAACAGCTGTGGATTTGTTGTGATCAGTATCCAAGTGGGAGATTGTTGGTTGTGGAGCCAGATATTCCAGTCTCATAGATGATATTGTCTCAGTCATGCACCTTAGAGGACTATACACTCATTCTCAATTCTGAATTTTTATTGAATAAAATTCTGATTCTAATACCTCTTCTTGCACCTAGTCTAGATTTCAATGAAATTGCGCTAGTTTCTAGAACTTGTGTGATAAATGAATGAATAGTTGTCTAAATTAAGTGATTTATATTTATAATTTTAATTATTATTCCATATTACTCATCCCAATATTAATGCCAAAAAATCGTGAGCCTCTCAGACTCTTTTGGAAGTCCTGAATTTGACCTAGTTGTGCAATCCTAGAAGGCAATTTTTCTTATATGTTTGTGAGACTTCCGTAGAACATTCCCAAAATTTATGGAGTGAATGAAGGATATCCATTGAATTTTATTTGATTTTATTTAGCCTCCCTAATTCATAATCCTTCACCTTTGGTTCTTAGTGTTGATTGTGGAGCCAAATCCTCCAGTCTCATAGATGATATTGTCTCAGTCGTGCACCTCAGAGGACTGTACACTCATTCCCCAACCTTTCCTTTTGGGGTTGTTTTCGCCAACATTTTACGGGCCCATGGGTTTGGGTAACCTGTGGTATTTTCCCATTGTATTTCCCCTTTATAAGAAATACATTGTAATACAGCTAGGGTTGATGTATTAGGTATTATGCATTGTAAATATATCTGAGATCAGAAGAGAGACTGTGATATAATGAAGAGGAAGTGCAGCGGTTGTGCTGTAGGTTGTATCCCTTCACTTTGTTGGACGGTATAATAATAAGGACTGGCAACTTCAGTGTGGATGTATCCTATCTTGGGTGAACCACAATATATTGGTGTCTCTCTTGTAATTTGCTTGTGTGATTATATTTTCATTTATGTTTATTGTTATTGCTCTGCGATCCTATTTTTCTAACACTCAGTCCATGCTTAGATGATGTTCTAGTTTGCATATGTTGGGGTTCCCAGGAGCATTGGAGTAGAATTCATCCTGGATGATGTTAGAAACATTAATGGTCCCAGTATGTTGTGTAAATTTTGTATCATCTATAATAGTCCTCATCCCCTCCAGAGTTCTTTGATTTAACCTACCTACAGTCAAACTAGTCTCCAAAGTGCATTAGCTTTCCATGAATCTTGTAGGAGAGTGAGTTAGTGTATCATTAATCCTATTTGGTACATTACAGTGGTATCGAAAAAATTTACTTGGCTCAGCCTATGGAAAGTAAATCTCAGATGAAAAAATATCTCAGAACTATCTTCAAGGTGCAACTATGGAACTAGATACTGTCATGGAAAATGAAGGCTTTGACTTATACGAGGAAGAAGAAATAATTTACATTGATGGAGGCCTACCAAGAGAGGAGGATGGTTACATTTGTGATCAGGTGTATAGTGAATACCAATGGGATGAACCACCGATGGCTAATCCTAAAAAGGATTTAGCAAAAATGATATATGCATGTGAAAACTTGCCCCGTCACTACCAGGAGTATCTAGCCTTAGGAGAAGAGATTCGTAAATCCATTTCCTTCAAAGCTTATTTTTATTGCAGATTTGGATTTGATCCCAAGTATGTAGATGAGGATTCTTTTTAGAGAAACAAACTATCCATGGAGGAACCAAGTTTTGCTACTACCCCAAGCAAAGAAGAAGAAAGAGAAATTGAAAGTAAAGCCTCATTGGATGCCATTGTTTCTAGCATGAAGAGAATTTTTGGATTCTCTTCAAACAAAGTCTCCAATAATATTAATTCTAAGGTTACCAAGGAGAAATATGCATCAACTAGCTTGAAGGAGAAAATTCATAGTAACAATCATCCAACAAAGGATAGGAGCAGCAATCTTCCAAGAGAAGATCCATGTGGTTCCTCTAATGAATGTATTGAGCAAGAAAAAGAAGACTTCAAGCTAAGGAAGAAAGGTAAATCTGATTTTGGTAGCATCAATTCCTTCTTGCATCAATATGAAAAATATCCCACTGATTTAATCACAAAAGAGATTGAGGAACACCTAAGAGGGTAGGCCAAGCCACCATGCAAGAGGTTGTTCACAGTATTGTGATTGAATCCAATCAAGGACACCCAAGATTCTTTGTTGGCGAGTTTGAGATCCCTATAAGGGATATGGAATATGGTATTGGTAGAGGAAAAACCACTTGTGGAGCATATTTGGAGGAAGAGAAAATATCAACCCTTCAAGCATTCTCAGAACATTATTATGGAGGAAAAGACAACTACACTCTAGTTGAGAGTGAACCCAGATATTTGATGGAGGAGCGGACCATAACCACTCCATATCATGAAGAGATAGAGGTGTCACAAAGGTATTACAACCATTCTTATTTTTTCATTCACCAAATTCCTTTGTTTCATGTTGATAGGGCAGCCACTTCCGGTGAGAAGGTTGGCAGAAAATATCCTTCTAATGTTGAGATCCAAATTTTTTAGAAGGTTGAATTTTTTTAGAAGAGAGTTTACATTAATCTCAAGAATTGCATGAGCACACATGTGATCATATGTTTGTGGATAATGTTGCACATGGCATTATGGAGAAGCATCATGTCCGGGGTAAACATGAGGAGTCTTCATATTTACAAGTGCTTGAAGAAAGCATTGACTTGCAGGATGATTGCCAGGCACCTGTTTCACTCCAGAGAGATTATGAGCCTCTTTCATGTAAGGAAGACTTAGCCCTGATGAATATTGATGATTACATCCCATTTGGTCCAGCAAGCAAAGAATCCTATTCATCATATAATTGGATGGATAGCTACATCACCAATATGGAGACCCAAGATTGTGCGAGACTAGCTGACATTGGTAAGAGTTATTTTTGCATTAGTGATGGATCTATTGTTGCATTTGAGTTTGTTATGTTCAATGAGAAGCATCCAAGGAATCTATGGCTACAATATGATGCTTTCCATACATTTCCATTCATACCTTGGAGGAAAAATTACATACCATATGAGGAGTTATCTCATGGCATGATATTCATAGTGAATCATGGTGACATTGCGTAGGATATTGAGGGACTCACTACCATTCAAGGCACAAGTATGGACTACTTACATCAAATTGAGGCCATATGGAAGTCACTACAACAACATGATAAGGTTCTTGAATACCTTCCACTGGGTAGACCACCTGACAAGGTGAAGAAGCATAAGGATGAATTGAGGATGGATGTACAATCCATCAATATCTTTCATTACAAGCATTTGAAAAGGTTCAAGGAAGAATACATGTGGAGGCTAGTCTTCAAGTATTATTGTGGGCACATTGAGTTTCTAGTCATGCTCCTTGGCTTGAATTATACACCTACTACATTTCATGCTTGCATGTACACCATGGTAGATGAACAAATTTGTAAGTATGTTTCCCAATTTTCTATTGATATGTTTGTTTGCAGCAAGGTTTGGAAAGAATGCTTGGATATTGTGCTAACCCTTATGGCAGAGTTATCCTTCCATGCAAATGGATCCAATTACAAGAGGGAAGAGATTAAGATCATGAATCTTAATCATATGGGTGTGCAAGTTAGTACCAACTTGCATGATAGGATGATTTGGGATACTCATGGTGGACCAAGTTCAAGAAGCAACACAAGAGGCTTCTTTATCTTCTCACAAGTAAGCATTAAGGAAGAAGTTTCTTGCTGGATAGGAGAGGCCAAAATAATGATTCAAAAGATGATGGGAGTGAGAGTTGGTTTCCTCATACATGCGCTACCAAGTTCCACTCACCCATCCAGCCTATAATGGGGTGTCACAAAAGAATGCATAGAAGAAAATTTGATGGAGATTGGGAACAATAATGCTTTTGAAAGAAGAAGGTTGCAGCCATATGTGAAGCATGACATCATGACAGCCATCATGCATGTTATGGACTGGTTCAAATCATTTTTAAAGGAGAACAAATGGGTGGTCAAATCTAATCACAAAGGTGGGATATTGCATTACATAATACCAATGAAGCTTAAGGATTGGAAACCAAGGTTGGTAAGTGAAGTCCAAGTTTCTAAATATGATCATGAATGCAAGAATATACCAGTAGAGATTATTCTTTGTTCATGGGAAGGCTTAGTTTTTTTGGAAATTCATTTAGTAGCAAAGTATCACAAAGGCAGATTTGCGGATGAGTTTTTCAATGGTTGGGTTCAAGAAGAACAGTTTGACATCATGGGGGAAGGCATATTTTGGGTGCAAAAATCCGTTTTTATGGAAGGGTTTATGGGGGATTCCCATGATTTGTTCCTAATTAAGAACTTCCTTAAATGGGGAGTTGCATTGCATGCTTGGAAATAATTTACATTGTTTGAGTATGAAGTTGGAAGAATAAAGCAAATGTATATTAATATCATGCTTGAGAAAGGTGAATTTGATGTCGACATGGAGAGGATTCACTCCACCCTTACTTATTCCATCCCCAAAGATGTGCACAAGATATTGCAGCTCCATGAGAAGCATTATCCATACCATAACAAGGATATGCAGTCCCATATGTGTGCATTAGTTGAATGCATATTTGAGGGTGAGATTGAACTCAATGAGTGGATTCAACAATGGTTTGCATGTGATTCAATGGATGGGATGATCCATGAAGAACCACATATAAAATTAATCCACTTTAAAGACCCTATCCACTTAGTTCTTGAGTCAATTTTAAAGAAGGACATTTTGGGAGTTGTTCATGTTCCACTCTTAGATAGTCACCATGATTGTTTGGAGATTAACATGAGGGTGAGTAAGAGGTTTCCATGGAGGAGTTCCAAAGAAGATGCATTGGATCATACAGAGGAGTGCATCATATTCCAATACCATGTGATGGAGTATACTTTCTTGGTTGGCCATATTGATCAGTAGCAGCAGTTTGCTGGCAAGGTACAAGTTTCTCAACCCCGTGTTTTTTCATTGCTTGACGACAAGCAATATTGGGATGGGAGGATTTTCATGTCCCTTCATTGATGATCATTGGATTGAGTTACTAACCCAATCAATCCCTTGGGTTGAGTATAAAAGCTCATTTACTTGGGGTTAATTTTGAAACTTCATATATTTATTAATTAAGAGGTGTTGACTTTATTTTCTTAAAGTTTTATATGCACTAGATGAAAATTATTTTTCATTAAATAGTTCTTTTTATTTTGGAATAAAGTGGATAATTCTCCACAAGTGTGCCTTAGAGGATAAGATTGACTAAGAGGTAACTTGCAAGACAAGAAAAGATAAAGCAGTCAAAGCAAGGAAAATAGGAAAATAAGAAGAAAGCATAATAAAGCAACAAAGCTCAGGAACAACATAATAAAGCAGAAAAGTAGAAAATCAGGACAAAGCAGAGAATCAAGACAAAATCAAGACACAGCAGAAAAGCAGGACAAAGGCATAAAAGCAGGATAAAGCAGAAAAGAAGGGAAAAAGCAGGACAAAGTAGAAAAGCAAGGACAAAGCAAAAAAGCAGGAAAAATCAGGATAGAAAATCAAAAGCAGGACAAAGAAAAATCAAAATAAAAATAAAAAAGCAAAGCAAAGCAGAAAGAAAGGGAAAATCTAAAGCAGAAAGCAAGGCAAAAGCTAAAGGAGAAATAAATTCAACCTTATCCACTCCATGAGGGTTCCTTAACCTATCTTACTTGCTCAAAAAGTCACATAAATATATAAAAGGAGGATTAAAACTCCATTTCACATCTTTTGACGGTTTGAGAATTGGAGTGAGTGCATTTGTGCCTCAAGACTTGGGAGATGTGCCCCTAGTCCAAGATGGGAGATGTGCCCCTACTTCCTATGAGAGGATGATGGTATTCATACATTATCATTGATTTTATTTCAGTTCATGGAGTCTGCACCATAGGAGTATGATCCTATAGCATTTATTGGATGGCTCTCCATGCAGATCTATGAGTAATTTATTGGTTTTTTCTGATGAAAGAGTTTCTTTTGGTTGTATCTCATTATTGAGAAATTTATGATGTATGAATCAAATACTTATGGCTGATATGTCTATAATAATGAACCTATGATGTCAAATCTTAATTTATACTGAATGAAAATATGATTCTAATACCTCTTCTTGCATCTAATCTAGATTTCAATGAAATTAAGCTAGTTTCAAAAACTTGTGTGATAAATGAATGAGTAGTGGTCCAAATGAAGTGATTTATGTTTTTTATGTTAATTAATATTCCATATGACTCATAAAAGTATTAATATCATAAATTTGTGAGCCTCCCGGACTGTTTTGGAAGTCCTGAATTTGGCCTAGTTGTGCAATCCTGGAAGGCAATTTTTCTTGTATGTTTGTGAGACTTCCTCAGAACCTTCCCAAAATTTATGGAGTGAACCAAGGCTTCCATTGGCTTTTATTTTATTTTATTTATCCTCCCTAAGTCATAATCCTTCACCTTTGGTTCTAGCCCATGCTTAGTTGATGTTCTAATTTGCATATGTTGGGGTGCCCAGGTGTTGGAATATTCTCACCATCATTTTTGTACTTCCATGCATACTGCATGAATCCAGTCATCATTATGGTAGTCTCCCCAGCACCTGGAGCCTATTTTCATCCCCCTAGAGCCTGTTTTTGGCCCTCAGTAGCCCTCCTACCTACCTAGTGTGCCTCGTTTTCCTCACCTGGATGACAAATGTGCCCTACTACACTACTTGTATTCCTAACAGTTAGTTGCATCATTGATTGACCAGTTCTTGCATTTTTTTTTAATTTCTCTGTTTAACTGCCTGTAGCTCCCAGTTGTCTCTATCGGAGTGCCACTTGACCTACTGACAGCCTCATGCACCCTCCTTGGAGTCTCCATCCCCTAATTTGTGCTCACATGGTTCAGTTAGACTCATTTGACTAACTTTTGACTATTTGTGACTACTACCATTGATTGGATGATGTCTCCAATGCTATCCAAGCAACACACTGGGGATAATTTGAATGACCTTACTCTAATTCGAATTCACTTGACGGTCTTATCATTGTATCCAATTTTCACAATGCCAACTTACAGCTGATGTATGATTATACTGCAGATTTCTCCATTTCTGAGTTTATGAGTGATAATCGATTCATTTCTTCTTCTTCTTCTCTATAAAATTAGTCACAGCAGATCTAATGAACAAGTAAATCAATCACAACAGATGAATATAGAAAATATGGTGTAAAACTGTGCAAAACATGCAGCAGTGCTCAATATCCCAGAAAGGGTGAATGAATTACAATAGAATACAGTCTCTGTCAATGAGCAATTTGAATTGACTAAGTAGGCCATTCGAATCACTGAATGGAGTAGCTTGACTCCAACTAGGATTCCTCATCATCAATCGGTGGTGGTCATCAATGCACAAGAACCAGTCATCCAGGTGTCAATCTGAGTCTAACTGAGTGTGTCATGTGTAACTGAAGTGTGTAGCACTGATTAAGGGAAGAAGGCTCAGTGGGGGGCACATGGGAGACTAACTGAAGTCAGAACAAGTCATTTAGTCAAACTAGAGGTCCAACGGAAGTGAAACAGTCAGTCGGGAGTGAAACTAGCCTCAAATCAGGGAGAATCGGAGCTAACTGAATGTAACTGAAGTGGAACTGCAGTGGTAGGTGAACAAGTGCGCCCTTCTCTGGCAGTAGGTGAGAAGTGGGCGCCTTTCAGCCTAGGAGGGCTAAAACTCTGTAGTAAGTGGCTCCAGGGTGCTAGAATGAGGTGGCTAAGGTGCTGGAGGCATCAAACTGGTGACTGGGATGCATGCAAGTGCATGCAGGTGCATGCAAACCCTAGATTTTGCATGCAAACCCTAATTGCATGCAAGATCCTGAAAAATATGATGTGGATATCCGAACACCCCTCAAGCTATACTATGATGTGCAAAAAAAAATAATGTGGGGCCCTGGTAACTAAGACCAAAGGTCACCCCAATACAATAATCCAAAAACTAATAACAGTCAATAAACCGAGGAAATGGGGAAAACCTCATGGGAAAAATACCCCCCCTCAAAATGAACTGTAACACACCAAAAGATTTAACTACTCCAAACTCAAATAGATATGTCTGGAGGTATCTTACTCTTGGGAGTAAATGGATTATGCTCCAAAAACATGTGCTTGAATTCTCCATCAGTGGATGCAAGCGAATGTGGAGACTTTATGAACTTGCTCTTCATACCGAAAATGGTGAGAACAAATCTGAAAATATGAGGATGATCCTGGAACCTGTGATTCGAACCAAGTGAGGTAGGAATAGCTCCAATCGGATCAAATAGATCTTGAAACTTGAACTTCTTATCAATAGAAGTTAAATCAGCTCCAAAAATAGATGAATGGTTTCTTGAGATCTCCTTTGAACCAACAAGGGTGAGATCAAAACCAAAATCAGCAAAAAGTGCATGAGATTTGAACTCAAGCGGATGGTAGTGCTCTTCATATTCATTAAAAATATGAGAAACTTTGCAAATGATAGAACATAAGTCTATATGAGGCATGCAATGAAGGAGGGCGAATGCTTCACCTCCAAAATCAGATTTTACCTCAAAAACTTCAAGTAGATCATTATTCTGCATACCAGCAAACTCATGTGAAAGAGAGGATTCAAGAACCTCTTCGGAATCTAGAGTATGAGCTTGTTTATCTTGCTCAGAATTCGAAATAGAAGACTTTGAGAGAATGAGTGTTGAATCTACAGTTTCTTCTTCATCTTGAACAATTGTTGAGGCCAACACATGATCGGAAAGAACACATAAGGAGATCTCACTGGGCTTGTTCTCCAAAAGGCTAGCATGATCCTCTTCTTCCTGCTTTCCAAATTCTCTGTCAAGTTGGACCCATAGATCACTTGGATTTTCAGCAGTATTACTGAGGTAGCGCATACAAGGAGACATAGCAAGACACATTGTTCCAAAATCTCTGTCACAATCATTGAGCCAATCATTCTCCTCTTCATCGGAATCAAAATCTCTTGTATTACCAATGCACATATCAAAAAGACATTGTCTCTTCAAGAATGCAATCATCTTTGGTTTCCATTCATCATAGTTGAATGGAGTAAGAATATTTTGTGAAGAAGAAGTCTCCATCTTTGCATTAGCGAATGCACATGGAGGAAGTAAGAAACCTGCAAATCACACACAAACAAACACTATGTTTTCAGCCTTGCATGCACATGAGCGAATGCACATGAGATTTTGCATGCCGCTGCTAAAATATATTGGTGAGCAAAGATTGCTCTCTCTTCATGTAGAACACCTGTAGAAAAGAAATCTTGTCCCTGTCATGGCTCTGATACCATGTAAAATTAGTCACAGCAGATCTAATGAACAAGTAAATCAATCACAACAGATGAATATAGAAAATATGGTGTAAAACTGTGCAAAACATGCAGCAGTGCTCAATATCCCAGAAAGGGTGAATGAATTACAATAGAATACAGTCTCTGTCAATGAGCAATTTGAATTGACTAAGTAGGCCATTCGAATCACTGAATGGAGTAGCTTGACTCCAACTAGGAGTCCTCATCATCAATCGGTGGTGGTCATCAATGCACAAGAACCAGTCATCCAGGTGTCAATCTGAGTCTAACTGAGTGTGTCATGTGTAACTGAAGTGTGTAGCACTGATTAAGGGAAGGAGGCTCAGTGGGGGGCACATGGGAGACTAACTGAAGTCAGAACAAGTCATTTAGTCAAACTAGAGGTCCAACGGAAGTGAAACAGTCAGTCGGGAGTGAAACTAGCCTCAAATCAGGGAGAATCGGAGCTAACTGAATGTAACTGAAGTGGAACTGCAGTGGTAGGTGAACAAGTGCGCCCTTCTCTGGCAGTAGGTGAGAAGTGGGCGCCTTTCAGCCTAGGAGGGCTAAAACTCTGTAGTAAGTGGCTCTCGGGTGCTAGAATGAGGTGGCTAAGGTGCTGGAGGCATCAAACTGGTGACTGGGATGCATGCAAGTGCATGCAGGTGCATGCAAACCCTAGATTTTGCATGCAAACCCTAATTGCATGCAAGATCCTGAAAAAGATGATGTGGATATCCGAACATTCTCTACAATTTATGAGTGAGATTGGTGAGGTTTACTCTAGTTGTGTGATCTATCATGTTGATTATCACAGTGACTCTTACCACTAATTGTGTTATGTCTCCAATGCTATCCAAACCACACATTGAGGAGAATTCAAATCACCTTTGGCTAATTCAAATTCACTTGACAACATTATCATTGTATTCAGTTTTCATGGTGCCAGCTTACAGTTGATGTATGATTATACTGCAGATTTCTCCATTTCTGAGTTTATGAGTGATAATTGATTCATTTCTTCTTCTTCTTCTTTGCAATTCTTGAGTGAGATTTGTGAGGTTTAATCTTACTGTGTGATCTATCCTGTTGAATTTCACATGTTATCAAAGCTGGAGTCAGCTATTCGAATTGCAGCAGTTGTAGCAATTCAGTGAGCAGTTGTCTTTCATTGAGCACCAAAAGCCTCTGGATTTCCACAGCAATTCCTGGTGCAATCGTCTTGAATTCACTGGAGCAATCCAGTGAGGTCTAGCCATGTGTGAAGGATCCATTCACATGTGCTCATTGTCCTAAGGCAGTGTTCTCTCGATTTGCAGCAAATCTCCATCATCAATTTCATTTGTTTTGCAGGTTTATTCCATCATTTGAATTCATCTTCAATTCGACTTCAACAGCTACCAATGGATCTAAAACTGAATTCATTCAATTATGTCGAATGGAAAGACAAGATGGACATCTTCATGAAGTCCAAGATCCTTTCTAGAGTATTGAATGGGACTGCAGTCGAACCCACTAGTGCAGTAAAGAAATCCAAGTACCTGGATAAACTTGATGAAGCAGTAGGACTGCTACTCCTCGGCATTTCCGATGACCTCCATTTTCATGTCATTGATCTAGCCACTCCAAAATAAGTTTTGGGACAAGCTCAAATCTCTTCTTAGACAGAAAGATGACTTGAAAGGTCACAAGTTGGAAAATGAGATTATCTCACTCAGCCCTTGCAGTTTCGAATCCATCAATGAGTTTCTTACCAAGTTCAAAAATATGATTTCACAATTGAAGAGATATGGAATAGAGAAGGAAGAGAAGCAGCTCATCCTTTACATACTATCAAAATTGGGCCCTAACTACTCAGTATTTGTCTCTACCTTTCAGATACCGAAGCTATCCATCCCAAAATGGAAGTTTCCCACTCTTGATGACTTCATCTAGTCTCTCACACAAGAGGAGGAGAAGTTGATTCAAATGGGAATGATAAAACCCAAGATGGATTCAGCACTTGCAGGTACTGAGTTAAAGAGAGCGAATGGAAAGGGCGAGAAAAAAATTTGACAAAAAGTCGAATGAGCAGAAGAAAAAGGAGGATCCCTATCAGTCAGAAGGGGCATCAAATTCCAAGAAGGGAAAGCAATATCATAAGGAGAAATCAAATGTACCTATTGCAATAGAGGATTTCATCCTGGGAGTTCTTGTATGAAGAAGACTATAGACTTGATGGCTCAGTTACTTGAAAAGAATAACCTTCCAGTACCTGCATGTGCTAGAAAGAAAGAAGTTGAACCTTCTAGATCTGAGGACAAGGAGAGATGCCATGCTCTCATGTAAGGTGCATCAAGAGAGTCCTCATTCATCATAGATTCAAGAGCATCTAGACACATGTCTTCCTCCAAAGATCTCTTTATTGGTTTCGAATGCATTGTTGGCCCTTCCATCACGTTGGGGAATGATTATGAGGTCTCCTTTGAGGGGATTGGAAGGATCAAAATTGATCATGGGTACTTCTCAAATGTGCTCTATGTTCCTACACTTACTTCCAATCTACTTTCGATCTACCAAATGACCCCTACTAGAGAGCCCAAGAGGGTGATCTTGTCTCCAAATGAGGTCAAAATACAAAACATGGTTTCAGGAAATATCATTGCAAAAGGTGTTGCAAACCACCAATCGAAACTCTATGAGTTCTCTCACTTTCTTCCTCTCTCCAAGAAATCATCTCTTCACACACATGCAAATGAAGAGAGTAGGCTATGGCATGAAATATTTGGGCATCTCAACTACAATTACCTGCAAGATATGCATACTCAAGAGATGGTTGAAGGTCTACCCAAAATCAAGTTTTCCAAGGGAAACTGTAAGGGTTGCTTGATGGGAAAACATCCTGAAAATAAGTTTGAGAAAGGAAAGGCAAGGAGATCCTCTCAACCTCTAAATCTAATTCATAGTGATGTTGCAGGGCCATTTCCAGATCTATCTTTGAACAAGGCAAGGTATATTCTTAATTTTATTTATGATTATTCAATATTTGCATGGGTATACTTTCTCATATTAAAATCAAAACTGTTTGGATACTTTAAGTTTTTCAAATCTTCTGCAAAAAACATTTCAGATAGAAAGATCAAGGACATTCGCACTGATAATGGAGGAGAGTATTTCAAGGGTGAATTCCAATACTTTTGTGATGATTAAGGCATAGAGATGCGGCATATTGTTCCCTACACACCACAATATAATGGTGTAGTAGAGAGAAAGAACGGAACATTAAAAGAGATGGCAACTTGCATGCTAAAGTCGAAAGGGTTTCACCCTAGCCTTTGGGAAGAAGCCATCAACTGTGTTGCTTACCTTCAAAACAGAGTCCCTCATAAAGGACTAAAAAATATGACTCCTTTATAAGCATGGATGGACTACAAACCTTATGTATCCCATCTTAGAGTGTTTGGATCCAGAGCATGGGAAAGGATTCCAACAGAGAAAACGAGAGCCCTAGATCCACAAAGCAGAGAGTGTGTACTAGTGGGTTAGGCATTGATTGAAAAGGCCTACAAGATTCTTGATCCTTCTACTATGTCAACATTCCTTGAAAGGAGTGTATAGTTTGAGGAATGGCCACTACATGATGCTCAACCTGTTGAGAAAGAGAGCTTTCCTACCACACCACCACTGCTTGATGAGAAAGAGAGCGAAGCTTCATCCCATGAGAGTTCAGATTTTGAATCTGAAAGTGAATATGATGAAGAGCGAATGCTAGTTCCAGATCCACAAGAACATGAAGATCTAGTAACTGATAGTGAATATGAGCGAATGGAAGATCCAGATCCACAAGAACCTAATGATCTTGCACTTGATGATCCTCCTCTTCCTAGATGGGAAAACATTACTCTTAGATCTTCCGGAGATCTTGTTGGTGATCCACTTGATCAAAGGAGAACCAGATCTGATTTTCAGAATGGAAGGTTTCATCCTTCTCACATTTATCATTCACATAGTGATCCATTTCTTGTCGATCGATCCTTCTTCAGTAAAGAAGGTCACTTGCCTCCTTCTGGGGTGAGTGATGCCATGCTACATTATCATCCTTCAATCTATTTTGGCGGGGGGGATTTCTTCCCACTGGGTTTTCCCTATTTCCTCACTTTATTTATTTAGATTGTTGTATGGGGTGACCTTTAGTCTCAGTCATCAGGGCCCTACTACTAGTTTTCAGTTATTTCCTCATAGTATAGTTTGCGGGGGGGTGTTGAAATATTCTCACCATCATTTTTGTTTCATGCATGCATCCAGTCATCAGTATGGTAGTCTCCCCAGCACTTGGAGCCTATTTTCAGCCCCCAAGAGCTTGTTTTTGGCCCTTAGTAGCCCTCCTACCTACCTAGTGCACCCTGTTTTCATCACCTGGATGACAAATGCGCCCTACTACACTACTTGGATTCCTAACAGTTAGTTGCAGCATTGATTGACTATTTATTGCATTTATTGCTCAATTTAACTGCCTGTAGCTTCCAGTTGCATGTATCAAAGTGCCACCTGACCTACTGACAGCCTCATGCATCCTCCTTGGAGTATCCATCCCTTTATTTGTGCTCACATGGCTCAGTTAGACTCATTTGACTGAATTTTGACTATTTGTGACTACTTACACTGATTGGGTGATGTCTAAAATGTTATCCAAGCCACACATTGAGGAGAATTTGAATCACCTTTGGCTAATTCGAATTCACTTGACAACATTATCATTGTATTCAGTTTTCACAGTTCCAGCTTACAGCTGATGTATGATTATACTGCAGATTTCTCCATTTCTGAGTTTATGAGTGATAATTGATTCATTTCTTCTTCTTCTTCTCTGCAATTCTTGAGTGAGATTTGTGAGGTTTACTCTAACTGTGTGATCTATCCTGTTGAATTTCACACCAGGAGAATTGGAGTAGACTTCATCCTGGATGATGTTCGAAACATTAATGGTCCTAGTACATTTTTCAAATTTTATATCAGATATCATAATCCTCATCCTCTACAGAGTTCTTTGATTTATCCTACCTACAGTCAAACTAGTCTTTAGAGTGCATTAGCTTTCCATGAATCTTGTAGGAGAGTGAGTTAGTGTATCATTAATCCTGGTTGGTACATTACATTGTTGTTATGATATTTAGAGTTCACAAAAATAATGTGAGATCAAAGTGATTAAATTTAATAAAATAATGTTTTCCAACTCCCATGAAAAGCTTTTGACGGGCCCTTATCAACAAGAGTTAAATGTTTCAATAGTTTTATTATTAGAGACATGTTTTGAACATATTTATAAAGGTAAGGAATTAGGTATGTTTATGGGATGTAAAACACATTTTCTCGTACAAAGAAAAATATATCTTTAAATATATTTAAATAACAAACTTCAACTATAATTTTTTTAAACAAATTAGTTAAATCAAATGAATCATTGTGCTTAGTTGAAAGGTTAATGTTTACATTAATTTTATTATTATTTAAAAAAAAAAAATTTAAATTGAAATCGATGGCCTATGAAAAATTAATACAGTTGTTTAATTTTATGATAAACTATTTTGTTGTTTTTGGAATTCAATGATATATACACTACAAGGAAAACACATTCTGACAGATGTTTTTGCATAGACCTTGCACAAAAAAAAACTATTCATTTGTTTATAGCGAAGGTTGCTAAGGTGGGAAGGTGGATGTTTTAGAGAAGGTTTTAAATTGGTGCACTAAAACACCAAACATGCACCAATTCATTTTAAGCAAAGCCACACCAATTTGTCACAAACATAAAAGCACCGACATAACTGTGCGCCCTTTTATTACGTACACCAATGACAATATAGCTCGATGGAAATCAAATATATATATATATATATATATATATATATATATATATATGTATGTATGTATGTATGTATGTATGTATGTATGTATGTATGTATGTATGTATGTATGTATGTATGTATGTATATGTATGTATATATATATGTGTGTATATGTATATGTATATGTATATGTATATATAGATATACATATATAGATATAGATATACATATATATATATATATATACATACATACATATATATATATGTATATATGTATATATGTATATATATGTATATACAGATATACATATATATACATATATACATATATATATATGTATGTATGTATATATATATATGTATATATATATCTCTCTCTCTCTTTATATATATATATATATATATCTATATGTATATACATATGTATATGTATATGTATATAGAGAGATATATATAATTCAATCCTTAGCGGTGCGTGTTGTGGAACCAGATATATATATGTATATGTATATGTATATGTAATAAAGCACTGAACAAAAGCCCAAAAAAAAAAATTATTAAAAGACAAGCGATGCTCTTCTTCTATTCATACGCATCGGATGACCAACATCAAATACGCATCGGTGAGCATACGTAAATAAAAATCACAATTGACGTACACCATAGCTCGATGCATTTTCAAAAAAATGGGTTGTGTTTAGTAACGAAATAGACACACTAGTGCAAGAAAACCTATATAGCACCGACCATATACCACAAAATGAATAGAAGGAATGTACTTTGATCCACATCTACCAAAACACACTAGTGTGCATCAATAAAGAAAACACTGGTATGGAAATATTTCAATAAAAATTTTAATAAATTTCTTTATTTTATTATCTCGTCAATCCATTTATGGTGTGTTTAAATGAAATGGGCGCACTGGTGCGTGGAATGTTGCAATGTACCCCACTGGAAAACCTTTTTTCATATATACTTTACAATTTCCCAATGCATTAGATCTATAAATACACATCAGTGCATAAAAATATAACACACACTAGATGGTATGTGAAACATTTTTTTCCTAAAAAAATTCAAGAGCGTTGCTTACTACGACATTAAGTGCACCGATGCATATCTAACAAATGCACATTGGTGCACCACAGAATCTTGCGCACCAGAATAGAGTTAAATAAAATTGAAAAACAACACCAAAATGTCATTTTGTCATTTTCTTAGTGTTGGAGACCACTATGGCCCACCCAGGCACCGGTGCTACTTTCTAACACTCATTCCCCCCATACTTGATGTGCCTCATTGGATTTCTCTGCAATTTCATTGGTTGTTGGATTAGAAATTTTTCACGTGGTTGGAAAATTTGGTCTCTCATATACATGACAACCTTGCCTCCCAAGCAAGCAATATTCCAGGTATTTTGTTTATTACCTTATCATTTAATTTTCTAGTGGATTAAAAATTGAAAATTTCTTTCAATTGTGCATTTTTTTCAAAAAAAAAAGTATAAATGCGTGGTGCACATCACTTGTTTGGATCGCACCAGAATCGATACATTGGTGCACTATGATTAAACACAGGGTGCATGGAAACAGCCACCCTTATAAAAAATGGTGCACCATGGACAGTGCATTTTCATAACCCTTACACATTGATTTGCAGTGCCTGCAAATAAAAAAAATAACGCAACGCTAAAATTCACAAGCAAATATATTATAAAAATTCACGATACGATATAAATAAATTCATGCACCATTTCCAGTGCTTTACCATAAACATGACGTGCAATTCACATTTTGTAAACCCATACGTAGAATACCCTTTCACCCAAAAAATTAACACATACTGGTGCTATTTAAAAATATTATTGCACCGTTAATGGTGCATTAATATGATTAATCTACAGAGTACAATTATTTTGAAAACTTGTGAGTAAATTTTGACACCCAAACCATAAAATATATTTTACATCATACCGGTGTTGATGGTATACATGGATGCATCGGTGCTTTGTTTATATATGGACGCACTGGTGTGTACTAATATACAAAGAACCAAATGATCTTAATTTAAAAAACGGTATTAATTTAATCAATGTGATTGAAATATTTACACACATTGTTTCCGATGTGTGTAGTATTTGTAGCACCGAAGATTCTATATTAAAAAAATTATAATTAAATAGTGAGCTTTAAATATTCTAACGCACTATTTTTGGAGTGTGTTTTTTTTGTAGGTTGAACTTCTAAATTTAAAAAATGTTGTTATTTAAGTGATGCACTTTAGATATTATCAAGCACCATGTCAAGTGCATCTTTTGTTTCCTAGCACCAATATTGGCAATGCTATTAGATAACATAAGGACAGGAGCGACGAGGGAACCAACAAGAATGACAATAGTGACAGGACCAATACAATGTTGTATGTGAGTGGGAGATCAAAGAGAGGAAGAGGAATTTTCTCCCTCAACCTATTACTCCACAGACCAAACATCTCATATTTTAGGTTGGCCTCCAAAAGTATTATGAGGAGGCTACATTGTTGAGAGGTAATTCTCAGTTGTTGATGTAGTTGATCCATTGTGGTTCCAACCCATAGAGGAGGACATCTACTTTGTCACTGGATTATCCAAGAGACAAGGGGTATTTTCCCCATTTCCCTAATGTCCCACCTAGAGTTCCAGTAGCCAATCAAATGGAATATGTACTGATATATGTCAATGAGGATGCCACTACCCCTAGTGACTTCCAAGTAGTGTTGGAACAGATCTACTTCGACCAGGTTTCACTCAAATAATCACCAAAAAATCCCAAGACACCGGCCCTTTTGGCATCACCTACGAATATGGTGAAATCTCACCTGAGGTATCTATGGGAACTACAGGAACCAGACTTCTGTGGTAACAAAGGAGTGTGACAAAAATCTACCAAACATATCATTCCATACCTTGACAAGGCACAATGCTTAAACAGTTTGCAATATTGCAGACATATTATTTATCTAATTGTGATGTATATTCATTAACTAGGAAGCATCCATATAATTTGATTAACATTTGTTCAACAATATTAAGAATATAAAAAAATACATAACACATCATCACATCATTCATACACATTGAACACTAGATATAACGTGGAAACCCAAACAATAGAAAATCACGGAAGCACTTCCTTTATTCATGATTCACAATGAAATAACCACTTCAGGTCTACAACAATGACTTACAGATTTCTCCTTTATTTACAATGGATCTGCACACACAGCCTACAGATCGTGCGACTCTTTTCTCACAGCATACAATATCTTCGACATAAAGACCAAAAACAAGTCTAACCAAAATACTGAGTACCAATTAACCAGTGAACTAACAACCCCAAAAATCCCAATCCATTACATTTTTATTGAGCGCACACGGCTTCCCTCACTCCCACTACCCCACTACTCGACTAATCCACTCATAAATGTATGTGGACATAGAATTCTAACTAACTCACCCAAATCCACCTTTGACATATTAAAAATTCCCATCTTCCTTGATTCTCGGTCGTTACGTCCGAGTTGACCCTTCTTCGTCGAACCACTTCGCCTTAACCTTGTTCACACCAAAACTGCACAAAACTTTACCCGGCCCAATAGGCCCCCAACACTCACATGTGGCTCGTCCCAAGCCACCTCAAGGTTGCACTATTGGATTCTTGGACTTCACCATAAAATCAACATACTCCTATTTCAGCTCCTCAATAGTCTATTGAAATTGGTGTCTATACTAGCACATTTTTTGTACCAACTCTCCAGTCAAATGTGCATGTTCTTGATGCTCGCTCCATTCTGTTGCTTTCTGAACTTCGCTGCTCACACCACTGATAATTTGTAGTACATGCTCCACTTCACCCTGAATCTCTTCAATCATCTCAATTCACCTCGATTTCTCAATTCTCAGTTGATTAACGTCTTGTTGCAGCTTCTTGTTCTTCGCAACTTTTACCATTTTCTCAGTAGGTGACAGAATCTTGAGATGACTCTTCAGACTTAACATTTTACTCTGCATCTCTTATATCATGCTATTGGTTGCTTGCAACTCTGCGTCATCTAGTAGTGTTTCCCATGCTTGTGTAGCATCTTCAAATAATTTTCCACATTTGTCTTCGCATCTCTTGATAGCTTTGATGGATTCAGTGACATCCTCAATGCATTGTGTTGTCACTTATGGCAGAGTAAATGGTACTAACTCCGCCTCCAACTCTCCAATATTCTCTTGGAATCCTGAAATGGATCTGGTCAACATCATCATCGTTTTCTAATCTATAGCCATATATTCTTCTACCTTGGCTTCTGGTACTGTACGAAAATCTACTGCGATAGCATTCTATAGTTGCTCCTTCTCTTTGGAAATTTCTTCAAATTCCTTCTGCAGCTTCTCATACTCTTCCTGCAACGTGATATGTTGGGCACGAAACTTTATCATTTCTCCATATGTATTTTCCTCACGCACCCTTATTTCCTCTATGACATGCTACTAAATGTTTTTCAACATGAAAATGGGTATCATGGATACCTTCAAATCAATGTAGCTTAATTAATGAGCCTTCTCCTGTAATCTCGATTCGCCAAAACTTAGTGCGTGTGGCTGCAGTTGGACAGCCCTGCCCATTGTAGCAGTGGATTCCTGGGGCATTGCTTCCTTATATTCTCTTCCTTTTTTTTGTTGCGCAGCTCTCGGCTGGAGTGGAGCTATATGAAATCCCTGGATAGCTCATCGCAGACCATCGAGTTGATCTATCACTCCTCCAAATAATTGCAAGGTTTTCTCTTTTGTTATCTTGGATGTTTCTTCTGCCACTTCTGTCATACGATCATACAGGATGTTAATATCATCCTTAGTTAAGGTCATGACATACTTTTGCTTCTGTTCTTTTAACTTCTTCATTTTTCCATGCATCACACTCAATTCCTTTCTCTTGTCACCAGGATTTGGGTATGTCTTTGTCACGCTTGAATCCCGACCTTCTTCCTCTTACTTTTCTTGATTATGACTGTTTCCCCAGTACTCCCTACAGGATGGGGATCTCTATCAGCACCATTAGATCCATTCGGCGCAGAGGTCCCACCCTATATGTGGACATAGAATCCTAACTAACTTACCCAAATGCACCTTCAAAATTCCCATCTTCCTTGATTCTCAACCGCTACGTCGGGGTTGACCCTTCTTCGTCAGACCACTTCTCCTTAACCTTGTTTACATCAAAACTGCACAAAAAGTTACTCGGCCCAACAGGTATTTGGTGGCTAGCTATGGATATCTTCTTTTTCTTGCATAGGAGGTTAGGTGCCTCTCACTTTTGGTCATGACAATGGCCCATGTCATGACTGATGGTAAATGCATTAGTTTCCTATTATTATATTATGTTGATTCTTTACCACAAAGACCTAGATGCATCAGGTGGTCTTCCATTTTTTGTGGCAATTATAGCATCCAATCAGATGGCATATGTACTGAGATATGTCAATTAGGATGCAACTACCCTTGGTGACTTCCAGGTATCTGTTGGCCAGCTATGGATATCTTATTTTTGTGCATAGGAGGTTAGGTGCCTCTCACTTTTGGTCATGACAGTGGTCCATGTCACGACTAATGGGAAATGCATTAGTTTCCCATTATTATATTATGTAAATTCTTTACTACGGAGACCTAGATGCATTAGGTGGTCTTCCATTTTTTTGTAGCAGATTTGCTTTTCTCAGGATCGTTGTCACAATAAGTTCGATGGTAGGATAGTCTTCCAGTTTTATTCAGAGTTGTTTTCATTCTTTTTTGAGAGGTTTTTGGTCACTCGTCCCTCATTTCATAGGAATATTCGAAGGTTGATGACCGAGGTTCATATGTGCATGTGGGGGAAGATGTTTCCCAAGAGGGGCTAGTCATGTTTCCCTATAAGTATCACTTAAGAGATACTTTGTTTACTTTCCAACGAGTATGATAACACCCTAGATATGGTACCATACCCATACGTAAGGTTGGATTGGCAAGGATGTTACAACATATTATTTACCCCAGATGAGCCACCAGATGATAGATGTAATATCAACTTTATGTTTTGATTAATCAAGTTGCATTGTATTCTCTACTTTAATGCATGTGTAATGTAATGTAATTTAATTATATTGTCTAATTATTTGTCTCTACAATTTTGTAGATATCAATAGTTATGTTGGGGACGTGCCTCCCCAACTCGACGAGCACATGGAAGAGGAAGAGGCAAACAAGTTTTCATAGTTACAAAGACCCAGCCTACAATGCAAGCTCAATGTTATATTCCACTGGGAGATGGTGGATCGATTGTCTGGTTTGGTTGCTCGATAGGGAGTGCATGTTAATTTTTCAGAATTTACTTCAGTCTGATCTAGGATCTTAACTGAGAGAACAACATGTACAACATATTAATCATGGACACAATCATTCAAGCACACAAGAGACACAAAGTTTACTTGGGGAAAACCATAAAGGTGAAAAACCCCAATAACTTCCTCAGAGATAGATAGAGCAATGATACAACCCAAGCATAAGAGATAGACATCTCCTAGCAGCAGCTTCTCCTCCTCCACAAGTGCACCTCTCTCCAAAGAGTATGTGAGAGAATAGAATGATGAAATAGAGTGCCTCCCGCACTCTATTTATACTTGACTTGACTTGCCTAATAAACTTTACTAGGTCGGCCTCAACTTAACCACATAACACAATGCTGACTGGGCCAACACCCAATAGGGTGGTCTAATAACCCTTTGACCCACATGGCCGACCCCCAATAGGGTGGTCTAATAACCCTTTGACCCACATGACTTATACAAGGTCGACCCCAACAAGGTGGTCTAATAACCCATCAAGTATAAGTTACGACACTTACAATATAAATGACGACACTTCTGTATAGAGGAATAATAACATCTCTATAGGAATACAAACACTTCCGTATACCATATCTATAGGAGTACAATATACATATATTAAATACATGGGTGAAATACATTCCGAAGTTACATATACACCAACACTCCCTCTTAACTAGGAAGGTATTTCTAGACACATGTCTTCTAGCACAAGTCTTCTTCTCTGGATCATCGTCACTGGATAATCGTCATCGAGTCATCGTCATCATCACTGTTGCTGCTATCTCAATCAATCTCTAAATCTACTTGTCATGGGAAGTCCTACAGAGCCAGTCCTTTTTCATACCAGACGTAGGCCCACCACCTACAGGTCTTCATCATCACTGGCCATACTGTGGAATCCTCAGGACTAATTACGTGCATCAACAAAACCTCGAAAGAGCATCCCATGACTGATTACGAGCATACTGCTCAACCTATCGGATCTCCCAAGATCTTTTACATGTAACTGCACAACCTGTCCATGGCCACATAGTATCATCCTGATACTCATAATCATACTGATCATCATCCACGAAGCACATTCCATATGCACACAATACAACACTTACATTCACCAGCATGGAAGGACTTTCCTCTGACCATCCAGGAAAGGCTCAGCACTCACATCAATGCACATGGGAGAACACATCCGCCACCATGTCGGAAAGGCTCTGCACTTACATCAAC
Organism: Larix kaempferi; assembly: GCA_027924585.1. Lineage (NCBI taxonomy): Eukaryota > Viridiplantae > Streptophyta > Pinopsida > Pinales > Pinaceae > Larix > Larix kaempferi. The sequence goes on along the minus strand of BSBM01000454.1, from coordinate 10,572,684 downwards.
GCACATGGGAGAACACATCTACCACCATGTTGGAAAGGCTCTGCACTTACATCAACGCACATGGGAGAACACATCTACCACCATGTCGAAAAGGCACTGCACTTACATCAAGGCACATGGGAGAACACATCTACCACCATGTCGGAAAGGCTCTGCACTTACATCAACGCACATGGGAGAACACATCTACCACCATGTTGGAAAGGCTCTGCACTTACATCAACGCACATAGGATAACACATCTACCACCATGTCGGAAAGGCACTGCACTTACATCAACGCACATGGGAGAACACATCTACCACCATGTCGGAAAGGCACTATGCATCTGTGTCTTCGGAACTCATCACACATAATCCAACTGATTATGTAATGTATCCACCTGATACATATGATCATCCTGATCATCATCATAGCATCATCCTGATTCATATCATCTAGAGTATCATCCTGATACTCATTACTGCATCGTCTTGATGCATATCTAGAGCAACATCCTGAAGCTCGTCATCCATGATCATCCTGATCATACAATGCATCCACCTGGTGCATACATAGTATCTTCCTGATATATATCATCATACATGATCTACCTGATCGTACAATGTATCCACCTGATACATATATAAATACATGATCCACCTGATCATACCTGATACATATCAACATACATGATCTACTTGATCATACAATGTATCCACCTAATACATCTACAGATACATACACATGATCCAACTGATCATATCCAGCATCCAACATGATGCGTACATACATATACATATAAATGATCCAACTGATCATATCCAGCATCCAACATGATGCGTACATACATATACATATAAATGATCCAACTGATCATCTCCAGCATCCACCTGATGCATATACAGAGCAGTAACTGGAGCATCGTCCTGATGCTCATCATCCAGCACTTACATCCACAACCATGGGAAGGATCCTCCTCTCACCATGCTTGGAATGGCTTTTTCAAATGTGTCCATCACTTCTTCCTTGAAGTTTCATCAATCTGAAGAACACCAAGCCTCTCTTTGAAATACTCGAACTTCACTCTGGCTAGTGGTTTCGTCAGTACATCTACAATCTGCTCATCCGTTGCAACATATAGGAGCTTCGCTGCTCCTCTCTACACCATATACCTGATATAGTGATATTTGATCTCAATGTGTTTCGACCTATCGTGGAACACCAAGTTCTCAGACAGCTTCACACAACTCTGGTTGTCACAAAAGATATCGGTAGCCTCCAGTGGAAGATCAAATAACTCGGACAGTAGCTTCCAAAGCCACACTGACTCACAACTAGCTGAACAAGCTGCAACATACTCTGCTTCAGCTGTACTCAGTGCTACGCACGACTGCTTCCTGCTAAACTAAGAGATCACACCTGATCCCATACTGAAGCAGCACCCAGAAGTGTTATCTGCAGCACTGCCTGCCCAATCTGAATCAACATAACCCTGCAGGTTAAACTTTTGATTTGCATCATACTTGAGCCCATAATTAGCTGTACCCTTCAAGTACCTCAGAATATGCTTTACAGCAACCAGGTGAACACCTCTGGGATCCGTCGGGAACTGGCTCAATGTGTTCACCGCAAAGCAAATATCTGGTCTCTTGTTCGTCAGGTACATCAAGGATCCAATCATCTGACAATACACAGTGACATCAACTGGATCAAATGAAGGATCACACAGAAGCTTCAGGTTCGATGCCATAGGTGTGGCCATGTCCTTGCAATCCATCATCCCGAACCTCTTCAGGATCTCTACTACAAACTTCCCTTATCCAAGAAAGATTCTATTTTCACTCTGCCACACCTCCATGCCTAGAAAGTAGTGTATCATCCACAAGTTCTTCATCTCGAACTTGGCAGCAAGCTTCCGCTGCGTGTCAAAAATCAATCTATCCTCACCTGTAACAAATAGGTTATCCGCATACAAAAGTAGTATAACTGGATTGCCTTCCTCAACCTTGTAGTAAAGGTTGGAATCCGCTTTACTCTTGGTAAAGCCCAAACTGGATAGAAAGCTGTCTATCCTACCATACCAAGTTCTGCACATATATGACTTCTTGTCATGTGTCTCAAAACCAAGTGGCTGCTCCACATACACTTCCTCTTCGACTACACCATTCAAGAAAGCTGTCTTGACATCCATCTGGTGTATCTTCCATTTCATCATTGTAGCCAGAGCAAGTATTGATCTGATGGAAGTGTACCTGGTTACAGGAGCAAAAGTCTCTATGTTTCCACCTGCAGCATGCTTGATCTTATAGATCCATTTGGAAGTCGCAACAGAATTCCCTTCAGGTCTTGGGACTGCATCCCAAATATCATTCTTCATGATCAAATGGTACTCCTCGATCATGGTATTCTTCCCGAATCCAGGGAACTTCAACATCTTCAATAGATAACTTTGTTGCTAGAACAAATGTTGTAGTCCTTCTTTTGTAGGTGATAGTATACGATATTTCCTACAAAACAAGTTAAATTGCATGATTAGAAACATCTCATAGTTTTCAGAACAAGTTCTTACTCATAAAGAAATATGTCATACAATCATGCAATTAATCTAGCCAATGCTTCAATACAACATTTATCCATATCCCGTGACTTTCTAGATGCCTTCCAATCTCTACCAGAACATTATTAAGAGTGTGCACAAATCCCAACATGTCAGCAAAGAGGTTTTATTCTAGATAAGTAGCAATGGAATGTTGTACAGTGCCATAGGCCACTTACCCATTATATGCATATTAGTAGTATGTTGTTCATTAATGCAATTATTCTAATATGCCAAAATACACAGCCTAATTCTAAGAAAATCAGTATATAGATCATTGAACAGTATTATTTAAACAATCAACTATGCAAAAAATGATAATTCAAATACTTATCTTTGTTTGGTTGTTGGGTGGACTCCCTCTGAATCTTTGCAACCTTTCTGCAATTCCATTCTGATGTGGATTGTGAGAAGTGGTCGACTCCCTCTGAATATCTGCATCCTTGCAGAAACTACTGGAGTGTGCTCCCTCTTGATCTTTGCTTCCTGGATTACCTATCCTTGAACTTATATCCATCCTCAATCACTATGCATGCTTACAAGTATCATTATTGTGCTATCCTCGAGATCTCATACATAATCATACATTTATTAGTATATTCTCAATACTATCAAAACACAATAATCTTAAGCATGTATAGTCATGATCATTTCAAACAGAAATAATAAGCATTAGTATTCAAGGACTCTTATGGTTAGTCATATCATAAATTAAAGTAAGAAACATAATATTCCTAAACCCGTGATTACTCAAACCTATACTTTCATGACTCTTCTAGTTAGTCATATCATCAATTAAGGTAAGAAACATAATATACATACACCCATGATTATTCAAACCTATGAATAATCATTATCAATCATGCCATGTATACTTATATAAGAGATCCTATCACAAGGTAGGATTCTAACTTGATATAGAAAAAAAAAACATACCTGGATTAGTATGTTAGCTAGTTATGTCTAACATACCCACATGATGTCTTCTTGTTCTCTTCAATGACTTGTGCTAGTAACCTACATATCTCATAAGTTAACCATTATAGAACCAAGTTATACATACCTCATAAATAGATCTTCTATGTGATCCATGACAATGGATGAATCTTTGTCTTCATGTCACCATGATCATATGTTCTTGAACTAGAACATGATTTGTCTTTCTTGGTGTACCTTCCATGTTAGCGGACAACATAAACCTCATACAACACCATAATGCATTAGTACAATCATAAGTGTAAACACCCTAATCAATGAATATCTTCTATCATGCATTCATAATTTTATTAAGGTGATACGACAAGCCTAAATTTAATCAAGATTGTACTAACCGTAATAATATGAAGACAAATATACCATAAACTTAATCATGAACAAATCTCGAAACATACTTGGATAAGTCATACCTGTCAAGATTGCTTGTAATCTTCTTATGTAAGGACTTAGCCTCATCTCCCTCTGAAACAGGAACTTCTTCACTTATGCAGGTGACCAATCCATTCTCTTCTAGGATTAACCCAATCCACTTGATTTGCAGGAACTGGATCTGGAGCTGGATTAGGGTTTGCCAGAGAAACCCTAAAAATTCAAACTTTGAATTTCAAACTTTTGAAAGGATAGAAATATGCGCCTTAATGAGCTGATCAAGCTGGTATACTCATAATATGAAAACTGCAAAGTTTCACCCCTCAAATTTGCCTTTGAAACTTTTGGATTCACTAGACATGACCCCAAACTAGGGTTTGATAAAGCCCACCCTTCTGCCCAATCAAAAGGTTTGATCCAAAGCTCTAAGCTTCTATTTTTCTGAGGAGCTTCCAGCCATGGTCACAGATTTCAAAAATTTCCATTTTTGCAGAAGCCCTAATTTTCCAATTTTTCGATCAAAGTCCTGAACTAGGGTCTAATCAAGCCCGGCCTTCTGCCCAACCAAAAATTCTGATCTTGGTCTGTAAATTTTGATTTTAATGAGTAGCATTCAGCTGTAGTCTCCGATTACAAAAATTCCAACTTTCTCCGAAACCCTAAATTTCGAAAGCCATGAATGAAGGTGCTCAAAAATAATTTTGTTTTGACATAAATATGTACCTGATTGTTTCTGGTGTAAATCCTAACTTTTTGATCCACAAGGTCTGAAAAATTTTCTTGTGATATCCCAACCTGTCATCTTTCCAACCCCACAGGTCTGACCTCAAATGGATTCTCTGAGAGAGAGAGTTATGCCAAGTGTCGCAATGTGACCTATTTATGGGATAAAATAGGAGAGCGAACTTGTACGGCGAGCCACGTGTCACTGGTTCAGTTTCGGCCTTTGAAAACGTTACCTGAGAAAGTACAGTCCATGGAATACCTATCACTTTTTACGAAATTTCATTTGGAGCTTCCTAGCCCAAGTTATGACCTTTTTTCCAAGGTCACCTATTTATGACTTAGATCTGGAAGAAGCAGAAACCCTATATTGTACAGATCATAATCACAAAGTACAACGAATTAGAGGTTGTCCTGAAACCTCACCGAAATTTATTTATAGCGAAAGTTCTATGATGACTGGTTTTTGTTATATCAAGCCCTAGCTTCTCAATTGCAACAAGTGTCATACATGCCATACCATGCCTTCTTTCAGGCTAGCTCTGATACCATGTTAATTTTTCAGAATTTACTTCAATTTGATCTAGGATCTTAACTAAGAGAATAGCATGTACAGCATATCTACAGCATATTAATCATGGATACAATAATGCAAGCACACAAGAGACACAGAGTTTACTTGGGGAAAACCATAAAGGTGAAAAACCCCAATAACTTCCTCAGAGATAGATAGAGCAATGATACAACCCAAGCATAAGCGATAGAAATCTCCTAGCAGCAGCTTCTCCTCCTCCACAAGTGCGTCTCTCTCCAAAGAGTATGTGAGAGAATAGAATGATGAAATAAAGTGCCTCCCACACTCTATTTATACTTGACTTGACTTGCCTAATAACCTTTACTAGGTTGGCCTCAACTTAACCACATAACACAATGTTGACTTGCCGACACCCAATAGGTTGGTCTAATAACCCTTTGACCCACATGGCCGACCCCCAATAGGGTGGTCTAATAACCATTTGACCCACATGACTTATACAGGGCCGACACCAACAAGGTGGTCTAATAACCCATCAAGTATAAGTTACGACACTTACACTATAAATGACGACACTTCCGTATAGAGGAATAATAACATCTCTATAGGAATACAAACACTTCCATATAGAGGAATAATAACATCTCTATAGGAATACAAACACTTTTGTATAGAGGAATAATACCATCTCTATAGGAGTACATTATACATATATGAAATACATGGGTGAAATACATTCCAAAGTTACATATACATCAACAGTGCACCCTATTTATGCCAATGAGATCATGAGAGACCCATATCTTTTCCATAGTTGGAGGATCCTCCCACATGATATGTAATTTTTGATGTGTCATATCATGGCTACGACTAGGCTACTAGAAAGGTGGAAACTAGCTGGGAGCAGTAGTTCTGATTCATCTGATGAGGGAGGTGATCCTCCACCTCCTCCTCATCCTCCTCCTCCATCTCCTCCTCTTTCTCTACAAGTTGATTGAGTACCCTCTCCTACATCACAATATTACCAACCACCCTCTCCTCCACCACATGTCATCCGACCACCCTCACCTACTCACCCAGTTAACCCACCATAGGTCAATCGACCACCCTCTCCTCATCCAATTGACCCACCACGATTCGTCTAACCACCCTCTCCTAATCACCCAATCGACCTACCGTAGGTCGATCAACCACCCTATTATCCTCACCCAATCATCCTACCACCCTCCCGTCCTCACTTAGTCGACCTGCCACCACCTCCTGGTACATCTCAATACAATTCTATTTTGGATACGATGAGTGGCTTGGGCTATACGGTTTTTCAGTGAGATATATTTTAGCTACTTTTTCCTACAATTGTACATGTCAAAGGTACTAATGCCTCTAGCTCTACTGGAGGAGGTACTGATGCCTCTAAGTCCAGTGGGACCTACTAGTTTATAGCAGTTACTGATCATGTGTAGATATTTGGCTTTTATATTTGTCTTCAAATGTATATTCAGCCATATATTATGATTTTTATATTTTTCTTCATATATATTATACTTGTTTCATATTAGTTTATGTTGATGTTGATGGATGTCATGTTGCAGATATTGTTCGTGTATGTTTCTGTCATTTCATGTTATGTTGATGTTGTTTGATTTATAAAAAGCATTTTGTGACAATGATCTAAATTGGAGATGCAATATAATGTTTTATTGTAGTTGAAGATCATTTAATGCAGTAATTATTTAATGTCATTATACGATAACTAACTGGTTTTTTATTTGAGCTATTTAGATAGCTAATTGGTGAAGGCATGATTTTAGTATGTTAATAGTTTATTTTGACAAAATTAAAAAAAAAAAAAAAATTAAATTAGTCTAAAATTTATATAAATTTTTAATCATAATAATGGGTTCGACATGGCTCAAATGTATGTATTTTTTAAGTTTGATTAAGTGTGAATTTAATGTTCATTCAAAAGATTATGTGGAACAGTAGTAAAAAAAATCTTTAAAATGATTTCAATTTTTTATGTCATTTATTACTTTGTCTTTCTCTAAAAAAATGTTCTCTTCATATAAAAAAACATATGGATTGAAAAATGAATAATTTGATCATAGTCTCATATCGTTAAAGTAACAAATAGAATGAGTTATTAACATTGGATGCTATTATTATAATTTTACTCTTATATTAACAAGAGCCACATGGGGCATGTACTCCCTGCTCTTTTGATGGGCATGCATTTTTTAATTGTGAATAAGAGATGTTCTTGATTGTTTGATTACAATGTGACTGAAACATACAAAAAGTAAAAATTATCTGAATTGTCTTATGCTTGTATATTAAGTCTTTAGTCATAGTCATACTTTTAATGAGAAAAAAACCAACTTTTATAAGAATCTAATAGAAGTTATTTCTTTTAATTTTAATTTATATCTTTTGTAATGTTTTGGGATTTCATTTTTCAAAGAACATTACACTGTTATTTAAAATAAAGTAATGTTTTTATAAAATTATATGCCTCTTCAAATGAAAACATAATGGTTAAAGCATTCTAAATATACAAAATTTTGATCAAACATATTTATAATTTTTGCATCAAAATATACACTTAACAAAGCATTTTAAATTTGTACAATTTTATATCAAAATTATAAAATATTTAAATTACATATTGTTACCTTTAATTCCATAAATTTTAATTCAATTATATAAATACCAACACCTTTGACAACTCATCCCATAAAATTTTATGTCCTACTAGAATTATTTACAATCCTACTAGAATTATTTACCATTATACTTGGCATCTATATTGATGATAAAAAAAATAGGGAAATGAGCTACCAATTGATTTTATGATAGCAAGTCTTACAAATTATGTTCTCACTCCACTAGAGAATAAAACATATACTCTAGTAAAAGATTCAATTAATTAATTAAATATATATATATATATATATATTGGAAACGAACACCTCACAAAGAAAAATATCCACCCATATTTGGTTAATATAGTACTGAATTCTTTTTAATTTATAGATATATGGTAGACTAGTGACTATATACACATTTCCAATATATATTGTGAATTCTTTTTATTCAAATTTCCAATATATATTTTTATTTTTCTACTGAATTCAAGTATATCAAGGAGGATATATAAATTTTGAATAATATCTCAAAGGCCCTTAGTGATGCACATGGGTTTACTATCACAATTTTTTATAAAGATTGTAATCTATTTTTTTACTTTTGATATAAATATTTATGTCAAACCCCTCAAAATGCAATTTTGTTAGAAGCCCTCAACATAACTAGTGTAATTTAGTTTTTGTTGGGACATATTTGAATAGAAAGTACAATGGATTTAACACTCTTATATTGTAAGACAAATGACAACATTTACACCCAAACCATCATCAACTAGGAAACATTTAACCTAATGCTAACCATCTTAATATTTCAAAATGAAGATATAGTTGAAACATACTTTCATTAGTATAAAACATGACCATAATGTAAAATCCAAAATGAAACGTCTACATATCATTATTCGTTATCATCACCTAAATTATCTTCCTCGCTTGGCATGATAACATTGTTGTACTCAAAAATATGTTTTGATCTCGAATTGTTTCTTAGTACAAACCAACAATCCATATCCAACAAATTCGGGTAAAAGAACACTTGGTTGCAGTGTTTTGTGAAAACATAAGGCTACTTATTTTCAGCCCACGCCTTTTTAGAGTTGATACATATAAGCCTACTATAACAATATTCCTTTAGATTATTCTTGTTGAAAGTATCCCAACTTCCATCGTGGAGTACTACGTTTAGGGTGTTCAATTGCATTGGTGAAAATACTTGATGGATGAGCTCTTCCAAGCATGCACATATGCACAAAATTATGGGGCTACTTTATTTTCGAATGCTTTCTCATAGAACTGACCATGTGGAAATGGAAACCACCATAGGTTCGATAGTTTTCACACATCACTTTGTGGCAAGGTAAATCCCATTTTTTTTCCACATTAAGGAAGCAACACGATGCTGCCAGTGCAGAATTCAACAATACCGCTTTTGGCCAATACCTGAAACTTAAGGAGGAGGCACTAGAGAGTATTTAGAAAGGTATGTTAAAAAACTACACTTCTAAAGTGTGGTTCAGGATCAATCATGACAACACCTTCATATGACCACAAGAGGTTGACCCAAAAATATTTAAAGCACATGCATTTCCATTTTGTTTGATTCTTAGGGCATTTCAAAAAGAGATCGACAGATGGCCAAGAGTAATAGTTGCGTCAACCATAAAATGTACTTCATACATTTTTCCCCCTTATTTAACTAATGCCAAGTAGAAAAGAAAAGTGGATGTGGCCCAGGAATAATATTCAGAAGAAACATCCCAGCCAGTCATAACCGAATTCCCACAGCTTCCACTTCCCCCATCGATGGAATCCATTACCGGCACTACCATGATCCCCACAAAGTTTGAAAATGATGTATTTTATTAGCTGGGTGAACCCAATCATACTCACGTCAGTAAACCCCCTATCACAACCCCCTTGACCGTCACCTCCACCATCCCTACAATTTCTTATGTATTTCTTCCCCAAGCTTCCCAAAAGATCTCCACCATACCACCTGTGGCATTCCCCCTTCTACCAGAAGTTGCTTCGTCATCCCTTCAGACCAGTATAGATAATACCTCCATTATCGACATCCTTGATGATCCTATGAAGACCATTTGGATGCTATTAGGATTCCTGGTGCACCAAGAAATCCTCTCACGACAGCAAGACTTCCCCGAAAATGTTGAAGGCAAAGAAACATCAATTGATTTAGGGGAAACAATAGTCGACCCCTTGTTACAGTAGATTAATTACCAAGATGGCCCCCAAGTGCTCTAGAACCAAGACATTTGATCCATCCCATCAATCTGAAGATGTTTAGGAAATACTGCAACTAGAGGATATTCCAAAGAAGGATGCACAAGAGTAACAACAGGTAGAAATGCCATAGATCCCTCCACCAGCTCCATTTGTTGAATAAGTTTCTCTAAGATAGAAGATTGCATAGTTCACCCAAGACTCGGATAATTGTCGAACTATTCTTCAAATTTTTCAATCCCAAAACAACATCATCATGTTCATATCCAAAAAGACTCAGCAGAATATTGTTCAACGAAGAAAAACCCATCAAGATATAAAGACTCAGCCAAGACATTTTTCGGCACAATCAGTTTCTAGCAACCTGCCTTTATAATCCTTGTCCCTAGCTGCAACAATTCCATAATATACTACATTTTCTGCACAATAGTTGTTCGATTAGATTCAGAGCACCGCGGCAAAGGTAGAGTGTTGTCTCATTCAGGATAAAACAGAACATAGCATCCTAGAGTAGGTTTATGAAGATGTTTGAATATAGTTGGCAGATGCCCTTGCAGCTTAGACAGAAGAACAACAGCGTAGAACAGCCTCAAAAGAAACCATCACATCCCTTTGTGGCCAATTGCATACAATGTGACCCCAAGTATGACATCACTTACCATCCACGCCATAATAAATTTCAGTTACCACGTCCCAAGAAAACCATCATGTCTTTTGCACCTCATGGAAACAACTTGAGACAGAGTGCGTAGAGTTACAACAACAAGTCCTTAACATCAAGAATCATGGAAACAAATAGAAGGTACAATCGATGGCCCAGGTACTGAAAGTTAGTATAGAAGTTACAAACGTCTGCAAAAATATACAATGGGACAACCCAACAAAGTAAGTATCTCTTTGCAACACTTAACGATTGGGTCGGCATCCTAGAAAAAAAACAACTAGTTGATGCTTTGCGAGCAAGAGTGAAGCAGTTGAATAACGAATCTCAAATCACAACAAACCCTCTTGACCATGTACGCAAGTATAAACAATCCCAACAAGTTGATGATGAGATAGCTACGCTTTATGACCAAGTCTCCTCTACTAAGTAGACACTGCAACAGCTAAACTATATGTCCCAACTCACATATACCGATCTACGGAATTTAGAATAGTTTTCCAACACAAAAACTCAATAGTTGCAGCAGCAAAATCCCACCCTCCCAGATACAGCGAAATTTCAAAACTTTTTGGCTAGCGCCAACATCTTGCTTGGAAAATGGAAGATTAAGTTAGAAGCATTGGACGATCTCAGATAGAATTCCTTCACAAAAGAACCATAGTTGGCTCCTTCGTTTGAAGACCCAACACCAAATGATGTGCAAGATTCAAGAATTTATCCAAGTTGAATCGAGGCCTGTTGGCTCCTTTGTTTTTGGAAAGGACCCTAAATGGAGGAAGGAAGCACGGGGTAATGGAGTGGGAGTTATGGAATCCCCTAACAATTACAATGGTTTTGGACCTTCCCTGACAAGTATATAAATAAGTATGAGGCAAGTGAAAGAGAAGAATAAGAGAAGAGAAGTAACAAAGAAGCGAAATCTAGAACAAACGAGATAGAAGAGAAGGAATAGCATACTAAAGACCAAGCAGCAGAGCTATAGTAAAGTCTGGTTTTATATCTGGGATCTTGGGTAATGTAATTGAGTTATGGGTTCTTTGTTCTATATGATACTGCGATGGGTAATTTCACGATTGATGTAAGGTCACAAAGCCATGAATTTTATATGTAATAGAAGTTATCAGTGATAGAAATGAAGGAATTTTGGCCCCCATTAATTTTTTGTGTATGGCTAAGTTGTATTAAGTTTATTATCTAATGGATCGACTATGTATCTATTCCTTGTCTACATATTGTGGTTAATGGAACTCTGTTGCACTAATGTAAAGATGAATTCTATTGTAGTATGAATAATAGTAACCCTCATAGATGTATCTTTACAGTTAACACTCCTTATCACACAAATGTCTTTGGTGTGCTTTGGGTGAGACCTTCTCCTTCGGGGGATTGAAAATTCCAGCACACTATACTACAATAGTGCCCTTTGTTAGCCCCTACGCAAGAACCCAGACTCTAATTTTTCGCCATCAAAAACCATCATCTCCCTTTAAATACAATCCCAGTTGGAATGGGGAAGCAACATTTCAAACGTTTGTCAGAGAGGGATGGCAGGATTTTGATCCACTTTCGAATTTAACTCTGAGTCAATAATTTGTAAATTCTTTGAAAGCTCTAAAAGTAAAAGTGTTGGAATGGATAGGACATCGTTACAAGGAAAGAGATGGGAATTTAAAGGAATTTTAGGTGGAGATAGATAAAAATTTTGAATGCAACACTTTTGTAGTATTTTCTAAGGTAGAACTAAAGTCACTGTCAAAATTAGATGGAAGAAGGGTGAAACTTCTAAGATATCGGGAGGTTTCCTGAAAGATGAAGAATCATGTGATGTAGATGGCATTAAGAGATGATAACATTGATTTTTTCCACAAATTTGCAAATCACATGAGAATCCAAAACAAAATTTTGGAATTACTCAATCTTGAAGGTGATAAATTTTGAGGTTTTAATGATTTGGCAGCATTAGGAACTCAACATTTTTCAGAAATATACAAAGAACCAAATGTGTGAAACATTGTTGAGATTGTGAAGGTGTGCTCATTTTTTCCTAAGTGGGTAACACCACAAGAGAACATAATATTATTTGAGTTGGACACCCTTGATGAGCTAGAGGTAGTGATGACTAAATTCTAAAAGGATAAGAACTTGAGGATCAATGGGTGGACGATCAATTTTTTCTTGGGTTTCTTCGACTTGTTGGGAAAAAACCTATTGAGGGTGGTTGAAGAGGTTAGGATAACAAGAAAAGTGTTGTCAATTTTCAATTCTATTCTTATTCCACTTATACCAAAAGTGGAAAGGCCAAATAATTTTGGAAACTTTCAACCTCTCTCTTTGTACAACTGTTTTTACAATATTATAGCTAAGGTTCTTGCAATTCATGATGCATTGAGGTCAACACAAGAATGTCTACATACTATTAAGTTTAAACATTTTCCAGCGATGATTATCAAACTTGACCTATCCAAGGCCTATGATAGGACATGATGGTTCTATGTTCATTTACTACCCATTCATGTTGGTTTTTATTTAGACTTGGTCAATTGGATTATGGGGTGAATCATTTCCATCTTTTTTTGTACTAATTAATGGGTTGGATTCACAATTCTTTACTCCTTCAAGAGGTCTCAAATAGGATGACCACTTTTTCAATATTTGTTTTTATTAGTCGTTAAGGGGATAAGTAGATACATTATGAAGGTAAGGATTAGCAGAAGAATTCGGGGTATTGGATTTAGAGAAAACCTTAATGTCAAACATCTTCTATTTGTGGATGATATTCTCTTTTCACAAATGGATTAGTGTCAGAAGGTCATGCACTTTAAAATATTTTGAAAATATTTTGTAAGGCTACAGGGATGGAGGAGAATATGGAAAATTCATCCTATTGATTTAATTATATTATGGAGAGTGTGGAATTGATTCTACGAGAAATATTTCAGTACAAAGTCTTTGATTTATGCGCGGGTATGAAGTACCTCAGCTACACATTGAAGGCAAATTGTTAGTACCAAAGACATGACTTCATATGATTCATAAATCGCATTGAAAAAAGGATAGCATTTTGGTGTCATCGATGGATCTCTCATGGAGGGATACTAACCTTAGTAAAATCTATGTTGGATGCCATCCATGTTTACTATCCATCCTTGGATTGTATCCCCAAGTGGGTTCTATAGACAATCAAAGGACTTTGTTTCAATTTCTAAAGGCATGGTAAGGCCAAGAAGAGTTATCACTAGGCTAGTTGGAGGTTTATAGAAAAGATGTAAAGTGAAGGGGGTGTGGGCTAAAGGACATACATAAATTTGGGAAGTATTTGGTATCAAAATCACAGTAGAATTTTATTACAAGGGATATCCTTTGGAAATCTATCATTCATAAGAATTTTATTTTCCTGAGACTATTTTGGACTAGATTAGGAGGATTGTGAAGAATTATAAGGGAGTATCAATCCATTTGAAAGCACTAGTGATAGCCTTCCTATTCATATGTCTACTATTGTCTTAGAAAGTGGGAGATGGTACTTTGGTCAGGATTGGAGAGGATGCACTTTTGGGGTGTGGTGATGATGTTTTTTCTTTCCTCGGAATTGGTTAACCGCTTCTGAACATATAACTTGTGATTCTTAGCATAGTTTTCATATGACACATCCACTAATATTTAGAAAAAAAAGGCTAGTGGGAAACCCATGATACAGACCTTCATGGTGTTTGGGTACAAGAATGGGAATTGTTTATTACAACTCTGAGAAGAGCTCATATTAGATTAAGAGACAACCAAAATATTTGGTTTGGGTTGGTAATAAATTTGATGGTGTTTATACAGCTTGTTTAGTGTATCAACTCCTTATGGTGGAAGAAAAAACAAATGTTTATTGGTGGTAGTCTAGGATGTGGAAGGTAAAGGCTCCTTTGAAGAGTCATTTATTTATTTGGTTGGCCTTGCAAAATAGGGTTATATTCACTTGGTATTTTTTTCGAAAATACAGTTATCAAGGTCATAGTCTTTGTCATATTTTTTGAATAGCCAAGGAGAACATGGAAAATTTGTTTATTTTGTGTGCTTTCACACATTAGGTTTGGAGGGATGTAGAGAATTGGCTTAGCATAAGAAATATGTGGGTTGGAAACACACTTGGTACTTGTTTGAGGACTATGTTTGATAGGTAGTATCTTGGGGATTCTAACGCATTCCCGTTTTGGTCACTTGGAGCATCTAGACTGCAAGAAACACAACTATATTCGAGGAAAATCATGTGCAGACCTTCCAAGCAGTTGTTCAAGTTATCACACGTGTTCATTATTACAAGGAAGTCACTAGGGCGACTCTTCCCCGGGTGTTGGGAGAAATTTTGGTGTATAAGAGACAGTGTTGGAGTTTGTTTATGGGGTGTTCTAAGGCCTAGAAAAGGTCTATGGTATTGAAGGTGTTCTTTATTTCTCGGATGATCACTTTGTTTCATTTAAAGCCTATTGGTCTAAAGGTACAAATAATCTCACAGAGTTCTAGTGTAATGCACCCTTCGTTACACTGAGGCCCCAATATCTGATCGAACTCGTGGTTAGGCTGCAAAACTATCGTGTCAATTAGAGGATACACAGAGAGGGGGCAGTGACTGTGAAACCCAACGTTTAGAGGTTTTACGACTTCTCATTAGCGGTTCAGCATTTGGCTGCGACTCTAGTTGGGGTTGAGTAACGACACATTACTGAGAAAGCCAAATTTGGTTGTGACTCATTATGGTAGCTGCGACTCATTATAGTGGTTGCAACTCGTTATTTGGATGCAACTGTTTATAGTGGGTTTCCAAAATTAGTAAGGTTAGCCAGTGTGGGTTAAGGCTAGCTCACCATACTGCCACCAATTTTGGTATCAGAGCGATCTTTGCTCATCACTGCAAAAGAAAGGCATGGCTATACGTGTAGGCAGAGAAAGAGTTTGTGGCAGAGGGTGACCAGTAACGAATGCAGAAGTCATGGAGGAAATGAGAGAACTACGGACACATATGAAAGCTATGGAGATGAGCATACAAAGAGATCCAGAGGCATGGGATGTGAGTGAGCCTGAAGAAGAGGAACAAGGAGAAGAATCATCACCCATGCAAGAGACACCAGAGATGAGATACTTTCGGTCAATTCTTAGAGCAACTTTGAGGCCAACAACTGAGTTGCCTACCTATGAGGGAAGCCTCACTACTGAACATATCATTGACTAGATCAGTGAGTTAGACAAGTACTTTGAGTATGATGAAGTTGAAGAAAACAAGAAGGTCAAATTCGTAGTGACAAGGTTGAAAGGGCATGCATCCCTATGGTGGGATAGTGTGCAAGCTGAAAGGAGAAGGAAGAACAAACCGTTGATAAAGAGCTGGGATAGGATGGTGGCTAAGATGAGAGCCAAATTCTTACCAAAGGATTACCAGCTGACTTTGTACAAGAAAATGCAGAACCTTAGGCAAAGGTTGTTGACTGTGAGAGAATACACCGAAGAATTTTACAAGGTAAATCTCAGGGAAGGCTATGTAGAGGAATCAGCAGAAAATACCACTAGATATGTCAATGGTTTAAGGATGGAGATTCAAGATGAGATCAACATGATATCACTGAGAAAAATGGAAGAGGCATACCAATGTGCCTTGAGAGCAGAACAAAAGTTAATGAGAAAGCAGAACTTCAATAAGGGAAGAGGTTCAACCAAAGGAAGGGGGAAAACAGCTGGAAGAGGAAGGTTTGCATCCCAAAAAGGAGAATCCAGCAACTCAAACCAACAAGAGAAGCAAGGTAGAGGAGGTGACTCAAGAGGGATAAGACCTTACCAAGGAGGTAGAGGTAGAGGAAGAGGCAAAGAAACTGTCTACAAGTGTTACAAATGTAACAAATTGGGACACAGGTCCTTTGAGTGTCCTAAGAAGGAAGACATAGGACAGAGAGGAGCCTATGTAGCTCAGAATGAGCAACAGCAAGAGCAGATGCTAGTGGCTGAAAATCTACCAGAGACGGAGGAGTCTTTGATGATGAACAAAGTCTTATTGAATCCTGAGAAGGAGAAAGTGGAACATGCTCAAAGGAAGGATTTATTCAGGACCATGTGTAAATTCAAAGGGAAGTGATGCAAGATGTTGATTGACATTGGGAACACTGACAATCTTGTTTCCACAGAGATGGTGGAGAAGCTGATTCTGAATAAGACCAAACATCTCGTTCCATACATAGTGTCCTGGCTGCATAAAGGACATCAAATCCTAGTAAGTGAACAATGTGAAGTTGATTTGCAAGTAGGTACATATAAAGATAAAATTATATGTGATGTTATTCCCATGTATGTTTGCCATATCCTTCTAGGAAGACCATGGAAATTTGAAAAAAAGGTGGCGCATGATGGTAGGAGAAATTGTCATAGTTTTGAGAAAGATGGGATAAAACATGTTGTTCTTCCTTTGCAAGAAGGGAGTACAACAGGGCAGCAATCATCTAAGGTCCTAATGTTGATAGGGAAGGATTATTTGCAGCAGATTGATGAGGAAGAACTGAATTATGTTGTGGTATGTAAGTCTAGAGTGGTAATAATGAAGACCAATATTGAAGATCTGCCTGAGGAGATTTAGGAGATGCTAAGTGATTTTAGTGACATTGTGGTAGATGATTTTCCCAATTAGTTACCACCAAAGAGGGATATAAGTCACCATATTGATTTTATTCCTGGAGAAAGCTTACCAAACAAGGCAGCATACAGATTGACACCCCAAGAGAATGAAGAAGTTAGAAGGAAAATACAAGGGTTGTTAGACAAGGGTTTGATTCAGAAAATTATGATTCCATGTGCAGTGTCGGTTGTACTCACCCCAAAGAAGGATGGTGAATGGAGGATGTACACTAACTCCGGCGCCATCAACAAGATTACTGTCAGATACAGGTTTCCATTACCCAAGATGGATGACATGATGGATTACTTGAGTGGGGCAACATGTTTTTCAAAATTAGATCTGAAGAGTGGATACCATCAGATCAGAATTCAAGAAGGAGATGAGTGGAAGACGACCTTTAAGACAAATGATGGGTTGTATGAGTGGTCGGTTATTCCATTCGGACTATCCAATGCGCCAAGCACCTTCATGAGATTAATGAACGAAGTCTTGAGAGATTTCATAGGTAAGTTTTTAATAGTTTACCTTGATGATATTTTGATTTTCAGTCAAACAGAAAAAGAACACTTGGAGCATCTAAGATGTGTTTTGGAGAAATTCCAACAAGAAAAGTTGTTAGTGAATGTAAAGAAGTGTACATTTCTGAAATCATAACTAGTGTATTTGGGTTTTGTTATCTCAAGAGATGGTTTGAAGATGGACCCAAAAAAAGTGCAAGCAATCATTGATTGGCCTTCACCTCGAAGCATATTTGAAGTGAGAAGTTTCCATGGATTGGGAAGTTTTTATAGGAATTTTATAAAGAATTTCAGTGGTATTTGTTCATCTATCATTGAAACAATTAGGAAGGACAAATAGCATTTCAATGGACAGTAGAGGCTAAAAGAAGCTTTCAGTTTTTGAAGAAAAAGATTACTGAGCAACTAGTATTGAAGTTACCAGATTTCAAACACAGATTTCCAAGTGAAATGTGATGCCAGTGGAGTAGCGATTGGAGTTGTACTCAATCAGGGAGACAGACCTATCGCATATTTCAGCGAGAAGCTAAATGACTCAAAACATAAATACTCATCCTATGACAAGGAATTTTATGCTATTGTCCAAGCACTAAAGCATTGGAGACATTATCTGATGCTTAGGGAGTTTGTTTTGTTTTATGATAATCATGCATTACAATACATCATACAGCAACCTAAATTGAATCAGAGACATGTCAAATGGGTTGAGTTCTTGCAAAGCTTTACCTTTGTGTTGAAGCACATAAGTGGACAATCAAATCGGGTAGCTGATGCCTTAAGTAGGAGACAATTGATTATGCAAGAAAATCAAATCCAAGTTTTAGGATTTGAATACTTAAGAGATTTGTATGACACTGACATTTCAGAATGTATACAAGGCCTGTAGGAATCCTATAGAGGTAGACAGAGAGACATGGATGGAGTATATGTTGGAAGATGGTTTTCTCTTTAAAAACAGTAAACTTTGTATTCCCAAATGTTCCATGAGGGAGAACCTAGTACAGGAAAAGCATAATGGAGGGATGGCAGGTCACTTTGGAAGTGATAAAACCTTTGGGTAGTTGAGCATTTTTTATTTTTGGCCAAAGATGAGGTATGAAGTTGAAAATTTTGTGAGCAGATGTAGGGCATGCCAGCATGCCAAGGGAAGAAATCAGAACATAGGCTTGTACACACCATTGCCTATTCCAACTAGGCCTTGGGATTCTCTGCATGGTTTACCTAGGAGCATTGTATCTAACAGAGATGTAAGATTCATAGGTCATTTCTAGAGGACCTTGTGGAAGAAATTGGGTACCAAATTAAACTTCAGTTCAGCATATCATCCACAATATAATGGCGAGACTGAGGTGGTAAACAGAAGTATGGGTAACATGTTGAGAAGTCTGATCGGAGAAAATCCAAAACAATGGGACAAAGTGCTAGCTCAAGCCGAGTTTGCATATAATGACTCACCAAACCGAAGTACAGGAATAAGTCCATTCAAAATTTTGTATGGTATGCATCCAAGAGGGGTGTGTGAACTTCATGATTTGGGTCAATTGGAAAAGAGGAGCGCAGATGGAGAGGAGTTTGCAGCAAGGATCAGTGAACTACAAGAGCAAGTTAAGGCAAGGTTACAACAAAGTAACAATAGTTACAAAACCAGAGAAGATTCCAGAAGAAGAGAGAAAAAATATGAGGTGGGAGATTTGGTTTTAGTGCATCTGAGGAAAGAGAGATTTCCAAGAGGAGAGTATAACAAGTTGAAAATGAAAAAGATTGGACCTTGCAAAATACTCAGAAAAGTTTCGGCAAATGCCTATGAGCTGGAAATGCCAACAGGGGTTGTATCTCACCTATTTTTAATGTTGCATACCTGTATACTTATGTAGCAGATGATACAGGACAAATGACAAAAGACAGAGATCCTGTGGAATATCTCCATTAGTTGAAGTAGATTCCTATAGCCCAGCCATCAAAATCTAATTCTATCTTGGATACTAGAGTGGAAAAGAGTACCAGATAGAGAGATTACTTGGAATATCTTATCAAATGGAAGGGACATCCTATAGCACATTCTACATGGATGAGTGCATAGAATTGGAGACAAAACATTTCTCAATAACTGATTTACTGAACAAGGGTTCAGAGCTTTAAGCATGGGAGTCTGATGCAGGAGCATTGATGCTAAGCCATCAATGTGATTGAGTGTTCACATGTTGCAGATAGCAAGGGGACAAGTTGTCCTGAAGCAAGGAGAAAAATTGTTTATTAAGTATTTTAGTATTTGCAAAATGTATAACCAACTAGTGTGTTGTCAGTTTTTTTTTTAGAAAATAGGACATAGTGGCAAGTTGATACTCCCTGCGTGGAGATCAAGCCAGATAGGCAGTTTTTTGAATAATGATGGGGATTCCTTCATTGTGGAGGAGAGTTAGCTAGTTCTTTTTTCGGTTCAGCCATTATGTTTTGGGATTTCTAATGGGTGAAAAGGGGGTAGACAGGAAATCAATAGGGGAGCTTTGTGCGAGGGAGAGTCGGTGGGATATTTTCCTGAAGACCAAAAGAAAATGCGATTGGAAGGGATTTCTTGCTATCCGTGAATGAAATCATAAATTATGTGTGTTCAATAGTGTTACTGTACATTTGAATGAAGAATAAGTTGAGATTCTATCAGGTAGAGTTGTGTGCAAGCGTTAACCTGATTTCTATGTGAATGAGTCTCTATTTCATACTTGTGTGACTTCCATGTACAGTTAAGGACACTCAAATCATTCGCAGACCGATTGTCATTCAGTAACAGAGGTAATTTCTTGTTGTATTTAGTTCAGCTCGTAATTGTATGGAGTAATTGAAATTTATGCAGAGTATCGAAACACAGAGGCCCCAATCTCCGATTGAACTCGTGGTTAGGCTGCAAAACTATCGTGCCAATTAGAGGATACGCAAAGAGGGGGCAGTGACTGTGAAACCCAACATTTAGAGGTTTTGTGACTTCTCATTAGCGATTCAGCATTTGGCTGTGACTGGCTCAACCATTTGGCTGCGACCGATTAAGCTGCGACTCCGGTTGGGGTTGAGTAACGGCATGTTACTAAGAAAGCCAGATTTGGTTGTGACTCATTATAGTAGTTGTGACTCAGTATAGTGGCTGCGACTCATTATTTGGCTACGGCTGTTTATAGTGGGTTTCCAGAATTAGTAAGGTTAGCCAGTGTGGGTTAAGGCTATCTCACCATCCTGCCACCGGGAAATCATCAATCCGACATATTTAATTAAAATCACTGCGTAGTAACAATATTTCAATAAAATTAATTGCGCAGTAAGGTTAATATACCATCATATTAACTGCCCAGTAAGATTACATACATAATTAAATAGGATATCAATTACCAAATTATCCAAAGTATAAAATGCAATATTCCAACATAATAACTATGCAGTAAAATTAATATTCCAACAAAATAATTGTGCACTAAGATTAAATGCATAAATTAAAAGGAATAACAATTACCATTCCTTCCAAAACATGGAATGTAATATTCCAATATAATAATTGCTCAATAAAATTAGTAATTCAACATATTAACTGCACAGTAAGGTTAAATGTATAAATTAAAAAGGATAACAAATAACATTCCTTCCAAAACATGGAATGTAACAGTCCAATATAATAATTGCCCAATAAAGTTAGTAATTCAACATATTAACTATGCAGTCATGTTAAATGTATAAATTAAAAAGGATAACAATTACCATTCTTCAGTTTAGCTAAAGTATGGAATGTAATAACCAATTCCTTACTAATTTAATCCATGGTATGCACATCATCATGTGGTTTCTAAATACAAGATACCATTCAATGTTAAAATTAAGTAACAACCCTTAACATATGGGAATTATTTACAATTACTAATTAAGAAAAATAAGAATAATTATGTGCATTTCAATGCAATTACCACTCATTCTAGACCGTGGTTTATAATTTCCAGCAAATATTTTACAAATGCAAAAACCATTCAATGTAAGACGCAATAAAAATGTTTTTACCAATCAATGCTAACTTAATATAAGCAATTTGCAATACTTCCTATGTGATGTGATTTATCTATTAAGCAAGATAGGTCCATGCCCATCTTCTACGAAATAATTAAATTTCATTAAAGGATTATTACAAACAATTTGCAAATAAACTTGTGTCAATTCCATGTATAGGAATTCAAACAAACAACTCATAAATTTAAAATGTATAATTTTCTTTATCATTCATCAATTAAACTAAATTGATAAATAAAGCATAATTTCTAGAAATTGAAAATTTATCTGGAAAAATATTTGAATTGGGAAATTGGCTCTATGTGAGGAACTCTCCACCCAACCATAGGTAATTTTGTTCATTCATCTCTCAAAAAACGCCACCCTCGAGTTGAGACTCATGCATTCACCAGACAGACATCACACTAGTCCCATAATTTCTCAAGGATTTAGCATAGGTTTACAGGCATCGAGGAAAATTAGTTACAGCCAATTCCATGCCAAACCACACAATTTCCATTCTGGCTTCCTTCCAATCACACCATAGTGAAAACCCATCACTGCTTAAACAGTACACAGGAATTCCACCAAAATAGTTCATGCACAATTCACCATTTCATTAACCACAACCCAGCAGTTAATCATAGGCCCATTCCATAACAGGAATTATCACCCTCACAATTCACGGGGATTTAACACAGGTTTACAGGCATCCAGGAAAAGAAGTTACGTCCAATTCCATGCTAAACCACACAATTCTCATTCTGGTTTTCTTCAAATCACACCATATTGAAAAACCATCACTGCTTAACCAGTATACAATAATTCCACCAAAATGGTTCATGCACAATTCACCATTTCATTGACCACAACCCAGTATCCAACCACAGAATTCTCACTTTGGATTATTTCCAATCGCACCACAATGAAAACCCATCACTGCTTTTCCAGTACACAGGAATTCCACCAGAATGGTTCATGAGTTTAGGACTTAATATCAAATTCCATTCTCAGACCATCACTATCTCCCTTATCGCTCAAACCTCCCACCTACGCATGCCCCTCTTCTTCCAAGATGAAGGAATAAATAAATCTCCCATTTCCATTTGCATGCATTAGTTTTATGCATGGCAAGATGGAAACACGTGGTCTCTCCAAGAGCCCCGCATTTTCCCCTTTATTATTTTTATTTTTATTTTTAAAATAAAAACATATAATCTCTCCCCCCAATCCCACTTAAATCATAATCATGATTTAAAGCAAGTTTTTAATTTAATTAAATGGATTAAGACTTAGGATAAACTTTAGGGATATTTTAAGGTTCTAAAAGGTATCTAAGGGTCATGGCATAGTTTCATCGTAGGACACTTTTAATCCCCCTTACTGTCTCTGGTGAATACATGAGTCCCCGATCTCTTCAGCGTTCCACCTCAGCATAGCTAGTTGTGGATTTTAATATTAATAATTACAAACTATACATTTGTTCTTCCATAGAGGCATTTGCATATCAACATTTACATCATACATACGATCAGTTCAGGGATCTCATCCAGGGGTATTACATATAGGCATTAAGAACTTTACTAAAGATGGCAAAGGATTTAGGGTACAAGGTCTTCAAGTATATGGTGATTCAACACTTGTGGTCAAATGAATGTAAGGGGGTTTGTTACTAAACAATTTAACTCTTCAAAATTTAGGTTTACATCTCAAAGAGATAGCGGGAATTTGCAACACATTCAATATTTGTCACATATTTAGAGAGCTAAACCAACTTGTGAACATCCTATCTAAAGAAGGACTCTTGTTTCCTTAGGGGACTATCTTGTTTCTAACCACATACTAAGGTTTTGCTTAGGAGAGAAGAGACACTTGATTTTTCTTATTAGATACTATTTCAAATTTGTATTATTTAAAGTGGAATGCGAAGGAGAAGAATATTAAAATTGTAACTAGTTAAAAAAAGTGGAGATAGTATATCCCATATTTTGACAATTACTTTAACTGCGTCTTAGAATATGAGTTAAAAAATAGACCAACTATTGTAATGTGCTACTAGCAAGACCAACGTGTCATTCAAGCTTCATGGAGAAGTAAGTCTTATGTATTGTTATTTAACACCAACATATGAATATCTTATCCTTGATTGTAAAACAAGTAAATGGATATATTGTATATTTAATAAATGAAATAGGTGATGTATCTTAAAACATATTTGAACTTGAATAAAAGTAAAGACCTTGACGTGACCTTGTTTTCAATTTTTTTTTAAATCCCATTGTTTTTATACATATCCCATGTGTCCTTGTTAATGGAAATTTGTAAAAATAATAACTTCAATACATATCTTATGTGTCCTTGGTAATGGAAATTTGTAAAAGTAATAACTTCAATTAGATATTATGAAAGCCAATCTCTAAACACAAGTTAGCAAATATTTGTTGCAAAAATTTTATGTATATATATTTTTTAGATTTTTTTTATACTCTCTATTTTAACGTTGGAGATAAAAAACAGCATATAATAAAATTATCATTAAAAACCCTTGATAGTAGGCCTAAATTTTTTCATATATATATAGCTAGGATTTACATTTCATCCCTAGTAAAAACACCCCCTCTTTTGCAGTCAAGCCCTCGTCCTAGGTAATGTGTATGTGCATCTACTATTTTGGTGATCAATAAATGGAATTGTTGGTTGGATGCTTGGAGTTCGAATCATTGCTTGCATGTTTGGAGTTATAATTTGGTTGTGTTTTAATATGGATCTATTGCCTACTAAATATTATCTTATTTAATTTCGGTCAATGTAAGAAAATAATGCTTCTAAGATAATGCAAGGAGGTTGAACTATATTTTATATCTCATATTGTACTATGACATTGTTGGGATTATATTTTACTCTCAATGTTTGTAGTTTATAATGTATTGCACACAATAACTGGATATTAAATGTGAAATTCAATCTCTAAATACAAGTTAGGAATCTGTTTCAAAATTTGTATATATATACTTTACTTGGATTTTTTTATTATAATCTCCTGAGTCCATACTTAAGCTAAAGATAAAACAACATACATTATAAAATCATCATAAAAATACCCTTGACAACAAACCTAAGTTTCTTCATATCTGAATTGTGTTTATGTATACATAAGTACACTTTACATTTCATCTGCAGTGAGAAACAAATATAACCTTGAAAGTAATAATAGGAAACTAAGTTCCATGGAATAATTTTTTCGATGCTCTAAGGTTCTGAAGTTTCGCTCGACGGATAGGGTTACGTATGGGGTCACCTGGAGGGGGCGGATCCCCCTCTGTCTCGCAGCACAGGCACGAGGGGGATGGGGCATCAGCAAAGAACCACCCGGAGTTGGGTCGCTATGGCGTTGAGGGAGGAAGGAAAACAGACCTGGAGCGACGAAGGAGGCATGGGGGTTGTCTATCGAGATCTACAGAGAACCCGTCGATATAGATTACATCTGAAAAATTAAGAGAAAGAGTGGAGCAATGGAAGGAGAAATCCTTAACTGGGAAGTTCATTGCCATATGGCCAAAGGAGAAGGATCTACTGAGATGGATCAAGGAAACATGGAACCCTAAGGGCCATTATGATCTACACCGAGGGGGCAAGGATTTCTTCACTGTCATCTTCTTCAACTAAGAAGATAGAGATAGGATCCTCTTGGGAGGGCCATATTTCTTCTTTTCTATTGGGATCTACCTGCACCCATGGAAGGAGTGTTTTAACCCTCACAATGAAGATATGAGTATAGCTCCAGTTTGGATCAGACTGTATTCCTTACCCGGCAAGTACTAGGAACTAGAGATCCTGGAAGCCATCGAAAATACCCTAGGAAAATTTGTGAAGGCTTCTGAACAAACAAAACAACAGCGGTATACATCCTTCGCGATGATCTGTGTTCATATGGATCTGTCATTATAACTACTTGAAGCAATCAATCTCGCTTGGCAGGATGAAGACTAGGTGCAACCCATTGATTATGAGCAACTTCCATTCAAGTGCAGACAATTCCACGAATATGTACATATGGGAAGAGATTGTCCCCTAAACCGACCGAACCCAACAACGGTCCAGGAGATCAAGGAAAAAGACTCAGATGGGGAGGGGTTTACTCAGGTGCAGAATAAAAGGAGACAAGGTAGAAGAACCAGTAATTAGACACAGAATAAGCAAAGTACAAAGAAGAAGAAAAATAACAGGAATCGATTTGAATTCCTCAATCAAGTTGAGGAAGATCTGGACAACCTCAATAAAGATAAGGTTAAATATCTTAACCTGGATGGGGTGGGATCTTCGGCCGCCCATTTGATCGTCCAGATCGATTCAAAGGAACACACTGAAGTAATGGAGGAGGATCTATTAGAAGAAGTCGAGGATATGGACCTGGGGAGCTAGATCTGGACAAAATTGAGAAGGAATGCAACAAAAAGGGGAAAGGGTATGTATCAAGAAGGCAAATAGAACTTCTGCAGCAATCCATTCTGAAAACAAAGGCTTCCCCCCAGTTGGGCATAGAAAACGATCCATCGAAGGGGAGTACGCGGAAACAACCAAAGGAAGGGGAGAAGCGTGGGATAAAGACAAACTACCAGAGAATAGCAGAGGTTGGAACCCGATTAGTGGAATCGGGCCAATATCCTACGATAAAAGTGGCCTTTTTCAAAGTTAATAGGGTTTCCCAATTAATATCGTAACTTGGAACATACGAGCGATGAGTCACCCACGGAAAATAAAGACTCTCGAAAGTAAGTTGAGGATGGAAAAGCCAGCAATGGTTTTTTTACAAGAAACAAAATGTAGTTCAGAAAGCATGCAAGAGATAGGGATAAAGGCTTGGAGAGGCAGTAATATGATAGCTATTGACGCAACGGGCGTCGCAGGAGGATTGGTTATTCTCTGGAAACTAGAGGAGATTTGTCTAAGTAATTTTCGTGATACTAGGTATTCACTTTCGGCAGATTTTCAAATCTACAATACAGTAGTGAAAGGGATCCTTACCAATGTCTATGGGCCAAGCGTTGTTTCTCAAAAACCGTCCTTTCTCACATCCTTGAAAACGGAAGCGAGAGAGATTGGTAACCATCTCTGGTTGATGGGCGGGGACTTCAATATGATCACCTCTCTAGAAGAGAAAAAGGGTGGAAGACGGATGCTGGAAGAAACCAATGAAGCTTTCAAGGACTTCATAAATGAGTATCGATTGGTGGATGTGGAGACTGGCAATGGATGGTTCACCTGGAACAACTGACAAGGGGGGAAACACCATGTGGAATGCAGATTAGACAGACTTTTATTTTCTGAAGGAATGGTCAATGGAGGTTGGGATGTGACAGTTATGGTCCTTCCTTCTGCTGGATCCGATCACTGGCTAATGGGCCTCGTTTGGGAAGGAAGCGGCCCTCCAATCAGGAGACCGTTTCAGTTTGAATAGTTCTTGTTGGAACACAAGGACTTGAAATCATTGGTCCAGCAATGGTGGGAAGATTTGGAACCCCCGATGGGAACACTGATGCACTAATTTCAGCACAAACTAAAGATGTTAAAATCCCAGATCCGTACTTGGAACAAAGAGGAATTTGGGGATATCTTCCAAGGCAAGAAGCTTCTTAGTGCAAAGTTGGAAGAGCTACAACGGGAAGGAATGAACTTGGGTTATAATGGGGAACTAAAGCATAGGGAACAAGAAATACTAGACCAACTCAGTGATCGCGAACACAGGAAGAGAGGAAGAGATCTATTGGAAGCAAAAATCCATAAACCAGTGGCTTCAAGAGGGGGAGTGAAATACCAAATTCTTCCACCATTCTGTGATTTTGAACTGACAGAAGGCCAAACTCATGAGACTGAAAAAAGAGGATGGTCAGTATGTGGAAATAGGAGAGGAATTGGAACCGAGTTGGTAAACTACTTTGAAACAATTCTGAGGGAAGACAAACGGGATAGATCTGAGCACATAAGGAAAATCACCATACACATCTCCAATCTGGTTTATATGAGCCATAATGACATCTTGATCAAACATGTTGAGCTGCAGGAAGTTGAGGAAGTTGTGCATCAAATGGTAGAAGGAAAAGCGCCCAGCCCCGATGGCTTCACAACAAACTTCTTCCACCACTTTTGGGACCTCATTAAGATGGACGTGTGGAGGATTGTGGAAGACTCTCGAGCTGTTAGAGGAGTCTTGAGGGCCTTCAAATCAAATTTCCTCACCCTCATCCCTAAATTTGAGGAGGGAGACTCTCCAGTTAAATTCAGACCCATATCTCTATGCAATTTTATCTATAATATTATCACCAAAGTCGTAGAAAACAGGTTGAAACCCTTCCTCCCTAATTTGGTTGCTCCCAAACAAACAGGATTTTGGGGAGGACACCAAACTTTGGATGGATAAATTCTAGTCCATGAGGTTATTCATTCCCTGAAAGTCACTAAAAATCCAGGCATGATGCTTAAACTGGACATCTCAAAAGCTTATGATAAACTAAGCTGGCAATTTATGAGAGAAATGCTAGAGGCATATGGTTTTCATCGGGATTGGATAAACTAGATAATGAACATAACGTCCATGGCCTTATTTTCAATTCTTCTCAATGGTGCCCCCATGAGAACTTTTAGTCTTTCTCGGGGTATCATACAGGGAGATCCTCTATCCCCCTTCCTATTCATTCTTATGGTTGAAGGGTTGAGTAGAGTGATCAAATCTATGGTGGAGACGGAAGAGATAAAGGGCTTGAATCTTCATGCTGGAGTAGATAAATTCACTCACCAACAGTTCATAGATGATACAATGTTGATGGGTCATCCTTCTATTCAGGAAGCTAAGTATTTTAAGAAAGGTTTGACGATGTTTTCAAAAGCTTTGGGTCTGGAAATCAATAATGATAAATCTCAAGTCTTATCCTTTAACACCCCACGGATCTCCCAAAGGAATATTCTACGCATTATGGGGTTCCAAGGGATCTCTCTTCCATCCAAATACTTAGGCGCCCCTTTATCTAAAGGAGTTGTCAAAAAAATGTTGTGGGAATATCTATTGAACATGATGAGGAAGAAATTAGCTAACTGGGCTTACAGACCTCTTAACTTGGCTAGCAATGTTGTGTTAGTTAAAGTTGTGCTTCAAGCAATGCCCATATATTTATTCTCAACCATGGCGGCTCCAAAAGCTGTCTTGAAGCAAATTAGAACTATCCAATGCCAATTCCTGTGGGGTTGTAACCAAGAAAAACACAGATGGCCTTTGGTTGGATGGGAGAAGATATGAAAACCAAAATATCAGGGTGGGTTGGGCCTTCGGGACCCGGAAAACAACACCAAAGTTCTAGGAGCCAAAATTTGGTGGCACTGGGTTTCACACAAAGAGGAACCTTGGGAAAAATTATGGCACATTAATTATGCTAGAAATAATCAAAAAATGGATCTCATTTGGTTCAACGAGGACATACAAGGTTCTCATGTATGGAGGTTTGCATTCGAAAACAGAAGTATAATTCAAGACCGTATTTTTTAGGAAATTCATGATGGGGATGTGCAAACTTATGGAATGACTCTTGGCAATAGATCCCCAAGATCTTGACTCACTCAAATTTAGAATTGTGTCAAAATCGGGCAAGGGATATGGGATTGATAAAGGTTGGCCAGTTTTGGATCGTGAAGCCAGCTAACATGGATTTTCATGAATGGTATCCCCAAGAATGGTGGAGCCAGAGATTCTTGGCGGAAGATATACCCAAGATTCAAGAAATCCTCTAAGAGAGACGTATTAGAATTCAAAGGGGGACAGATAAACTTCGGTGGGGATATAAACTTAAAGGAAACTTCAATACCAGGGAGGCTTGGGATCTCTATTTCAACTATGAAGGACCCCAGTCCAATGAGAATAGGAAAAAGATATGGAACTTCAACCCCATGGCCCAAGGTGGAAACCTTTATTTGGTTGGTCTCTTAAAGACGAATTCTAACAGGAGAAAACTTGATGAAGCAAGGTGTCAACGAGTCATTCCAATGCTTCCTATGCGATTGTTAAGAGGATACCATGAATCATCTATTGGATTCATGCCCCTTCTCTTCAACTCTATGGAATTGTGGAGATGAGATCTTTTGATGAACAAATAGAGTGAGGGGGAAGCTGGATCAAACCTTCAATAATTGGGATGGGAATGATTTTCAAAACCTCGTCATTCTTAAAATTTGGCTCATTTTCCTAGGGCTCCTTATGTGGGAGATCTGGAAGGAAAGGAACAGTAGAATCTTCGAAGGTAGGAAGCGATCGCATCAGCAGGTGTGGAGAAGAGTGAGTAACCAAATAAGGGTTACTCACTGGCATGAAAGAGATTGGGAGATGGATGATCACGAGAAAATAATCATGGCAAGTTGGGGCTTAGACACTTCAATCCAAGGTTGGATACATTTTAAACCCAAACAGGCTCCCCCCAGCAACCCACCATTCAGGTTCCCTCCCCCCACAAGGATACTTCAAGTTGAATTTTGATGGGGCCTCAAAAGTCAACCCGGGATGTGCTGGCCCTCGAGGGGGTAATTAAGAATTTGGCGGACATTATGTGGGTCTAACATGGTTTTTTGGGCCACGAAACCAACAACACCGCGGAATTAGAAGGCCTCCTTTACGGACTTAGGTTGATTGCCAACAAAGGATGGGATCCAACGGTAGTGTAGGGGGACTCTAACGTTATTGTTAAGATGGCGATGAGGCTTTAAAACGGACAAATGATTTCAAAGGTGGTAGATAGTAGCGCCTGGCATACAGGGTGGAAAATCTTGTAGCGCGCCTAATGGAACAACATGCATGGGTCTTTACCCACGTCAAGCATGGTGGAAATAAGGTGATCGATCTCCTAGCCAATGTGGGGGAAAAGCACAAAGGAGGAATCATGGAGGGTGAGTTTTCAGGATTTCAGGATGACGACTAGGCTAATCAATGTGCACATCTGACGGCCCAGGACCTACGACACACCTGAGATGCTAAGGAAGACATGAGGCTAGGGGATAATAACTCGGACAAGTCCCATGTGGTGATTTCGTTAGCCACTTGGAACCATCATGTCCCTCATCATTCGAATGGCGTTGGTACAAAACAATTTATCTTTCACCGGAGAGAGCAATCAAATATCCCGTCTGATCATTATGAGGATCAGTTCTGGAAAGGTCCTCGAGTGGAGGACACAGTATAATGATCTAACAAGGAAAGAGGACGGATCTGCAAGGATTACCCTATGATCAAAACTACAGTACATCTCATTCATTGCAGTAATCCAAATGTGGATTGGATGGCATGCTTCAAATTTAGAGGACAAGTTACGACCCAAAGGAAAAACGCAATTCATAACTCCTCTCTATGCACTAGTGCAATCATGTACTCTGAGTGTGGAAGATAGATTTTCCCCGTGGAGAGAATTCATGGCGCCGAGGAGAAAATGTTCAATGGGTAGGAAGAGTGGGTGGAGTCGTTCTATGAGGGTTACTCATGAGCTCAAAAAGGTTGGGCAGGCATCCTGTTTCTTTAAGGAAATAATCCCCCTCATGATCCAAGAGGAGATTAATCGAGTTGAGAAAGAATTATGAGACGAGTTAAAATCCATGCAAATTGAGAAAGTAAAGGAGGAAGTTGCGGAATGGGTTAGTGATCCGGGCTCGACTGTCGAACGGATCTCCACCTATGACCACATGGTCACGACTTACTAGGTCATGAAGAGTTTGTTGGATCACGTTCTGATGGAAAGGGAGAATAAATCGACAGGGGACATTGAACCGGTTAAGGATTGGAAGAAGCATTACTACGACAACAGTCTCATGCAAAAAAAAGTTGACCTTATCGCCATGAAAATGGGCATTCCGCTCTACCCTCCTGTGGATGATAACTCTGAAGCGGGGCCTTCTGCTCTGCAAGATCGTGGAAAGAGCTTGGCTCCTGGACCAAGACTCCCTTCTGTTGGAGTGGATACTGCTTATTGCCACTGTCTGCACTTGGGTCTTCCTCATCAATAAGTTTCTCCCCCGAGCGTCGCCATGGTTAAAAAGAATTAGTGTATGTTTTTGTGGGTTCATCTTCTGTCCTTTTCTACATTTGTCACATTCTATAATTATGTCCATGTTCTATATTTTACTTATCATTACGCTGGCAATTAGTAGTTTCTAGAAAAATTGGGGTTTTTTTAAGACAATGCTATGTAATGGGTGTAGGAAGGAAATTTTTGTAATAGGCTCAGGAAGAAAACATTTTGTTGATGCTGGAATGTGGAATGGGGTTTACAAATTATTTAGGAAGGTTTATCAGGCAGTTATGCAGACTGTAAGTCGGTAAGGCCATCATTTTTTTATTTCCATGTACTGACCGTTTCTATAGTAATATAAAATTTCTAGCTTAAAAAAACAAAAAGGAAACTAAGTTCCATAGACTACTAAGCAACCAACCACAAAATACAAACATTATAAAATGGGTGAAGCAAACGAGAGAACCTAGAGTTTATTGGTCATGTGTTAGTGGTGCTTTGCCTCTCGTTACTTGTTTGCGTGTCCATGATGGGTGAAGATAGGACTTTCAACTTCCTGCCTTGGGAAGATGGAGAGATAATGTGCATGAGATAGACTTGAGCAAGTGATGGCTTTTCCAAAAACTCTTGATAGCTCGTTGTACATCGTTTGTAGATGGGCCCCTAAGACTCTTGCCAAATCGACAATTCAACCATCATTTTCAACAAGCTTTTCATTTAAGTTTCGAATAAACCGAATCACCCTACAAGGGTTCCCTTTTAAACAAAATAAATCACCCAACGAGGAGATTGCTTGGTTGGAAAATATAGTTAGCCTCATTTTATATGATCTCCTTATGTGAGAGAAGGAAATATCAACGAGAATATTACTTGGTTGGAAATACAATTAGCCTCATTTTATATAATCTCCTAATGTGAGAGAAGGAAATATCAATGTCCTGTGTAGATCTAAATACCTAATTTGCATTGTTACTTGAAAACCAATTTCAACTCTATCTTAATCATTCATAATATCAATATTAATTTTTAATCGCCTTATAATTTATTGGATCTAATATTAAAAAATTTGCAAAGTTTGATCTTGGAAAAACCTACCACGCACTTCCCTTCATTCTGAGGATGGTATCAACGGTAAACAGGAATTTGTAGAAGCTTGAGATTTGCCAACAATATACTCATTTTAAGATTACAAAATGTCATTCGTCCAGGCTAGACCAAATTGACGGAATCATTCCACCAATGTTGTCATCTCAAGCTGGTTATTTGTAATCACTCAATTTTCCCTGGAGAAAATTTCCTTCCTAACCCCATTTGTCTCTAATTACTCGGGCACTCCCTTTCCTTGGGTTTTCTTTTAAGGTTTTTTCAAAATTAGATTTGAAGTTTTTGGCTACATGAGGGGATCATTCTTTCCAAGTCTCTAGTCTCTTAAAAATGTGTGGTAATTTCCTTTTTACCAAAACACTAGAGCATCCAACTTTGTGAAGAAGTAATCTTAAAAATTATGCTTTCAGCAATATGATAGATTTTTGGTACTTTTCAATTGAGTATTCAATCTTTAGACCAAGCTTAATACAAAGCATGCTTATCTCCTTGGAAACTCCTTTGTCCTTGGCAAGTCCAAATCCCCAAATGATAAATATAGGGGTGTTTTTCCAAATCAATGATCAATGATGAATTCATATATTTTCTCACAGATTCCTCAAGGAGGGGAAGAACCCTCACAAATTCTTCAAGGGAGGGGATGAACAAAGGGATTTTTCCAAAGGTATTTCCCCATTTTAACCAGACATCAAAAGCATATGGCCTCATGAAAAAAGGATGGAAGTACTTTCCTATCTATTTGTACATGTGAAGCATATGGACGAACTTAGGATGTGATGATGCCTCAGATTATTGCTAGTGAGGATTTTATTGTTCACTGATATCCAACCAAATGTTTATATTTTAAGTTCATATCAAAGAAGACCTTAATTTCTTCCAACGAGTATTTAGAGTAAGTGATGGCATTCCCTAATGGGTTAGAGGTAGGCGGGCTTCTTTGATTGTCTAGGTGCCTTGGTCCTTTGGGTTCAATGCATAAACTATTGTAGCATTCAAAGGAAACTATCTTCTTGACTTGGTGTTTAGTGTTCTTTCAAGGGATTTCATGATGACCTTTTGATCTTCCTCTAAAGTGTATGCCTTGGTCCTTTCTGTTCCAACATAAATGATCTTTAACTTGGTATAATCAAGTTTTTTCAAGGGGTTTCATGATGATCTTCCACTGAAATGGGTGCTTTGATCTTTTGGGTTCTATTCTAAACTCTCTTTTTCATGACTTCTTGTTATCCGTGTTTTTTAAAGGGATTTCAAGAAGATCTTTTGATCTTCTTCACCCATCATCAAGGATGCACAATGAATTTGATTAAAATCATTTACAACATTAAAAAAAAGAACACTCTACGATGGTGACAATAAGAAAAACAAAGGAAATATACATTTCATTTTTGCAAAAACTTTCTAGGTGGAAAGTTGAAACTGTCTTCTATTTATTGTTAACTCTACATGTTATTGTGCATGCAGAGTACAATGCTCAAAAGCAAATTTCAACTTGTACATTGCAATTCCTTGGCTTTTCACTACTGGTAGATCTATACCCACAACTATATTTTGATAATTGAACTAAAAAATGGAATATGTAGAGATATTTTCCTTTTCTTTCATAATTGTTTTTAGAATTTAAATTTTCCAAAAGAAAATCTTATTAAAGGATGTCATGTTCCTATTATGGATGCCATCATTTACTTTCCTTTTGCCCTTTCCTCATGAGGCATGAAGCAAGTCATGCTGTCTAGAATGCCTAACTTCGGGATCATTCATTAAGTTGAGTTTCTATATGTATTCCACTGCTCACTCATCACAAGAACATGCCACTTGATGGTGTTTCATGTATTTATGGTGTTTCCTTTATTTCATTGTGCAAGCTTCTTGTGAGGACTCTGGTCCTTCATTATGCAAAAGGAGCAATTGCACATGCCCAAATTATGACACATTGTGTTGTCGTTCAGGCCTTTCTTTAGCATTAAATCTGTGTAAACAAATATCACTAAGCTACTTGTATTTTTAATTAGTTAATATAGAAATAAGCCATTCTATCCATATTCATTTTCTCTTTGTTTTATGTTTTTCAATACAAAATCTTGCCAATATTTAAGAAAGACTTCCCCTCTTTGCTTTTAAGTTACTTTCTTACTTTTATTTGGAATTTGAATGATCATTCTCTTCGGATACTCTTGATGCCTAGTCCATTGCTTAATAATGCCTTCCATGTAGTTATGATATGTAATTTCAATTTTCCAATGGAGTAACATCAATGCGATAGGTATTGATTGTAGCATCAAGCATCTTCATTAGGAAAAAGTATAGAGTTCATGTTAAAGTTATAACTAGAAACAAAATAGCTAGAAACTTATCCATGAAAAAACAAGACTTTACAAGATAAACTTAAGTTAATTCATATTGTCATGGGGGCATTGCCAAACTTTCAAAATGTATGTTGCATGCACACAATTTTTTCTTTCAAAAAAATTGTTATAAACTTGGATTTGTATAAGTAAGATACCTAAAGCATGTTTTATCTCTACAATTGTATTAAACCTTAGAAATAAGTATGTCAATTAAATTTGGTATAAATGAATTTTCCAATATGGAAGTATACATCAGTATGATCCATTTTAACTCTAGTACTATCTTGCCTAAATTAATTCCAATTTTTTTCCAAAAGAGAAAACTTAAAGGTTTATACTTTGATTAATTTGATCTCTTTTTGACACTTGATAAAACTTGAATTAAGGTAAGGTAGTTGAAATTACAGTGCCGATAGATAGATGGAGAGATTAGTTGTCTACAATATTTTGGTTAAAAATTGAAAAAAAAAAATATAAATAATTTTTTTTAATGTCATATCAATATCAAAGATCCTTCAACTTGAAATTACACCTCTCTTTCACTCACACTTACATGTAAAACGTGCCTATCTATGCAATGACAAAATAATAACATTCAATACAATGATAAAAGTTAAGCATTCAATCAATAAGACTGGACAATGATCATATTTAGATCGTTCATCCCAAAGGTGGTATTGTTAGATGTTAGTAAGCTTCATAGCAATAAAAAAAAACCTCAAAACCAAATTTATAAAAATTTATAGGCTTCACTTTTCAACAAAATAATATATATAGTGATTTAAATTACATGTGAAATATACAATCAATAAGACTGGACTATGATCATATTTATATCGTTCATCCCAAAGGTAGTATTGTTAAGATGTTAGTAAGTTTCATAGCAATAAAAAAAACTTCAAAACCAAATTTATAGGCTTCACTTTTCATCAAAATAATATATACAGTTATTTAAATTACAAGTGAAATATACATAAGGATGATTAATTCAATGTGAAGTATCCATCAAACGAAATGTAAACTTTGCAATTGGTTCACCACATGTTATTGACATGAATGAAATATATGGTTGATTTTCAAACATCCCCACGAATATGTGCTAAATATTTTTAAACGTGATTCAATATATTTGATAAATAAGTCAACGAAGAGACTTCTCACAAGGCATTAGACAAGTGAGTTAGATGATGAGATAAGACAAGTGGGGAAGGACAAAAAAATAGCTAGGGTTTCAAGTCATTGGAGTTTCTATGATCCTCGAGATAGTGTATTGTATGCCCAATGCTAGGGCTTATCACTTTTTTTAAAGGAGGGACACCACATCATGGGCTTGGATAAGAATTGAAAACTAGTAGGGCTTATCACTTTTTTTTAAGGAGGGACACCACATCATAGGCTTGGATAAGAATTGAAAACTAGTAATGAAATTGATTGTGAAGTAACAAGGGATCTTTATAAGTATTTTTTTAATATTTAAGTTAACCAAAGATATTATACATAATTGTGTATTTTGAGTGTATAATGACATGTTTGAAAAGGTTTTCAAATGTAAACGATTAGATATTAAAAGAAGAGATATTAAAGTGAAACAAATTGGATTCTAAATCAAATTTATATTTTTTTGAAATTGGTCAATGAGTGGTTATTGTTTCCTAACCTAATTTTTCACTTATAACACTTATAGAAAGAACATAACACTTTTAACATAAATATATATTATAAAAAACATGGCTCTATCATTGAAATATTTTTAAGTCTAACAATAATTAACAAACTTATAAATTTTTAATAAATCAATAAGCAAAGGTAAAACTTTTACCTATATTTAATATCAAGTTTAATTGTAGTAAGCATAATCTCTTCTTTTTCATTAAATCTATAACCTCATTAAAATTTTGACGTGGTGTGATAATGATGTAAAAAGTTTGACATCAAACTGTAGATGGTTTTTTAAAGCATATGTTTGGAGATACCATTAACAAAAGGAAATTATAACCAATATGATGTTTAATAGATTTAATATGAGATTCATAAGTTGTAAACAAAAAGCTGGTTTTTAAAGCATATGTTTGGAGATACAATTAACACAAGGAAATTATAATCAATATGATATTTAATAGATTTAATATGAGATTCATAAGTTGTAAACAAAAAGTTGTCCTCTCAAACATAAGTGATTTTTTGTTCAATCTCTTCATTGATATGTTATAATTAATGCTATTATAGAATTAACAGGCAAGAGATTTTCTTTTTCGAGATAAATGCTTTTGAACTCAAAAGTTTACTAAATTAAAAATGTAAACACTTGAGACAAAATACATCACTAACCCATTTTGACATGTCTAAAAATTCAAATTGGATTTCTAACAACTAAGATCATTTTTCGTTGGGTGTAACAAGATCCATCTTAAACCCGTATCTATCAAGCACCAAGTTGGGATCCAATTTATTGAGATGTACTTTTTTTAAATTTAAATTCAAGAAATTTAATCTCTCTTGATTAATAGATCGGGGTTTAAGTTTTGAGTTTTTATACATCTATTTTTTAATTACTTTTCATAATATTTTATCGTCTTTTAATTAATGGCCGACAAAATATTTATTACATTTTACTTTTTTTTATATTTTAATTAATGGCCGGCAATAATAAAGACAAATGTTACATGTAACGTTACAAGACCTCCCTCCTAGCATTACTTTTTACTTTTTAGCCGATAATAAAGACAAACGTTAATGTTACCATGGTTACTAATGTTACATCACGTTACAAGATCTCTCCCATAATATTTACTATCACTATTATTTTTTGGCCGACATGTTACTAATTTTACATCACGTTACAAGATCTCTCCCATACTGGACTGTAGAGCGCCTCTCGGCGCAACAAACAAAACCAACTTGAATTAACAACTAAGATCATTCTTCGTTGGATGTAACACAAACAAAGCCAATTTGAATGAGAAACGAAACACAAACAATGAAATTTGGTCTTAGGATAGAGAAACACAAACAATGTCATTTTGATGTCAATTGGAGAAAAATGTACGTGACAAGGCAAAGCTTAACTATATTAAAATGGTGAAAGGCATGTGTCATGTATCAAGATTACAATTAATGGTCATTAATTGTCATCATTATCCGATGTATGAGTCATTTTATGGTACTCTATTTATTAATTGTCGTCATTATCCGATATATGTCATTTTATTGTACTTTGTTTATTGGGTATGTTCGTAAGTCCTTGCTATTTAAGAGTTCATGGTTTTGTTTGGTAGTTTATTTTATACTTGTGCCTATTTAAAAGCACCAATATAATGAGAGTTGTGTCGTTGTACCGAGTGGCGAGATGCTCTACATCCTAATATGGGAGAGATGTTGTAACATTATATAATATGTCATTCCCATAAAAAAAGAAATAAAAATGCAAATGTCAGCTTAAACAAAAAAAATATTAAATTATATTGATTTCATCTAGATATATCAAGAATGGGATCAAATATCTTGATGTGTAAAAAAAATTAATGTGTAAAAATTTTAAGATGAAAAAATTACGCCTCAAAAAATTGGATTCCTCTCAATACTTTATAGATGTTTAAGATGGATCTACGCAGATAACGAATTTGACTGAGAGTTGCGAGGTGCTCTATAGCCCAATATGGGAGAGATATTATTAACGTTGTACAACATTATGTAACATGTCGTTCCCATAAACAAAAATAATAATAATAATGCAAATGATGTCGTAACTGGTAACAACAGCTCATTTGACTCGCGATAAAGCTCTAGAGATGTATAGAGAATTAAGACAGTTGATAGCGTTTTCCATTGCACGTCATCAATTTGTAGCAAAAGAAACAATCCAGTCATGATTCCAAGCTTACTAAGAGGGATGTCGAGATAGGATACTTCGCTTTCGCTCAGAAGTGCCTCTTTATTTCAATATAACATAGACAACTTATAGCTAACACTCAGGGGACTTTTACTTATGTTCAGCTCTATGCCTCTTTCCATCTAATAATGACTGGGGCTAGCAGTGAGACTACTGGTAATGGATCAGCTGAAAAAACTATATTGATTTTAGCTTAAACTTAAATAAACCAAGCACCATCAGGAATCAAATATCTTGAGGTGTAAATTTTTTCTTAATGTAAAAAATTACACCTCATAAAATTGGATCCCTCTCAATACTTCATAGATTTAGGTTTAAGTTAAATCCATGCTAGTTTAATCCATGCCAATATGGCTTCATAATGACTGCTACTATTACTATATAGTGTGTGTGTATAGTATACATAACTATTTTCTTACTTTTCTAAAAAAGATGAAATTAACTTGTACTATGGTAAAAATAATGCATAAGATACTTGACTGTTAATCCTACTTTTCTAAAATAGGTGAACAAATAGTCAGATGAATTTTCACAATACTATTTGCTAAGTTTCCAATAAACATATTTCAGCAGTAAAATAGAAAATTTAAAAATTCAAAAAAAAAATACAACACAATGTGAAGCATGTGAAATGCCTCTGCTAGTTTTTGGGTCTTTGTTAGGTTCTTGTTTTCTTGCACCATGGCAACGATGCATTATTGAACTCTTATTCTTACTTTTCTAAAATAGATAAACAAATAGATGACACAATACTACTGGCTAAGTTTCCAATAAACATATTTCAGCAGTCTGCAAGTTTTTGCGTCCTTGTTGGATTCTTGTTTTCTTGCACCATGGCAACGACGCATTATTAATATGTTTAGTTTAAGCATCCAAGATCCATAGAGGCGGAGCTCTTGAAAATAAGTAATCAAACCTACGATGGAAACTCTTTTAGCAGACTTCACATGAAAGACTTCGAAGTTAGGAAGTACTTGAAATTTTCTATTTACACCATCCATAGAATCCAGAATATTTAATCTGTGCCAGCATGGTTTGGTTGGAATGATTAGAATCCGTTTGGAGGAGTAAATTCTTAAAGCATAACACAAGTTATACACAACCTGTGTTTAAGCTAATACCACTCAAAATACGCCTACTTAACCTTGATGGTTGGGATAGGGTGTTTCCATGCAAACTCCAAGTGCAGAGCCTCTTCTGTATGTGTGAAGAAAGGTATTTGAGTTCTTGGATTTGATTTCCTTATGTCATCAAAGGGACTTTCACAAGTCCCATAAGCCAAATTGGTTTAAGGTGGGATGCCAATAGGATACTTCATCTTTACTTTATTGCCTTAAGCTGTCTTAAATGCTAATCAAACATTTGGACATTTGGACCTGAAAACTCATAGAATATTTTGACACACTAAACTTACAAGGAATAGTACTCTCATTTGTGTTTTCTTATGTACAGCATAACTGTCTTGAATGCTAATGAAAAATTTGGGCCTGAAAATCAAACATTTGGGCACACTTTACTACTTACATGGGACAGTACTCAGTTTGTGCCAATCTTGTGCACAGCATAACTTGCGCTACACCATGTCCTCAACAAAACATCGAAACATTAAGTTTATATAGAAGCAAAGCATTTGTGCATATAAAATAGCTTCAAAGATGCAAAACTCGTAAGAAAACATTATTTGCGTGAAATAGTTCCACGCAGCATTTTCAACTATAATAACAGCTTTTGTCATTTTGCTTCTCTATAATGTTGGACGCTTTCATAGAATAAGCTTTACTGTCAATTTTGAAACAAAACCTACAAACAGACGAGCATCGATACACCATAGTCAATAATGTTTAAAAGGTAGAAATACAATAGTTGCTTTTCCATCGTTCAAACTAAAAAAATTGATCTGACGCCAAATATTCCCTCATGCTTGACTGCCTTACAGCAATCAAGAAAACTGCTCGAGTAGCTTTGTGCATGTATCTCCTAACATTTTGACCTGTGATACAATGAATTGCATCTCCTAATGGGTAAGAATTTTAAATGGTAATAATTTACAAGGTAATTGCCGTGAAATTCTCCGTTTTCAAAAATTCTACAAATTAATTTGTATTACAATAACAATGAATGCCAAGACAATTCAAGTTCATTTTCAGAAAATGGACATTGAATATCAATGGACCCTTTTGAAAAATGACAGCCAATGCTCTCTCCATGCTAAGATGTATAACTTGGTGCAAAGGATGGAATGCCAACATAACTTATTGAAGAGGAGTTCAGTTGAGAAGGCCAATGTAAATAAGTATGGTAGTTGATATACGTTGTACCCTAAGAGAGTCCATGGAGGCTGTCAAATACAAAGCCTTAAGAATTAGGCGTCATTTTATAATTCAAAAGTTTCACGATATAGCATCAGTAAATACTAACCTATAACTAATTCAATAGCAGCTTTTCATTTATGCATTTATACAAATTGGGCACTACTAAATAATGCATACGACAAATAAATTACCCATTTTAAGAAACTCCAAAGTCAGTGTGTGAAAGATCAATCAAAGAGCAATGTTAGCATACCTTCTCACAAATAGCTCTTGCAGGTACCCTCTCAAATACACAGGACAAGTCGGAGACATC
The DNA here is from genome assembly GCA_027924585.1 of Larix kaempferi. NCBI lineage: Eukaryota > Viridiplantae > Streptophyta > Pinopsida > Pinales > Pinaceae > Larix > Larix kaempferi. Next base: position 10,530,755 of record BSBM01000454.1, on the reverse strand, counting down.
AATTTTCAGTCTGTTGCTTCACATTCCAATGCTGCAAAAAGTTTTTACTTGCTTCATATGTAGACCAGCAAATAGCTGCTGCAGGTGCATGAAAGAGCATCCTTGGCTTCAAGCCTCTCAATAAAGATGCAATACCTTCTTTTGCAACTATCTTCTGAACAGCGTTAAGAATTGAGGTGCTTGTAAATGTATCTGCACCACAAACACCCTGCAAGAAAGAAGTCTTGGGAGGATTCAGATCTGCAAAAGTGAAAAACCAGAAACAAGGAACTAAAAATGTTTAATGCCAATGCATATCAATATCACTAAGTTCATTGAATTTGGCATTTCTACTTGTTTATGGCATTTAAAAGCACCACTTCTCAATTAACTAAAAATATATGTCTAAATAGTTTCCTTTGTTCAAGAAGAAAACAATTTACATAAAGGAAAGTGAAGCTACCTTGTAAATTAATTTCTTCGGAATTCAATGATTTCTGTTATACTGGGAAAATTAGGATAGGAGAAAATATACGACTAGTTAATTATAAGTTTTCCTTTTCTGGAAAAACAAAAGAATAGCTGGGGATAAGTAGAATTATTTTGTCTACAGCTTTATTGCATCATACACCTTTTATTTATGCTGGAGTTTCTGATTAGGCTCAGAGACTACGACTGGGGATGCCTCACCACCAATGTTTTAAAAATCAACTCAAACTCGGAATCAGCCAAGGCTCAACTCAGAATCCGCCATGACTCGGACCAGTTTGAATTTGTCTACCAAAAACTAAATAAGATAAAATGGAAAAAAATATTTTAAAAATTCAAAACATTAAAGACAAAATATGCAAAATTTGCTTATGTAAGAGTGAATATATCAAAATGGCACCGAGTGCAATACATATGTGAAACAAAATACATAATCAACAAAGCTATAAATGGCCTCTAGAATCCAAAACACAACAAGCTACAAGGTACTAGCCTACTACATATAATTGATCAACATGATCAATCATCAGACCTAGCACCACTATTGGAAATGGGATCCTTGGCATGAGCTACAGGACCATCCTCTAGCATGTCTATTTTTTAGCAGGTCTATATTTCGTAGGTGGCATGTAGTCAAAGAGCAATGTTTTAAAACTCGGACTTGGACTGATAATCGGAATCGGTAATGACTCGGCCGATTTGAATTTAATGACTCAGTTTACTCAAAAAATACATAAACTGTTTAAATTTAAAACAAGAACAATATTTTAAAGATTCTAATCCATGAATCCAAAAGCATTAGAGACAAAATATCCAAAGTTTGTTCATGTATATACCATAAAAGGGTGAATATATCAAAATGGCACGAAGTGCACTATGCAATACATACCTGGAACAAAATACATAATCGATGAGGCCTAAATGGCCTGTAGAGTCCAAATAACAACATGCTATGATGCCACTACATCACACATCAATGATCATACATCATACATGTCATTGATCAACATGATCAATCATCAAACTCATCACCACTGCTAGAACTAGAAGTAGAACTAGAATCAGGACTAGCAATGGCCTAGGAAATGGCATCATCATCTAGCTCAAGCTTGCACTCCTCAAGGTAATCTACAACTGCAGCAGTAGTACTAGTTGAATGCCTAGAAGCACAAGGTTAGGGTTCATCTTATAGCTTTAGGGTTAGGATTAAATTCTAAGTTACACAAAACAGGGTAATGGGTTCATCAATAGCACCCTATGCCTCCCTCCTCTAGGCTCTACCCCTTGCCTCTACCTTGAATCTCAAACTTGATCCTCCAAGGCCATTAGTCAACGACTCAAAACCCTACAATTTTGATGAAACTTCCTAATCCAATCATTAAAATAAGGTAGAAAAAGATTCCTATGCTTAATAAGTGATTGTGCTTAAGTGAAGAGTACATTTTTATTAAGATCGTGACATAGGAGTTCAACAATCAACACCACCAACATCAAGGTATATAGAGGGGTTGATGTGCTTGATTAAATGCCAATCCCATACCCTCATACATGATAGAATTTGGTGGAAAATTTGCAATCCTAAAATCCTGAAAACTATCAAGTCTATTGAATTCTTAATGAGATCTAAAATTCTACTTTTGCATATGAAGTCTCATGAGGTTGGAACCACTCTCAAACATCCTGAAACAATCAATGGTAATGTTAAAAATTTAAGTAAAAGGATAAAAAATGAAAGATAAGGAGATTGTCACGTTTACTTTAAGAATTTAATATTACCATTTAGTAACACCAAACACTATTGACCAAAGCGGATTAGATTAGATTTAGTATTACCATTCAGGGTTAGGGTTAGATTAGGAAATATCTAAAAAAAACAAAAGTAAGAGTTTTTTTAATGTCATTTTTACTTTAAGAATTTGAGATTACCATTCAGTATTACCAAACACTATTGACCAAAGCGGATTAGATTAGACTTAGTATTACCATTCAAGGTTAGGGTTAGATTAGGAAATATCTAAAAAAACAAAATTAAGAGTTTTTTTTAGTCCACGGACCCACACGCACCAACATAGGCAACACAAACGATTCATGTCTGGACTCGACCAACTTGACCAATTTGGTACCAAACAAATCATCGGATCCAATTTGCAGGCCGACTCAGCTCAATTCGAGGTCAACTCGGTCAACTCAACTGAGTTCGAGTTCGAGTTGAGCAATTTTTAAAACAAGGTCGAAGAGTAGGGTGAGATTTGGTGTCTTTTGATGGTTTAGTTGACTTGTTTTCTATTTATGTAGTTCAGTTAACTAGAATTTTGAAAATTTTGGATGGGATGTGAAATTCTATTTTCATCATATGAGGTTCAATGAGGTTGGAACCCCTCTCAAACATCCTGAAACAATTAATGATAATATGAAAAATTTAGGCAACAGTTTTCATTTTCTTTATATTTCCCTTTCTACCTTTATCATTTTCTTTATATTTCCCTTTCTATCCTTTTACTTTAAGAATTTTATATTATCATTCCAAGCTAGCTTGTGTTACTGTCAAGCAAGTTGTTTTCAACCCCAAATAGTGCTACGATCTGTCAAAATCTTACAAAGCAGGTTCACTCGACAATGAAGCAGGTTTAGAGTCGTAGGCAATGATACCGGACACATCCATATGGTCCCTCATGTCCTGTGTCATTGTGTCGGACACGAACACGATGATGACACATGTTTTGACCGTGTCCATTTTCAGGACACGATCAAAACACGTGTTGGGCACAGATTTGGCCAGTGTCCCGACCTACACAGTCCGTGTCCCGAAAACAGGACACAAAAAAGGCAGAAAAGATGCTCACGACCTCTTAAAAACAAATTTTTACCTCATTCTTTTTCATTTGCAAGTGAAGAGACAGCTTTGAGAGTGGTTTTTTTTTTTGCAGGTGAAGAGCATTTGAAGGATTTCCAAGTGTTTGCAACTGATTTGAGGGTGGATTTCATTGGGAGCATTGCAAGGTTACCATCAAGCAACAAGAATGTCTCAATCCGCTAGGGAAGCTGGTAAAGGGTGAAGGAAAGGGAGAAATACCCCAACTAGTGTCTCCCCTTCTCTTCCTCCTCCAAGCCTAAGTTCATCTACTCCTGGTAGTGCTCCATCTATTGCTAGTGGAGCTCAAGCTCCATATAACCCTATATTAGCAAGACAACAAGCCCAAGAGATGAAATACCCTTTGTGGAAGCATGTAACAAGGAAATTGGGCCCTAGGGCAAAGCTTGGTGGGGTGTGGAAGCATGTAACAAGGAAATTAGGGCCTAGGGCAAAGCCTGGTGGGGGAGGTAATGTGAATTAAATTTGCAATTTCTGCAAGAATGAGTTCAAAAGCACTTATTACCGGGTTAAGAGCCATTTGTTGAGCCTTCCTTGTGGGCTTGTTGCATATAAAGCAATGAGTGTTACCCAACAAAGGGAGATGGAAAGAGAGGATCATGTTGCCTTGGGGAAGGTGGCAACGACAAGTAAGAAACAAAAGAATGAGGATCCTCTTCCATTCTTGAGGAAACCCTCTAGCACTAGGCTTCCACCTAGCAGATATGGGAGTGAGGTTGATCTTCAACCAACAAGAAAGAGGCCAACTCCAAGTGGTCCAGTGAACAAGATTTTCCAACAAGAGGCACGAGATGAGGTGGACCTTACCATTGCCATTTTTTCTATCTCAACTTCATTTCATTCAATGTTGCACACACACCATTGTTTATTGAGATGTGTCAAAGTATACTTGAACCAGCTCCAACTGGTTATGTGCCTCCTGGTTTAGAGAAGCTTAGAACCACATTGTTGGTTAAGGAAAAGGAGGAGGTGGATAAAATCTTAGAACCAATTAAATCAACATGGCCCTCATTTGGTGTCACTATTGTTTATGATGGATGAACAGATGCAGCACACCATCCACTCATAAATTTCATGGTGTCTTCCCTAAATGAACCGATGTTCTTAAAAGTGGTGGATGCTCTTGGGAAATACAAGGATGCACAGTATATGGGTGATGTTCATCAAAGTCATTGAAGATGTAGGTGTTGATTCTTGTGTACAAATCATCACAGATAATGCACCTGTTTACAAGATTGTTGGCATGATTATGGACGCTAAATATCCATGGGTACTTTGGACACCTTGCATAATTGCATTGTCCATTCTTTGAATTTAGCACAAGATTCATCTATAATCTAGGGAAAAGGTCATTTTATGGATTTGATGATGCACGCCATATCCTTAAGTTTGTACAAAACCATAACAATGCCCTCACAATCTACAAAGAGTACACACATCTTTCATTGTTGAAGATTGCAAATACTCAGTTTGCTTCCTCATTCATCATGCTTAAGAGGTTGAGGAAGGTCAAAACCGCTCTTGGGTCCATGGTTATTTCATAGTTTTGGTCTTTTTTGGAGAAAGACAAATCAAAATGCTTCAAAAAAGGTAAAGGACATAATGCTAGATGATGGTTGGTGGGAGAGGGTAGATCTTACCATTAAGATCATGGAACCAATCATTTATTTGTTGCGGTTTGCAAACATAGACCAACCCATCCTAGTAGAGATGTTTACGACGGGTGGGATTCCATGATTGAGTCCATGAAGACCATTGTTATGGAGAATGAGTGTCCCGAGTATGAGACATCGACAGAGAACTTATGGTCCACCATACAGGAAAGTTAAGAATTGCAGACCCTTGCATTGCTTGGCACAATCATTGAATCCCAAGTTCTACAGTCATAAATGGCTCAATGATGGGCCCTCACACAAAGTCCCTCCTCACATGGATGGAGAGATCTCACAAGGGAGGAAGATAGCATTTAGACGGTTATATCAATATAGAGACTCACTTGATGAGGTGGAGGAGGGTTTTGTAGAGTTTTCCACTGCCAATGGGAGATTTGGAGGCTATGATGTAGTCGAAGATAAAGGGGTCAAGAAACCCTATGCTTGGTGGGCAACTCATGGGGCAACATGCCCTATTCTACAAAAGTTGGCCTTGAGGATCATCCTCTAGTTGTGAAAGGAATTGGAGCACATATGGGAACATTTACAGTTTGAAGTAAAGCAGGCTTGAGCAGTCCAACGATGGTATATGTGCACACCAACCTTCGTCTTATATACAGGCAGAGGGAGGAGTGGGTGAAGGAAAGACAAAGATGTGGGTTGTGGTTCTTGATGATATGGGTTTGTACAACAGTGTTGAGTTGGGATTAGCCAACATGGATCTTAATGATCCAGTGCTAGAACCGATCACTTTTGATGATATTAATCCTCTAGAGGGGTCATCCTCCACACCCACAAATGCAGATCTTGAGATGGGCAGAGAGGCGAAGGAGGAGGAAGAAGAAGAGAGCAATGATGAGTTTGTTGATTCAAGCATGGAGGACTATTGACAAATGAGATTCTTCCATCTTGATCTACACCTTTTTGTACTATTTGCCAGTGGCATTCCAACATCTATGTAATACATTTTGATTTTGATGACTTAATGAGAAATATGGTTTCGACATCTTGATCTATCATCTATGTGTCTCATTGTGATTTGTGAATGTGTAATGTGTATTTATTCTAATTTCTATTGAATATTTGTAAATGTTCTAGTTTCTAAAAAAATTGGATCGATATGTCCATATTTTTAATATATATAATTTTTAAAATAAATATATATATATATATAAAATGTGTCATCCGTGACCTAATTCTTGGGGTTGTCGTGTCCGCGTTGAATACTCGTATTTCCATGTCCTCTAGGTCCCATGTCCTCATGTCATGTGACTTAGACAATATCATTTAAAAGGAACATGCTTGATTCAGACATGCTTGTAGGTGACTGCTACAAGTGTCTTAGAGGCAACAACCACACAATGGCAATGATGGACCCTCTTCCAAGAAATTGTTTTGGCAACATATCGTCTTCTTTTATAGCATTGAAACAATTCTTTTTACTTCAATGAAATTCTAAAAATGAAAAGAAAAAAAAAATGGCCAAAGGCCTGATTGTGGTTAATGACATAAAGAACGGAGAAACTTTGAAAAATTCAAGTATTGTGTTCTTGGTTAAATCATCGAGTTATAGAGATCTTAGTTATTTTCTTCATTGTTTTCTAGTCTTTACTTGGATTTTATATGCTTGATAAATTTCACCGGATTAAAAAGTCTTAGGGTTCCTCCACAATATCATTTTAAAGGAACTACAAGGAAAATGTGAAACTTAAACAAAAGTGATTGCTAAGATAAGCGAAAAAACAAAAAACAAGATATGTCACCTTGACAATTATTATGGGCATTTGTCGTTGGCAAGTAAAACGAATTCAATAAGTTCTCTTGAAAATTTTCCAATGAAAAATTCTCAAAGTAGTTTAGGAGGATCCAAGGTGGCATGTGTTCATTAGAGAGGTCGTTGACATGTCAAACCTTCCACAAAGGTTCCATTCTCGTTGTGGTCTAACACACCTAGTATGGTATGAGTTTCAAAGATGCAAGACCAAATGCAAATCCAATGCTATTTTTTAGTGGAATGAATAGAGCTCCATTCTTGTTGGGGTCTTCCTCACCTGTATAGCATGAGTTTTAAAAAGATGAGATAAGTTGCAAGTCCATGGCAATTTTGATGCAATAGATAAGTTTTCAATGTCATTATTTCTTGTGGCACCTATATGACAAGCTTCAAATGGAATGCAAGTCCATGGAAATTTTGGCAAAATAAATGGGTTTCCAAAAAAGTGATCACCATGCCTCATTTTTTGGGGAAACGACGTAGAAATGAGACTCAAACCAAAATGGCCATCTAAGGGCACAAAACACATTTCTAGTTTTGGGCTTCTCAATTGTTGTTACTCAAAAACCATCTATGTACCGCACATTCTCCCTTCTCATAAGACATTAAAAACATGGGATTGGAGTACCCTTTCTTCCTTTTGTTGCTAGTAACACTACCACCCCACTATTTTCTTTACAATCGTATATTCTCATGGCATTGAGAATAGACTAGGATGTAAATATACGAATAAGCCATTCCTTCTACAGTTTCCTTTGTTTTCCTATATCCATCTCCTTCACATACCGCACCAAAGCCTGTTTACAAGATGCATTGATAACTTGGCCAATTAAAAATGTTGTATATAAGGTTTTTCTTGAGCCAAATTCAGTGATTTAAAACTCAATTTTAGGTCCTTGGTGAGCTAAGAAGTACTTGTGAGGTGTGGAATCCACGACAATCCAAGAAAATTGCATCTAACTACTCATTTCCTTCATAAACAAACTACAAGGAGTACTCTCGTGTTGGTTTTTATCTCCTCCCAAGGATCATCGGCCTTCGCATCAAACAACCAAACATAGATGCAAGACTCCACCTCAAACACCCAGACATAGAAGCCAAGTTGCTCACTTGTGTGCTTTATTTTATTTTTCTCATATTTACTTCAACACTAAATCGCATGATTATAACATGTGTATGAATTTTGATTGGTTTCCTGTTAAAGTGAAAACTTACTTTATGTAATCGTCAATTAGATATTAAACTTGGGCATTAATAAAGCCGCTTTATGACTTTCGTTTACTTTTAGATTTTTATGCTTAAGTTGCTTTATGTGTGTTTTTCGGTCTTTCCCACATTCATAAAGTGGATTGAGTCGACCTCATTGTAACCTATATAAGAAAGCTTTCGCTTCCTCATTAGAACCACTATTTTAAAATCAGTCAGACCGGAACCAGTACCGACCGGTTTGATCTATCTCACCACCTGGTGGATTGAACAATGAGAAAAACCAAACCGAGGACCAGTTTAGTAATGAATCAACAGGCTAAGTGACTGAACCAGTCAGTTCAATACCAAACCAATCTGAACAGGCTGAGCCCGATAAAAACCGGTCGGGTTGCTCCGATAAAAGTAGGTCATCATGCTTTCAAAACCCTAATCGCTGCAACTGTGGTGACATGATGGTTGTGTAGGACAATTGTCTCAGTCAATGTGTCTCAACACACAATGATAGAAATATTCATCCGCCTTCGACTGTTTGTTTAATTAAGATTAATGCAGGATTAAATCCTTTATTTAGTGTGTTGTAAATGCAAATATTCAAGTTGTTGTCGTTAAATCGTGGTTTGTAGTAGAATCCACCTATTGTTTAATAAATTGTGGTTTGTACATCATTTAATAAAATCATGGTTTTTAGTTGAATGCTAGTATTGTTTAATAAAATCATGGTTTTAGTTGAATTTGCCTATCATTTAATAAATTGTGGTTTTTAACCATCACGAATATATTTAAGTTACGTATCTATTCAACCGTATAAACTTTGTAAAAATTATAACTTTAATTAACATTTAACAAATAAATTATAACTTAAAACTAAGCTGCATTAAAATAGATACAGATACCATCATAGCTTGGGATGTTCAATATTTTTTTCCAATTAAAATTGAACCTTTTTTTGTATTTTTAAATAGTCTGATTCGTTACCGGTTCCAATTCCGATCCAAGTTGACCCTTGAAAAGTTCAACTCCTGGTTCCAGTTTTTAAAACATTGATTAGAACACAATATATTCCAATAGCTCTTTCAAGCTATTTCTTGGTTTCTTTATGTGCTCGATTTTTGTGATATGGTATCAGAGCTCGGTGAGAGCCTCGTAGACCTGGAGAGCGTGAAGACCTAGGGACTGCTGCCGACAGTGACAAATCGAGGGATCGCTAGCAGAGCACATCAAAGAGCCGAAAGGGTTTTCGTCGAAAACCAGGTATTTATGTTTCGATTTCTTTTTCGAAGCAAGGTCAATTTTTTTTGTGTGGAGACCCGTTTGGGTCCACAAAATAGAATTTTTTTTAGCGTACGGATTTGAGGGGAGAATATGGATTTTTTTTTAAAGAGGGATTGTACAACTACAACCACCACTTCTTAGTTGTTGGGAAATCGTACAGAGCAACCACCACTTACAGTCACCTGCCATACATCGTACAGATCACATTTTTTATTGGAGTCGTATAGTGTCGTACAGATTTACAGCTGCCAATTTGCAGAGGATTCAATTTACTGACTGTCGTATGGGTCGGTTTATTTCAGTCGTTGTACGATCTAATTGCAGTGACCTATTTCTGTTGTACGGATCGTATAGATTGCACAAATCATACAGAATCATACGGCTTTATCTCAACAGTCTTTTTCACAGCCAGCCACCAATTAAAATTTTTAGTCGTCAATTTGAGACCGTACAACCATCAAATTGATTATGTACAACCGCCATGTGAATGATCAACCATACAGGTTGATTGTTCGCAATTTTTTAGGACTGTACAGTCTAAGTCACAGGATTCAGCAAATTCTAACCTACAGGTTCGAAATTCGCTGAATCTCAACCAAAAAATAAAATTCGTTTCAGTTTGTTGAAGAAATTTGGATCCAGTTCGCTGAATAAATTGGAATGGATTATGACATGGATTCATTGAAGAAATTACGATCGTATTCAAGAGCACGCAAACAACACCACATTGTTTCCCTCCCTGCGGGCCGCAGCATGCTAACTCTAAATTGTGCATTTCTTTCTCATCGAACGACCTATTAACCCTAAAATTTGCATAACTCATGCATTACTTTCCTTCTACAGTGGTTGGCCCACGTGTACATTTCCTCAGCTACATGTATTCATTTCCCTCCCAACTAGACAGTGGCCATGCAATGTGAATTACTTTCCTCTGCAGCCTCGTCTACGGCCTGTATTCATTTCCAATTCCCTTCAGCAATGGTATCTTAGGTTTATGGTAGGATCGCAAAGATATTTATGCTTATTGTTTACATAAGGATAATATCATTTATATAGTATAAAGGTTATAAACTTATAACATTTTTATTATGTATTAATAATTTAAGTATATATTATAGATTATATTTTTCAAATTTGATTATATATATATATATGATGAGTGAATATATTATAAAATATAATTTATATTTTAAAATATGTATATAGATGAATTTAATGACGAACCTCATCCGAATCTGATTGGGATAATCGAATTCGAATCAAATTTTATCCTCGTCGAACTCAAATTCAAATCCAAACAATGTGACATAGCGTACAATCAGTTTTGACCAGCTGTCAATTTTGCAGACCGTACACAGCAGTAATTAACTCAGTTGTATAACTTGTACGGACTTGATTTGTCCTAAAATTCATGAAATTTCTCGTAAATTTTTTCAGTTCCAAAGTTCTGTGAACAGATCAGATCTGTTCTTGACCAGATTGGTGCCCAAATCACGAGATTTGGAAGATTTCATCGCTAAGTCAGTGATTTTACAAAGAAATAATTTATTTTGGGGCTGATTTGACTGTTCATAAGTTGTTTATGAGCAGATCTGCTTAGATTTGCCGGTTTTAAAGCTGTTCGAGGACAGATAAAGGGTTTATGAGGTTGTTTGTGCATGAATCTGCCTAGATCTGTGTGTCTTGGGGTTGTTTGAGGGCAAATTTATCCAAAATCTGTGAGTTGACCAGCGATGTGTGACTGCTACAGTAGTATACAGCCAATAATATACAACGTTTTTCCAGGTATTTTTCAGCATTGATACTCTGTTTCAATATTTTTTTAGCACAGTTTACGTATCATTATGGCCTATTTCCCCAACATCATGTTGGAAGCCAGCCAGAGGTTCAGTGGCAAGAACTACAATACGTGGAAGCAATGTATGATGGCCATCTTTGAGTACCGATACTTGAATAACATTGTCCTTGATAAAGAAACTTGCCCCACAGTTGCAGGTAAAGACCAGAACAAGTTTGATGAGAGAGACAAAGAAGCAATCATGCTTCTTAAATTATCCATGACAGATGCTATGCTTCCTGAGATTTAGACCAGGAAGTCTTTAGCAGCCATTTGGACGCAGCTGAAAAATCTATATGAGACCTCGGACAAGGGTTGGGCCTTCTTTTTGAAAAATATGTTGTTCTCAATCACGATGGATGAGAGTGCCTCATTACAGGAACACTACTCAAGATCAAGGATATTCGAGAACAACTAGTCTCCATTCAACGCAAGATGGAAAAAGAAGAGCTGGTGATAATCACGCCGAAAAGCTTACCACGTGCTTACGAACACTTCACTGAGACTCTCAGCATTACTTCTACGGATGTTGACCTGATGTTCGATGAGATTTGTAACAAGCTCTTACAGCAAGACAAATGGAAGACACAGTTTGGAACCAGCAGAACGTTAGAGAGTTCTGAGCAGGCCTTTGCCGCCAATTTCAAGGGCAAGGGTAAATGGGGCAAGAAGAAAGGACAAGGCAACAAAGAGGATTCCACAAAGAGTCAGAAGACCATTACATGTCCCTATTGTGGCAAGAATGGCCATATGAAAAAGCTTTGCAAAAAGAGATTGGCTGGCGAGAAAGCCAACTAGGGGGGCCTCAACAAAAGGCTCATGTTGCAGAACACACAGAGGAGGAGTCAGTTTTCTATGCCGTCATGGCTATGAAGCCAATAGCTAACCCCAAAGCATCTGCTTGGTACATTGACTCAGGTGCATCTCGCCATTTCACCAACAGGCAAGATTGGTTCACGGAGTACACTCCCAGTGTCTCCAAAGAGTTAGCGGTCTTCGGTGGTGGTAAAGAGTACACGATCGTTGGGAAAGGAAATGTTCAGATTTCTTTTGGAGGAAACATTCTTGTTTTCCTCAATGTGCATTATGTGCCGAGAATAGAGCTTAATCTGCTTTCTGTCAATCAGATTATGAGGCACTGCCCACAGCTCTCTATCAACTTTAGCAATCACAAATGCTATATAGTTAACAAAGAGAACCAGCAGACCATTGCGCATGGTGTGGAGGACCATGAACTATTTCGACTAGTCGACAGTGGACACGTCAAGAAGCATGCCTTGGCAGCTCAAAGTGGATCAGACATCAACACACTCTGGCATCAGCGGTATGGGCATCTCAACCTTACCTACCTCTCAGTTGGCTCGAGAGAATCTCGTAGAGGGACTTCTAGATATCCAGTAGAAGATTCGAGGAGTATGCAGACTTCTCAAGAAGGGAAGCAACACGGGACGCCATTTGACGAAGGAAAGGCTTGGAGAGTGTTACGCCTCAGAGCTGCTACAGCGTTCCAGCAGGGCCAAACCTAGAGAAAGGGGTTTAAAAATTTTTGTAAAGGCCAAAGTGGGGTTATATTGTATGGATATTTGGATTAAGGGTTGTTGTCCCCCAGGATTGGTCATGGCAGGCTCCCTTGGTTTCACTCTTAGGAGTACTTGGCTTTGTGGCATAGTTGACTACCCCTTCGATGTGTGGATGTCCCCACAATGTAGGGCTTTAGGCCCATGGGTTTGTGTTTGAGGCTTCTAGGGGTGACCCACTAGGGCACATGACCACCTTGATTTTTATTATGTAGAGGTGATTGTGTTTTGTAAAGGGTTGGTTGTTGTCCCCTACCTAGCACACCTCCTTGACCCACTTGGACCTTCTTTCTAGCACTCAAAACCCCTCTAGAAATTCAGCCTATGACGCCATCCTTCCAAAGTGAGCCTACAAGCTTGGAAAGGGGGATGTTGAGGGATAAAAAGCATCTAGGGGTTAGTTGGGAGATGACGTCCCCCTTTGGCTCACTATTTCAACTAGTGAAGCCTTATTTTAGTCTTATTTCTTATTTTATGTCTATTTTAGGGCTTAGTCCCCACCTCGTGGAAGACTTAGCCTAAAAGTATTCTAATTCATTTTTAACTTAATAAACTTGTAGGCTCAAGAAATTAAAAAAAGGTAGAGGTTGGATCATATAAATAGATCACCTCATCTTCATTATAAATCATAAGATAAGGATTCTAATATGTTTTTTACCCTTTTTCTCTACTATATGAGTCATTGATGTGATGTGCACTTCTCTTGGGATGTTCTTCTTTGCTTGAAGGTGGCTGATGGAATGTTTTAGGGCTTGAATTTTGCACATGCTAAAGGTTGATTCTAAACTAGTTGGAAGAACTCATGCACAAGTGTGACTTGAGGTCTTTTCCTTGCTCACTTTTTGTTGAATGTTGGTAAGTTATTTTCCTAGCTAGGTTAAATGGTGCTTTTATGGTGCATTTTGCTTATTTGTTGGGCTTTTTGTCAACATTTTGTCAACTTTTGTATGAAGAGAAAGTCCTTCCTACGAGTACTCTATTGCTTGTTAGGGCCTTGGACTTCTTCATTTGCCCTAGTTAGGCTCACCTACCGAACCCTAGAGGTTGCTAGGTGATGCCCTAGCTTGCAAATGTTGAAAGACATTTCAAGAGAGGGGCATTGATCAGTGATCTCTCAATGCCCTAGGGATTGAGACAAGAAACATATCCCCTTGCTTGTCACTAAAATTACTCTTCTTTTTCATCAATTTACTTGTCTTTTATTTGCTGCAATTTTATGCATAAAACCCTAAAAATCTGAAAACTTCTAAAAAACCCTAAAAATCTAAAAAATTCAAAATTACAAAAAAAATTGAAATTGGTAAATCTGCTGCACCAAATAGGTACACCCTAGTAGATTTATCCACAAATCTTCAAGGGTGTCTTAATCTGCCATATTGAGCTGCGTGCAACTGCAAAAAACTGAAATTTCTGCTGACTGTTAAAACGAATTAGAGCAGAACTCATTTACAGATTTGACTGGTTAATCCAATTCGCCTTATTCATATCTTTGCCATCCTCCCAAGGCCGAATTCTTTTGTGGTCTTTAAAGCATTTTCAGTGCTGATATAACTGTGGTAGAACTTAACTTGCAGCAGACTGTCAAAACTAATTTGAACAGACCTCGTTTGCTGGTTTGGCTGGGTAATTAAATTCGCCCTGTTCAATTGACTGCCATCATCATTGGGCCGAATTCTCTGTGATTATAAATCATTTTTGGTGCTGATATTCCCTGCATTAAGTGGCAGAGCCTAAATTACAGTCGCTGTTATATCTCTGCTCTTTTATTTGTGGATGAATACAAATTGGAAATCTGTCTTGATTATGCTAAATTGTTCATATTTACTGATAGTGATCAAGATAGTTGAATTAACTCCTCAATTAGATCTAGTTGTCTTCTTTATACATTGTTGGACTCCGTATAAGGCACTGATCTGGTTACAAGGTTGTAGAAAGGTAATTGCATGTTTTGGTGTTTGTAGGTATGTTTAAGGGCTCTCCCCTGGGTTTAGAAGTTACCCAAAGAAGTTGAGAGGCTAGGCTGTGGTGACATTTGGGCCTAGGCCCTAGACTTCTCCTACATGCTTACCAATCACTAGCATTTAGTCTACATTGTGCTGCTTATTTAAGACTGCTAGTTTGAAGGGTAACAGAGAGCAAGCAAAGTCCTTCAGTTGTTTCATGCAGACATTTGTGGACCAATGAACACGACATCAAATCACCAGTGCCAGATATTTTCTATTATTTGTTGATGACTATAGTAGAAAAATGTGGGTGTCTTTTCTAAAGTTGAAATCTGAAGTATTTGTTGAGCTTCAAATTTTCAAAGCATTAGTAGAAAGAGAGTTTGATTGTTCAATAACCACTCTTAGATCTAATAATGGAGGAGAGTTTTGCTCCAAAGAATTCAAAAAAAATTGTGCTAAACATGGGATACAAAGAGAATACAGCATACCCTACACTCCACAGCAGAATGGAGTGGTAAAAGACGAAATTACACAGTCACAGAGATGGCTATATGCATGATGCAGAATTGGTCAGTTCCAAGCAAGTTTTGGGCTGAAGCAATTTTCACAGCAGTATATTTGCTGCATAGATCTCTCACAATGGCTGTGAAGGAGAAGACCAATGTTATCGGAACCGGACCGGTCATTGAACCGGCGAAGCCCAAAATGTGAACCGGACCGGAAACCGAACCGGAACCGGCAAAAAACCGGGTAAAAAACCGGCCGACTAAAAATACATAAAATATTCATATTTTGTAAAAAAAACATATATATTCATGTGCATACATATGAATCCAAACCATTAATACACAAATATGCAAAGTTTCTCATATATATAGCAAATATGGGTGCAAATAACCAAAATAGCACCTAGTGCAATACATCTCTGAGGTTCTGAACCAAAGTACATCAACAAAGAGGCTCTAAATGGCCACTACAATCCAAAAATAAACCATAGTACTAATGAATAACAATAAAGTATAAACTGATCATATGCCACTACCCTGAATCTAAATATAGGAATATGCATTTCTTAACTAGCCTTCAGCTGTGGAAGTATCCTGATACATTCTGTTAAATGTCAAAATATTGAGGGAGATTCACCTGTTGTGTCAACATATTTAAGCTGGTCAACTTAGGAGGAGATGGTCAGTGGAGGAATCCAATAATGTTTATATGGGAATCTTTGGATTGGACAAGGATATCCTTGATGGGCTTACTGTGTTGCTTGGTCATGCATGTTTATGAATAGTTAATCAGATCAGATGTTTGCGTGGTAGCTGTAGCTAGTCGTCAAAAGCATGCAATGGAAAATTATGCACTTTATTATTTATGCTTTCTGATAATGCTTAGGAGCAAAGTCTGGCTACAATCCTGATAGCTGATAATGAGCTTCTTGTTTGAAATGCCTTCTGTTTGTGGAAAAGAGATGTACAATATTAACAAGCAAAGGAAAGAAGGAGCATTGGAGGCTAAAATCAAGAAGTTTATCGCTGAAAGCAAGGGGGGCAAAAATACATCTCTTTTCCACAAACAAGCAAAGGAAAAGCACAATAATTAACATTAAGTTTTGTTTTTTTTTTTTTAAATTGAAATCCGTGGGTCCCCAGGCCGCGGCCGTACAGCAGGGTACGGACCGGCCGGTTTTCTGGCCGGTTTGAAAAAATTTCCGGTTTTCAAATTTTTTTGCCCGAACTGGACCGGCCAAGCCTGTGAACCGGTCTGACCGGCCAGTTTTGCCGGTTCCGGTCTGGTTCCGATAACATTGGAGAAGACCCCTAAGGAAGCATGGTCTAAGAGGAAGCCCAAGTCAGCCACCTTAAGGTTTTTGGTTCTACTTCCTATGACTGGATTCCAGATAAGAAAAGAACCAAACTAGAACCTAAGAGTCGAAAACTCATGCTTGCAGGATACAATGACAATTGCAGAGCCTACAGTTGATTGATGTAGAAACCAATCAGGTGACCTACAGTAGAGATGTTGCAGTTGATGAGGAAACTGGACCATTCCATTCTTCATCATCGGAGTTCAGTATTACCATGGAGTCGCCCATCATGGATTAAGCTTCAGGTGTTCTGCTGAAGATAACTCCACCTGAAACGGAGGAAGATTCTGATCATTCCGAGGAGCCTCCAAGACTTGTCCGGTAATTTCTAAGCCACATTGCCCGAATCAGCAATCGGAAGACACAAGAGCAAGTTCTGGTCCTATTAATGATGGGGAGGTTCCCAACCAAGGAAACAACAAGCAACCACCCAAGTGGTGGCTCAACACCATTGTAGATCTTCAAGAAGCAGAAACGATCGAGGGGCAATCATCACTAGGAAAGAGCAAACAGAAACCTAACACAGTCAACTTTGCTCTTATGGCCAATGTTCAAGAAGTATTTGAGCCTCAAGTGTTCAATGAAGCTAAAGGGAGACCTGAATGGGAGAAGGCATTGAACATGAAAGTTTGATGAAAAATCAAACTTGGGATCTTACAGCACTTCCACCAAGGAAGAAACCCGTTGGATGCAAATGGGTGTACAAGGTCAAGTACAAGGCAGATGGATCACTTGACAAGTACAAAGCACGGTTGGTAGCAAAAGGGTTCTCTCAGCGAGTGGGTATTAATTATGAGGAGACCTTTGTCCCTACAGCAAAGATGAGCACCATCCGTCTTCTTCTAGCCATGGCAGCATAGTGTGGCTAGAAGGTCCATCAAATGGACGTGAAGAGCGCCTTCCTTCACGGAGATTTGGAGGAAGAGGTCTATATGTATCAACCACAGGGATTTGAGGTTTCAAGGAAAGAGCACCTTGTTTGCATGTTAAAGAAGCACTATATGACCTGAAGCAGGTACCCAAGGCATGTTACATCAAGATTGACAAGTACTTAGTTGAGCAGGGGTTCCAGTGAAGTCCTTCAGATGCCAACTTATACGTCAAAAGCAATGGTAATGATATCATCCAACTAGTCATCTATGTAGATGACATCATCATCACCAGTAACGAGGCAAACATGATTGAAAAGATAAAATCAAACATGGTTAAAGCTTTTGATATGACTGATCTAGGCCTTCTACACTACTGTCTGGGTGTAGAAGTTTGGAAAACATGTAGCAGCATTTTTGTCTCACAACCAAAATATACCAGGAATTTGCTTGACAAGTTTAAAATGACAAATTGCAAAATCTCGTCTATGCCTATGGAGAAAGGGCTGAAACTTTCATCCAAGACCGACTTTGAGACAATGAATGAGTCAATCTACAAGCAACTAGTGGGTAGCTTGATATATCTTACAGGCACTAGACCTGATTTGAGTTATGTTGTGAGCTTCATTTCCAAATTCATGACAACACCAAAAGCAGAGCATTGGACAACAACAAAGCGGGATTTGAGATATGTGAAAGGGACACTTGACTTTGGCATTATGTACAACAGAATGCAAAGATCCTAGGTTGTGTGGATATACAAATTCAGATTGGGCAGGTTGCGTGGATGACAAAAAACCAACCTCTGGATTTGTATTTAGCCTTGGCACAGGTGCAATCACATGGACCAGCAAGTAGTAGCACTTTCATCGACAGAAGCAGAATATCGAGGAGCAGTGAAAAGGAGCATGTGAGGCAGTTTGGCTCAAGAGGATGCTTTCAAATATGACGATGCAACAAATAGAGCCAACACCCCTACTCTGTGACAATCAGGGGTGCTAAGACTAGCCAAGAATCTAGTATTCTACAAGCACACCAAGCATGTTGAGATACATTACCACCTCATCCAACAACTTGAAGAATATGGAACTATTAAGCTACAGTATTGTCCCACAGAGGACCAAACTACAGACATTTTCACCAAGTCATTGGGTCCTGAAAAACATGTAAATTTCAAGAGAAACTTGGTGTCGTCAATAGATTGACCATTAAGGGAGGGTGTTAAAGTGAAAACTTACTTTATGTACTAGTCAATTAGATATTAGACTTAGGCGTTAATAAAGTCACTCTATGACTTTATTTTACTTTTAGGTTTTTATGCTTAAGTTGCTTTATGTGTGTTTGTCGATCTCTCCGACATTCGTAAAGTGGATTGACTCTACCTCAATGTAACCTATATAAGAAAGCTTTCGCTTTCTCATTAGAACCAATGTTACAAAAACCATATCGGTGGTCGAACCGACCGACCCTGTGAACCGGAACCGGACCAAAACCGGAAAAAAAAACTGGATCATAAAACTGGTCCACCAAAAATACATAAAATATTTAAATTTTGAAAAATTATATATATATTCATGTGCATCCATGTGAATTCAAACCATTATACACAAAATATGAAAAGTATCATCATATTTAAAGCATGCACAATGTTATTGATGATCATTGGAATTATAAGGTGGTGTGAAACTTGTGGTTCAAGTGAATTAAAGCAATGGTTTGAATATAATAATTAAACTCATGACTAACGTTGGTCATCATTCAGAGTTCAACTAAGGAAGGCGCAATCAAGGAACTTTGTGTAATCACTACTATGCAGCTGAAGGTTATCATTGAAAACACAGACTTAGGTACACTTATGTGGGTTAAAAGTGTTAAAATATATGCATAAAGGAGCAGTCACAAAGCTAACTTCAAATAGCGATTAAAGTATGCCCTAGTGTGTTGTAAGTTGTAACCTCATGCTATTGAGTGTCGATCGTGAAGATTCGAGTAAAGGGTAAGTTAAATTTCACTTAAATATTGTTAAACACTACTTGAACCCAAGATCGTTGTATGTACATCATTTAAAGGGGTAAAATCGTTGTACTTGAACCCACTTCCCTTTAAAATTTATAAAAAAAAAAAAAAAATTGTACAACCAGTTTCATCTGCAAAACCAGTTCCGTACTGAACCGATCGGTTTTGACCGGTTCGGTGACTGTACCGGTCGGTTTAGGACAGAACCGGCCAAAAACTGTTCAAGAGGCCGGTCTGGACTGGAAAGGTGCCGAAACCGGTCTAATCGGTCGGTTTGCCTAAACCAGTCCGGTTTTTGTAACATTGATTAGAACACAATATATTCTGATAGCTCTTTCAAGCTATTTCTTTGTTTCTTTATGTGCTCAATTTCCATGATATTCCAACATTAACCATACAAGGTTTTTCAATCTACTATGTGTTTGTTTGTTATTTTCATTTTCTAAAACATTTATTCACAAGGCTTAAGATATTTGTCATTATGATAACAAACAAGGACCTAGTCACCAATCATTTTTGAGTTTGAATTATCATGTCAAACAATTGCCTTTTGTTACAGCAATGATTAATTATTGCATAATGAAATTGTTAAGCATATATATGGACATGCGCTTATGAGCTTATTGTCTAATAAAAAATGAGACAAATTGTTATACACCAGCTTGAGGCCCATCCTTAACTCCACTCTTACTCTAGTCAATTATAACACAAGACTTTGTCCTTGTAGACCACGTCTTGTGTTCCCATGTTAGACACCTAAACATTCAAGGCATTTGTGACCTCAATGTCGAACACCCACAAGACATGTGACTTGATTAGGATATTAATCACTGAGTGTCTAACACACGAGGCACACATGTCCCAACATTGGCCAATAACTAATGTCCCATGTGTTGCCATTGGTCAATTAGTTTCATAGTATTAATATTTCGATTGTAATGCACCAATGTTAGACCCGGTCACTTTAAAGATGGTGCTACTTGTTACGATGGTACCAGCACCAACATACCTGTAGAGGTGCCCCAGGGAGAGGGTGTCTTTTTTCTGACCAGGAGGGGCGTTTAGCCAGTTTATTCTGAGGTGGGGTTATGGCCAGACCCTTTGGTTTCTCCTTTGGAGGTACTATGGCTTAATGGCATCGTTGACTGCCTCATAAAAGGGTTTGAAACGCTGAGGTTGGTGTCTAGGGATTCCAAGGGTGGGTCACTGGGTCACATGACCCCGACCTTATTTTATCACTCCAGCGACAGGCTCTTCAGCACTGAGGCATATACTCATCATCCTTCAAAGCACCTCCAACACCCTCATGCCCTCCAGTTCACCAGCGCCCTCTCTTAGGGCCCTCCTACAGAGGATGACGTCATCTCCCTAGCAGACTGTGATGAATGATAAAGGGGGGGGGCGTTGAGGATTTTTCATCACTGTAGGGGTTAGTTGGGGCATGAAGACCCCCCACACACACAATCTGGCCTTCAGAATAGACCGATTTGCTCATTTTTAGCCTTTTTAGTCATGTGTGGATCAAATCTGGAGAAAATGCCCCAATTTACCCACTACTTTGATTATTTTATATTATTTTTGTTTTAATTTTAAGTTGACATTTCTAATTTCAAATTGACATTTTAAAAAGGCATGTCAGCCTGGATTTTAATTATTTTTGTAAAAGTGAGTATGAAAAGTATAAATAACTTTTCCTCACTTCATTTTTACACCAACTTTTGGGATAAGATCATTATGTCTAATATTTGCCCTAACTAGGGCTCTTTGAAGGGATGCACTCCTTGATAAAGGTTATTTTGCAAGTTTGAAGCATTTCTTGGAAGTTTTACTACTGTTCATGCCATTGCTAAGGTGAGGCTAGAGTTGTTTGCTTAACACATGCACTTGGAGGTATCTATACTTTTTAGTTTGATGTCTCTTTGTCAATTTGTATGAAAGTAATAGTTCTTAGGGTTGAATCGAAGCCATTGTTGCTTTATTTTGTCTTGATTTGCATTTCATTTTTGTCATTGGTCACCATAGCATTCAAGCTTGAGCTTTAGGTCTTCAAGTCTTGCTAAAGCTAGGCTCTCTCTACGAATCCTAGAGGTTGTTGAAGTGAGCCCTAGTTACCAAGCTTGCCAAGTACCATCTCAAGGAGGGTTGTCCCTCTCATTGATGCCCTAGGGTTGGGTGACTAGTTTTCTTTTGAAACCCTAGTTGTACATCTCTACTTTAAAACCCTAAATCTGAGTTTATGAGGGTAATTGTTTACATTTCTGAGTTAGTTGCTATATTTTATTGTTAAAAAAACCTAAAAATCAGAATTTTTTTGAAAAATCCTAAAAAAATCAAAAAATTTCCTAAAAATTCGGCCCTCCTACAATTTCGGCCCCTACATTTTCGGCCTACCCTTTTCTCCCCCTTTCTCCCCTCGGCTGCCATCCTTCCTTTCTTCCTTGCTGGCTCGAGCCTCCTCTTTATACATGTTGCCCCCTTCGCAGCACTCTCCCTTGCCATCCGAGCCTTTCCTTCACTATCCCTACCTCTCAACACCCTCACTGCCCCTTCCATCTCCTCCTTTACTCCTTCATTCCAGCTGCTCCCTCCATTTTTGCCGCCCTAACCCTTACTTTTACAGACCTTGTGTGCCTTCCCTCTTTTGCCACCTACACGTAAAAGAAACAAACAAAACCAAGAGATTAAATTAGTTAGTTAAGGAGTTTCTTTATCCACTGTGTAAACACAATTCTGAAGATCTGGAAATTGCCTTTTTGGAATACTAAGATATCACTAAGTGTGTGCTAAATTTGATTATTTAACTGTTAATGAATGAGATCTGAACATCATTCCTCTTTTGTTCCTTGTAAGCGTCATTTTTATACTTCCTTATTGATTGAATTAGACGTGGATGATTGTTGGCTATTGGTAAGAATTCATAGTGAATAATATTGGTCTACATACGGTAGTTAGTCTTTTGATGAACCCAATTATTAAAGGCCTAATTGATATATCAGATTGGTTAAATTTAAATGATAAATTGATCCTGATCTTGACTGATATTTCTGATTGGTGAATGTTTCATGCTGTTATGATAACTATAAACACATACAGATCTGAAGTTTATCCCTGTCATATTGTCATATTGTACTACAGATCTGAATGTTGCATTTGAAATACATTCAATCTTTTTTTTAATGTTAATGTCATGTCCCAAAAATTTGCATTGGGTCACAATGGCCTAAACCACTTGGCCATATTCATGATAGTCTGTCAAATTGATGATAAGGGTCAAATAATTACCAAGCATGATGTCGAAGTTAGTAATAATGTAAAATTAGATCCAAGTGGACAAGGTGGGTCACATTAAGAGAAAATTCTCAATTCAAAGTTTGTAATATTCCCATCCAAATGAACTATCATGGAGGAAAATTACTAGTTTCCAAGGTTGGGGGTGGAAGCATTAAAAGTTGGAGTAAACGAGATACAAGACCCAAAATGACCTTAGACTTACAAATTCACATTAAATGGGTCAATTAAATAATAGTAAAAAGAAAATAATGTGGCATTGGACCATGAGGGCACATAAAAGGTTGTGGGACCCACTTGTGGCAAGATTCCCCACTACACTTGGCATGATTCTCTCACCAATTCGAGTTCAAGATGAAGGGTAACATACTTGGGGGAGTTTAAGAGGTATTATTCATGGCATGAGTCATGTAAGGTCGAATTGGAGTGGAAGAATAACTCCCATCGAAGAGGAAGAGGAATATTAGAAGAATTGTGACACTTGGGCTAGATTCCCTAACTTCTATAACAACAATGATGAAGATGCTATGACACCTGTAGTCCGCCGAAATGCACACCGGCAGCGGAAATCTTTCGAAAGCTGTCTCCCTCCCTGGAAGTGGGGAGAGGTGTGGCCTTGGGGGCAAGCAATGAGCTAGGTACTGTCACCTAAATCCCGGCTCCTCCGTTTAGGCTAACTCCTAACGAAGCCAAGGGGGTAGTCCCTACAAAGAGTTTACTATGGCTCTTATGTTTTTTAAATGTTTTTTATGTTGAGTGATGCGGATGGGTGTTGTTTAGGAGTTTTTTAAATGATGGGAGATCACAGTTGTATAATTTGAAACAAACACAAGATAAATGATCAATCCACGTTGCGATACAAGATATGAGATTAGCAGTATATAAAGACTTGCGAAATAAAAGCATCCACAAATAGATAAGTTCAAATAGAAAATCAAATGGACAAATGGCCCAACTTAATTAAAACATGAAAATGTAAAGTGACTAGTGCCAAATGGAGTCAAATAAGTGTGTAGTGCTGGGGGATGCTGAAGATACAAGTCTTAATAACTGTTCGTGAGATCGTTGTGCAAATTATCTTGGTTGATTGAAAGTTTTAGTGATCTTTAATTATTAAGGCTAAGGATACTTCCAACCGATACGCGAGGTACTGGAAGTCTGTCGGAAAAAGATAGTATCAAGTGCCTCCGTTCAAGGACATGTCAGGCCACCCAGTGCTCTAACCAGGTCGCGCAATGCTAACCAGCAAACTAGAGGCTGAACATGGAACCCCGGCACCCCCAACTAGGAGATTACCCACCGAACTTATCTTATCGATCAACTCCGGATTGGTTGGTTGTGGGGTGAAAATTTTATTATGTTATCAAAAGTTAACAAATCCAACACCTTTCTGAGTACTAGCCCAACCTTTTAGGGTTGGCAGAGCATACGGAATGATGGATAGCAGTGAAGATAAATTATTAAAGGGGGTGTGAGTTGAAAAGTTTTTTAAATTATTAAAGAGCACACAATTCAACCCTCCGACAGAGAGCGCTCTTTACTTTGTCTTAAGACGGAAGTTCAAGAGACTTTGCTAATCTATATGCTTGATGCAAGGAAGATGCAGTGGGAATGCTCTCCAACAGAGAGTGCTCTTGACTTGGGTTATTTCAAGTTCAAGAGACTTTGGTTCTTTGTTAAAATAGAAGCCACTTAAAGCGAAAGAACACACTTATGAAGCTCAAATAATGATAAAATGAGATAAGACAATGATATATCAAATGAAATAAACTACTTGCAAAATGAAACTGGTGTTCTACCACAACAGAGACTAATCTAGCAAGTGAAGTCAAAGTGACTTATGCACGCCACTCATGAAACTTCCAGCTAGCCAGTCCTCCGTAGTACGCGGTGGGGAAAGAGAAGCAGCACGCAATGTTAATGCCGCACTTGGGATCAAATCCCAAGAAGCTTCTCACGTCAAGACTTGAAATAAAATTTACTCTTAAGTACAAAAATGAAAATTACTCTAGAAACTTGAAACAAATCTAACTAAGCATGCACAAGACACTCTTCCCCAAATGGGGAAGAAGAACCAAAAAATGGGAGGCCTTATCCCACTTAGCCTTTTTTATTAAGAGAGTACAAATGCCTTTGGGAATGAAACCCTTGAAAGGACTTTTTAAGAAAAATAAACTTGGACAACTTGAAACAAGATCTCAATAACTAATACAAAGGAGATTGATTATGTCTTCATGGTTTTAATCTTGGTTCAAATGATGCTCTTGGTTCAATCTTCTCTTTAGGTTCTAGATTTGATCCTCTTTGAAATTTGTTCTTTAAGTCTTTTCCTTGGTTCCTCCTTGGGCTTGTTTCTCTTCTCTTCGAAACCTAGAACAAACAAAAGTCCAAACCACTCAAGCACCCATTAGCTATTAGCAAACAAATCAATTAATCTAGGATCTAAACCTATAAATGGAAAAAATATCTAAATGACAAATCTTTTTCAATGCAAGCCTTTTTTCAAACTTTATGAGACTATGAGATTTGACAAATACAAGTAAAAACTAACTTTATAAAGAAGCTAACTTTCGAACAATGCAAATGCAAAAGAAATGAGATCTAAACAATGCCTTACTATCAACTTTTCAAAAAACATGTAACTACTAACAATGGAATGCAAAATATGAGATCTAGCTACTAACTCTTAAAAAACGAGACAAGCTAACTTTTAACAATTTTTTAGTGTTTTGTGTTGTGTTTAGGGTCTTTTGGAGATGGACGAAAGGAGGGCCGAGTGAGATCTGGAATGAGGAGGGACCAAATGAAAGTTTGGGACAGCGAATGAAGACTGCTACAAAATGCAAAAAGTAGGCAGAAATGAATGCGGAACATGGGAATCAAAGAGAAGGGAAATGAGCAGCAGAGAGAAGGGACAGTGAGCAGCAAAAGATAGGTGGAAAAGCAGAGGAAGGACTGATATAGGGCAGCGAACAGAGATGAAAGACAGTAGCAAGAAGTGAGGAGAAGGGCAGCCAACAGATGGAGAAGAAAGGTAGCTGCAAAACAGAGAAATAGGGCATCCAAAGAGAGCTAAGTTGGAGGAAAACGAAAGGGAGAAGGACGGCCAACTAGGGCAAAAACGAAAGGGTGAAATGGCTAGAAGAAGAGGGCTTAGCAAGTCAAGGGAAAAAGGAAATCAAAGAGCAAAGAGAGAGCTAGAGGAGATAAGCTCGGAGTAACCAGATAATAGCTTGAAACTTTGTGATGGAGAGAAAAGCAAGTTTCTTTGAGATTGTTTCTTCTCTTGAGATGAGAAGGACTTAGAGAACCTGCAAGAGAAAATGAATTAGGTAGTAAAAAACCATTGATGAACAAAGGCTAGCTTGATCTCCAAGCCACTCTCCACCTCGAATGATCCCTGCAAAACCCTTATTCTCAAATAGACAAAACCGAACAAGATACTTCTAAACAAGATTAGAACATAAATTGAATAATGATTTGCATAAATAGAGAGATAAGGTGAGAGAGATATCACCAAGACAATGTGAAAACAAAACCCCAAGTGCTCCTGCATGGACCTCCAAAGTCACT
Organism: Larix kaempferi; assembly: GCA_027924585.1. NCBI lineage: Eukaryota > Viridiplantae > Streptophyta > Pinopsida > Pinales > Pinaceae > Larix > Larix kaempferi. The sequence continues at coordinate 10,504,538 of BSBM01000454.1, read as the reverse complement.
TCTTATTCAATAATTCAAACAAATATTACAATGAGAATTTGCCAGAGAGTTCTTGCTCAAAATCTCCATGAATAAGAGAGAGCAAAGCACTCTTATTTATATTTATACAAAAACTAGCCAACTAAAACCCTAATTCGAATTTGCCTTGTGGGAGACAAATGGCACCTTGAGAAAATCAAATTCCAATCACAAACTCCAAAAAATCAAAGCTTGGAGTGAGATCTACCATTAAACTTGAGTTTGCATTGATGTAGAGTGAGGAGGTGGCCTCCACCTAGGCAAGGCACCTCCACTTTTCATTGGGATCATCACCCAACCAACAAACAAATGCCACATCACCAAAAACGTCAAGCTAAAGGAGAGGGCAAATTTCTTGACTGAAAATCACTCCTAATGCTCCAATGTTGACCTGAAACTGGTGGGTGATGATTGCAATCATTATAAATGCTCAGTTCCATGTCATTTTGACTTTTACTTTATTTAATTTGGCCTTTTTTGGAGAGATTTAAATTATCTACGATTTATTATTTTCCGAATATTTTCATTAATATTTCTCATTTTTTTATTTTTTGAGAAAATATTAATTATGAGGCCAAATAATTGTCTGAAACTTGGGCCAATCTGGTCCGGGGGTCATGAATGATTTTTGGCTTAAGGTTTAAGCTTTCAAACTCTGAATTCAGACCCTGGATGACTGACATATTACAAATTGAAATTTTTCCATTTAAACTATGGAAAAATTAATTAAAAAAAAACCCAAAATCGGAGTACCCTGTAAAAAAATTTCAAAATTTTTTCTGAGGGTCCTAGTGACTTAGGACATGACCATAGTCTATTCTAACAGTGTCTAATAGGCTTATATACATCAGTTGGACTCTAATAACCCCCCAAGGCTCAATTTTCAAAATCGGGCATTCCAGCTTTGGAGGAAGCAGGAGAAAACCTCATTGATTATAGCTCGGCTATAGGCAAAGTATAATTGACAAGGGAAAAAACTCCCTGGAATACCTTAGTTGCTTAACCAAGTCATGGGGGACCAAGCCACTCAAAAAATCCTACTAGCACACTTTATTACACACCCCGTGGGGCCATGGTCACTTTGACTAAAAATAAAAACTGGCTAGCCAAAATTGGCTAATTGTTGTCATCTGAAACCCTGATACTCTGGAAGTAAACACTGATGTGTTCCAACACTGGCGGCTCAATGGAGTTTCAACTATTTGTACAAAATAGGTGATAACAACACCTATGACACAAATCAGACCTGAAGGTTGACATCTGACATATATGACATGTCAGGGCTAAAAATAACCTCCAAGAAGGCGCACAAGGGAGTTAGGCCAGCCAAAGAGACACCCATTCAAAATGAAGGAAGATGGAGACTAGGAATTGTGGACAAGTGGCACACATTGGAATCTCTTCCCAACTTGAGTTGGAATGAGTCTTTTGGAAGGAATTCGACCCATGGAGGACTTAAGAAGTTTATAAAAGACAAGAACAAAGAAGGAGAGTAGCTTTTTGATCATTTTTTATTTGCATCTAGCTTGTCCATGCTAGTGGAGTGTTTACTCTACTTGCCTTAGTACCAATTTCGAGGGTGAAAGATTCCCATCCTATTTGGCAATTGGAGAGGCCATTCAGACCTTTCATTTGGCGCTACAATGGAGTTATTAGTTGCAGGTTGAAGCTACAGGGCAGCTCGTGGTTCTTTCTTCTACAACTTGTTCTCATCTCTATCACACATTTCCTTGCATATTTTGGCTCATGGAGAAATTGCGCCTTTGGTGAGATGTTGATCTCTTTGTGAGAGTCCAAGAATCTCCATTTATTTGTATTCTGATATATATACTCTATATTTGATGCTCAGAAGACTCTCAGGTCGAAATACCAAGTGAAACTATGTAAAAATACCAAACAATGCATAAATGGTGCCATTTTCCCTATATCTTGTTGTTGGAGCTTGAAGAGGCTTTCTTTCGAATTGTATCAGTCAATCTTTGTGATTTTGTTGATGTATGGAGTGTCATTAATGTTCTGAAGAAGTTTCATTAACATTGCACAAGTCCTTGGAACCTAAATTTCGAATTTTATAACAAGTGGTGAAGTTTACCATCATTTCCCCTGTTAGAACAGTAACCACACTTAGTACCATAATCCATAAATTTTAATTATCCATGTGCTTAATTAAACCATGTTTGGATTAAGTGACTATAGTTGGTCAAAAACCCACTTTGAGAGTGTTCACACCCACTTCTGAGCAAACCAGTTCACCCAGCCTCCAGTTTTGTCCACAAGTGCGCCCTCATTTATTGCTGGTGCGCCCTCTCTCCTTGTTTTGGGGAATTTAGTTGACCAAGGGCGCTAGGGTGGATTTTTGCCCACTTTTGGCTAGATTTGGAGCATTTAATGCTCCCTTGGGCCCCCAAACCTCCTCTATTTGCTCACCCACGCCTGCCTTGAGCTAATTAATGACTCAGCATGCTTCAGCCACCTCCACACCAGAATTCGTAGCTGTTTGGGGTGATTGGGATTGAGTTGGACCCACCTAGGGGGGATTGAGGCCAATTTGGCATTGATGACTTGTACACTCAGCTTGAGCCACCTAATGCTCTCGATTTTCTCATGGATGTAATAAAAACCTGTTACTAACATTTTCACATGTTAGACAGTCAGTTAATCAAAGATTTGAGCATACATTGTGTGTAAATTTATCTCTTTTTTCAAATTTTTCCACTGTAATTGCAAATTAATTCGATTTTGTGAGGTTCTCCATAGCTCCTCGATCTTCTGTGATCAAAATACTCACATGGTATCAGAGCCATCGTGGAGTTAGTGAGTTGCAGGCCAACATTGAGCGTTGAACTGCATTCTAGAGAGGATTTCCAGACAAAAATTGAGTGTTTTTTGCAGGTGTTTCAGTAGTTTTCTCACCATCAACGCAGCAGTCATGGAAGCAAACCAAATGTTGCTCACACCCTTCAATTTTTTCGATTGGAAGGCTGAGATGGTCATCAAGCTGAGATCTAAGGGTCTCTATAGAGTGACCATGGGCACAGAAGTGGAGCCAAATTCTGCTGTGGAGAAAGCAAAGTACTACAATCGACTTGATGAAGCTTATGGATTGCTATGCCTGAGCATTTCAAGGGAACTCTTGTTTCATACAGACAGTTTGACAACTCCCAATGAAGTATGGGTGAAGCTAGAATCACTCTTTGGGAAAACTGATGAACTGAGAGGCCACCAGCTTGAAAACGAGCTCATTAGCTTGAGCCCAGCGCATTTTGAAACCATCCAGGAGTTCTTCACGAAATTCAAGTCACTGGTGCTTCAACTGCAACAATGTGGAATTGTTAAGAAGGAGGAACAACTGATTCTGTCCATCCTTTCGAAGCTAGGCCCAGAGTTTTCAGTATTTGTTAGCACATTTCACTCAGCCAAAATGACCCTTCGAAATTGGCAAATGCCATCACTAGCTACCTTCATGGAGTGTCTCACTCAGGAGCAGGATAAACTAGTTCAGATGGGCACCATAAAATCAAAGGACCAAGCATTGGCAATGGGTGTTTCAAATGCAAGCAAAGGAAAGCAGAAAGCCAAGAATTCGAAGCAGCAAGAGAAGAGGAAGTTTGACAAGACCAAGTCTGCAGATGGGGGTTCGAATCTGTCAAAGGAGAAGGACAAGAAGGGAAAGGAAAAGACCAAATGCACCTATTGTCATAGGGGATGGCATCCAGAGAGCTCATGTATGAAGAAAACCATTGACTCAATGGCGCAGCTGCTGGAGAAGAACAACATCCCAGTCCCTGAGGGCGCAAGGAAGAAAGAGAGCACCTCAAACCCTGACAATAAGGAGAAGTGTCATGCTTTGGTAGCAGGTACTTCGAATCCCTCTTCCTTCATCATTGATTCAGGAGCTTCCAGACATATGGTTTCATCCAGAGAGCTCTTCTCCTCTTTGCATTCGAATGGTGGCCCAACAGTTCGAATGGGAGATGATTCAGAACTCCAAACCAAGGGGATTGGAAGGATTGACATGGAGCATGGCTATTTCAGTGATGTGCTCTATGTACCTTCATTGGCTGCAAATTTGCTATCAGTCTATCAAATGACTCATACAGGAGAAGCCAAGAGAGTGACATTCACTCCAGATTTGGTAGAAATCTCAGAAATTTCCTCAAATCAAGTTGTGGCAGTAGGGTATGCAGATCATGATGAGAGAATGTACAAATTCTCAAATTTCATTCCAAATTCTAGTGACCATGCTCTTGTCTCTCATGCCAACGAGACCTCCAAGTTGTGGCATGAAAGATTTGGCCACATGAACTACAAATATCTCCAGCAATTGCACAGGGACGAGATGGTGGAAGGGCTTCCAGAAATCAGATCATCGAATGGTGCATGCATTGGGTGTGTAGTTGGAAAGCATCCTGAGCGCAGCTATGAGAAGGGAATGGCAAGGAGAGCCACTCAACCACTTGGATTGGTACATTCAGACCTCATTGGTCCTCTTCCCACTCCATCATATGGTGGATCAAGGTATGTACTTACATTCATAGATGACTACTCTCGATTCTGCTGGGTTTACTTCCTTAAATTGAAGTCAGAAGTGTTTGAGAAACTGAAGATTTGGAAAGCCCTAGTGGAGAACCATAGTGGTCATAAGATAAAGATCCTTAGGACTGATAATGGAAAGGAATATGTGAATAACAACATTCAGCACCTTTGTGAGGAATGTGGCATCCAAATGCAACATTCAATCCCCTACACACCTCAGCAAAATGGTGTGGCAGAGAGGAAGAATAGATCTCTCAAGGAGATGGCTACTTGCATGATTGAAGCTAGGGATCTAAGCCCTAAGCTATGGGCTGAAGCCATCAATTGTGCTGCTCATATTCAGAACAGAGCCTTTCACAAATCAGTCAAAGGAAAAACCCCCTATGAGGCATGGTTTGGCCAAAAACCAAATGTGTCAAATTTCAGGATTTTTGGGTCTAGAGCATGGGCTCGAATTCCATCAGAAAAGAGGAAGGCTTTGGAGCCACAGAGTAGGGAATGTATCATGGTTGGATATGGTGAGGACACAAAGGGCTACAAGCTCTTTGACACATCCACACTTAAAACTTTCATTGAGAGAAGTGTGCAATTCGAAGAAGAACCAATTCCAGATTTTGAGCTTGCACCGGGGGAAAGCTCCTCTCCTCCACACCTCAATGAGATTAGTGATGATTCTTCCTCTGATTTTTCTGATATTGCTGAAGATGACATAGCTGAAGATGACATTGCTGTACATGAGTCACCATCAAGGCCCAAGTGGGCTGAAAAAATCATAGAAGCTGCAGGTGAATTGGCAGGCAATCCCCAAGAGCCTAGGAAGACTAGATCCCAAACAATCAATGCTTCATTTGCAAATGAGAGTGAGCTTGCTGATCACTGTTATATGATGATTGGATCTGATCCAACATCATATCAGGAAGCTCATCATGATCCAAGGTGGAGGGCAGCAATGCAAGAAGAATTCCAATCTCTCCAAGAGAACAAAACATGGGATTTGGTGCCTCTTCCTCCCAAGAGGAAACTAGTGCAATGTAAGTGGATTTTTCGAACCAAACCTGTTGCTGATGGTTCTGATCTGAAGTATAAGGCTAGGTTAGTGGCTAAGGGCTACTCACAAATCCATGGTGTGGATTATACAGAGACCTTTGCACCGGTTGCAAAGATGGACTCAATTAGACTAGCTCTAGCCATGGCAGCTAGTAAAGGTTGGGAAGTTCACCACATGGATGTCAAAAGTGCATTCTTGCATGGTGAGCTACAGGAAGAGATATATATGCAGCAACCTGAAGGATTCCAAGAGGATCCCACACTTGTATGCAGGTTGAAGAAGTCACTCTATGGACTCAAGCAAGCCCCCAGGGCTTGGTATGCCAAAATGGATGCTTTTTTGCTCTCAATTGGTTTCTGTCGATGCAAGTCTGATCCAAATGTTTATTTGCAGCATTGTGATGGTAATTTGCAGGTCATTGTACTGTATGTTGATGATCTCTTAATTACAGGGAGCTGCACCAAACAAATTGGCTCAATTAAAGCTTCTTTGCACAGTGAATTTGCCATGAGCGACCTAGGATTGCTAAGGCAATTTTTGGGTTTGGAAATTGAGCAATCTGAGAGAGGTATTTTGCTGAGTCAATCTAAGTATGCTTCAGACCTGTTATTCAAGTTCAAAATGGCTGAATGTAAGGCAGCCAAGTGCCCATTCCTTTCAGGCATAAAACTAGGTGAATTTGAAGACTCTCCGGTGGTGGATTGCACACTCTATAGGCAGCTAGTTGGAAGTTTGCTGTACCTTACACATACAAGACCTGATTTGTCTTATGCTGTAAGTGCTGTAGCAAGGTATATGCAGCAGCCACATGAGATCCATTGGAAGGCAGCCAAAAGAATCCTTCATTATGTCCAAGGAACTAAGAGCTTCGGGGTACACTATGCAGCTGGTTCTTCACTTCAACTAGCTGGATTTTCTGATTCCGATTGGGCGGGAGATCCCATCGATAGAAAGTCCACTTCAGGTTTTGTGTTTATGTTTGCTGAAGGTCCTATTTGCTGGTCAAGTAAGAAACAGCATACAATTTCTCTTTCATCAGCAGAGGCCGAGTACAGGGCAGCAGTGAACGCAGCCACACAGTGTGTTTGGTTGCAAGGCATTCTTCGGGAGTTTGGTGTTGCTATTGATTCTCCAACCAATATTTGGGTGGATAATCAAAGTGCCATCAAGATATCTACTGATCCAGTACAGAGGCAAAGAACAAAGCACATTGAGATCCACATGCATTACATTCGGGGCTTGGTGCATGACAGGGTGATTTCATTGCAGTATTGCCCATCCACCGAGCAAACTGCTGATATTTTCACCAAGTGCTTTACAGAGAAGACCTTCACTTACTTGAGATCTTTGCTTGGAGTGAGTGATGGATGGTGATTGCTGCAATTTAATTGCAGGTTCAGCCCCATGTCCATTCTTGAGGGAAGTTTTTATCCCATGAGGTTTTACTTCTTTTCCTCGGTTCATATGGACAAATAAAATTTCTGTTTGTATTGAGGTGACTTGAGCCTTTGTTGCCAAGGCCTCCCACTTATCTTTCATGAGATGTACAAAGTTATGGTTAAGGGGGGGTGTTAGAACAGTAACCACACTTAGTACCATAATCCATAAATTTTAATTATCCATGTGCTTAATTAAACCATGTTTGGATTAAGTGACTATAGTTGGTCAAAAACCCACTTTGAGAGTGTTCACACCCACTTCTGAGCAAACCAGTTCACCCAGCCTCCAGTTTTGTCCACAAGTGCGCCCTCATTTATTGCTGGTGCGCCCTCTCTCCTTGTTTTGGGGAATTTAGTTGACCAAGGGCGCTAGGGTGGATTTTTGCCCACTTTTGGCTAGATTTGGAGCATTTAATGCTCCCTTGGGCCCCCAAACCTCCTCTATTTGCTCACCCACGCCTGCCTTGAGCTAATTAATGACTCAGCATGCTTCAGCCACCTCCACACCAGAATTCGTAGCTGTTTGGGGTGATTGGGATTGAGTTGGACCCACCTAGGGGGGATTGAGGCCAATTTGGCATTGATGACTTGTACACTCAGCTTGAGCCACCTAATGCTCTCGATTTTCTCATGGATGTAATAAAAACCTGTTACTAACATTTTCACATGTTAGACAGTCAGTTAATCAAAGATTTGAGCATACATTGTGTGTAAATTTATCTCTTTTTTCAAATTTTTCCACTGTAATTGCAAATTAATTCGATTTTGTGAGGTTCTCCATAGCTCCTCGATCTTCTGTGATCAAAATACTCACATCCCCCCATGTGAAGACATGTATACATATCTCTGATTTATGGGAGTTGCAGAAGCCTATAGAAACTAATTGATGATGCATTGGGAGCCCATTGAAGTCCTTTAATAGTACCATGTCTCTGTTCTGAAATTTGGGAAGGTCTTACAGCATTTGGGAAGCCATCTTTGTCCCCTACCCTTGGGGGTTTGAACCTCGAATTTACTAGTAAAATCCCCCGACTTCTCCTGAAGTTAAATGAACGTTGCAGAAGTCTTCTGATAGTGTATAAGCACCCATGAGGTTCATTTTTATGTCTTAAGACCATTCATATACCTTCGTACCCAATTCGAAATCCTCAGGAGTCTTTTGGAGCCACCTACCCTTGGGGGTTTCAACATCGATTTTCCTAGTAATTATGCCTTTCATTCTCTAAGTGTAAATGCAAGTTGTTGAAGTATTTGTAAAGTGTCCAAGCATATAATAGCTGCTTTAATGTGTCCAAATACATCTCAATCCACTCCATACACCATTCAAAAAGATTTGGGATCATTTGGGACAGTTTGGGGTTTTACTAGTCCAAGTTTCGAAAACTGACTAAATTGGAAAAAATCTCAAATTGGGGACATTACAATTAATATGATGTTGTTGGATGCCAGTTATTGATGAGACTCCTTATGATAATACATCGGTAATTGGTCAATACATTTCCCCAAAATAATTTTATGTTGTTAGATGCTTTTGCATTTATCCATTGGGCATGATTACATCTAGTTAATGACATTGAAACTTGATTGGTTAATTGTGGAATAGTAAATGAATCTAGCATACTATTGGTTATACATTGCCCTAATTCATGTTTATGACCTTCGTATACTTAGATGTCCTTATGGTGCATTGATGATCTATGTGTTGGATGCTAATTGCTTGGTAGATGTTGAATGAGGTTGAACCTTTTTACATTGAAACTACCACTTAATACATTTTTGGGTTAGTTTATTGGCAATATAGTCTTTGGATCCAATATTAATTATTTTAATACCTGCATACCCGCTTATACATCTCATTAAATGATCTAAGTAAGCTACTGATCTTTGGTGATGTTATTGGTAATTTTGCACCCACTGGCATTGATCATAATATTATTGACTCCATTAGGCACTGCTCTAACTAACACTTGCATAGAACATATAGTTTTGGTTGTCTCGGTGTTCTATAGGATTCCATAAGGATACTTCTCCTTGGAGGTTTCGACTTCTAAAGAAGTTAGAATGGTGACTGAGGTGACATTGGGTCACTATTCTTAGTTTTGCTTGCTGGGAATTAGCCCTACTAATTTGCCCGGTAACACTACTCTTGAGGCATCATCTACCACACCAATAGATGCAACACTTGGATTGAATATGTTGGAGTATAAGGGAGGAGAGCACAATAATAGTGTCAATGGTGATGACACTAATGATTTTGATTATGAAATCTTGGAAGACAACAAATCTCAACGAAAGATATATATGGGGCAAGAAGAAGGAAGTTGCTAGTAAAGGGAGGATGCAGTTGATGAAGCACCGGTTGACTATTTAGAAGATCCATCCAAAGCTATCCATATCTTTGTATACCCAAGATCTACATTGCCTCTAGAAGGCCAAAGTGATAAAAGATTGAGGGCCATGGGGGTTAAATCTTTAGATCCAAAACAATCCATAAGTTTTGGGTATTTTGAATATAGACCTTGTTACATTGTACCAATACTAGCTCACTTTCAGATATCTGCCCAGGGAGAGGGGTCGTTTTTTCTTCCTTGGGGCCAGGATGGGGGTGTTATCTTCACTTTTTGAGGGATAGCTATGGCCGGATCCCTTGATTCTTCCTTTAGGAGTACTATGGCTTAGTGGCATTGCTAACTGCCTCATTTTAGGGCTTGTAGCCCTAAGGTTGATGTTCGGGGATCCTAGGGGCAGGTCACTAGGTCACATGACCCCCCTGCTTGATCTCCACACAGGTGATAGCATTCTACTCAAAGGCACTTGCCTCCTCTTCTAGTCACCCCAGGCACCCCTCCTGGCCTCCTTTCAGCACAACGCCCTCTCTCTGGGAGCCTGCACCATGACGACGTCATCCTTGCTACCCAGGCCTTCAAGATTGATTGAGGGGGGAAGTTGAGCATTTTTCAACATATTTGGGGTTATGATGTTCCCCCCTTCTCACTCCATCCTTCATAGTGTAGTTGTTTGCACGATTTTAGCTATTTTAATCAGTTTTTGATAACTTCGGGGGAAAATACCCGAAGTTACCCATGTTTTAAATTATTTTAGATTAATTGATGTTATATTTTTACATTGACAATTTTATGGCTTGTCAACCTAGTTATTTGTAAAAAGTGAGGCTGTGAGGCTATAAATAAGCCTTCCTCACTTATTTGTAAATCATAAGACTTGGGATAAAATATGATACTTCTTTTTCTCTTGTTATATGGGCTTATGATGTGATGCGCACCTCTTGGAGAGTGTTATTGGATGAACTAGCAGGGCTAGTCTCTGATGACAAATGTGAGAGAAGTGGCCACTGTCACCTTAGCCAGCTCTCTAACTTCTTAGGAGAGTCGGAACCTCCAAGGGGAAGAGCCCTTATGTGACCTACAAAACACCTTAGGATTGTGCCTTCTTTTCCAATCAATATTAGTGACCAGTGCCTTGGGTAATGATGTTTAAGCGAATGAAGAATACTATGAAATCATACACTAAGCGAGTATCAAATGTAACCAGTCGATGTACCAAGCAACAAGAATAAAAAGTGTAACCATCAATAACAAATCTAGTGTGTAATGGAGATCTTGTATCAATGTTTAACCATTAGCATAAATTACTAAGTACAAGCAATGTTAATGGTAGAAATATATGATCACTGCTGACATAGATAAGAAGTATAAATAAGTAACCACAATGCAATGTCCAAATTGTTTCGACTTTAAAGTGGTAGAGAATGTTCATTTCAGATCTATATAAAATGGTATTAGCACAATATAGCAGCAGTATTGAGAATAACTATTAACCAAAAGGGCAATAGGAGAAAGTATGGTATCACTTGCACCTTTGGATTAATTTATTTCCTAACCTTCATTCGTTGGCTTGTGAGAACATCAGAAATATAGTAGTATAGCAGTATTACTAATGTTAGCTTTTTAGCTCGGAAGGCACTTCGCATAATTTTGTCTTGTTTGCGGAAGTGACCTTCCATTTACATTATCTAGGCACTTGACTTTTTCTAAGTTGTAATAAAGTGGCTCTTTTTATAAAGTGAGTTTTATGTAATGTTCCAAGTCCATTATAAAGTGATTTTTTATAAAGTGACTTTATGAAGTAAAAGTGCACATATTTCATAAAGTGAAAATACTTTATTAAAAAATTATAAGTGAATTATTTTGGCGGGAATGATTTTCATCCCTTGATCTTGTCAAATCAAGATTAGATCTTGACCGTTGGATTTAGGGATTGGGAAGGTGAAAAGTCACTTTCATGTTATAAGAGCAAGCCTAGGGCAATGTGCAAAGACACAGTTTTCAAGAGAGTTTTTCAAGAGATTAAGCATTTGGCATTTCTAAGTAGTTTGAGAGAGAGAGCATTTCTCTATTGGCTTGAATTCCTAGGAGAGGAATTTTTATGGAGGTGGCTCAAATCCCAAGGTAGCTCTGCTACAAGTTTATTTTTGGCACGTTTTTCGAGAAAGCTGTTGGGCACAAATTTCGAGGGACTGCACACAACTTGAGAAAAAAAATCTTCGCAATCCATACGTTCGTATAGTCATACGACGGCACAGATTTCGAGGTGCTGTGTGGGACAGATTTCCAGATACTGCTGGGCACAGATTTCGAGGTACTGCTGGGCACAGATTTCGAGGTGTTGTTTAGTTATTAAATTCTGCATTAAATGTTGTTGTAACTCAATTTTTTATGCCTGGAAATGCTTAATGAAATTTTCTCTTGGACTGGTTTTCCCCAGGGGGGTTTTTCCAGGGTCTGTTTTGACCGAATCTCACTGTGTATTACAATTTCAGATTGTTGTTCTATTTGTTTTTCCGCTGCTTAACTATCTCAGCATGAGTGTTTCAACTTCTTGTTCATTTTTTAAGTGACTGTAAATTTCATTTAACTCGTGACTACCTAAGTCTGAAATCTGGGTTTTGTTGGGCGGTTCATTGGCTTTTAAAAGCCTGATTTTTATCATGGTATCAGAGCTAGTGCTCTGAGATTACAGTTAATTGTTGGTCCAACAGTGATATTGAGTTGTTGGAATTTTTTTTAACAACTTGTGCATTGGAAAAATCTATCTGCAAGGGTGTTGCAGGTGTTGGAGCAGATTGTGTTTATTCTCTTTTTTGCAGCAGAGAAGATGGCTGGTTGCATCAGATTTGAGGACCGGTTGGATGGCATTTCCAACTACTTGCAATGGAAAGTCAGAATGAGTGTTGTACTTAAAGAGAACAGATTGTGGGTAAATGTCAGCCCCGTAATAATTCCTCCCACTTCCGACCCTATTGCTCTTGACATTCATGAAGTAAGAGAGGCTAGAGCACAGAGGGTTATTTTGGATGGTGTCAAGGACCATCTCATTCCACACTTGGATGAAAAGAAGACAACTCATGAGATGTGGGATACACTGAAAAAATTATATGAGGCAAAGAATGAGAACCGGAAGATGGCTCTCATAGATAAACTGCAAGGGACCAAGATGGCCAAGGGTGAAGGTGTTGTATCCTATCTTTACCAGGGTGGCACAAGTAAAAGATGAGTTGACTGCAGTTGGGGAGGTCATCTCTGATTTTGAGTTGGTGAGGACAGCCTTGAGAGGCTTCACCAAAGACTGGGAAGTCTTTGTGAAGTGTGTTGTTGGTCGTGAACACCTTCCAAATTGGAGTAGGTTGTGGGATGATTTCACTCAAGAGGTGATCCAAGAAGGCTCTCAAGGTAGTGGACAAATGGAAGGTGCTATTGAAGAAAATGTTGCTCTTACTGCAAAGGGCAAGAAGAAGTCCAATAAGGACTTGAGCAAAGTAAGATGCTTTGCTTCCAACTAGTATGGTCATTTTGCATCTCAGTGTCCTGAAAAGAAGAAAAAGAAGACGGATGAGGTTGTTGCTGCAACTGTTGAGGTAGATGATTTTGGGAAAAGGTTTACGAAAGAATTCTCCATGTTCTCTCTTGTATCTAGTGTTGGCAGCAATGGATATGCAATGAACAGGAGTTGGTTCATTGACAGTGGAGCCTCTCGTCACATGACCGAAATGTATCATATATTCCACCACATTACTGAGACAGATTCTAACCGGATGGTTGAGAGTGAAGGGGGAACGACACGTTCTGTGCGGGGATTTGGGAGAGTCAGATTCCAAATCCGACAGGATGAACTCCTTCAGTGGGATGGAGTTTTGTTTGTTCCAGGGTTAAGTGTGAACTTGCTCTCTATGTCAGCCTTGGAGGATGTTGGGTATTCGACATTGTTTCGAAAGGGACATGTGTACATTTTTCCTGAAAGGGCAGTTCGGGGAAATGTTCTTATATACTCAGAGGGAGCGGAACTGATCAAGCCACAGTTGATTGGTGATCTGTTTGATGAGCTGTACAAGTTTGTTGGACATCCCATGATGTATGATTCAGAGTGAAGGGGGAACGACACGTTCCGTGCGGGGATTTGGGAGAGTCAGATTCCAAATCCGACAGGATGAACTCCTTCAATGGGATGGAGTTTTGTTTGTTCCAGGGTTAAGTGTGAACTTGCTCTCTATGTCAGCCTTGGAGGATGTTGAGTATTCGACATTGTTTCGAAAGGGACATGTGTACATTTTTCCTGAAAGGGCAGTTCGGGGAAATGTTCTTATATACTCAGAGGGAGCGGAACTGATCAAGCCACAGTTGATTGGTGATCTGTTTGATGTGCTGTACAAGTTTGTTGGACAGCCCATGATGTATGATTCAGAATCGGAAGAGGAGCATGGGGCTCCTGAGGCTGCAGTGGCGCCAAGATTTCAGTCTCGTTTTTCGATGGAGGAGAGGGATTCTCTTCAAAGTACCGACAAGAAACTCAGCTGGTATGAGAGGACCAATGCTCAGGATTGGAGGATGGATTCTCCTAGTAGCTCAGGGTTCAGGGTTGTTGCCAGAAGGATGTCTTCACATTCCAGTTCAGTGCAGGTGGTAGCGTTAGCTCCAGGTTCAGAGGGAGCTCCTACTGTGAACAGTGTGATGGACCTAAGGACTAGACCAGCGGATAGTGATGGCAATGAGTACCTTCCTCGCTAAGAGGGAGTGTTAGCTTTTTAGCTCGGAAGGCACTTCGCATAATTTTGTCTTGTATGCAGAAGTGACCTTGCATTTACATTACCTAGGCACTTGACTTTTTCTAAGTTGTAATAAAGTGGCTCTTTTTATAAAGTGAGTTTAATGTAATGTTCCAAGTCCATTATAAAGTGATTTTTTATAAAGTGACCTTATGAAGTAAAAGTGCACATATTTCATAAAGTGAAAATACTTTATTAAAAAATTATAAGTGAATTATTTTGGTGGGAATGATTTTCATCCCTTGATCTTGTCAAATCAAGATTAGATCTTGACCGTTGGATTTAGGGATTAGGAAGGTGAAAAGTCACTTTCATGTTATAAGACCAAGCCTAGGGCAATGTGCAAAGACACAGTTTTCAAGAAATTAAGCATTTGGCATTTCTTAGTAGTTTGAGAGAGAGAGCATTTCTCTAGTGGCTCGAATTCCTCGGAGAGGAATTTTATTGGATGTGGCTCAAATCCCAAGGCAGCTCTGCTGCGAGTTTATTTCTGGCACGTTTTTCGAGAAAGCTGTTGGACATGGATTTCGAGGGACTGCACACAGTTTGAGGAAAAAAATCTTCACAGTTTGTACAGTCGTACGACGGCACAGATTTCGAGGTGCTGCGTGGGATGGATTTCAAGATACTGTTGGGCACAAATTTCAAGGTACTGCTGGGCACAAATTTCAAGGTGTTGTTCAGTTATTAAATTCTGCATTAAATGCTGCTGTAACTCAATTTTTTATGCCTGGAAATGCTTAATGAAATTTTCTCTTGGACTGGTTTTCCCCAGGGGGGGTTTTCCAGGGTTTGTTTTGACCGAATCTCACTGTGTATTACAATTTCAGATTGTTGTTCTATTTGTTTTTCCACTGCTTAACTATCTCAGCATGAGTGTTTCAGCTTGTTGTTCATTTTTTAAGTGATTGTAAATTTCATTTAACTCGTGACTACCTAAGTCTGAAATCTAGGTTTTGTTGGGTGGTTCATTGGCTTTTAAAAGTTTGATTTTTATCAACTAACAGCAATATGAAAGTGCTAGTGATATCAACTTAAAGGATTGCAATACAACTCAAGAGAGCAAGAAAATAGAAGTATGAACAATGGGACTTATACTCTAACCAGCTTCACTCTCTGTCGATCAAATAGTCACTGTATCTTTCCCAAACATAAGATCATTGTTAAATTTTGAGCATTGATTCAATATACTCTAGGATCTTTACTAAGAGAACAACATGTACAGTATATCAATGCATATCAATCATAACAAGCATGTCAATCATCACAAGAATCAAAAGCATGAGAGACAATAGACACACAGAGTTTCCGTGGGGAAAACCCTAAGGTGAAAAACCCCACAACTTCCTCAAAGATAGATAGAGCAATAGCACAACCAAAGTACAAGAGATAAACTCCTCTTAGCAGCTGATCCTCCTCCTCACATGTGCGCCACTTTCCGAGTGAAGGAAGTGTGAGTTCTGAGTGATCCAAATAGAGATCTGCCAATCTCTATTTATACTTGTCTTGTTTGCCCAATAACCTTATGGGGCCGACTTGTCTAGCTAGGTACAATAACTTCATATTATATTATATCGGTCCGACCCCTTACAAGGTGGTCTAATAACCCATCGGCAAGTTAACACACTTGCGACACTTGTCAATACGAATGACGACACTTCCTTATAGAGGAATAATGCATCTCTATAGGAGTACAATAAATATATAAATGAAATACATTCCAAAGTTACATATACATCAACAATCATTAGCAGCAGTAGACTTCAATAACATACGCAATGATTATTTTCACAATTTAGTCAATTTTTACCATGTATATGAACCAACATAGCAGACTGTATCATCACCTTTCCAGACCTCTATTTCAGGCAGATTTTAGTCCTTCAATGCACTCAACAACAAAAATGAGTAACCTTCTTTTTGCTTGCTATGTGTCGATGGCAAAGAGTATGTGCAGGAGATGATCTTGGTTTTGACAGTCGACTAAAATGCGGACTTACAGCAGCAGCAGAAACAACTCCATGAAGGAAGGGTTCAAGCTTGAATAAGGTGCCAAATGAGGAACCGAGGCTTTTTTGTAATGCCTAGGAAAGAGGCCATCCAAAAAAGGTATGACTGAGAGCTTAGGGAGGAGGGCTAGTCCTTGTTTAGGGTAGGTCGTGGGGAAGGTTTAGGGCATGAAGAAAAGGGGAGGGTGAAGGTAGGAAAGGGGAGAGGGAAGGTGGAGAGAGAGGAGCGAGGGTTTAGATTAGGAGAGGAGGAGGAAGATGAGGTAAGAAAGGAGAAGCAAATGAGGAAAGGAGGAAGGAAAAAAGGGCAGCGAAGGAATGGAAGGGAGGAGCGAGGGCTTGAAAGAGAGGAGCGAAGGTGTCTTAAAGTAAAGGGAAGGGAAGTGAATCCAAAGGTGAGGAGATCAAAGGAAAAGGAGGAGGTGGAGAGGGGTCGCTATGGTAGGAAAAAACTCTGCAGCTAGGGTAGGAAAAAACTCTGCAGCTAGGGTTTAGATCATAAATTTAGGGTTTAGGGTTTCTTTTAAATTTATGATAAATGGGTACATAAAAACATAAAAATAAACCTAACTACCAAAATAACAAATCTAATACTTACAACATTAGCAACTAGGGTTTTAAAAGAAGTAGACAAGGATGCCAACCTAGGGTTTTAAAGTTTTACCCTAACCCTAGGGCATCAAGTAAAATGGCCTTCCTCTTGAGATGGTACTTGCAAAGTTTAGCAAACTAAGGCCTTCCTTAACAACCACGAGAGTTGGTTAAAGAAGATCTAGTTAGGGCAAAACTTGAAGAACTAAAGCTCAGACTTTAAAAGGACTCCTTCTAGAGGATGTCCCTCACAATGCTATGGTTACTAAAGGTTGAAAATGACCTAGTTAAGACAAAATGCAACATTAATGGCTACCATCCAACCATGAACAAACATCATCATTCAACATTTAACAAAGAGACATCAAGAGAAAAAACATAGATACTTCCTTGTGCATGTGTTAAGCTAACAATTCTAG
The DNA here is from genome assembly GCA_027924585.1 of Larix kaempferi. Lineage (NCBI taxonomy): Eukaryota > Viridiplantae > Streptophyta > Pinopsida > Pinales > Pinaceae > Larix > Larix kaempferi. The sequence continues at coordinate 10,487,358 of BSBM01000454.1, read as the reverse complement.
CATCACCTTAGCAAAGAGCATGAACAGAAGACACTTCAAGAAATTTGCCTCAAACCAAAAGAAAATCCTTCCTCAAGAGGTGCGCATCAATCCAAGAGCCCTAGTAGGGATAACAAGATAGCAAAATGTTTTATGCCATAATTTGTTGTGTTCAAATGAAGTGAGGAGAAGTTTATTTATAGCTTCTCACACTTACTTTTACAAAATAACCAGGCCGACATGCTTTTTAAAATGTCAATTTGAAATTATAAAATGTCAATTTGAAATTATAAATGTCAACTTAAAATTATAACAAAAATAATATAAAATAATCAAATTTGTGGGTAAATTAGGGCATTTTCCCCACAGTTTACCCAAAAATGACTAAAATAGCTTAAAATGAGCAAAACACTTTGATTTGAAGGCTAGAATGGCGAGGAGGGGGCATCATGCCCCATCTAACCCCAACAGTGGTAAAAATCCCTCAACGCCCCCCCTAATCAAGCAACACAGCTTGGCATAGAGGATGATGTCATCATCAAGAACAAGCCAAGGAGAGAGGGTGTTGCTGAGCTGGAGGACCAGGAGGGTGTGGATGGTGGCCTAGAGGAGAGACATGAGCCTCAATGCTGAAAGAAAGTGCCACCGGTGTAATAAAGCAAGGTAGGGATCATGTGTCCCAGTGACCTACCCCTGGGAGCCCCAGACACCAACCTCAAGGCTTCAAGCCCTTACATGAAGCAGTCAACAATGCCACAAAGCCATAGTACCCCCAGGGGAGTGACCAAAGGATTTGGCCATAACCTCCACTCAGAAAAAGTTGGAAAACACCCCTCCAAGTCGAAAAAATGACCCTCTCTCCCTGGGGCACATCCGAAGATGCGTTGGTGGTGCGTTGGTACTGGTACAACGTAACAGAGTCTCCTCTTTGGCTTGTGAAGTGAAATGTGGATGAATGTTAGGGTTTTCTTTTACACATACATGTTACTAGAATGGTTGGATGGAACTCATGCACAAAGGTGATCTATGGTCTTTTTTTGTTCATCTTTGTTGAATCTTAGTAAGAATATCTCTATATCTGTTGAATGGTGCTATGCTAGTGCATTCTATTTGTTGATTAGGGTTTAATTATCAAGATTTTGTCAAATTTGTATGGTTAGAAGACGTTCTCTTGAAAGAGTCTTCTTTGTAAAGGGCCTTGGATCTCTACTTTGTTATTTGTTAGGCTCTCCCAACAAACCCTAGGGGTTCTTGGTGGATGCCCTAAGTTTCCAAGCCTAAAGGAACTCTTCTTGTAGAGACACTGATCATCGATCCCTTATGCCCTAGGATTGAGACAAAAATCATATCCCTTCTCTTGTCACATTTTTATTCAAAATTTCATGCATTTACATATGTAAATATTTGCATTTTTCATGGTAAATTAGGTCTGCATTTTTACCTCAGAAAACCCTGAAAATTTTACAAAAATTTAAATTTTTCATTTTTTTTGCCACCCTAAAATTTCAGCTTACCTCCCTAAAAATTCGGCCTACCATTTTAGCCCTACAAACCCTAGGGCATCACCTTATCAAGCCTAAAAAACTCTAAAATCTGAAAATTTCTAAAAAAAAACCTAGAAATCCCTAAAAATTCTAAATCCAAAAAAGTAGCCATTTGTTGCAATTTTTAGGCCCAAAAAGGGCTGTGGCCTGCTCCATTCCTCCTACAGGACCAGGGGCGTCAGCTTTGAGAGAGGGGCCGAAATTAGGGTTGGCTGCAACAGCAGCTCGCCTCCCTTTCTCTACCACAGCGAGGCTCCAAAAGACCTCGGCCTCCCTCCTAGAGGCTTGTTCAGACCCCAACAAACCCCTAGATGGTTGTTTGGGAGCCTAAGGGCTGACCTCCCACTGCTGCCCTATTTCAGACTGTACCGTAGCTTCCAGACCTGCAAAAGAGACACATAGTAAGTTAAATCAGACCTGATTATTTCTCTACTGTTAAAGTTATGCTTCAGCAATCAAACTTATTGGTAAGCCAATCTTTAATCTCCACGATTTGCATTTGCTATCATTTAGGGGGTTAAATAATGATATGATACTGGCTGTTATTTACTGCTCCACTTTCAAGGTCTGATTTGTTTTGTTATGGATCACAAAAATTTACTGTGTGAAAGGTGTATCTTACAGCCCATGATATATCCTTCAAAACTATTGTTGAGTTACAGTGATATCAATTTGGAATGGTTTGATCTACAGATCTTTGAAAACATTTTCATTACATATTAAAGGCAAATATTAGCACTATTGAATGCTGATCCTAAATCCTAACTGACATTGGTACCCTAGCTATGTATGCAAACTAACTGACACATCTTCACACCTTTTCAATACTAAAGTTGTAATTCTAAGTGTGCTTGGATACTGCTGACAGTCACAAACTCATCTTTAGACTAGTGCCTAATTGGAAGTAACCTTGGTAAGTCTTCTCCATTCTCTAATTAACTCCACCCAAAGGCATTGATCTAGCTACCAAGGCCGTGGGAGGTTATGGTGTATTTTGTCGACAGGTAATAAGCTAAGTCACATGGTTCAGGTTCGGGTTCAAATTCGAGTTCGGCGACCTTGAGATTCGGGTTCAAATCGGCTTTTCGGATGAGGTTCGAAATGAGGTTCGGCATTAGGTTCGGCAATATGGAAATTTCAAATATATATATATATATATATATATATATATATATATATTTTAAAATAAAATATAACATAAAATGATAAGAAATAAAAAATTCAAAATAAACAAACGTATATCATAAAAATTAAAATCAAATCATCAATGCTAAATTCTAATATTATATAAAAAAATTAATAAACATATTATATTTTAATATATTTTGATTTATAATGTTTATTAAATTATCTTAATATGTAAATAAACATTATAAATATATATTTTACATATTAAGATAATTTAATAAACATTATGAAAAACGATGGAGGATGGATATTACTCGGGGACGGGTTATTTTTTAATCTGCCAATGGTTTTTTCTGTGAGGCGTCTGGGTTCTGATGATTGTGTCGGAGCAGAGGGGTTTTGAAGGGTTTGTTGTTGGGGTTTTGGGTCTTCGATACGGTGCAGGTATGGACTTGGAAACATTCGTTGGTGGACAGATGGAGGCTTTGGATGGCAGGGGGGCGCCAGGTGGAGGGCGGATGGGGGACCTGGAAGATTACCCTCTGATGGGGCCTGGCATTACTGTAACAACCGGGATGGGGCAGGTGAGACCGGAAAATGGCTTATTGACCTCGGAATATTCGACATGCGATCCAAGTTTTTTGTTGCCGGAATGTCTGGAAAACGATGGTTTATCTGAGGTTTTCTTGGGGAGTCCAGACTGGAGAGCGACTGATGAATTCTTTGCACGGAACCTGGGCTTTCAGGTGTCAGGGTTTCAGGATGGCTTTGAAGCTGTGGAAGGATTTGAAAGGAATGCAGATGCTGGTGTAGCTCGTCAGGTTCAGCAGCTGGCTGGGTCGTTTGATGGTGAAGCTGGAGGGGATTTGCGTGTGCCTCTGGCTTTTAACGAACATAGGGGGTTTGGAAGCCCTGTGACGGTTGCTGGGTCTCAGCAGGCTCGTGTGGGGACTAATTTGAGGACTGGGGCTGCTCGTAAAGAACCTAACAGGCGTAGGAAGCGAAGCTGGGTTAAAACCCGCACTATGGGTAGCTATGCTGTAGGCGAGGACATTGCCTGGGAACGAGTCCTTGAGATGTCTTGTTTGACGCTGGTTGGTAGGGTTATGGGCAGAATTTTTGCTCGGCCAACGGTGATGGCTGCTTGGGTGGATTCACAGTGGCGCGAGGTTCTGGGATACACTCCTGAGGTGGACATGCTACTCCGTGGGTGGTTTGCGGTGGTACTTCGTGATGAGGAAGATATGCACAAAATTCTGAACAAGAATTGGCATTTAAAACAGAAGCCGGTATTGTTGAAGCCTTGGCATCCTCTATTTGATGCGAGTAGGGAGAGAATTGATTTGTCCCCGGTGTGGGTGAGATTACCGGGACTTCCTCTGCATTTTTGGGATATTCGTCATTTTCGTCAGATTGGGGATATTTTGGGAAATTTTCTGGAAGCTGATCTCTCCTTTATGAAGACGCATTACAAGCAGGTTGCTAGAATATTGGTAAATTTAAATGTGCGTGAAGGTCTGCCGGAGCATATAAATCTGGAATGGGGGCCTGTTAGTATTACCCAACTGCTGGATTATGAAAATATACCCTTCCGATGTCGGCGGTGTCGTGTATATGGCCACCCGGAGTCTGATTGTCAGCTATCGGCCCGCTCAAAGAATGGGGGGATGCAAAACCTTTCAGGTATGGCTACTATGGATGAACCCTCGGATCTGCTGAACAATGAGACGGTGACTGAGCGAATGGACGTGGATAGGGACCTGAATATGGGTGTGTTGGATCTTGCTGGCCCGGATTCTGATGTGGCACGGGACATACTTGCTGGAGATCTTATTGTTACATCTGAGGACTCTACTGGCCCCGTTTCGTCGGCTGTGGTTGCAGTGTCGGGACCTTCCATGCCAGGTATTCCTTCTTTTTCTTTTACACCCTCTGTACATCTTTTTATCAATCGGTGCTCTGTGGTCGGTTTAGATTGGGTTGATGGATTGAAGAATTTATCTTTGTCGGGTCTATCTGAGACTGCTCCTCTTACTATTGTTACGCCCTCACATGGGTGCTGTACCTGCCCGGTGGGTGAACCTGATGCACCCTTCCCTAATTTGACACCTATTCTTCTGGAGGACAAACTGACTTCTAAAGAACCGGACCCTGGGAAGGTGGATATAATCCCTGAGCCTTCTTCACCCGAATCATCTGCATCTGGGTATAATCTCCGTTCCTGTACTAAAATTTCTGGGGGGGGTTTGGGTAAGACGAAGGTGATGGCCCGGAGGGGCAGAGGCCGGAGGTCTCACTTATCTAAGGCTCAGAGCAGAGCCCGTATGGATCTTAGGGATGGGAAACAAGTTTCTATTGAGAGGGCACTTAGAGCAGTGAATGCCCGAACGAATGGGCGGATATGAAGATCATGTCCTTCAATTGCCGGGGTCTGGCTGGGCCAAAAAAGAAATCAGCCTTCATGAGGGTGCTTACTCTTGAACATCCTGATGTGATTCTGCTACAAGAGACTTTAGGTTTAGGTATTATCATCAAGGAGAAATTGGAACATTGGTTGGCGGGATGGACTTTTTTGACCCTGGATGCGAGGGGTCGCTCTAGGGGTTTAGCTGTGGGATGGAGAAACTGTGCGATTAAACTGCATAATGCTTGGGGAATGGCTTCTGTGCTAGGAGCTGAATTCCTCTCTGTAGATTTGGGCACTTGCTTCACTGTGGTTAATGTCTACGGGCCTTATGTTAATAGGGCGCCTTTTTGGGAATCACTGCTGCAGGATCCCTTCTTTGGAGGTGAATCGGTTGTGGTGGGAGGTGATTTAAACTTCACTTTAGGAAATTCAGAAGTTTGGGGACCAATGGCACATGTGGATCCTTTGGCAGGGTACTTTCAACAGAAATTGGTTCATAAAAATTTGCTGGATATTGAACCTATCAAGCTGAAACCCACTTGGAGGAACAACAGGAGTGGCGAGGCTCGGGTGGCAAAAAGACTGGATCGGTTCCTGGTGGCTGAACAGATGGTGGACAGATTTCTACAAATCAGACAGTGGGTTGGGAGCGGTGGGGATTCTGATCATTTCCCTATCTTTATTGAGATCAGGCAAGGACCAGATAATCCACCTAGCTCACTTAAATTTAACAAGAGTTGGCTCAGAGATGATACATTTAAAGAGCTCTTTCAGGACCTTTGGAGGACGTATGATGTGGAACATGCTCGTACTGGGGCTTTCCAGTTCGCTGAGAACATTCAACGGTTAAAAGGAGCTGTTAAAAAGTGGGCTTTTGATAAGAAAATTAGGGATGATGCTGCTCTGAAACATATTGAGGATGAACTACTACAGATATATGAGGGGGATGGAGGGGGTCTCCTGACTTTGGAATCCAAGGCTGAAATGGCCAGGATGGAAGGTCTCAGAAATAAACTTTTGATGGAAAAGGAGGAAACCTGGAGACTCAAGAGCCGGGCAGTCTGGCTGGAAAGTGGGGATGAGAATACTAAGTTCTTTCATGCATATGCCAGGGGGAGGAAGGCGGTCAATACTATTTGGAGCCTGAAAGATGAAGCTGGTACTGAACATTTCGACTTTGAAGGCAACGCTAGATGTGGGGTGGGTCATTTCCAGCAACTATTTAAGGCTCCAGTACAGGCCTCCATTGCAGAAGTTATTAGGATTGCACAATTATTCCCACGTTTTGCTGAGGAGGAGGACAATAGGAGACTGATGAGGACTGTTACTGAGGAGGAGCTGAAGGAGGTTCTTGGTAGCTTTCAGAAAGACAAGAGCCCCGGGCCGGATGGCTGGACTGTGGAATTTTTTTTAGAACTGTATGAGATTGTGGGATTGGATCTCCTTCAGGTGGTTGAGGATACTCGGTTGAATGGGAGGCTTCCTGCCTGTTTCAATTCTACCTTTATAGCCCTCATACCTAAGACCGATAATCCGGTTATTCTCTCAGAGTTCAGACCTATTTCTTTGTGCAATTGTATTTACAAGATTGTGTCGAAGGTCATTGCTCGGAGACTCAAGGTATCACTCTCAGAACATATCACAGCTGAACAGTTTGGCTTTCTTGAGGGTCGTCAGATTCATGAGGCTATAGGGGTGGCACAGGAAGGACTACACAGCATGAAGACTCGGCACATCAAAGGAGTTATTCTTAAAATCGATCTGTCCAAAGCATACGACAAGGTGAGTTGGATATATCTCCGACTTCTCCTAACTCACTTGGGTTATGGCATTAATTTTATTAGATGGATCATGTCATGCATAACTACTGTATCATTTTCTGTGTTATTGAATGGAGCTGCCACCCCTTTTTTTCATGCGGAAAGAGGCCTTAGGCAAGGCTGTCCGCTTTCCCCACTACTCTTTTTGCTGGTGGCTGAAGGTTTGAGCAGGGCAATTATTGATGCTAAATTACAGGGGCGGTTTAAAGGCATTAACATTGGGGATCGTTTATTTGTTACTCATCTTTTATTTGTGGACGACATCATCATCTTCTGTTCAGGAGATCGTAGGGATACTCGGACTTTGAAGGAGATCCTGGAACTGTTCTCTATAGCGACGGGGATGGATATTAATGCTGATAAATCCACCCTTACTACCCATTTGCTTCGACAGGAGGAGGAACGGGCACTTGTTGAAAACTTTCCTTATAAATTATCTACTCTTGATGAGGGTTTAAAATATCTGGGATTCTCTCTTAAAGCAAATATTTATCTAAAGAAGGATTGGAGATGGTTAATTGGCAAGGTGGAGAAAAGATTGAATGTTTGGAGTCACAAGTGGATGTCGCGTGCTGGCAGGCTGGTTCTGGTTAAGGCCGTTTTAGAAGCCATCCCTGTATATTGGATGTCCTTGTCCTGGATACCCAAAGGAATCCTCGAACAGATCAGGCAGTTATGCTTTCGATTCCTGTGGAGTGGTAAGAAGGAAGGTCAGGTTACACCCTGGGTCAATTGGAAGAGGATTGCTGTTCCTAAAGGTCTTGGGGGCTGGGGATTAAAGAATATTTTTCTGTTTGCTCAGGCGCTGGCAGCTAAGGGAGGCTGGCGACTTATCAAGACTAATAGTCTTTGGACCAGGGTTATTAAAAGGAAGTATCTTACAGACACTAGTCTGGAGGAATGGATAAGGAGCCCTCGGAAATCACATGCTGGGGGATCCGTGATATGGAAGGCTGTGGTTAAATCTTTCTCTCTGGTGGAGAATTATTTGGCTTGGGATGTTGGTAATGGAGAAAAGGTGAGAGTTGGCAGAGATCCATGGATTGGAAGTGAACAATCACATATTTTGCCCGATCATGTTATTCATACGCTGGAAAATCGGGATATATACACTCTTAATCAACTGGCTGAACAGCGACCGGAGACACCGTGGATTCAATATTGGAAAACTGCGGATATGTTGGGCTTGGGGGATCCGGAGGCTGTTTATTTGGGTAATTACATCCATGGGTTGAATCGGGCAGGCATCCAACTCACGGAGTTGGAGGATGTAATGACTTGGGAACTTGATCCGGCGGGGAAATATACACCAAAGATGGGCTATAATGTTCTTAGTGCTGGAGCAGCTATTCGGGATGAGGTCTGGTGGTGGAGATCATTATGGAAACTTAAATGCCCATCGAAAAACAGACTCTTTATGTGGTGTGCTTTGGAAAATCGGGTGCCGACCTGGGATATTTTGCAGAAAAGAAGCTTCCAGGGCCCGGGTTGGTGTGCTTTGTGTAAGATGGATATGGAAACCATAACACACCTTTTCATCAAGTGCCCATTCACGACTGCTGTTTGGAATGAATGTTCAAAATTGGTGGGTTTCGACTGTCGATGGGATGGAACATCTGTTAGCGAAGCATGGGAGCGCTGGTGGAGATGGGCGCGCACTAAGAAACAGAAGATCCTACCACTGCTGATCATTTGGGGGATATGGTTGGCAAGGAATGGGTTAATTTTTCTGGATAAGCCATGCATACCAGAGATTATTGGTACTATGGCGGTGGGTCTGTACATGGCATACCCCGAACATGTAAGGGTTGCACAGCAGAGACGTAATCTGGAAGTGGAGATTGACAGAACATACCCGTGGGGGTTTTTTGACGGAGCTGCTAGCAATGAGATATGCGGTGGGGGAGCTGTTCTATATTTAACCGAATCTCACTTTTTTACTATCACTATGGGACTTGGTATGGGAACAAACAACTTTGCAGAAGTTATGAGTTTAAAATTATTACTCATCTTTGCAGCTGAGCGGGGCATTACTAGGCTGGCGGTTTTTGGAGATTCCATGAATACTATAAATTGGACCAACCAAACTCAAGCATGCAGAGTTATTAGACTTGCTAATGTTCTTCACACTATTCAGAGGCTCAAACAAACTTTTGACATTTTCATATGCCGGCATGTTTACAGGGAAAATAACCAAAAAGCGGACCAGGTATCCAAAGAAGGGCAGAACATGGATATTGGCACTTGGAAAGTAGTCGAAGAGCAGGATGGACAGAGAACTGAGAACTTTCTCAGACCTTACATTGCATAAAACAGTTTCTGCTCATGATAAATAGGTTGAAAAACAATGTTTATTCTGTTTTACTTTCCTTTAAATCATCAGCATGAATGGTTATTATTTATAAACTTTTTGTAATTGTAATAGCAAGACAGTCCGTTGGGACAGATCCATATATTTATTTTGGAAAACAGGGAAGCGACAATTTTTTTGCTTTTTGAAAGAAGACGTAATAGTCTCATCACATGAACCATAATTTTGGATATGGTCAATTCACTTTTACAGTGAATACTGAATGTAATTCTGATCTCTTTGGATGAATGGAATTACGCTTTTTTTCTTATGAAAAAAAAAAATTTAATAAACATTATAAAACAAAATATATTAAAAATATTTACGACATATTGATATAACCTATGCAAATTTCAATGGTTATATTAATTAACCTACAAACTGTCCAATGTGTCGGACGAAAGTGTCGGCTCAGCTGCAGCTCTGTGGAGGTATGCCGAAAGTAAAGAAACCCGAAGCTGAGACCCGACTTCTGAAAGCAGAGACCCGAAAATGCGATTTTGTGACTTCCTCAAGAAGAAACCCGACGCGATAGAGGAGACCGAATGCAAGAGAATAGACCCGAGGGCGGAAACGGCGAACCTCACGTCCGAAACTGGTAAGAATTCGAAACCCTTAACCAGTGTATAGCTTGCGAATTTGAAATTAGCGTATACCTGGCGAATTTAATGGCCGAACCTCAACGAATAAGAATTTTTTTTTGAGGTTCGCCGAATTTCAAACCTCAAGGTTCAAAATCGGCTAACCCTGAGACATAGGTAATAAGTATAAGGGCTCTCCCCTTGGGATGCTTCATAATCCCGAAGAAGTTGAGAAGTTAAGATAAGGTGACAGTGTCTCAAACTTCTCCTATGTTTGCCAATAACTAGCCCTGCTAGTTTATCCGGTAACAGACCTATCGAGTCAAATGCCATGAAAGGGATTGCCAAAATTGTCAATCCCAAAGGTACAGGCCTATATCCCTAGCGAATGGATCTAAGGTTGTGGACGAAATCCCAAGGACCTATGCAATCTGGAGTAATAGCCTTTTTAATCCAAGTTAGATGCCAATTGATGCGAACAAAGGAGAGTTAGGAGGTTCTCTCTCAAAACACAATCGCACAAGTTTAGTCACAAATTGCATGGCATTTCCTATCCAATAAGTGAATCTTTTCTTCTTGCTGGTGTGAAGGGACAGTGACCAAATCATCTACAAAGAGGCTACCTCGGTAGGATTTAACTCAACCAAACTTCCTTATTTAGCAAATTCTTCATATTTTACACAGGGTTTACTATTTACTCTTTAATTTTAATATTTAGATCCTTACTTTTGTGTATCATGGACTCATTTTATGGACGAGAATTGATATATTTTGGACATCTATCTGGAATATGGACTCATCTTATGGATGAGAATTAATATATTTTGAACATCTATTGATATCTTGTAGTATATGGACATGGCTATTTTGAATATCTATGAAAAATGTTTTTTTAATTCAAAATATGTGTATATATTTAATTTTTTGTATTTGGCAATTTTTTCCCAATCCGATTCAAACTCTTCGCTCTTTTTCCTCACCGATTTATTGTTGATTCCAATTCTGGTGACTATGGTTCTATGCCAACAAATACCTCATTCAAATAACCTAGCTTAGGTGCACTAATCTAGGCCAACAAGTTTACTAAGGATGCCATCCACGAATGTGGGAAGCATCACTTGGGCTTCCCCACAAGGTTTTTGTTTGAAAAAAGATAGGTATCATACTTTGGACCATCTAGTAACCTTAAACAATAGAGCACAGACAATGAGGGTAAAAATTCTGATGTTTCTTATCACGAAAACCTTAGACCCCTTGTTTCCTGGCTTTTACAGTTGACCATGTTTCTTGTTTCTAGTAACAAATGTTTGCCCCACCTATGTGGCATGAGCTTTGAAGTGATCTATATCCCTGGGTGCAAGTCCATCACAATTTTGGCACAATAGATAGTGTTTCATTCTTTATTATGGTCTTCCCACATGTATAGCATTAGTTTTAGAGCAATGAGATTTGATACAAATTCAATGCGATTTTGGCAGAAGAGATAGAATTCCATTCATGGTTTGCACCATGTGGAAAATATGTGTTTTAAATAGATTAGGCTAAATGCAAGTCCAAGGTGATTTTGGCAGCAAGGGGAACAACATTCTACAGCCCAATTTGATGTAGATGTGTAATGTGGATAATATTAATGTCGTCATAGTTGGGCCCATATCACATCGACCCATACAACATAGAATAAAAAGCAATCACAATATTACAGCCACATATGAGGCCGACTGAATATAATGAAACAATAATATCGAACAGTAACAATATCAATTAAAATAAACACTCAATATATTCCATACTACATTGCTCATCCTTCCACTCTCCTACGGATTGTATATTCACACTACGTTGCTGACATTCCACTTAGCTATGGACTGATTAACATTTTCCTCACATTGTTGCACCTTGAGGGATTTAATTCCTCTTGGCAGTTGATAGATCTGGGATTCCGATGGAATCCTATGCTGGTGCCAGCACTGACAAAGTTCCATTCCCACTGTAGTCTGTTCCATCTGTATAACATGAGTTTCAAATGGATAGGGTTGGGTGCAAGTCTTGGCGATTTTGGAGACTAGATAGGGTTCTATGCTGGTTGCGGTCTGCCGCATCCATATGGCAGGTATTTCAGAGGGACGAGGGGAGGTGCGAATCTAGGTAAATTATAGCAGAATAGATGCCCCTAGGAGAGTGTTTTGAAGCACTTCCAACTAAAAATAAACAAAATTACAAATTAAATTAAAAAATTACAATTTCAGTAAGAATTCAGGAGGGAGGGGAAAACACGGACCTGGCACTGCAAGCGAGTCTTGACGACATCAAGGGGAGTGGTGACAGCGCTGGCGAGAGCCCCCGCCGCCCCGCCGGCGGTTACATGGACAAACAGACGCTCTTCACTGGCTTTCTCGGGGGAAGACATCCCCGACAATATCTTCTTGGCCGCCTCGTAGGTGGAAAAGTAGACAGCAGTGAAGGGCGCATTCATGACTACAGTGGTCCTGTAAGAGGCATAAAAAGCGCCCAGACCCTCCTCTCTTGCCATCCTCTTCATGCAATCCGCCACCCCAATGTAAGGGCTGCTCCTGAGCTGCAACCGTTGCTTGACCACGTCCATGGGGGTGAGCACCGCGTCGCTTGCAACTGTCGCCGCCACGCCAGCGGCGGCATGGGCGAGGGGGCGGTGGCCCGCAGCGTTGCCCCCCGAGCTTCTCCTTGCAAACTTCGTAAACGGAGAAGTAAACAGCATGGGCAGGTCCGGCCCCGAGCCCCATGGCAGCAATGCCCCTGTAAAACCCCAGCGGGCCTTCGGTCTTCATCATGGACATGAAAGTCCTGCCCACAGCCGTGTGCAGAGAACCCCCCTGTGGACGCCGCCACCTGCATACGGGTCTTCAAGGTGTCCACCGGGAACATGGCCATGTGCTCCGCCATTCCAGCCACTGAACCCGCCACCATGAATTGCCAGAAGCTCGGCCCCTCGAGTGACCGGCGAGGGGATTCGATCGGCGGCGGCGACGCCTCGTAGTAGGCCGCCGTTGAAGAAACCGGACGTCGAAAGCCGCCTTCTGCCATGGTAATGGTAAGGAAGGGTTTAGGGTTTCACAGGATTTCAGCGTTGCAGAGGGGAGGAGTCTCAGCAGCCATTCGCAGCGTAATCATCGAGTGTATGATTCGGCGTCAATTGACGGAGGCTTTGCATTGGGAGAGATAGTCGTCATCTTGACGTGAGATTTCCAATGGAGGTGGGAACCGACATTTTAAAATGTGGATTTTACCGTAAACGAAAAATAAATACACAATGTCCCTTCATCTTTTTAATGTTTGAATCAAAGAAATATCATTCTTCGTCGCTGTAATAGGGCGCACATATAAAACCTTCAGAAGTGTTACTGAAAGGCGAGATTTTTTGTTCATTCAGAATATTTTATGTTTTAGATTGAGGAATAATAAGGACGTTTCGATTGAAAAAAAAAAATAAGGACGTTATTTTATCATACATAGAAATACAGAATCTTCTATGATGGAACTTCATTTTTATCATACATAGAAATATAGAATTTTTTAAAATATTGAATCATATTGTTCATTGCACTAAATGATTGTTTACATTTCATGGTATACCACTACAAATCTATTTTAAACTTGTATGTATGAAAGCACTTACAGAGATCTAATTTTTTGAGGTGTAATTTTTTAAATCGTAAACTTAAGACATTTGATACATCTCTTGTTTGATAGATTCAGGTTTAAGTTGTAATTTTTTATTTTATAAGTTAACATGGATTTTTAAATTGCTTTTCATAAAAAAATTATTTTATTCAGGTTCTAGAGCACCTGGCTCCTCTTGATGCAATAAGATATAGATTTGTCAATAAAAAATTTATATAAAATAGTGCAATTTCCAAAACTAAATTGATGTATTGTCCATTTACTTGGCCCGCATATGCCACAATCTTATCATAATCTTACCATGCATATTCTCATTTGTTGTTTATACTCTTAAAAAAAGTATTGTTTTCCCCTCCCCCTCCTCCAATAACATATTATTGGAGCTTGGAGAGTACATTACAATAAAGAGAGATTTTCTTTCCCAAACTAAAAAACAAGTGGAAACAAATATACCAAACCTCCAACTAGAAACAAAAATGTAGCCTTGATTTTACATGGTTTAGTAAGCAAATATAGGTAATTTTATTGTGTATATTTACTAAATGTTAAAAAATCAAAAATATATATGTATAAAATATTTTTGATAGTGTAAAAAAATTTATTAAAAAATATTCATTTCAATTTATCTGATTATGTTTATTTTTATTTTTATTTTTATTTATACTAAGAGAATCTCCAACTTCAATGGAGCTAGTGTTTTTATATTTCACAACCATTGAGTTAATATAGATCTACATTGATGTTATATCTTTAGGATGGTAAGAAAGAAGTTATGATGTTATGTAGAATATTAAGCCATGTTAAAATATAAAATATAGTTTTTATTGAGTTAATATAGATCTACATTGATGTTATATCTTTGGGATGGTAAGAAAGAAGTTATGATGTTATGTAGAATATTAAGCCATGTTAAAATATAAAATATACTTTTCATTTGCAAGTTAATGTGCTTTAATTTAGCATCAATTTAATTTCATGTTATAAATTTTATAAAGTTTTTTCAATGTTTATAAAATACAATTTATTAAATTGTTTTTTAATTAAAAGTAAATTTTGAAATTTTACTCATTACATTTTCTCATTGGTCATATAATCAAAACTAAAAACATTTAATATGGACTTTTCTAAGAGCGTCGCATTGTTGCAATGAGAGTAGTGAGGTGCTTACAACCCAATATGGGGGAGACGTAACACGTAACATTGTGTAACGTTATGTAATATGGTGTTCCCATTAAAAAAAAATCGAATGATGTTGGTTTAAACAAAATATTAAATTATATTGATTTGATTTTAAACCTAAATATATCAAGAATCGAGAGGGATCGAATATCTTCAAGGGTAAATTTTTTCTTAATGTGTACAAAATTTAGGATTAAAAAAAATTACACTAAAGAAAAAATTGGATCCCTCTCTGTGCTCCGGTTTTAAGATTGGTCTATGCCAATTGATACAAAAATTGTTCACTTCTTATATAATATTTTGAAATTTTAATGTGACCAATTTTATATATTTTTATTTTAATGTTTGTAGAAAGAGAAATAATTATTTGAAGTAACGAGTTTTATAAACTTGTTCCTATATGATGTTTTGATTTTGATGTGTCCAATTTTATATATTTTTATTTTAATGTGTGTATAAAGAGAAATATTTAATTGATGTAACAACTTCTATAAACTTGTTATGTTCTTGTGATTTCTCAATTTCTATGTTCAAACTATAAGTTTTTTTTTTCAACGAAAAAAATGACCCATAACTTGATATTCCATCCATAATCAAAGTTACATATGTTCTTTTACAAAATGTCCCAAAGACACAGCTTTTTATAGATGGTGTATTCTAACAGAGCTAATGTATTCTAACAAAGCATAGACCTATCATTTCCAGCAAAAGACTGTTAATCATCTTTTAGCATACATAACTTTTCTAGGCAACAAACAGAAATTTATTACAAACCAAAAAAGAAACTAAAGAGAGGGAGTATAAATGGATTGTGCCCAGATAGCATAAGACGAAATCCCTGAATTCCTCGATAACTAACAATCCATATGGTAACATGACAGCTTCCTTTGATAGGCTAACTGCCAAAGCATTTGATTCCCTGAAAATATGTTTGATGGAGAGCTTGTTGAAGAATTCCATAAGCTTTTTTGTTCTGTCACACTAGTGATCCAACATAATGACCTATAGAGAAGAGAGACCCATTACCCAATCCAAGATAACTCGTGAGTCGCCATATACCTGCAACTCCAAAATGTTCTTCATCGCAACAAACTTTAAAAGCCCCCATAAGGCCAGCAGCTTCTCCCTTGTGTTCATGCCAAACCCACTACCCAATTTAAGAAGAAAGAAGTGATTCTCAGCAATGTGAAGAACCATCCCACCTCCACACCGATCCACATTGGAGGCTCCATCAAAAAGTCCATAAGGAAATCCTTCTTTAAAGGCAGAATCATTTAATACTCGTGGCCTTTTGAGAGGTTGTGGCTTGTAGAATTCTTTGAACAAACTGAAAGTTTTAAGACCAACTATAGTAGGAGGAAAAGAATAATTATCAAAGATCCCCAAATTTCTAGCCTCTAAATTCCCCATATCCAAAAGAAAGGCAACATTTGAACAGAGGAAATCTCTTAATCCAACAAATAGCATTTTCCCCCAATGAAGGGAGAGTCCACCTATGAGACAACTGAATCCTCTCCAACACTTTAGTCCAAACATTTTGCCAGAATGAGCATTTAACAAAGATTAACTCATTGTGGAATTGGTCCTTGCCATTAAAGATTAAGTGCTTCTCATGGTTATATCTAGAAAACAAAATTTTATCTTAGGGTAATCTTAACAAAAGAGGTTTTTATGGACCAAATTTATGTATCCTCTGCTGGCAGGTGGAGGAGAATATCTTCCATCTCTATGTTCAACCTATAAGTTACTTACTTTCTCATAGTATGTGGCATATTCACTTGTTAGTGCCATAGGGAGATTATATGTTCCACCATACTCTATTAGTTTTTAGGGTGGCATAAAGTAATTATAGATATGGATTAAGTTTATGGAAACTATGGATTTATTTGTTTTTTTAGATAAATTATTTTAATATGTGTTGAGTTCTTGTTAGATTATAGATCTTGATTTGACTAATTTTATCATTAACCAGATTAATGGAGAAAAAAAAGTTCCTACCTTGAAGTAATACCTACCCAACAATATTTTTTCAAAGCAGTTGTCTTATTGCACTGACTTGCATTCAATATTATTTTAACCTGGGGATTCACTAACGATTTTCCATGCATCCTCTAGGTTTCTTAGCCCCGCAATTCACTCGTGATTTCATGTGCATCCTTTAGGTTTCTTAGCCCTGTGATTCACTCACGATCTTGCGTGAACCCTTAAGGTTTCTCAATTGTTCCACCTTGGTCCCAATATTTAGTTTGCCTTTGCGGCACAACTTAGCGGTTTGCCCACCTTGGCAGCCAGAAAGAAGTGTAGTATCTCTAATAGGTAGAATTTACAGAGCTCCTCTCCTCTCCAGTGGTAGTATGAAATAGTTGTTTATGTATCTTCGGCATATATCAATGTGTGGGTGATTGTTCCTTTGGTTCTGCAGCATATAATGGAAAACTTGGTTGTTGTTGATTTATGCCAATACCTGTTGAGTGCATTTACAATAGCAGATGAAGGAGCTATGAAGGGATGGGAAAACCCCCCTCTTCACTTCGATATTTTCCCAACTGACACACGATAAATGGTACAACACTTAGGGTTATGGTTATTGTATTGCTTCTTGCATCCGTGTTACAGGGATATTACCAGAATTGTGACAAAGAAGGTTTCAAGCAGTCCATTTTTCCTACTAACAATCTCTTCACCATTTACTTTAGCCTTTTTTTTAGTGTTTCAGTTTACAACAGCATGGAATGTCTTTAGGCCTAGGTGTTTTCTATTTTTTTATTTTGTGGTAACTTTTTGTTTTCTTGTCCTCGTGTATTTTACTTCCTAGCATTTAAGTTATACATGTGTACCCCAGGAGTTGTCTGCCATTCTACACCTTCAAGTTAATTTTGTTCATACAATGTTTAACATGTTGTTTTACTAACCCTCACTAGTTGATGCCAAAAATGTATATCAAACTTGAGTATTATTTTGGCATAAGAGAATTGCTTTATTGTTATGGCAAGAAGGTAATTCGATAAATTTTTCCTTAATTTATGGAGCATTTGAAAATGGTTGCGATGCGATCTATTCCTAGTTTGATTGAAATGAATTGCAGCTCTACTAAAGATTGAAAAAATATTTGAGTTATAGGAAACTTATGGCCATTCTCTCTTCGTTGGTGAATTAGAGTTTCTATTATATTGATTGCTAGTAGTAAATCATTCGAGAATCAAGGACTGGAAATTCAACTCTCTATATATCTCTATATCAACACTTAACTAACAAAGAGAGGGTTGAATTTGCCTTTATTTATTCAATGGAGGATTAATCAAGGTCTACATTGATCTTTTAGGACCTTACATTCAAACCAATACCTTACCAGGTTGACCTTTCAAGGCCTTCACATGTATAACATAGGTAGGTAAATCCACCTTTGTATAGCTCAAGTAGGTGAGGTTATTGATTACACGAGAGAGATAGACTTTGCTATGTTCACTGAGCTATGTGTGCAAAGTTCTTGAAAGGTAAATTAACCTTTGCATAGCTTAAGTGGGTAAGGTAAGGTTATCACTAACCTGATACAGAGCGCAAGTGACCCTACCTTCCCTATGTTCACTAAATTGATCTTTATGTAGCTCAAGTAGGTAAGTTATCACTAACCCGAGACATAACACATATGACCTTACCTTGGCTATGTTCACTATGGTAAGTGAAAGTAGTCATATAAACTGAAAGTATTTGTTCCTTCAATCAACTAATAGGAACGTCTACCTTCCATCTAACTCAAGTAAGGTGGTGGTTTTGATTGTTTTTTTATCTACCATATGCTTCTCAAGGTATTTTTTAGGGTTTTGACCATCCCTAACTATTTGATTTGGTCCTCGGTCTATTTAGTTTGTAAAAATAGACAATCTACCTCGGTAATAGAAAATCTAGAAACATTCTTGTGATCAACAATAGTTTTGGAGCATTATAGATGGGAAGCGACAAATAATGTAGATGAACAAAAGCTAATGAGGATATAGACATGGAAACTCTTGCAATTATTAGTATGGTAATCACAAATGAAAGTATACCTACTTAACAAGATGCAAAGACTTCTTGAAAGGCTTGGATACAATGAAAGTTTTGTAGAAGACGTCCCTAATTAAACCAAGTTCTCTATTTGAGAAAATTGTATAGTTTGGAGGTGGTAGAATGTGATTCAATCACATATTATCTTACTAAACTCCAAAACATATGAGATCAATTTATTGTAGCAGGTGAAAAGACTGAGAGCAAGGATTTTGGTTGTACAAACCTTAATATCTTGTCTTAATCATTTCAAGTGTGTGTAACAAGTCTTAGCTTATCAACAGGAAGATTCCTTTATCATTTGAGGAGCTAGGAGGATTGTGTGTTTCAAATAATTACACTCTCAAACAATTATTGGATTTCTAATCTCTATTAGAGTTTACGAAGAAACCTCCTCTTAACCTATGCACAGTCCATATTTTGCTTTCTTATAATTATTTGGAGCTTTAACTCTTCGACTTGTTTTATGAAGTTTAATTTGAAGTTTTGAATTCTTCTTTGAGATTGGCAGACATGGTTCTTAATTCCTTATATATATATATATATATGGAGAGAGAGAGAGAGAGAGAGAGAGAGAGAGAGAGAGAGAGAGAGAGAGAGAGAGAGAGGGGGGACAATGGAGCTCGGAGCGAAGGACAAGTACGAATGTCCGAGGGTCAAAGTTTTCGGTTCTCATTTTTCGTAAGTACCTTCCCTCGCACTCACCATGTCACAACGCGATTTTCCCTTATCCCTTCATGTTCCCTTATTCTGCTCCTGTTCGGCTCCGTCCCTACCCGTCCTTCGTACCCCGCCACCTTATCACAGAAGGACGTAACCCCGCATTACGGATGACCCAGGGTTCATTATTCACATCATGGTAATAGACGAAGTAGATTATGATATTGACACACCTACCCCCCCCCATTTTTCTACACGGACAAGGAGGTATGCTACTCGGTAAAAGTAATGAAATCCCCGCTCCACCTCACTATGCCTACGTCAAAGTCCCCTTCTATTCACCCCTGTAACCCCTCTTCTTCCCCCCTCCCTGACCCGAGTTCTAAAGCTGTCTCCACGTCGCCTTCCCCATCTCATATCTCTGACCCATCATTAATAGTTCCATGTTCGCACAACCCTTGCAATAATGCTCAACAATACAGCTCGTTGTTATGCAAACGTCCGAAAAACAGAAGCATTAAACCAAGAAAAACCAGCCCTGAGTTAGTGGTAGGCAAGGATATTCGTCTTTCAGATTTACCGGATTATCTAAAATACGCCCTGGTTGGTCATTTCTGTGGTAAAATAACTGGTAAGGAAGCCCTCTATTCCTGGATGGAGCGTAATTGGCTTCCTACAATTGGATACATCCCGAATTTCCACATTCTACCACGCGGCTAGTTTCTCTTCAAAGTCCGCTCAGAACAGAATGCAGCTGATCTACTGAGCCAACAATGGAGTTGGGGACCTTCAGGATTAATTCTGAAAGTTTGGACAGTGGATTTCAATGCGACTAAAGAACCTCACAACTTACAACAAATTTGGGTCATCCTTCCTGGATTACCAATGGTTTTTTGGCAAGAGCCAATTCTGAGAGCAATTGGCAACAAATTAGGAAAATTCATTGCTCTGGAAGAAGATTGGAGTTCGAAAATGGACAGACGATGCACTCGCATTATTGTAGAATTGGATTTAAGGGATGGACTATCTGAGGATATCAAACTTGAAATGTGGGGGAGCACCTGGACGCAAAGGCTCGATAATTGGAAGATACCGTTCCGGTGTTTTAATTGCAGACAAGTCGGACATTTACAAAATGAATGCACAGCTCTAAAACAAGCCAGCTCGTCCATACCTCCATATAAGAAATCATGGGTTAGAAAAATAAAGCGGACAGATGTCGTTGCTGAAGCTCCTATGAAAGACCTGGAAGTTAACACGTCTGAGGCATGCAGGACAACAGATACACACCCAGAAGCTCCTTGGTTCAATTAGTGGATAATCAAATTTCGACATGCAAGGTGACAGCTCAAGCTCAACAGGACGTTGCATGCGAAAAGGTGGCAGCAGAAGCCGTCACTTTGGGAGATGAAGTGCTTCCCCTACTAAACAACTTTGAAGGAAGCTCCAGCTCGGATAATGACGTAGCGCAAAAAGGTATTCCCTCAAGTCCCGTTTCATTTCCTTATTTTCCCATAACGAATTCCGTTGCCCCTTCGGCGGAGCTCCACTCTGTCCCTGCTTCCTCCCAACATTCCCTGCCCCGCTCTCTCAGTCCTGTCACAACACTCTCATCCTCCCCAAAACGAAAATATGACCTCCGGTCCTACTCTACCACAAAACCCCTCGCAGCATCCACAGGTGGTATCGCTTTGGATCCACCTCCAAAAACCAAGGTAGGAAGAAGATCCCTTCTTACCAAAGCGCAATTACAAGCTATAATGATGTCAAAAATGGAAAACAAAGAACGATTGGTAGGGCTCTTAGAGTGGACAAAGCCCTTTCGAAGGATTGTTAATGCTAGCGCTCTCTTTAAATATAAGGGTTCTAGGGGGAAGGCCCAAACAACTCTCCCCCAAAAGGTTAGTAGAATTACAAAACCCGAAAATTCTTCTACTACAGGAAATGATGATGTAAGGCTTTAGAGCTACAGAGGTGATAAAAAACCTCTTTAAGGACTGGATTGTGGAAACTTTGGACACAGATGGTCACTCAGGGGGACTACTCATTGCATGGAGCCCGGACGTGAAGCTCCTCTCCACGGCCGTGTTCACTTCAGCCCTCAAAATGGAATTTGAAATTTCGGATCTAAACCAGCAGTTTTCCTTTCTAAATGTCTACGGTCCCTTCCATGACCGCAAATCCTTCTGGGACACCCTAGGTCTCTCAAGCGTGTTGAATACCCATAAGCTCATTCTCGCAAGCGACCTCAACCTAATTGTTGGTTCCGGAGAATTCTGGGGCAAGAATGCACGTTCGGACTCTCTAACCCCATTCTTCCTCAATTTGTTCGAAAAAAAATTCCCTAATAGATGTTCAGCCGGTCAAAATCACTCCAACTTGGAAGAACAACAGAGGAGGATATCAGGCAATCTCCAAGAGATTAGACAAATTTCTTATTTCGGAAGACCTTTTTCAACAAAGGCTTATTTTCCGCTCCTCTGTCGAGGTATGGGGTATGGGGTTCCTCTGACCATAGACCAATTTCTCTTTCCATCACTGTACCGGAAAAGAAGCCTCCAACCCCTTTCAGATTCAACCCCTCATGGTTAGAGCATGAAGACTTCTGCAAGCTCGTGAAGAACAATTGGTGCCCACTCACTCCCTCAACCTCTACCTCCTACATGAAACAGTTTGACTTAAATCTGTCGCGAATCAAAACCCTTGTAAAGGTATGGGGTAGGGAACGGGAGGAAAATGACCAACGGGATCTAAAGGAAACTGAATTCAAACTATTAGATCTGCGCAATTCTCAGCACAACGGAATTTTCTCCAGTGAACAATTACTAACCCTGAAATCGTTAGAAGATAAGAAGGCTTCTTTACTGGCAAAGGAAGAAGCTTTATGGAGATTGAAGAGCAGAGCACTATGGATAAAGGAGGGAGATACGAACACCAAGTTCTTTCACCGCTTTGCAGCTCACGGGAAGACTACCAACACCATTATAGAGGTCAAGGATGACAATGGAAATCTGGCTCAGAATTTTTTGGAAAAGACCAAAGCAACGAAGGCACACTTCAAAGCCAGATTCATGGCCCCTCCAGGATGCCCGATAGAAGAAATCCTAGAGGTAATTAATCTCTTCCCATCCCTAATCACAGATGAAATGAGATGTGATTTAGAAGAAGAAGTTAAAGTAGAAGAGATTCACATAGTTCTAAACTCCTTTCACAAAGGGAAGAGCCCCGGGCCGGATGGATTAATGGTTGAATTCTTCCTGGGGTTCTATGAACTGTTGAAAGATGACTTACTTAAGGTGGTCCAAGAATTTCAGAGCTCCGGTAAAATCTTGGGGTCTTTCAATTCTACCTTCATAACCCTGATCCCCAAAAAACAAAAAGGTGAAACCTTTGACAATTACAGACCCATTGCATGCTGCAACATGATTTACAAAATAATCTCCAAGGTCATAGCACAGCGTCTCAAACCTATCCTCAGCAAAACCATCACCGAAGAACAATTTGGATTCCTCTTTACTCGTCAAATACATGATGCAGTGTCTATTGCCCAGGAAGTCTTCCACAGTATCAACAAAAAGAAATTACCAGCTTTGGCTCTAAAACTAGACCTTTCCAAGGCCTATGATCGTGTCAATTGGACCTTCCTCCAGCTCCTGCTAATCCAGATTGGGATGCCTCTGCCAATGGTTGATTGGATAATGGGTTGCATTCATTCGACTTCCTACGCTGTACTGATCAATGGCTCCCCTTCTTCCTTCTTTCGTCCATCTTGAGGAATTCGATAGGGATGTCCTCTGTCCCCTTTCCTCTTCCTGCTTGTAGCAGATGCATTGAGCTGGATGTTACATAACGCCAGTACAGAGGGGTCCTTGAAAGGAATCAATGTTTCCACCTCAGTCATTTTGACCCACACCTTATTTGTCGATGATGTTCTACTATTTGGAGAAGGTACCCTGTGCACTTTCAATACCATTACAAAAATTCTGAACCTCTATAAAAAAGCCACAGGCATGGTAATTAATACAGGAAAATCCAGATTGGCCTACAACAATCTTTCAGATTATGTAAAGGCCTTTTTGACTCACTCTTCGCCCTTTCCCATTTCTCCTCTATCTGAGGGTCTGAAATATCTAGGATTCCCACTCAAACATGTTGATGTAATTGTAACTTCGGAATGTATTTCACCTATGTATATTGTATTCCTATAGAGATGTTATTATTCCTCTATACGGAAGTGTTTGTATTCCTATAGAGATGTTATTATTCCTCTATACGGAAGTGTCGTCATTTATATTGTAAGTGTCGTAACTTATACTTGATGGGTTATTAGACCACCCTATTGGGGGTCGGCCCTGTCAGCATTATGTTATGTGGTTAAGTTAAGGCCAACCTGGTAAAGGTTATTAGGCAAGTCAAGTCAAGTATAAATAGAGTGCGAGAGGCACTCTATTTGAGCATTCACTTTCTCACTCATACTCTCATTGGAGAGTGGCGCACTTGTGGAGGAGGAGAAGCTGCTGGTAGGAGGACTATCTCTTGTACTTGGGTTGTATCATTGCTCTATCTATCTCTGAGGAAGTTGCGGGGTTTTTCACCTTCTTGGTTTTCCTCGGTGAAACTCTGTGTCTCTTGTGTGCTTGCATTATTGTGTCCATGATTGATATGCTGTAGACATGTTGTAGATATGCTGTACATGTTGTTCTCTAAGTTAATATCTTAGATCAGATTGAAGTAAATTCTGAAAAATTAACATGGTATCAGAGCTAGCCTGAAAGAAGGCATGATATGGCATTTATGACACTTGTTGTACTTGCGAAGCTAGGGATTGATATAGCAAAAACCAGTCATCGTAGTACTTTCGCTATAAATACATTTCAACGAGGTTTTAGGATCTGAAAATCTTACAGGTCGAAGAAAAGATCCCCATGTACCTTGTGCCCAAAGGACAGCCTCTAATTCGTTGTACTTTGTGAGTTATGATATGTACAATCTAGGGTTTCTGCCTCTTCCAGATCCGAGTCATAAAAAGGTGACCCAGGAAAAAAAAAGTCATAACTTGGGCTAGGAAGCTCCAAATGAAATTTCGTAAAAAGTGACAGGTAGGGAACGGACTGTACTTTCACAGGCTGAAGGTTCAGTGGCCGAAAGTGAACCAATGACATGTGGCACTCCGTACAAGTTCACTCTCCTGTTTTATCCCATAAACAGGTCACGTTGCGACACTTGGCATAACTCTCTCTCAGAGAATCCAATTGAGGTCAGACCTATGGGGTTGGAAAGATGATAGGTCAGGATACCACAGGAAAAAAAATTTATACCCTGTGGATCGGAAAGTTCAGAGTTACACTAGAAACAATCAGGTGCATATTTATGTCAAAACAGAATTATTTTTGAGCACCTTCATTCATGGCTTCGGGAATTTAGGGTTTCAGAGAAAGTTGGAATTTTTGTAATCGGAGACCACGGCTGGATGCTACTCATCAAAATCGAAACTTAGAGACCAAGATCAGATTTTTTGGTTGGGAAGAAGGTCGGGCTTGATCAAACCCCAATTCGGGACTTTGATCGGAAAGATGGAAAATTAGGGCTTCTGCAAAAGTTGAAATTTTGGAAATATGTGACCACAACTGGAAGCTCCTCAGAAAAATAGAAGCTTAGAGCTTTGAATCAAACTTTTTGGTTGGGTGAAGCTCTAGGAAACTCAAACCCTAATTCAGGGTCCTCCCTAGTGAATCTGAAAAACTAAAAGGCAATTTTGAGGGGTGAAACTTTGCAGTTTTCAAATTCTGTGTATACCAGCTTGACCAGCTCAGAAAGGCGCATCTTTCTATCCTTTCAGAAGTTTGAAATTCAAAGTTTGAATTTTTAGGGTTTCTAGCTCGAGATCTAATTTCTGCAAATCAAGTGGATTGGGTTAATCCTAGAAGAGAATGGATTGGTCACCTGCATAAGGGAAGAAGTTCCTGTTTCAGAGGGAGATGAGGCTAAGGCCTTACATAAGAAGATTACAAGCAATCTCGACAGGTATGACTTATCCAGGTATGTTTCGAGATTTGTTCATGATTAAGTTTATGGTATGTTTGTCTTCATATTATTATGGTTAGTATAATCTTGATTAAAATTAGACTTGTCGTATCACCTTAATAAAATTATGAATGCATGATAGAAGATATTCATTGATTAGGGTGTTGATACTTATGATTGTACTAATGCATTATGGTGTTGTATGAAGTTTATGTTGTCCGCTAACATGAAAGGTACACCAAGAAAGACAAATCATGTTCTAGTTCAAGAACATATGATCATGGTGACATGAAGACAAAGATTCATCCATTG
Organism: Larix kaempferi; assembly: GCA_027924585.1. Lineage (NCBI taxonomy): Eukaryota > Viridiplantae > Streptophyta > Pinopsida > Pinales > Pinaceae > Larix > Larix kaempferi. The sequence continues at coordinate 10,461,673 of BSBM01000454.1, read as the reverse complement.
TCATGGATCACTTAGAAGGTATATTTACGAGGTATGTATAACTTGGTTCTATAATGGTTAACTTATGAGATATGCATGTTACTAGCACAAGTCATTGAAGAGAACAAGAAGACATCATGTGGGTATGTTAGACATAACTAGCTAACATACTAATCCAGGTATGTTTTTTTTTTTCCTATATCAAGTTAGAATCCTACCTTGTGATAGGATCTCTTATATAAGTATACATGGCATGATCGATAATGATTATTCATAGGTTTGAATAATCATGGGTGTATGTATATTATGTTTCTTACCTTAATTGATGATATGACTAACCAGAAGAGTCATGAAAGTATAGGTTTGAGTAATCACGGGTTTAGGCAGATTATGTTTCTTACTTTAATTTATGACATGACTAACCATAAGAGTCCTTGAATACTAATGCTTATTATTTATGTTTGAAATGATCATGACCATACATACTTAAGATTATTGTGTTTTGATAGTATTGAGAATATACTAATAAATGTATGATTATGTATGAGATCTCGAGGATATCACAATAATGATACTTGTAAGCATGCATAGTGATTGAGGATGGATATAAGTTCAAGGACAGGTAATACAGGAAGCAAAGATCAAGAGGGAGCACACTCCAGTAGTCTATGCAAGGATGCAGATATTCAGAGAGAGTCGACCACTTCTCACTATCCACATCAGAATGGAGTTGAAGAAAGGAAGCAAAGACTGAGAGGGAGTCAACCCAACAACAACTAACAAAGATAAGTATTTAAATTATCATTTCTTGTATATTTGATTAATATTGTTCAATGATGTATACACTTATGTTCCTATACTTAGGTTGTGTATTATGCATATTAGAAAAATTGCATTAATGAACAGTATACTACTAATATGCATCTGATCGGTAAGTGGCCTATGGCACTGTACAACATTCCATTGCTACTTATCTAGAATGAAACCTCTTTGCTGACATGTTGGGAGGTGCGCACACTCTTAACAATGTTCTGGTAGAGATTGGAAGGCATCTAGAAAGTTACAGGATATGGATGAATGTTGTATTGAAGCACTGGCTAAAATAATTGCATGAATGTATGACATATTTCTTTATGTGTAAGAATTTGTTCTGAAAACTATGAGATGTTTTCTAATCATGCAATTTAACTTGTTTTGTAGGAAAGATCGTATACCATCACCTACAAAAGAAGGACTACACCATTTGTTCAACAACAAAGTTATCTATTGAAGATATTGAAGTTACTAGGATTCGGGAAGAACGCCATGATCGAGGAGTACCAGTCAATCATGAAGAATGATGTATGGGATGCAGTCCCAAGACCTAAAGGGAAGTCTGTTGTGACTTCCAAGTGGATCTATAAGATCAAGCATGCTGCAGATGGTAGCATAGAAAAATACAAAGCGAGATTTGTAGCTCGTGGCTTCTCTCAGAAAGAGGGAATAGACTATGAAGAGACTTTTGCACCTGTAGCCAGATACATTTCCATCAGTACTTGCTCTGGCTACAGTGATGAAATGGAAGATACACCAGATGGATGTCAAGATAGCTTTCTTGAATGGTGTAGTCGAAGAGGAAGTGTATGGGGAGCAGCCACTCGGTTTTGAGACATATGATGGGGAGTCATATGTGTGCAGGTTGAAGAAAGCCTTGTATGGCTTGAAGCAAGCTCCTAGGACTTGGTATGGTAGGATAGACAACTTTCTATCCAGTTTGGGCTTTACCAAGAGTAAAGCGGATTCCAATCTTTACTACAAGGTTGAGGAAGGTAATCCTGTGATACTACTATTGTATATGATCTGTTTGCAATAAGTGAGGATGGGTTGATTGCCGACACCAAGAGGAAGCTTGCTGCCGAGTTTGAGATGAAGGACTTGGGGATGATGTACTATTTTCTAGGCATGGAGGTGTGGCAGAGTGCAGATAGAATCTTACTTGGACAAGGGAAGTATGCAATAGAGATCCTGAAGAGGTTTGGGATGATGGACTGCAAGGCCATGGCCACACCTATGGCATCGAACCTGAAGCTTCTGTGTGATGCTTCATCTGATCTGGTTGATGTCACGGTGTATCGTCAGATGATTGGGTCCTTGATGTACCTGACGAACACGAGACCAGATATTTGCTTTGCGGTGAACACATTGAGCCAGTTCCTGACGGATCCCAGAGGTGTTCACTTAGTTGCTATAAAGCATATTATGAGGTACCTGAAGGGTACAATTAACTATGGGCTCAAGTATGATGCGAATCAAAAGTTTAACCTGCAGGGTTATGTTGATTCGGACTGGGCAGGCAGTGCTGCAGATAGGAAGAGCACATCTGGGTGCTGCTTCAGTATGGGATCAGGTGTGATCTCTTGGTTTAGCAAGAAGCAGTCCTACGTAGCATTGAGTACAGCCGAGGCAGAGTATGTTGCAGCTTGTTAGGCTAGTTGTGTGGGAGTATGGCTGAGGAAGCTATTGTCAGAGTTATTTGATCTCTTGTTGGATGCTACTGGTATCTTTTGTGACAACCAAAGTTGTGTGAAGCTGTCTAAGAACCCGGTGTTCCATGACAAGTCGAAACACATTGAGATCAAATATCACTATATTAGGGATATGGTGCAAAAAGAGCAGTGAAGCTCCTGTATGTTGAGATGGATGAGCAGGTTGCAGATGTGCTGACGAAACCACTAGTCAGAGTGAAGTTTGAGTACTTCAGAGAGAGGCTTGGTGTTCTTCAGATTGATGACACTTCGAGGAAGAAGTGATGGACACATTTGCTGGAAGCCATTCCAAGCATGGTGAGAGGAGGATCCTTCCCATGGCTGTGGATGTAAGCACTGGATGATGAGCATCAAGACGATGCTCCAGTTACTGCTCTGTATATGCATCATGTTGGATGCTTGGACCATGTATCTGTATATGTATCAGGTGGATACATTGTATGATCAGGTAGATCATTTATGTTGATATATATCACGTGGATACATTATATGACCAGGTGGATCATTTATATGTACATGTATCAGGTGGATACATTGTATGATTAGGTGGATCATGTATGATGATATGTATCAAGTAGATACTTGGTATGCATCAGGTGGATGCATTGTATGATCAGGATGATCATGGATGACCATGGATGACGAGCTTCAGGATGTTGCTCCAGATGACATGCATCAAGACGATTCAGTGACGATGATGAGGATGATCATATGTGATGAGTATCAGGATGATGCTCCAGATGACATGCATCAGGACGATGCAGTGATGATGATCAGGATGATCATGTACATCAGGATGATGTATGGTGAGTATCAAGTTGATACTCTTTGGCCGTGGACAGGTTGTGCAAGGGTAGCATGTAATAAGTCCTGGAGATTTGGACAAGATGAAAAAGGCCTCAGATGCTATTTAGAGATCTTGCTTGGCAAGACACTCTTTTAAGGTTTTGTGACAATCACATGCAAAATATCCTTGGAGATCCGATAGGTTGAGCTGTGTGCTCGTAAAAGACCTGGGATGCTCTTTCGAGGTTTTGTTGACACACGTAATAAGTCCTAAGGATTCCACAGTATGGCCAGTGATGATGAAGACCTGCAGGTGGCGGGCCTACATCCAGTATGAAAAAGGACTGGATCTGTAGAACTTCCTATGACGAGTAGTTCAGAGATTGATTGAGATAGCAGCAGCAGTGATGATGACGATGATTCGATGTCGATGATCCAGTGATGATGATCCAAAGAAGAAGACTTGTGCTAGAAGACCAGTGTCGATAAATACCTTCCTAGTTAAGAGGGAGTGTTGATGTAATTGTAACTTCGGAATGTATTTCACCTATGTATATTGTATTCCTATAGAGATGTTATTATTCCTCTATACATAAGTGTTTGTATTCCTATAGAGATGTTATTATTCCTCTATACGAAAGTGTTGTCATTTATATTGTAAGTGTCATAACTTATACTTGATGGATTATTAGACCACCTTGATGGGGTCGGCCCTGTATGAGTCATGTGGGTAAAAGGGTTATTAGACCACCCTATTGGGGGTCGGCCCTGTCAGCATTATGTTATGTGGTTAAGTTAAGGTCGACCTAGTAAAGGTTATTAGGCAAGTCAAGTCAAGTATAAATAGAGTGCGGGAGGCACGCTATTTGAGCATTCATTTTCTCACTCATACTCTCATTGGAGAGTGGCGCACTTGTGGAGGAGGAGAAGTTGCTGCTAGGAGGACTATCTCTTGTACTTGGGTTGTATCATTGCTCTATCTATCTCTGAGGAAGTTGCGGGGTTTTTCACCTTCTTGGTTTTCCCTGGTGAAACTTGGTGTCTCTTGTGTGCTTGCATTATTGTGTCCATGATTGATATGCTGTAGATATGTTGTAGATATGCTGTACATGTTGTTCTCTCAGTTAAGATCCTAGATCAGATTGAAGTAAATTCTGGAAAATTAACAAAACCCAATGCATATGCGTTTCAGGACTGGCTATGGCTTTATAAAAAAATTGAAGGTAGAATCTCCTTATGGGAAAATCGTTTCCTCTCTTGAGGAGGAAGGCGTATCCTTCTGAAATCGGTCCTTCAAAGCATCCCGGTCTATTGGGCCTCGATAGCTTACATTCCAAAGGGCATCCTAGTCAAGATCAGGAAAAAGAGTTTCTCCTTTCTTTGGACAACCAGTAAGCAAAAAGAAGGAATTCCGTTGGTCACCTGGACAACCATTTCCAAACCCAAGTCTATGGGTGGGTGGGGGGTCAAAAACCCTGATCTCTTCTGCAAATCTCTAGCTGCGAAAAAACTATGGAGATTAACAGAATCTCCAAGCTCACTTTGGGGAAGAACCCTTCTCTCCAAATATTGTCACCCACTTACCATCACATAATGGTTCAGGCAACCAAACAAAAGCTTTAAGAACTGCTCCATAGGTTGGAAGGCACTGGTGCTAGCCTTCCCATTAATTGGAAATTGGGTGGCCTGGAAAATAAGAGATGGGAAATGTGTTCGAACTGGAGAGGATCCTTGGGCCGGGGCAGGTGAACACTTTAGATTGTCTGCTGACCTCCTTAGAAATCTGAATTCCAAGAATATCTACACTCTATACAATGCTTACAATCATGTACACAAGAGTTTTTGCAGAGGAGAGTGGAAATCCGCCACACATCTGGGTTCGGGAGGAGTTCAAGAAGAAGAATGGACCCGGTACATCAACCTCCTAAAAAAAGATTTCATCTTCCTCAAAGAAGGTGAGCCAGACAAGTTAGTCTGGACCAAGAACAATAAGGATGGAGCTTTCTCTGCTAAGATAGGGTATGAAGCTGCTACAGACACAGTGGCAAGGGAGGACTTACGACCTTGGTGGAAAAAAACATGGAAAATCGCAGCCCCTCCAAAGTCCAGCATCACACTCTGGCTGGCCTTGAGCAATAAACTGCTCACTTGGGACAATCTATAGAAAAGAGGTTTTCAAGGTCAACGTAGATGTGTCCTTTGCAACTTGGCTGAGGACTCAATCTCACATATATTTTGCCATTGCTCTTATGCAGATTACGTATGGAGGACTTCAACCGAGAATATCAACTTTGCATCATACCTACAACAGGAATCAGTGGAAAAAAATGTTATGGACTGGTGGAACGATCACAGGGTATGTCTGTTCCAAGCCTTTCCTGCACTTTTCATTTTTACGATTTGGGAAGCCAGAAACAAGTTGATTTTTCAAGACACCCTCATTCCTCCTTATATCTCTGTACTGATTCTAATGCAGAAAACAAGAGAATATAAAACACAACCTTCAGAAAAATCTCCAAGAGTTGTGGTGCTCCCCTCCATCAACAAAGATATCCCTGGGCCTTCTTTGATGGAGCTAGTTAAGGATCCCCCTCCTTCGGAGGTGCTGGTGGAATTATCCATTTTTCAAATGTTAAGAAATGGCATATAAAGTTTGCGCTAGGACAAGCTTCCAATAGCAAAGTAGAATTAGTAGCTTTATGGGCTACTTTGACGGTTGCAGTAGAGAATCAGATAAAGCAGATTCAACTTTTCGGAGACTTGAAAATGACCATTGACTGGGTAAATGGAAAAATCCAAATAAATGCACCTCATCTTCAACATCTCCTTCATGCGATCAGAGCTCTAATCTCTAATTTTGATCATATCCAGTTCTCGCATGTTTATCGGGAATTGAACTCTGAAGCAGACTACCTATCCAAGCTGGCGCTTGCATTACCTCCTGGAAGACTTGAGGTAACAGGCATTCATAACAATCAACTAGCTTTCAATCAGTTGATAGATATCTAGGTCCAGGTAGCGCCTTAAGGGCAGTAAGAAACACTGGGGAAGACAAGCATTTTGAATTTTTGTATGTAGCCTTAATGGCAATCAGACCTATGAACTTACAAACAGTATTGTAATACGTTTTGACATTTTGATATATAATGAAGATAGTCCATGATCACTTTTTATTTAAAAGTGATGGATATTTTCCTATTGGAATATATATATATATATATATATATATATATATATATATATATATATATATATATTACACGCGCGCACACACACACAATATGTTGATATACGAGGCCTCTCAGTATGTTCAACCATCTAAATAAAATAGTATTAATAGATTCCGGTCTATTGAGTCTCCCAAATAAAATCAAATACTCCTTGAATTTCAATGGTGATTAGTACTCGATTTGCTTTTGGACCCTTGGCAAATCAATGTCCCAATCAACCAATTATGTGACTTTCTTTTGCTTAACAAATATATTTTCCATGGGAGTTTAATGCTCATGGAGAGGCAGGTTGCCCCAGTTAGAGTTTTTTGTAGGACAATATGAAACAACTGTTGATTAAGTTGTCATTGATGCCAACAGTGCCTGGTCATTGATGCCAATAGTTGAGTCTTGATGCCCATTGTGGAGCCCCTGAGGGTTAGTGTTTGGTTTGTGGTTGTCTATGTCAAGAGGAGACCTTTTGACTTTGTCCAAGACCAAGCTTGAAGCCCTTGGAGGCTTATGGACATTGACAAAAGCCCCAATTACCCATTGACTTTGTTAAGTACCCCTAAGCCATTTCTTGGTCCCTCTTGAGTTCGTTGTGTTGATGGTATCCTTCCTTTTTGCAGTGGTCTTAACTTTAGTATCCTAGCCTAGTACCCTAATTCTAAACCTTTTGTCATCCTAGCCCTAACATCCCTAAACTACAAGTCCTAAAAACTAAATCTAAACTTAAACTTAAGCTTAAGCCCTAATTAAATATTAATAAAAATCATTAAATCAAAAGAATTTTAATTTAATAAAAGTTTTTTAATTAAAATTAAATTTGAATTTAAAAAGAATTTAATAATTAAATAATTAATAAAGCATTAAGTAAAGGATTGTTAGAAGGTTTATTAAAAAATTTGAATTATATAGCATGTTTTTAATAATTAACAAGTACAATAGCTGCATAGCAGCTAGTCCCTGCTTTGGGACTATGTTTTTTGTTTTATTGACCTATGAATATAATCAAATGTTTATAAAATAAAATAATAGAAGAGAAACAAATTAACATACAAAATTTCTATAAACTTTTGTTGGGCAATGTACATTTTTTAGTTGAAAATTAACATAGTGAACAAATTTTTGTGCAATAATACTTTCTTTTTACAAATCCTTTTAAAAAATCTAATATAATTTTTTTTTAAAGCAACATATACTATCATTTCTAATTTATTCTCTTCAAATTTATGTGCTTCTTTGTGATTAAACGTTTTTTTGGTGGTTACATAAAGTTAAAATGTGTTATTTGTGCTCATAGTTTAATAGCAAATAAATTTAATTATCAAAATATTTAATATATTTATAAAAATATTGTAAAAAATAAATATTTTAAATCTACATTGCAGCAGGGATAATAATGGTAATTTATTGTGTTTATGTGTACTATATAGTTTTGAGTTTTTATCATGTGAATGTATCCCACAACATATCATAAGAAAGTAATTTTAATCTTCAATTCTCTTAATATTACAAGATAACAAATTCTATATAACAATATCTTATAAATATAATACAATGTCCTATAAATATAATATTTTATATTTACATAAGAATATTATTATCTAAAAAAGCTAGTTGATATGAAACTTCATATAAATCTAATATCACATAAATGATTTACTTACACTATTAATATATTTAACCTATGCTATCATTTTTGGCAAAATGCTTTGAACATGTTGTGTTTGCCATTTATTGGGCTGCGACAGCAATAAACGATTCGTTTGCACGTACAATACCGAATATTAACGCAAATGGAGCAAAATTTAATGTGAACGGAGCGAAAAAAATTGATTGGGAACTAATTTCGTGCATTAATGTAGCAGGATTATGACATTACTTTTTATCCGGTGCATTCTATATATATATTGACCCCGGGCCATGGCATTCATAATACACATTTCATTTTATCCATCATCGTCAGTCGATAATGATAAAAATTATGATCCGTGCAAGAGTAGGATTGGACAAGTGAGATGTTATCATTGCAATATTCTCTATGTTTTTAGTTAGCATTAAATGAAAGTCACATATTTGGTACAAGTGGCAAATCTAGAATTTTTTTCAATTTTGATTTTTTGATTTTATTTTTTATTTAACAAAAGTCACATCTAGACAAGGCATATTTGTCAAATCAGATCTTAAAGCCAATCAAAAAATAGAAATTATGCAATAAGCCAATAAAAAAATAGAAATTATGCAATAAGCCAATCAAAAAATAGAAATTATGTAATATTAAAAATTTAAATTATAATTTTATTTGTTTCAAAAATCAATTTAATAATTAAAATTCATAAAACATTAGGTAACTATATAAAAATTTAAAATGAAAATTTGGAAATTAATGAAAAGTTGAATGCAAACTGATTGCTATAATCCCTACCTTGGCAGGGAATAATAAAATACAATAAAAGAATTTAAAAAAATTATATAATAAAAGATCTTAAGATTCTAAATTAAATTTGGAAGGGGGACAAAGAAAAAGTACTTTAATATTTTAATAGTAAAACTTACTTTTAAAAGCACATTTTAAAATACTAATAATTAAATAAAATACATTAAATAAAAATTAAAGAAAATAATTAGTACTAAATTTTGGAATCAAATTCCAAGTAACCTTTTTTTTAAATGGTAAGGTTGGTCCCTTTAAGTTTTAAAAACTTTTTAAAATAATTCAAATGTTACACCTACAAGTCGGCCCTTAATTCAAGGACATGTAAATGCTGAAAGAATATATAACCTCTAACAAAAACATCCATCGAAGAAAAAGAAATGAGCTCGCTTGACTGGGAAAACTCGGGTGGATTGTGGAGAAGGAGCAGTCAATGAAATTTCCACAGCAGAGAATATTTTTTTTGTCTTTTCTTCTTCTAAATCTCAGGTGCATTTGTGGAGGTTTTTGGTGGAGTTACATAACAACAACAACATCTTTATACAGTCCACGTTTTGATACAAACAGTCCACAAGGGTCTCGGTGGTGACTGTTGCAGCAGAAGAGTGTGCTCTAACTCTTGGTCTGAGGAATTTTGGTGGCAGCTTTCACATAAGTCTATTTTGCAATTTTTGAAGAGTGAACAGTCCTAGCAGTTCTGGCTTGAAATCAAGCTCCTTACAGTGATTTGAAGTATGTACACAGTCTGAGGTTGTCTACAGTAATAAGGTATGTATAAAAGATTATGAACAGTACAAGTATATATATATTTGAATGTACAATGAATGTATAGTGAGTGTACAGTGATGTGTGAGCAAGTGATGAACAATGTATACAGTGAACAATATTGACTACAGTGGTATATATATATATATGCTATAAAGTGATGAAGCACTCGTATGATCTATGACTCATACGTTATGATGAACATGTATGCTATGGTGTGTTGATACATTCCTATACACTTGGTAACAACGATGATGATGATGCTACTTGATGATCCACTATGATGATGCATGCCTTGTGTTCAGTGAAAGCAAAGCATAATTACTTGTTCAGTGAGTGTGTATGATGTGATGTGCATAAACTATGTGTAGCAGTGAAATGACATATCAATATACAGTGATGAGTTGGCAATGATCAAAGAGCAGAGATTATCAGCAGCAGGTTTAGTGGTTGGTTTGACAGGTCCACAGGTTCAGTCGTCTTTTTCTTCAAGGCGGTAGGGTGGTGCTAGGGCTCACAATTTTGTGAGTTGAGTTGTTGTAGCAGCTTGTAAGTTGCAGCTGATGAAGCCTAGGGGGTTGTAGCCCCTTCCAGTTGTAGCTGGAGAAGTTGTATTAAATTTGTTACCCCAGTTGTTGCTGGGTCAAATTTTATCATAAAAGGCTTCCGTGGTTTTACCCCCAGGACTTGGGTTTCCATGTAAAAATCTTGTGTACTGCGCATCTTGTTATTTTTCATGAATGTTGATGATATGTTGCTATGATTAGTGATTAGAAACTTGCTCTTGATTAAAATTTTATAATTATTGGCAAATACTAATTCACCCCCTTCTCAGTATTTCAACAATTGGTATCAGAGCGGGTTCCTTCAAGAATAGTCTAATCACTGGAAGGAAATTATGGGCAAGTTTGCCAAGCACAGTAAAAATTGAATACCCATGTTTGATGGGACGGGCTATACCTTTTGGAGTATACGAATGAAATATTTTCTCCTAGCTCAAGGAGTACAAGTATGGCAAATAGTTGAAAATGGATACAAAGTACCAACACCCCCACCAACAAATCCAGCTGACTCAGCTCATTATGATATGAATTCAAAAGCCACAAACCATATTTCGAGTGCATTGGATGAATCAGTCTTTGTCAAAGTCATGCATTGTACTTCTGCTAAGGAAATGTGGGACAAGCTCAAGACCATCTACGAAGGTGACAAAAAGGTCAAAGAAGCCAAACTCCAAACCTACAGAGGACAATTCGAACATCTAAAGATGAAGGATGACGAGGACATTGCAACCTATTTTCTTCGAATTGATGAACTTGTAAATACTATCAGAGGCCTGGGTGAAAAGATTGAAGAATCAGTTGTTGTTCAAAAGATACTAAGAATGCTTCCCAACAGATTCAATCCTAAAATCTCAGCCTTGGAAGAAAGGACTGACTTAGATACCATGACAATAGACCAGCTACACGGGACACTTGTGGCTTATGAAATGAGATTAGAAGATGAAGACTCACCTAGAAAAGAAGCAGCCTTTAAAGTTTCCTCCAAGCAAGCAATGAAAGACAAAAAAGCCAAGAAGGACAATTAAAAAATAAAATTCAAATCAAAGACAACATACCACTTCAACTGCAATGATGATTCAGATGACGAGGAGACAACAAACTTCGTAAGAAAGCTCAAAAGAGGCACAGGTAAGTACAAAGGTAAGTTACCTCTTAAGTGTTTCTCATGCGGTAAAATAGGTCACTTTGCTTCAAAATGTCCCTATGCAAAAGACTCTGATAGTGATGACAGTTTCAAGAAACATAAGAAATACAGGAACTTCACAGGAAAGAAAAATGGAAGGTTTGCAAAGAAGAAAAGTCTCCACTCTAAAAGAAACACCAGCTCATCAGATGAAGATTCTGACAGTGACTCAGATAATGATAGTGATTCGGACAACAGTAGTGATAACGAATCAAAAAGGGTACTCGTCATGGCTATTGATTCAAAAGATTCAAATGACATCTCTGAAAACAAAGAAGAATTTGATTCAGAAGGTGAAGTAGACCTTGAGGAAGAATTGATAAGTTCTTTGAAAGAGCTGAGAAGAGAAAGGAAAAAGAATAAACTACTTAAAGGGGAGATACATGAGTTACAAGAAAGACCTCAAATATCTGAAGAAGCAGATCAACTCATTCAAAGTCTAACTATTCAATTAGAAGAAGCTAAAAGAATTCAAGAGAATCTAAAAAAACAACTGAAGAAAGTATGAATGAAAGTGAGAGACTAATGGGGGAGATAGTGACTCTAAGAACTCAACTACAAAAGAAAAATGTGAGTCAAGGCTATGACAACAGTTCCAAGATACTTGATCAGATCATCAGTAATCAAAAGCCATACCTTGACGGAATAGGTCTTGGTTATAAGAAGCATAATGATGAAGGTTCAAGTTCCAAGACAGTTGAAGATAAACCAAAAGTTATCAAGGACCCTGTCATCCAGGAAGTACCCATATATCATCCAAAACAACAACCGAAATGGACTCCAGTTGAAAATCGAAGTTTCAAATGGGCAACACCTCCAAGAAGACCATTTGTTCCCAGGTATGAATATCCGTCTTATGGTTATTGTTTTTCTTGCAGAATATTTGGACATAAAGCTATGAATTGTTTAAAAGGAAGATATGTAGAAAACAGAAACATGTATGAAAATTCTAGATGGCAACGAAACAACAACAGTTTTTCTCCTTTGGATTCTGAATTCAAATGCCAGAAATGTAACAACTTCGGGCATACAGCCAGGAATTGCAGAATGACAGTCCCTACTACAGGCATTAAACAGGTATCAACCAATCAAACGGGTGACCAACGAAAAGTATAGATAAGACAAAAGAATAATCTGAATATTCATGAATGTGGGATAACTCTTCAAGCTCAAGCTCAAACCGGTAGCAGCAAATGGTATGTTGACAGTGGTTGTTCTAGGCATATGACAGGTAACAAAGGTGCTTTCATTTTTCTTGAAAAAGATAAAGGATATGTCTCTTTTGGAAATAACAAATCAACAAAAGTTGTTGGAAAAGGTACAGTAAATCTTGGCGGCAAAGATACAGTAGCAGAAAATGTGTTTTTGTGGACAGTATGCAGCATAATTTGTTGAGTGTCAGCCAAATGCGTGATCAGGGACATGAACTTACATTCAACTCAAAGACCTGCAAGATAAGAAAAGAAGGATCAGGAAAGTTAGTGGCTACAGCTACCAGGACTCCAAACAACATATATGTTCTGGACAAGATCAAGGAAGAGAAATGTCACCTGAGAAAAGAAGATGAGAATTGGTTATGGCATAGAAGAATGGGACACGTACATTCTGATAATCTGGTCAATATCAGCAAGAAGCAATCTGTAAGGAACATGCCATAGATTACAAAGCCTTCTGACACTATCTTCAAGCATTGTCAGCATGGGAAACTTACGAAAGCCAATTTCAAGACAAAAGAATACTCTTCTACAAAACCCTTAGAGCTTGTCCACACTGATCTATGTGGGCCAACCAAGAATAAAATATTGGATGGTGAAGAATACTTCATGCTGCTCATTGGTGACTACTCCAGGATGACATGGGTATGCCTTCTTAATAGCAAATTATAAGCCTTTGAATGCTTCAAGATCTTTAAAGAACAGGTTGAAAATGAAATAGGTAAACGAATCAAGTGTCTTTGATCCGATAATGGTGGAGAATTTACATCAAATGAATTTTATCAGTACTATGAAGAAAATGGTATAAAAAGACAATTTTCAGTTGCCAGAACACCTCAGCAGAATGGAGTAGCAGAAAGGAAGAACAGATCAATGTTAGAAATGGCCAAAACTATGTTGAATGAAGCTAAGCTAAGCGAAATTTTTTGGGCTCAGGCAGTACATACAACAGTCCACATTATGAACAGAGGATTGCTTAGAAGAAACAGTGATAAAACTCCTTATGAGCTATGGACAGGAAGAACAACTAATGTTCAACACTTCAGAGTGTTTGGAAGTAGGTGCTACACTAGAAGAGATGATAAGAAGATTATAAAATTTGAATCTCGTGTAGACGAAGGAATATTTGTTGGGTACTCATCCACAAGAAAGGCCTACAAGTGTTACAACCTGAGATTAGGTAAGATAGTGGAAAGCATCAATGTAAAGATTGATGAATCGAGCTTGCAAAAATGTCAGGAAGACTCAGAAGATCTTGATGATAAAGAAAAAGAAGATGAAGAAGATGATGACGATGATGAAGTAGTAGTAGTAGAAGAAGAAGAACATCGAAAAATTCAGCCAAAAGGAACACAGGAACAACAAGTATAGGATCAACAACAAGAACAACACAACTCTCCTAAGCATTGGTATCAAAAGAATCATCCACAAGAATTGATCATTGATGACAAAAATGTCGGCATAGAAACCAGAAAAGAAAGAAGACAAGTCCGAAGACCATAACAAGTATATTTGTCACTACTATCTACAGTTGAGCCGAGTAACTTTGCGGAAGCTAGTATAGATGAACATTGGGTCAAAGCCATGGGAGAAGAACTTGATCAAATCGAGAAAAATGAAACATGGGAACTTGTTCCTAGATCCAAGGACAAAAATGTGATTGGCACAAAATGGATTTTCAGAAATAAGCTGAATGAAGATGGACAGGTAATCAGAAACAAGCCAAGATTGGTTTGCAAAGGATATGCTCAAATCGAAGGGATATATTTTGAAGAAACATTTGCTCCTGTAGCCTGAATGGAAGTTATAAGAATGATATTGGCCTATGCTTGTGCTAAAAACATTAAAGTGCATCAAATGGATGTCAAATCAGCATTTTTGAATGGCAAACTAGAGGAAGAAGTCTACATTGAACAACCAGAAGGATTCCAACTATCAACAAACAAGGATTATGTGTGCAGATTAAAAAGGGCTCTATATGGTTTAAAGCAAGATCCTAGAGCTTGGTACTCTAGATTGGACAGCTACTTGCAGAAACAAGGCTTCAAAAGGGGAACTGTATACAACAATATGTATATCAAGATTGACCATGACATCATACTTATTATTGAAGTGTATGATGATGATATTATCTTTGGTAGTGATGATGATACTCTGAGCCAACAATTTGCCAAGGTTATGCAGAATGAATTTGAGATGTCGCTACTTGGTGAATTGACCTTCTTCTTGGGACTTCAGATATCACAATGTGAAGAAGGCATCTTCATCTCTCAAACCAAGTACATTAAGGAAATGTTGAAGAGGTTCAAGATGGAAGATTGTAAACTTGTGAGCACTCCTATGACTTCTAGCTGCAAGTTAAGCAAAGACGATGCATCAAAAACTATACAGGTCAATGATTGGAAGCCTATTGTATGTGACAGCTTCAAGGCCAGATGTGATGCAAGCTATTGAACAAGTTGCAAGATTTCAAGCAGCTCCGAAGGAAACTCATGTTATTACAGCCAAAATAATCTTCAGATATCTTAAAGGAACTATGGACTTTGGATTATGGTATTCAAAAGGAAATGAGTTGGACTTATTAGATTACTCAGACGCCGATTAGGCAGGATGTGTGGATGACAGAAGAAGCACAAGTGGTGCAACATTTTTCGTAGGAAACTGTCTGGTATCATGGTCCAACAAAAAGCAATCCTCAGTATCCTTGTCAACAGCAGAAGCAGAATATATAGCGGCAGCAACATGTTGTACTCAGATCCTTTGGATGAAACAGAATTTGCAAGACATGCAAGTAACATATGATGAGCCGATTCCAATTCTATGTGGCAACACAAGTGCCATTAGCATCTCCAAGAATCTGGTAATGCACTCCAAGACAAAGCACATCCCTATCAAATATCACTTTCTTTGTGAACAGGTCACAAAAAAGCACATCAAGTTGGAATATATTGGGACATTGGAGAAAATAGCAAATATATTCACCAAGCCACTTCCTAAAGGGACATTTGAGTACCTCCGAGAAAAATTGGGGGTCATTCCTTCTTCCCAGTAAATTGATTCTTCTTCTTCATGCAGAAGTGCCTAGTGTTTGGGAGAGCATGTTCTGAGGGGGAGCGTTAATTTGAGCTAGTACCCTTTGCCATTGATGCCAAAGGGGGAGAGAAGTTGTGAATAGGGGGAGCCTGTTCTCAGGGGGATCCGGAGTGTTGTCATCAATGACAAAGTGGGAGATTGTTGATTAAGTTGTCATGGATGCCAATAGTGCCTGGTCATTGATGCCAATAGTTGAGTCTTGATGCCCCTTGTGGACCCCTTGAGGGTTAGTGTTTGGTTTGTGCTTGTTTGTGTCAAGAGGAGACCTTTTAACTTTGTCCAAGCCCAAGCTTGAAGCCCTTGGAGGCCTATGGACATCGGCAAAAGCCTCGATTACCCACTGACTTTGTTAAGTACCCCTAAACCGTTTCTTGGTCCCTCTTGAGTTCGTTGTGTTGATGGTATCCTTCCTTTTTGCAGTGGTCCTAACTTTAGTATCCTAGCCTAGCACCCTAATTCGAAACCTTTTGTCATCCTATCCCTAACATCCCTAAACTACAAGTCTTAAAAACTAAGTCTAAACTTAAACTTAAGCTTAAGTCCTAATTAAATATTAATAAAAATAATTAAATCAAAATAATTTTAATTTAATAAATTTTTTTTTAATTAAAATTAAATTTGAATTTAAAAAGAATTTAATAATTTAATAATTAATAAAGCATTAATAAAATAAAACAATTTTAAAAAATTATATAATAAAAAATCTTAAAATTCTAAATTAAATTTGGAAGGGGGACAAAGAAAAAGTACTTTAGTATTTTAATAGTAAAACTTACTTTTAAAAGCACATTTTAAAATACTAATAATTAAATAAAATATATTAAATAAAAATTAAAGGAAATAATTAGTACTAAATTTTGGAATCAAATTCCAAGTAACCTTTTTTTTTAAATGGTAAGGTCGGCCACTTTAAGTTTTAAAAACTTTTAAAAATAATTCAAATGTTACACCTACAAGTCGGCCCTTAATTCAAGGAGATTTAAATGTTGAAAGAATATATAACCTCTAACAAAAACATCCATCCAAGAAAAAGAAATGAGCTCGCTTGACTGGGAAAACTCGGGTGGACTGTGGAGAAGGAGTAGTTAACGAAATTTCCACAGCAGATAATATTTTTTTTTGTCCTTTCTTCTTCTAAATCTCGGGTGCATTTGTGGAGGTTTTCGGTGGAGATACATAACATCAACAACATCTTTATACAGTCCATGTTTTGATACAAACAGTCCACAAGGGTCTCGGTGGTGACTGTTGCAGCAGAAGAGTGTGCTCTAACTCTTGGTATGAGGAATTTTGGTGGCAGCTTTCACATAAGTTTGTTTTTGCAATTTTTGAAGAGTGAACAGTCTTAGCAGTTCTTGTTTGAAATCAAGCTCCTTACAGTGATTTGAAGTATGTACACAGTCTGAGGTTGTCTACAGTAATAAGGTATGTATAAAAGATTATGAATAGTAAAAGTATATATATATTTGAATGTACAGTGAATGTACATTGAGTGTATAGTGATGTGTGAGCAAGTGATGAACAATGGATACAGTGAACAGTATTGACTACAACGGTATATTTATATATATATTTATATATGCTATAAAGTGATGATGCACTCCTATGATCTATGACTCATACGCTATGATTAACATGTATGCTATGGTGTGATGATACATTCCTATACACTTGGTAACAACGATGATGATGATGCTACTTGATGATCCACTATGATGATGCATGCCTTGTGTTCAGTGAAAGCAAAGTAGAATTACTTGTTCAGTGAGTGTGTATGATGTGATGTACATAAACTATGTGTAGCAGTGAAATGACATATCAGTATACAGTGATGATTTGGAAATGATCAGAGAGCAGAGATTATCAATAGCAGGTTCAGTGGTTGGTTTGACAGGTCCACAGGTTCAGTCGTCTTTTTCTTCAGGGCGGTAGGGTGGTGCTAGGGCTCACAATTTTGTGAGTCGAGCTGTTGTAGCAGCGTGTTAGTTGCAGCTAGCGAAGCATACGGGGTTGTAGCCCCTTCCAGTTGTAGTTGGAGAAGTTGTATTAAATTTGTTGCCCCAGTTGTTGGTGAGTTGTTGTTGGGTCAAATTTTATCATCAAAGGCTTCCGTGGTTTTACCCCGAGGACTTGGGTTTCCATGTAAAAATCTTGTGTAATGTGCATCTTGTTATTTTTCATGAATGCTGATGTTATTTTGCTATGATTGGTGATTAGCAACTCGCTCTTGATTAAAATTTTATAATTATTGGCAAATACTGATTCACCCCCCTCTCAGTATTTCAACAACAACAATTGGGAGTGGATTCAACTTCCCAATAACTATTCATAGGTTGGTTGCAATCACGAAATGCCTTTTACTAAGGACTAGATGAGTAGCCTATTAAAAACTCTATGCATATTCATAAAATCAATGCTTGAGTATGTTGACGAGGTTATCTTCATATTTTAGCATAGTAATTTAAACCTTTTTGTTTTTGTTTTCTCACCTACATATTTCATAATATGTTAAATGTTTCTCTCCCTATACTAAATTATTGTCACTATTGCAATAAACTTTATATAACAAAATAAGTTCTCCCATTAATTTGTTATTTTTTTGAAGGGGAGTTCTTACAATGTTGTATTAAGTTAAACTTCAGTAACAATAGACACGGTCATGCCTGAGTTCCACAGAAACCCGATGAACTAAAATTAACACTATAATTTAATATCAACATAAAAATATTAAAAATGCATTCCCTCTCCAACATGTTTTCACAATAAGCAAGTTATATTAAGATCAAGAATAGTAGTGGACCTAAAGCCACACCATGCAAGCTAGACCCCACTAAGTAGTCCTAGTAAGAAATATGAAAAATCTCTGGTTATGTATTATCATATTGTATACAATGGGATAATATTCTTGCCAATCCATGTAAGTCAGCTCAGTAGGTGGGGAAACTCTCCCAACATAAAGGCACAATTTGTTTCCAAAAATGAGGATCGAATCTAAGCAAGACCTTCAAGAGGAATTAAAAGGCTATAGATTTCAAATAGAGAACGCCAGCACCTTTGATTGTAGTGATTACTGACAAAATTTGTATGTCATAGAGAGAGTAAATGTTAGTTGGTAAAGTCTTTATGGAAAAAATTTAGTAGGAATCAAAAGGATTTAGATTTAAAGAAGAGACCAAGTCACTACCCTTTTTCATATTAACTATTGGTAAAAGTTATGTGTCATAGAGAATAATTGTTCCTTAAGTATTTATGTAGAATTTATGAAGAAAGCAACAATCAATCAAGTGACTAGATGTTCCCAACTTCTCATAGTTACTTGAATATTGAAAGATAAGATATTTAATATTCAAGTAACAAGTCCATAATATAACCCATACAATATGTGCATTCCACTTGTAGCAACTTTTTTAGCTCAATTCTAATTCATCCTTCTGTTGTTGACTCTCTAATGTTGGAGAAATTCAGAAGTTCCATGTTTGTATTTAAGTTTTATATTCATTATCATTGAGATTTAGTTGGAGTTTGATAATTTAGTTTTTTTTTTCAATCGGAAAAAAAAGTTTCTTGATATTCATAGCTTGAACCAAAGAAACTACACCGTGTCTTGTTTTTCAATAAAAAAGTGTTTTCTGACTACAATAACAAATATTATAGTCTTCCAAAAATCACACATCCAAGGATCAAAACCCTTCATAAACAAGGATAAAACCGCCATGAAAATATTACAATATTTCATCTATCCCACTCCACTTCTATCTATGTAGTTAACTATTACAAAAAAAACCATCAACTATATATAATCTGCATTAATTCTGGTATATATAAATACAATAAGTAGTAACAAAAAAACCATAGATCTTCAATATATCTGCTACGAGCCTTCATCAACACAATCTTCCTTGTTGAATTTCTGAAAAAACAATATGCCTTCTAGTGATCCAATCCCTCTCTTAGATAACTGATCTTCACAAGTGTTGAAGGAGCGATAAATATGTCTGCAAGAAATTGACTGAAAAGAGTGCCTCATATCATAGATCTTCTATTTCCATGGTTCTAAGGCTAATACCTGAAGATCACGTTTTCCCTCCATCCATTCGATCACCACCCTAGAATCACCATAAACTTGCGAGGGGTGTATACCCATGACATCATCGAAAAAAAGTAATCCCCATAAATTGAGTATCTCGGCATGTGTGTTCGTCCCACTCCCACATCTGAACCATATCTTATATGATATATCAGAATCAAGCTTGATATAGGCACCAACTCCACATCCAAGACTTTATGAAGCCCCATTGAAAAATCTGGAGGGTGATTGATAAGTAATGACAAGGGGACTCATTTCTCTCACCCTAGCATGATGAATGGAGTGTGGATACATCTCGACAAAGTGAAGGATAAAAGCAATCGCAGGGCCCATACTAAGCACTCTATCTTCAAAAATAATCTGATTTTGGATGCACCAAATACCCTAGTTAAAAAATAAAGGATAAGCATAAACATGAGCATCATATATAAACCACTGAAATAGTCTGGAACACAGTTACTATGACCCATCCACCCGCCAACCATCACTAGGATATGTAGCCCTCCACGGAGCTTGAGTAACCCAACAACTAACAAGTAAATGATATGTAGTTTATTCCCTTGCTTTACATAAAGGACAAATAAAAGGACCAAATATACCTCGTTTGTAAAAAGTTTCCCCGGTTAATATCTTATCCCGTAAGGCACGCCAGGTAAAGCAAAGGATCTTCAATGGAGCCTCCCATCTCCAAAGGTGTCGGTTCCACCATAAAGGAAAATATTTCACTTCATCAACTACTATAGAGTCATAGGCCATCCTTGTAGTGACCTGTCCAGAAGCAGTGTTCCATGACCATAGAAAGGAGCCCTCCTCATTTCTCAAATGCATACCCACGTGTCTCAAGTTGCACAGAAAATTATTCCACTCCACAACCAAAATAGGATCCAAAGAGAAATTCTCAGCCGAGAGCCAATGTGAACCAACTATATTTGCTATGCCTTCCATACACGATTGAGAAAATAAATACCCCGCAAGTGTAGAATAGTGATCAATTCCACATACAGAGAACAATCACAAGACAACCCATTGATTGGATCTACCCCAACCCAAATATGAAAACCATTCCCCACCCACCATGCCAACCAACGGTTCAAATAAGAAAAAGCAGCAACCAGGCCACACCAGTGATTGGATGCCCCAATAACCATTTTTTCCAGATCGAATCCACTCAAAAAGAGAAATATTTTTTAAATACTTCCCTCTCAGAATAATACTCCATAATCCTGACCCCATGAGTCCTCACTACATACTTTTAAGAGCCAATGCCTGCATAATCTACAATAGATTCCTAATACCCCAGTTGCCGAAGCTTTTGGGACAGTAATACCACACCACACTGAAAGATGGATCCCTGAACTCAAATTAAAACTAGACAATAGAAAATAAAAAATGATCTGACGTAATATATTCATAATTTTTTTCGAAACTTTGGCCAAATAGAGCCAATAAACAAGGATATTATTTTGAACCTAATTAATGAGTACAATTCGGCCACCCAAAGTTAAGTGATGATTACAGCAATTTAAAATTATTTTTCCACTTTCTTAATGATCCATAACCAATCATTAATTTGACAACTATTTGGTTTCAAGTAGTAACCCAAATACTGTAATCCCAAAACAAGTTCCTTCAATTCATAAGGAAGAAAAGAGTGAACCTCCTGCAGTACCAATGGATCCACTTTATGCCAATATAATCCTAATTTAGGAATACTTATCAACATACCAGAAGCTTCACAATATAGATCCAATCTATCCATATAACATTGCCATTCCCTTATCTGTCCGATGCCAAAAATCAAGACATCATCAACAAATAGTAAATGGGTAATATGTTGCCTCGACGCCACTTTAATGCCAGTAATCTTACCCACCGATCTAACTTGATAGATAAATCTGCTCAATTCTTCAATAATCAATAAAAATAACAGTGGAGACAATGGACAACCTTGACGAAGTCCATGAGTGCTATTGAAGAAGGAAGAAGGATTACCATTAATCAAAACAACAAAATTTGCCAAATTTACGCACTCCATAATCCATTGAGTGATCTCAAAATTTAAACCAACATTAATGAGGAGAAGTCTAAGAAATGATCTATCCACTAAATCATATGCCTTTACAAGATCAATTTTCAGAACCAAGGAGTTGAGATGTCTGACCTTCACCGAATGTATAGTTTCTTGGGCCACACCGATAGCATAAAAAATCAAACGCTGATGAAGGAACCCGAACTAATCACTAGAGATGCCTTTGGATAAATCCGCTTTAATCATGTTTGCCACCACCTTAGAAATAATCTTATAAATAAGATTACATAATGATATCGACCGATAATCCTGAAAAGTAAGAGGATTAGATCAATTAAGGATAAGGGCAACAAAAGTAGCATTAATACCACCAGAGACCACAACGCTCCTCCGAGCTTCTTCTACTAATAACACTAATTCAGGTCCAAGGAGGTCAAAAAACTGAATGAAAAACTCTATTGACCACCCATCTGGGCCCAGACTCTTGTCCTTAGCCATCAAATTCAAGATCCATTCAATCTCAACCAATGTAACTAGCTTCCCAATCTCCACTACATCGGCCTTAGAGAAGATGCGAGGCATAACCTGAATAACCTCCATATGAGCCCTCATATTGCTAACCAAAGGTTTCTTAAATAAATTAGAAAAGTCTTTCACAACAATATTCTCAATCTCCTCCTGAGAGGAGTGATTAATCCCCTCCTGATATTGCACTGACCAAATAGCATTATATTTCTTCCATTGGTCATCATAAGTATGAAAATACTTAGTATTCTGATCCCCCTCAGAAATCCAAAGTGCACGACTTTTCAACTGCTAATATAACTCTCCCCCCTTCAATAACAAATCCTTCCCAGACATCAAAGACTTATAATAAATCCGCTCCCGATCAGAAACAGACCCAGGAACCGAAAGAGAATGATAATCTGCAATCTTGGCTTGAACCTCAATGAGAGCCTGACGCTGAGAATAAGCCTCTTCCTTAGTCCAAGGAACAACAATGTCCTTCATTGTATTAAGGAAATGAGGGAAATAATACATCATCGAACCCGATTTTCCAACAGCATAAGCATCCCAATGAGACCGGACAATACACTAAAATTCCAAATCATCTGACCAAACCCTACAAAATTTGAAAGGAAACATGTGAATGTAGTTGCCCTTCTCCAACCAAATTACAATCAGCTGATGATCAGACAGTGTCGACGGATGAATCCAAGTTTTACAATAATCCAAGGATGTTATCAAACCCTCTGCTAAAAGAAACCTATCTAATATTTTCGCTACGACATCACCTGCAATCCTCCCATTTTTCCAAGTAGGATCCAGTGGAGAAGGCTCAACGTCAACCATACCATGGGAGACAAAATAGTTCCTGAACCAAGAGTGCATAAGATCAATCCTACCTGTAGGACCCCATACTTCCCTAGCCGAGGAAGTGAAATTTAAATCACTTGCAATAATAATTGAAGATAATTCCAATAAACCATTGTCTGCAATGGCATCCCAAAATATCTGACGTCCCACATAAGGACCATAACAGTTAAGAAGACTAATAGGTAAGTCTAAAACCCGAGAGTGACCAATCAGTAATAATCCCCCACGGGTCTTACAAGGGCAAAATCTGAAATGTAAATGGTTCCAAGCATATTAAACCCCACCAAATCGCCCAACCACATCCAAAGTACAACATTCCCAAGAAGGTAGAATCCCCCACAAGAATTCACGAGCCAGTGAACCCTCTGCCATAGTCTCTTGTAACAGAATTATATAAGGAGAAATCAATTGAATCAAACTACTTAGGGAATAAATTTTAGGGTTTCCCCCACCCCTCTCACATTCAGTGAAAGTAAGATCATCACGAACATGAGGAAACAACCACATTCGCTCTAAGGGGCCAAAAAATCTCTTCCAAAGGTAAAGACGGATCCACCAGATCTGTCGGAGTAAAATCTAAACCAATGCAAGTTAGTGGAGAACCCAATGAATCCCTAGCCAAATCTTTCTTTCGTCTCGCACCATTATTCTTTCTAAGGGTGACGTTAGGGTTTGTCGAACCATTATTAATAGTATTCCCATGCAACTTAGAATAAATAGGGAGAGGTTCCTGTGAAAAAACCCCTGGAACCCTCTGAGAAGCACTTTCCCCCAAAGACGTAGACTCAACCAAATCAGGAATGACCAACCTATCCCCATGCCCCAGCGTCATAGCCTCATCCAAAAGAAGTTGTGAGTCCATCACCAAGTTGGATTCACAGGGAAATGTGTCAAATAGACCAAGAATAACATAATGATTCATAATTGAATCCCTATGATCATTACATCCCAACCCCAACACGGGTACATAAGGTTTAGTATTCTGATCGACAATGTTCCCCACCACATCACCACCCTCACCACCAAGCTTCATTAATTCCAATTCAGAAAGTGAATCGTAAAAAGTAGGAAATAAAATTTTTAACTTACTAGAAAAAGACCCTTCGCCATCCTGAGTCGGAACCCTAAGAATCTCACAACCATCTGCAGATGTTTGATACAATGAAGGTCCAACAATATTCACCCGCCGCAGAGGGAAACTCACTCGTCGTTCTAGTTAAACACCGAGAAGCGCTGGACAATCAACCTTTAAGTGTCTAGCAACCCCACAATGATGGCAACGAAATAGGGTTTTCTAGTAATCTAAAGGTTACCAGATTAACTTATCACCCCAGCGAATAGTAAGTACCTCAGGGAGACCCAACTCAACTTCCATCTCAACCAGAATCCAAGTAGTCTGTTTATCTTGAACATAAAGGGATTGTACATCAAAATAGATAAAACGACTGACCTAATTCCCAATGTCAATGAAAATGTCCTTCAACCACAATTATAAAGGAAAACCCTTCAACAATAGCCAATAGTGGTTCTTCTTAAATTTCTCTGTCATTGGATTAAAATCCGAGTGCCATCATTTAAGATAGAGGGAACCCCTATCCACCATCCAAGTCTTCTCCATTATCATGGCCGCATGTGCTCATCGACAAAATAAAAAATAATCCAATGATTCACCAACATGTGAAATCGAGGGCAATAATGAAGAATCAGCTTCCACTTCTCCACAATCCAAGCCATCAGTGCATTATGGCTCAGGGTTGAAAAGTAGACCCTCCCTATTAAATCCCTAACCAAGAGGCTAAGTACCATGTCCATATGAATTTCCTTCCCCATGATCATGAATACACCCCCAGCTCTGGGTTTATGTGCCTTCAAGGTCTAATGATTCCAAGCCGTTAAACCCTGACTGCAAGAGAGGCCGCCCACCAAGGAACCACAGATCGCCCTATGATAATAGGGTTACGGTCACCCTGAGAATCCCCCTCCGAACCCTCTAAGGAGACATGAGAACAAAATAATGGGTTGTCTTCAACCCTGAAAATAACCCCCGGAAGTATGCTCAAACCCACCAAATCTACAGACCCCTCCTAACAAATACCATCTGTAACCGTCATATTCAACCCACTAGACCACTCCACAGAGAGATGATCCAAAGAGTAGTAAAAAAAATAAAAAGGGCCTCCCACCACCAGACCAACAGTGCCAGAAAAAGTCACCAGACACAATGACAAACACCCTCAATAACCGACATCGAGAAATGCTCTAAAAATAATAAGGAAACCCCATAGAACCTGTAAATTTTGAAACCCTAAAAACCAGAACCCTTCCATCCTCTCAGGTCTCCTCTCTTGTTTAGGCCTATGCTCAATTTAGTGTAAGCAATAGGTATATTTAGCTTAAATTCAACAATTACTCCTCATCGTTACAGGGATTTAGCATAAATTCAACATTTTAGGCTAGTTTTTACTGAGACTTTATCTAAAGTGAAGTCACTTGTAAATTCAGCTTATGCAGGGTTTCTGAACAGGGTTTCTAAAATTAAACTTAGCATTATATAATTGTTTCACTAAAAAATTTATCATTTAGTGAAGAACACTAAATTACTAAAGTCGCTTAGTTAGAACTTGTGCCCCTTTTTAGTGTTAATTATTAAAGCTTGCATTGACTTCTCTATTTATTTAATTTGTGTTGCTAAATGTTAATTTATCTATTTCTATTTTCCAATATTTGTCTTAAAAGTTTCCTTTTATAGAGGTAGTCAACTAATGGGGCTTTGCTTTGTTCGGAAAGTAGGGACAAAAAAATTGCGAGGCACAATAAAAATGAGTGTATCTAGACATGTGTTGTCCTATATGGAAATCACAAAATACCTTTTACTAAGGACTGGATGAGCAATATATTATAAACCTTGTGCATATTCATAAAATCTATGATTGTGTATGTTGATGAGGTTATCTCAATAGTTTGGCACTGCAATTTAAACGTTTTGGTTTTTGCTTTCTCACTTACATATTTCATATGATGTTAGATGTTGCTCTTCTTATGTTATAATTTATGTCTAGAACTCAAGTTTAGAATTTATGAAGGAAGCAATAATCAATCAAGTTACTGGATGTTCCCAACTTCCCATAGTTACTTGAATATTGAAGATAAGATATTTAATATTCAAGTAATAAGTCCATAATATAAGCCATTCAATATGTATATTCTACGTGTAGCAACTTTTTTAGCTAAATTCTATTGCATCCTTCTATTGTTGACTCTCAAATGTTGGAGAGATTAAGAAGTTCCTTGTTTGTATTCTGTCAAGGTTTGTTTTATGTTGCGTTTATATATACAGGAAAAGAGTTGTCTTTATAAAGAGTTCTCCTTATACAAGAAATAACCTTCTAGGCCAAAACAATTACTAGTCATGAGGTGGACTTAGTTCAAGAGGCCTCCCACACACATTCATTTAAAAAAATGCAAATATGTTTAAGGTCTCCAAGTTAACCTACAATGTCAAAATTGCAAGTTCATCAACTAAGAGGTATGGTATGAAGGGTTATTGGATCTACAAATCGACCATATTGTCAAAGTTGCAAAATAAAAATGAGACATTTTAGTTCTAAGTAACAGATACATTTTAGCAAGAGTCTCATGAGCTCACCATGCAGTTACTACCTTGATTTAATTTAGTAGCCTTTTCAAATTTAAAAGAAAGGTTGCATTTTATTTTTTTACCCAAACCAAAGTTTAGCTAAAGCAATCAAAGTTTAGTCTATGCAGTATCTAATAGTCTTTAATTTTATATCTATAGGAATCTGATTAATTCCATAATTTTACAAGATTCTCGATCAATAGAGAGATTTCAAAACTCCTTTTGTATGGAGGAACTATGTTCGTAGATATTTGATTTGTAAACCTATGTTGCTAAACACTTGAATTTTTGTCAACTTGACTACTTGGTATTCTATAAAAAATGCCACCAATCTCAAACCCTTTTCATTTATTCACTTGCTTGCTTCAAACTGAATTACCCTTTGACTTGGAATTAATTTATTTTCAATTGCATAATTTGTCAACTAATTGATAGTTTATGTTAGTACCATTTCTTTCCACATATCTGAAAGAATCCTCATCAACAAGATATTTCTACAACTTGCTTGGTTGACCCATTTCATTCCACTTTCAAGAAATTAGTGTCCAGTCATAGCACACCCATTCAAGAACTATGGATATTGATAGTTCAATCACATTTAGTTTTAAGAAAGCTTCTAAGATTTGCAATGGCCTTCATACATCCATTGGCCTAATAAACATGGCTATATTTACCGCGTAATATGGTTTCTAAGACTAGTTTTGATTTCCTTCATGAAATAGACATAACCCCAACTTATGCTCTAATCTAGCTCAACTACTATCTCCACACAAGGGTGCTAGTCTTATGCTTGTGACCTTGTATGTGCCATAACACAAGAACTATCAAAAAATGTACTTGTAAATTTATAACATGCTCAGCTAAGGTGCTAAGCTTCACATAAAATTATGATGATTGCTACATGGTATGGAAAGAAGTATATGACAACAACAAAAATGAAAAATTCATTTTATTACCCTTTCATTTATTTGCTTGTTTGCTTCCAATTTAATTACCCTTGGACTTAGAATCAATTTCTTTTCAATTGCAAAATTTGTCAACTAATTGACAATTTTGTTATTGTTTCTTTCTACAAATCCAAAAGAATCCTCATCAAAGAGATATTTCTACAGCTTGCTTACTTGACCCATTTCACTCCACTATCAACGAACTAGTGTTCGCTCATAGCGATCCTATTTGAGAGATATGGATACTGATCTTTCAATCACATTCAATTTCAACAAAGCTCTTGAGATTTACAATTCCCTTGATACAACAATTAGCCTCATAAGCATGGTTATATTTACCATGTTGTTAACACCTAAAAAGTGTTCGCTAGCTTATTTCCTTATTCACATGATCCATTTGTCCACTTTTCCACCATTTGAGCCTCTAAAGCCAACACAAGGTCACCAAAAGACCTTAATACACCCCTTTTTCCACTCAAAATGATTATTTTTCCTAAAAAAACATAAAAAACCCTCAAAAAGGGTCCAAAATTCCCAAAAATATTAAAAAGGGAATAAAAATATTAAAAATATTCAAAAAAGGAAAAAGGAGGGAAAAGTACCTAAACCATGTTGGTCAATACCATTGGTTTCCACAAAACCATAATGGTATTCCCCACCACCAAAAACTATAAAAAGGTAGTAGGGGCTCCTCATTTCACATCCATCCATATTCCTATCCTCATGCTGCCAAAATCTCCCTTGAGTTTTTGGCCATTGTAGCAACCTTGGAGAAAGGACCCATTGGAGTTTGGAGCTGCTCACCCTTGGAGCTTCTCAACTATCTTCATCAATCGGAGGTATTCTTATTGCAAGCACTTGCTTGCCCCCATTTTCAATAGAAAAATTATTTTTTATCTTTCTTGTTCTTGTTTTTTAATTCAAAAATGCACATGCTAGTTTAGTTTAGATTTAGATTTAGTTTATTGTTTTTGCTTAATATTGAAACTGCTGCTACTAGTTAGCAGGTGCCCATTGCACTAAGCTTGGTTGCAAAACCAAGCCAACAGTTTTTGGCGACTCCGTTGCTTTTCGAATCTTTAGATCTCACTTTTGCATTAGATCTTAGTTTTTGATAGTATTAGTTAGTTTAATTCATAGATCTGCCACCCTAGACAACAGATCCATTGCTGTTCTAGACCTTGGCCCATTTTTTAGCCATTAACAGCTCGAAATTCTCAATTTTCGGTTTCGTTTTTCAGCGTCCACGTACGGCTTTCGCCTCGCGGCTTTTTGCCCAACAGTCGCGCGGCTCATCGCGACTGCGCGGCCTTTTTCCGTGCGGTTCACCGTGGCTTTTTGCCCAACAGTCGCGAGGCTCATCGCGACTGCGCGGCCTTTTTCCGTGCGGTTCACCGTGGCTTCGCGGCCAATTAGCGCGCTGCACATCGCGGCTTCACGGACATTTTCCGCGCTGCACATCGCGGCTGTGTGACGGAATCCCGCGCGGTCCATCGCGGCTTCGAGGCCGAAACCCGCGCTGTCCATCGCGACTGTGTGACGGAATCCCGCGCGGTCCATCACGGCTGTTCTGTCAAAACCCGCGATGCCAATTTTTTCATTCGGCCGATCCGTTTAAAAAATTAATTTTTAATTGTTTTTTCTGCCCACATAGCACATTTTACAGTACTAAGATTCCAGCATTGTTTACAGCCATAGGAAAATTTTACTATTTAGAATGCACATTTGAAAAAGTCTTTTTAAAAAATTTTCAGAAATTGAAAAAAAGATTTATTTGCATTTTATCCAGATTAAAATTTTTTACTGTTTACTTCCTTCATATTTTGCCCATAGCAATTTTTGAAAAAGAAACCCATTTATTTCTTAAACAAGTTATATTATTTGCTTTCCTATTTCAAAAGATCCTTTGTTTTTTGAATAGTCTTGGCAAAGCATTTAATTTCCATTTATTGAAAAAGTCATATTATTTGCTTTTCTATTTCAAAAAATCCTTTGTTTTTTGAATACTTAGCATTTACTTTTTCAATTTCAGTTTAAAATATCACACGTGCACCCACTCAAACACATAATTTAAACTGAGCCTTAAAACTTACCCTAATTTCAACCCACTTTTAACCCCACTTGGGGAACATTAAAAGAACTTTGTAGCTAGGTAGTATTGAGGGGATAGGTGTTCCAATAACACCCCTCAGTTATTACATCTGAGACATAGTTGTTGTCCATTAGGGAACCAACATCTCCTAGTATTTATTGGCACGGTCATAACGAGTTTATCGGAAGGCCTCTCCCCTAGGAGGGTTGAAGTCGCGAGGATGGTTCCGGAAGTCTGAGTGGAATACCAAAATCCATTCAGTAACCGAAGGCTACCATTCGCAGTTCTCGGGATATCCCTGTATGGGGGTATTGCGGTAAAAGGACCAAACGACAGATTTACCTTTTCTGGATGTGTCATGAACGGAGTATCCTAGTAGCCATTCTTTAGGATTGATTACCTAGTGTCCCTCCCGGTAGGGGGATATCTAGCCGTTGACTCAACACTCAATATTGTCTGACTTGGATTTCATCACCTTGTAGATAATATAGTTTGTTGATTCACAATACTTTTAGTTAGGTGTTTGCATGATACAATCCACCTTTGGTCTAGTTGCACCTATTTTTTCTAGAAGCTGTTTGCATGTTTGTACTCTGACCATTTTTTGCATCCCTCCACTTATTATAGCACAGCTGCTATAATAAGTGCCTTCTTGAGGTTGATTTTTTGGCCTGCGAGCCTTCATTTTCACTCCCCTTCTTGCACCCTTGGTTGCATTAGGGTTTTGAGTTTTTTTATATATTACCATTTTACACATAAGATTTTTCCACAAAAAACTTATTTCTCACCATTGAGAATTTTAGACGCTCTCGTCGTCTTCAGGGCGAACTCCCAGAGTTCAGTCTACTTGGCTCGCCACGTCACCGACGTCGAGCCTTATCCCTTGACTCGACACATTGTCGGTCAAACAGACAGTCATCTGATTCTGACACGCCTCACTTCACATTTGATTTAGTGGCAGAATCCAAAAACCCTACCGAGTTATTACCAACCAACCTCATGGCTGGGACACAATTCGACCCACTTTTTACCAGCACCATAGGTGATACATCCACAGACCCTTCTGCTGCGGTGCCATCCATGGCAACCACCAACCCCCTAGGTATGCCTAATATGGCGGACACTCCACATTTAGGAATGCCCAACACAGGGCCACCTCCTGTTATAGGAATTCCCAACACAGGGCCACCACCTGTTATGGGTATGCCCAACATAGGGGTCACACCCCCTCTGGTTATCACATCCCAAATTCCAAGAATCCCTACTGCTATTCCTAACCCTGGTGTAACCCATGTTGCACTTGGAAACGCTGGCCCTTACCAGACTACAGCTATTGGAGGACATATACCTTCAATACCTAGCATACCTTTAGGCGCTACTGGACCCCCACATCATACCACCATGACTAGTCATATCCCAGTCACTATGCCACATTCATCTGCTAGCTTACCATACATGGCGAGTCTGAACTTACCAGACTTAGCCAATCTCACCAATGATCCTATCAGACATGATCCTGCGTGGCCTCAAATTCCCACCAAACTCCCCTTTGACATCCCGAAGTTTGAGGGCAAGGCAGGTGAGGACCCACAGAACCATATCATGTCCTTCCATCTATGGTGTTCCTCCAACTCCATAGTGGACGACTCAGTCCGCCTCCGTTTGTTACAGCGCACCTTCACTGGCTCTGCAGCTAAGTGGTATATCGAGCAGCCCCATGGGACGCATGCCACCTTTACCTCCCTTGCCTCGACCTTCCTGTAGTTCTTCCAGTTACCTGTCCGCTATGATGCGGGAGTTGAGATCCTACTGTCTTGCAGACAGAACACGGCCACCCACATCACTGACCACATTCATGAGTGGCGTCGACGCCGAAGCCTCTGCAAAATCAAGTTAGACGACCGTATCTTCTTAGATTGGTTTCTCAAATCCCTCCTCCCTCTCATTGCGAAGGATGTGGCATCAGAACGACCCCAGTCTGAAGAAGAGGCCATCCTCAAAGCCCAACAGTTTGACCTCATTTACGCCCAGTCGGGTTATCTGTATACCATTATACCAGACGCCCCTCGGGGTGAGTCATCCCAACATGATGCGCCGAGGGCATCCCATGCCGCTGATGGCATCATTGGTCGTATGGCTTCGCATCCCCAACCCTTTTCCATTACACATCCTAGCCATGGTCCCGACCTTTCGCGGGCTACATCTCAATCTGGAGTAACCAGTTCATATGCTCCCATGGCACATCACCACCATACCCACGGACCTTCATGTCCACCTCAGTGCTTCGGTCATGCACCACTTGCATATGCCCCCCCAGCTGCACCTCAACCAATGTATTACCCGCAGCAAGCTGCGACAGCTAGCCCAACACCTCTAATAGCTCAGGGTTACCAACAACACCAGCAGGTAACTGGACCACCTCCAGCCCCGCCCGCTTATTATGCACCACAACCTGCTCCCGCACCTGCGGCGAACCAAAATCCTCCCACTGCTCAAGGGCATGTGTACACACAGCACAACCAGCCCCAGCACTAGAACAACCAGCGCAACCAAGGTGCGCAACAGAACCGTGGAAGAGGACGTAACCGGGGTAATAACCAACAACATCAGCAAGGTCCTCCACCTCCCAATCCTCTGCAAAATAACAATGCTGCTCCTCCCAACCGCAATCCGGATCGTAATCCCAAGCAGCCTAAAAATAATAACCTCATAACAAACCACCCTTGTTCTATCTGCGGGGTCTATGGTCATTACACACATTCTTGCCCACATTTGGAGCGAGCTTGGCAACTCTGGACCGACGATGCCCATCGTCAAGGGCAAGCGGCTCCTCAACCGCCACCCAACCCTCCACCTCCTCAACCACAAACCATGGTGCTGCAGAATCCTTTGCCCACACGAGGAGTGGCGAACACTCGTCCGTTGGATCCTCCTCAAGGAACCACAACACCACAACAGCAAATCACGTATGCTGCACACACAAACAAACCGATGGATTCATGTAGTCATCATCTCCTTATGATGTCATCGTCCGACATGAATCTCCAAATGCGTCAAAACCAATACGCCCCCACTGCACCTAAAAATATTCTCCCTATGATTGAACAACCAATTCAGAATGCACCTACATCGTTCGTCTCCACAGTTAGACCCGGATTATACTCGGAATCACCTATGACTTCCACATTCCAATCCATCCCACCCCCTTTGACTATAACCGAGATATCTGATTTGTGCACCCTCTCGCAGAACACACAGGTACCAAACCAACAACCCCCTTTACTCCCGCAACCACCCTCAGTGCCAACTCATGTAGGAGCCACACCAATTCATACTATCCCATTTTTATTTCCCCCTTCAGGCGCCATCAACACACCAGTCATGGCTATACTTAATCTCCCAGGATTAACATTAGGACTACCTGTGTGGTACCTACCTGCCCCAACCTCTCCTCCGACACCGAATGTCATTTTACAACCGGTGCAACCCATCAATACTTCTAACCGTCCACCCCCTGGTGTAGCAAACATCCAAAATCAACCACCTCCCGGTGTCACTACCCCTTCATCTTCTATGAATCCCCCTCCTCTTATCAAGCCCACTAGGGGTAGAGGCCCACAACCATACACTGTGGTACCTCCTCCCAAAGCAGTTAAACCTCCCCCCGTGTTTCGTGCTCCTCCTAAATGCTCATTGTGTGATGAGTTAGGCCATCCAACTCATCAATGTCCACAATTACCCGCATTACAGGAACACATGCAAATGCTTGACGACGACCCCAACATCCCGGTTGTCAAAATCGACCCAAACACCAAGCCTGTGATAAATCACTGCGTACCAACCACCTTTGTGCGATATGCGGCATTTACGGCCATTACTCACATCACTGTCCTGATATCCCAGATTACAGAGCAGCTCTCTACGAGATGAATAATTTGGACCTTGAGACGGCGCCCCCCACAATTGAGGAAATTCATCCACCACCATCTTCCTCCTTGGAAGAAATTAACACCATTTAAACGGTTTCCACTGGATACCCCTCTGTCTGGTCAGCCCCTTCCGTTGATCCCTTAGACACACATGTTCAACCCTTTCAAATCGACGAGGAAACCACATGTCCACAACATGGGGGCAGGCCCAAAACCTTGCTTACTCATCATCATCGTGATTCACGTCGGAGATACTGGGGGCATCCACCCCACAAAGGGAATCCCCCATCATCATATCATCACTTCAGTATGCCACCACAGCCCACAGCCTCATGGTATAAAACCCCGCCAGCAGTTGCTCAATGCCCTATTGATCTCTCTCTGAGACAACATCTGCACCACATTGACACCTCTGAGTTAGGGGGCATAATATATTACCTCGACCCCGGGATAGGGGGCATGATCAATCATTTTGAACCTTCCCCATCATATCTATCTCAACACCTCAATGAGCCCATCGTTCAAACCAACACATATGTGATCCACAATCACAAACTCCATGCACATAGCATGGGGGCAGGTCATTAACCCTGCTCACTTTTTCATATTCGTGATCTCAACCATTTTTGAGGTCACGTGTCACTTGTATATT
This sequence comes from Larix kaempferi, assembly GCA_027924585.1. Taxonomy (NCBI): domain Eukaryota; kingdom Viridiplantae; phylum Streptophyta; class Pinopsida; order Pinales; family Pinaceae; genus Larix; species Larix kaempferi. Next base: position 10,427,166 of record BSBM01000454.1, on the reverse strand, counting down.
TGAGTTGATTTTATACACATAGTATTTCCCCCCGCGGGTCATCATTTCTCCCCACCACTGCATCATTGGCTTGGTGAGCTCACCTTTGATTGTAGCACTTTTTTAACCTAGTTATTTGCTTTGACCATTCCAGAGTCCTTATGACCTCCGTTTTTCGCACCATTTGCACCGTCGGATTCATATTTCCGCGCTTGTGATGACGCTTGAGATCATTTCTCGCTCTCACGCCCAGATTTTTTGGGCATTTTTCCCATGCCCCCTCGTCACCTCGGTTTGCGTGCCACACCGACCGTCGCCCGTTTTTGACGAGTCTTATATTGCCGGATCCAGTTTTTCGCGCTCGTGATGATGCCTGAGATCATTTCTCGCTCTCACGCCCAGATTTTTTGGGCATTTTTCCCATGCCCCCTCGTCGCCTCAGTTTGTGTGCCACACCGACCGTCGCCCGTTTTTGACGAGTCTTATATCGCCGGATCCAGTTTTTCGCGCTCGTGATGACGCTTGAGATCATTTCTCGCTCTCACGCCCAGATTTTTTGGCCATTTTTCCCATGCCCCCTCGTCGCCTCGGTTCGCGTGCCACATCGACCGTCGTCCATTTTTTACGAACCTTATATAACCAGATTAAGTTTTCCGCGCTCGTGATGATGCTTGAGATCATTTCTCGCCCTCACGCTCAGATTTTTTGGGTATTTTTCCCATGCTACCTCGATGCCTCGGTTTGCATGCCACATCGACCGTCGTCCATTTTTTACGAATCTTATATTGCCGGATTCAGTTTTTCGTGCTCGTGATGATGCTTGAGATCATTTCTCGCTCTCACCTCCATATTGTTTGGGCATTTTTCCCATGACCCCTCGCTGCCTCGGTTTGTGTGCCACATTGGCCGTTGCCCCTTTTTGACAATCTTTATGTCACCGGATTCATTTTTCCGCACTCATGATGATGCTTGAGACCTTTTTTCGCTATCATCAATCCCTTTTTGTTCGGTATAATTTTATCCCTTTTTCGGGCCGAGCAATACCTTTTACGAAAAAGACACTTAGGGAGTTTCTGTTAAGCTCTTTTCGGACTCCTAAAATAATGAAAATATCACCGAGCAACCTTGCTTCCTTTCATGCTCGCTAAACGTATCTGAAAGGGCGTCTATCTGGTATAAGTTTACCCCTTTTCCGGACCTTGTAGACTAATTACGAAAAAGGAATACTTTAGTCACATCGGCTAGAAGAGTTCTCCATTTGCATCATTTTATGCTTTTTCGGGCCTTGGAGACTAACTTATGAAAAAGAACACCAATGGAGTCCACTTACCGCTTTCAGACTCTCTAAACATGAAAGCGACCACGAGCAATCACCATCCTGGGCTCGTAAAACCAACAGGACAGTACTCATAACCACTACAGAGTCTCCTTATCATTTTCAAACTCCTTAAAAATGAAAGCACCAATGAGCACGAACAGTCCTGGGCTCACAAAATCCACAGGACAGTACCATTTCAGAGCACACTTTTATCCCTTCTTAGAGCTCATTAAAACTACGAAGAAGGACACAATGGTGCTTCTCGGTGCCACAACAGATCACGTCTACTCATATGGCAGCTTCCCCATCTTGGTCGCCTTTGTTCAGAGTATTCTGCAATATGTCACCCTGAGAATCCCTCGACAACAGCCATCAGCTTGACCCCCCCCAGAGTCAATACATACCCTTCAGTCCTTAAAAGCAATGATACCCACACCTACAAGTCAGTTCCCTACGCTGCCAGGTCAACCATGTCATCATGCTCTGAACGAAGGAAGTTTGAGTCTACCCACTATATGACCCCAGTTACTTCCCATCCCCACAAGTATGTCAATCCTACCATCAGTACTACCACACTTCAGTTCTACACCTCACGCTCCTATCAAGGAAACATCATTGCCTTGTTAGTTGCTGGTCTCCCTCTGTCGACGACAACCAAATTTATTCCAGAGGATAGACCTGGAGGTCCCTGTGTCTTGGACTCATCACCGTTTATGATGAGTGCCTACTAATCATTTCGAGAAGAGTCCTCAGTGCCTCTCCAAATGGTTGTTTCTCACATGCTCGACTTCAACACCTTGATCGCATCGTTGAGACTCGCACAGGGTATTGGTCCTTTCAGTTATTAGTCGAAGACCCCGGATACCTCCTGACTCTTCCACATTCGAGAGTCTACTTATGGAAACAACCAGTTACAATTTTTCTATAGATATCCGAGTTGCGCATGGTGACAGTATTCAGATGTACCCCAGTTTTATACTCCCTTGAGTATACAGTTACATGTACTCCTCAGAGATGACTCTCAGTCATTGAGTCCCTACAGATGTTGGACACCTCCAGTTTCAGCAGTTCATCAACCCTTCTGATACCTTTGTCAGAACGGTTGTTGCTCTATTCCAGTGTATCAGTTATTGAGATCGGTCAGCTCATGATCATGAGTACACCCCATGACGATGTCTCCTCTTGACCATTATGATGTACCAGTATATTTTTTTATTTTTCAGGTCCCCCTTCTTGGGACTAATTGTTTACATATGTCTTGATACGAGCATGGGTATGCCCGCCTCGTCCATTATCAGAGATTATTCCTCATTCATATTGAGGCCATGTAATATTGTTTATTTTTTGCAGCTTCCAAGGGCTGTGGATCCAGTCTCCAATCGGTCTCTTCTCCTCCCCAAAACCCCAGAAAAAAGACAAAAGAACTATGATGTCTATCGGCCATACGATGAGCTCCTGCCCTCACACATCAGGGGGCAATCTGTTAACACCTAAAAAGTGCTCACTAGCTCATTTCCTTATTCACATGACCCATTTGTCCACTTTTCCACCATTTGAGCCTCTAAAGCCAACATAAGGTCACCAAAAGACCTTAATACACCCATTTTTCCACTCAAAATGATTATTTTTCCTAAATAAGCATAAAAAACCCTAAAAAAGGGTCCAAAATTCCCAAAAATATTAAAAAAGGAATAAAAATATTAAAAATATTCAAAAAAGGAAAAAGGAGGGAAAAGTACCTAAACCATGTTGGTCAATACCATTGGTTTCCACAAAACCATAATGGTATTCCCCACCACCAAAAACTATAAAAAGGTGGTAGGGGCTCCTCATTTCACATCCATCCATATTCCTATCCTCATGCTGTCAAAATCTCCCTTGAGTTTTTGGCCATTGTAGCAACCTTGGAGAAAGGACCCATTGGAATTTGGAGTTGCTCACCCTTGGAGCTTCTCAACTATCTTCATCAATCGGAGGTATTCTTATTGCAAGCACTTGCTTGCCCCCATTTTCAATACAAAAATTATTTTTTTATCTTTCTTGTTCTTGTTTTTTAATTCAAAAATGCACATGCTAGTTTAGTTTAGATTTAGATTTAGTTTATTGTTTTTGCTTAATATTGAAACTGCTGCTACTAGTTAGCAGGTGCCCATTGCACTAAGCTTGGTTGCAAAACCAAGCCAACACATGTAATCTGATTTCTAAGACTAGTTTAATTTTCCCTCATGAAATATACATAACCCCAACTTATACTCCAATCTAGCTCAACTACTATGTGCACATAGGGATGCTAGTCTTATGCTAGTGACCTTATATGTGCCATAACACAAGGATTAGCAATTAATTTACTTGTAAATTTGTAACATGCTCACCTAAGGTGATAAGATTCACAACAATTGTGTTGATTGCTACATGCTATATAAAGGCATATATGTCAACAAAGAAAATGAAAAAAACCGTCTTGGGATTCTGTCTTAGCCCTCTTTGACATGCAATTTTTTTGCCTTAAAAAAAGAGGCAATTCTTCTACCATTTTGTTAAATCCATGAAAGGCACTCACTTTGCTTAGTGGCACCTACCAATAAACAACTATACTTCGGATACGTGTCCTTAAGATTCATCCCTAACGTGTAATTCAAAGCTAGGTTTTAATGGATTTCACTGTCTTTATGATCATTTGTATTTCCAGTGCCTCTAATGTTTTCCTTGGGAAAATAGCAATAAAATGTTTCCCGGAAGATATAGAATTCATAATGCTGTCAACTTATGTAGCAAATAAATTTACAGGTCTCCAAGGCTATTTTAGTATAAGGTGGTTGTTGTAGTCAGTTGCATAATTTGTCAACTAATTGATAGTTTATGTTAGTACCATTTGTTTCCACAAATCTGAAAGAAACCTCATCAACAAGATATTTCTACAGCTTGCTTGGTTGATCCATTTCATTCCACTTTCAAGAAATTAGTGTCCAGTCATAGCACACCCATTCAAGAACTATCGATATTGATCGTTCAATCACATTTAGTTTCAAGAAAGCTTCTAAGATTTGCAATGGCCTTCATACATCCATTGGCCTAGTAAACATGGCTATATTTACCGTGTAATATGGTTTCTAAGACTAGTTTTGATTTCCTTCATGAAATAGACATAACCCCAACTTATGCTCTACCCTAGCTCAACTACTATCTCCACATAAGGGTGTTAGTCTTATGCTTGTGACCTTGTATGTGCCATAACACAAGAACTAGCAAAATATGTACTTGTAAATTTATAACATGCTCAGCTAAGGTGCCAAGCTTCACATAAAATTATGATGATTGCTACATGGTATGGAAAGGAGTATACGACAACAACAAAAATGAAAAATCCATTTTATTACCCTTTCATTTATTTGCTTGTTTGCTTCCAATTGAATTACCCTTGGACTTAGAATCAATTTATTTTCAATTGCATAATTTGTCAACTAATTGACAATTTTGTTATTGTTTCTTGCTACAAATCCAAAAGAACCCTCATCAAAGAGATATTTCTACAACTTGCTTACTTGACCCATTTCACTCCACTATCAACGAACTAGCGTTCGCTCATAGCGATCCTATTTGAGAGATATGGATACTGATCTTTCAATCACATTCAATTTCAACAAAGCTCCCGAGATTTACAATTCCCTTGACACAACAATTAGCCTCATAAGCATGGTTATATTTACCATGTAATCTGATTTCTAAGACTAGTTTAATTTTCCCTCATGAAATATACATAACCCCAACTTATGCTCCAATCTAGCTAAACTACTATGTGCACATAGGGATGCTAGTCTTATGCTAGTGACCTTATATGTGCCATAACACAAGGATTAGCAATTAATTTACTTGTAAATTTGTAACATGCTCACCTAAGGTGATAAGCTTCACAAAAATTATGTTGATTGCTACATGTTATATAAAGGCAAATATGTCAACAAAGAAAATGAAAAAAACTATTTTGGGATTCTGTCTTAGCCCTCTTCGACATGCAATTTTTTTGACTTAAAAAAAGAGGCAATTCTTCTACCATTTTGTTAAATCCATGAAAGGCACTCACATTGCTCAGTGGCACCTACCAATAAACAACTATGCCTCAGATATGCATCCTTAAGATTCATCCCTAACGTGTAATTCAAAGCTAGGTTTTAATGGATTTCACTGTCTTTAGGATCATTTGTATTTCCAGTGCCTCCAACGTTTTCCTTGGGAAAATAGCAATAAAATGTTTCCCGGAAGACATAAAATTCATAATGTTGTCAACTTATGTAGCAAATAAATTTACGGGTCTCCAAGGCGATTTTAGTATAAGGTGGTTGTTGTAGTCAATGCCATTGTGCATCCTGTTATTCATGTAATTACAGTCCGAGAGGCTCTTATGCCTAAATGGGGGGCAGGTTCCTACATGGCAGTTAGGAAAATACCCACACCCCCCCACCAAAAAAAATAGCCACATATGTTTCCCTATATTTAGTTGAATATTGTGTTGTCTATCCATACCTTCTTAAATCGACAACGATTTACCTACTCAACGCATAGGTCAATTTCTCATAGACACTTCTACACAAAAGCCAAAAACAACTCCACTAATTTAATCTAAGTTAGTGGTAATTTTGATTTATAGCCTTTCTAACCAATATCTACTATTCTAAGAGTTCCCTTGTCATTTGCAGGTGCATTTATCATTCTTGCTACACCCTTAGGGTAATCGGTCTATATAGATCGGCCACTTGGCTCATGTGAATGCTCTTTCTTTCATGTCTATTCTCGTATGGTTGTGAGAAATGTTCTTCGTCTAAATGAACAACCCATTATAGGAAACGAACTATCATGAATAGATCATACTCTTTCCTCCTTTGGTTTATTTAGACTCCGAAGCTTTGTATACAACTATGGGGATTTCTTATTTGATTCATTTGTTGTTATGTTTTACTTATGATCCACATCCCTCTAGATATGCAAAAGAATTGTTGCAAATTTCAAAAAATGCTTGGACAACAAAGATCCATACTCCTTGCACTCAATGGATATTGAATTTAGTATTGATTTCTTAAGAGAATTACATGGAGTTGACAATAGTCAAATATACCTTGAAATAATGTCACTTTCAGCATGGTCTCAACAAGATGGAATATCATATGGGCTATGGGGTGATGTGTTTTGCATAAAATGGTTGGAAAAATGGATTTCTATTCCAATTTGTGTCTAGTCATTAACAAAAAAGGCGCAAATATCTCCATTTCAATTCACATATTTCGAGATATCAATATAACATAATTTTCCATGACTAAAACCCTTCACTTGGTCATTATGATCCAATTCTCTCACTTAAATCCCAATCTATCCTGAATTCAAATATCCCTTCAACTACTCTATTTCATTGTGGCATCGGGTCATCAAATATGGACACAACCACTCGCTCCATGGAAATTGCATTGTCCAATAAATTGTTCAATAGTTGTCATTTTGTTGCTTTTGATTGCCATGATTCTCTCTTTGACTCTTTATGCTTTCTCCCGGGAAACTACAATATGCGTTCACTAAGAAAATGTGCTTCACAAACATTTTGCAATGCCTACCATGGTCAACAATCGCTTGCAATTAGATGCTTGTATGAACACTTCCCACAACTCACCATTGGTGAAGAGCATTGGGCTGCTACTTGGAAAACTTTTGTTAATAATATGTTCGTACCTTGTAATGAAGGAAAAATAGAAGGTGTCCATTTGCTTTGAAGTGGGTTTGCCAATTGCTTGAAGTAAATATAAGCATATGGTATGCTCAAACTAGAGTGTTTGAATACAAATTATTCTGTGGACATGATGATCCATTCCTGGACTCGATTGGCACCATCAACTAGTGCCTAGTCCTACTACACTACTTGGTCGGATCTCATTCAAATCAACTCAGTCGACTCTATGGATCAGTTGATCATCGACTAACTTGGATCACACAATATTCTACAATATTTGTTCATCATACATGCCCTGTGGCATTAGATGAATCAAACACATGCCAGCTGACATTCTATGTTAAGCCCTAAATGTGGGCACATTTCCCCTTATATGGGTCACATTATATTAGTTCTGATATTGGATTGATCCATTAATTGTAATGATCATTAGTATGGTTATATTAATTATGTCATCTTGGGCTAGGTAGTTGGAATTGTACCTCGTAGTCTCCTTGTTGAAATATTGTAACTTCAAAGAATATTATATTTGTATTATTCCGGAGATGTTTTATTCCTCCGACGGGACTCTATTGTATATCCGGAGATGTTTATTCCTCCATTGGATTATGGGAACTAGGGTTATTAGATCTCCCATGTGGGGATCGGCCCGAAGTTATTTTATTGGAGGTTATTAGACTCAATTTGACAAGTCGGCCTCATAGGGTAAAAAGTCAGTTGGAAAACAAGTATAAGTAGAGGAGGTTGTTCCTCACTTAACTCACTTGTTCTCACACTTCTATTGTGCGCATAGGAGAGAGAGAGTTCTGCATAGGAGGAGAAGGAGCTCTTGTTGTGGTCTACTATCTTGTATTGGGTTAATTATCTATATTGAGGAAAGATTTGCTGGGTTTTCTACCCCATGAGGGTTTCCCAGGGTATATCTGTGTCTATCTTATAATTGTGTTTCTTTCAGTGATCTTGCTTGTGCATTTATGCTAGAATTTAACACTCCTATATATAGGAAGGAGACCTTTTCGTTTGGAGCATCTTGTCTTGTCTTGTCTTGTGTACTTAGTACATTGTATAAGGAGGTTGCCCCCTTAAAGAGGCTTGTTATTCATATATTTTATTCATTAAAGTTGCGGAGTACTCTTTTTGGTCTATTCTTGGTCTTCTCATGCTCTTTTTTGTAAATTTGTTGCATAACATCTACTATTAGAGCTCTTTCCCCTTTACCAGTTTCTTCAAAACGAGTAATCTTTGAATTTTCACTATAATTTTTTTTCTATAAGGTTTCAGACAATGAGACTAAAAACCCATCTAGAAAATAGTTTGATCTGTGTTGGGTAAAATTTTCAGAGCTTTATACATTATATGTTCGAAGATATTTATAGCGGAAGATAGGGTTTCTGACTAGTCCAAAAACTAGTCTAAAACAGGTGTTCTGGGAAAAATAGTCATATCTAAAACGTGCGAGATCCAAATTGAGTGAGACCTATTGCAGCATAAATAATATGAACCAAATTATTTGTGGTAGTTGTTTCATATTCAAATACAAAATATTGGACACGTGGCAGGCCGTACAAGTTCCCCCTTCTGAAAGGACAAAAAATAAGAAGTGTTGGGAGATTTGCAATAACTTTTTCCTGGCACACCAGAATTAGGTCAGACATGCGACATTGGAAATAGGACACATCGGGATACAACAGGCCGAAGTTTCAAACCCAAAGGTGCTGAAAATTCAAATTTACCTCAATTCCAAGCCGACTAGTAAACAACCTCCAAATTAGGGTTTGAAAAAGGTACGTCATTTCAAAATTGAATAACTTTGAGTAGAAGGATCTATTTGAGGTGAACCATAGGGTGTGATATCTATTTGTATTGTTCAAAATGCCACCAAAAGGTAGTGGATAAAATCACACTCCAATCAAGCCGCTAGAGGATTCATCCCTCACCTTTGATGAAAGTGAAGATCTATCTTTTCAGGTGTCCAAGTTGGAAGATATGATTAAAAGGACAATGAGTAAGGATTATTTAGTTAATTTGGAAACTAATATGGAGGAAAGGATGGGACATATTGATAACAATATAGAAATTATTGCGAAGCTCTTACAAAATCCAAAGGAACATCTTCCTAAAGGTGATGATATGTTGCTGGCTACGCAGGAAGATAAAAATAGTGTCCATGTTGAGCAACCTTTCATTAATAAGAATTATCCAAGAGGATTTGATGCTAATAATGGAAGTAATCAGGGATGGTCCGCAAGGGGTGTCCAACTCCCCAAGATTGACATGAGGAAGTTTGATAGCAAGGACCCCATAACATGGATATTCCAGATGGAACAATTCTTTGATGTACACTAAGTGCCTAATCTCCAAAAGGTACCTATTGCATCTTTATATTTAGAACTCGAGCAATTTGTGTGGTACCAATGGCTTTGTGAGTGTAAAAAGAATTGCATTATATCTTGGTCCATGTTTACAAAATAATTGATATCATATCATTATGATGTTAAGAGAAATTCCTTCTTTACCCAATTGATAAATCTAAGGCAAAAGGGTCCAGTAAGGGAGCACATTCAACAGTTTCAAAAGTTGATTCTCAGAGTGGAGGGACTACCATATAATAAATTTTTGGATCTCTTTATTGCAACCTTGAAGGATAACATCCAACATGAGATGCTCCTATTTCAACCCACATCCTCAGAGAAGGATTTCATGTTGGCAAGGAAGGTTGAAAGTAAAAATATGGCAATGAATACTAAAAGGACCACCTCCAACACATATAGAGAGAATAATGTTCCTCTTCTAACCAACCTCAAAGGTTGACACCTAAAAAATTGGATGAAAGAAGAGCAAAAGGTCTATGCTTTAATTGTGACAAGAAGTATTTTAAGTGACATAAGTGTCGTGAGAAGAATTTTTTCTACATTGATTATGAAGAGGAAGAAGCAAAATAACAAGAACCTTCTCTAGATGAAGAAATATAATAGATTACTTTCTAAGAGATCACTCCCACCATATCTTCTCATGCACTGGATGGAATTAGCACTCCTCAAACTCTGAATAACGAAGGAATATCAAAAAGAAAAAGGTAACAATGTTGATTGATTATGGTAGTACTCATAATTTCATTCATTGTAAATTAGCCAAAGTTCTTAATTACTTGTATATCCAACACCATAATTTCAAGTAATGATTGCATATGGAGGAACTATAAATTGCTCTAGGAAATGCCATAATATCAATCTTACGATGGGGGAATATGTATTGAATAGTCCAATGATTTATATCCCAATGGGTAGTGTTGATGTTGTATCATGGGTTCAATGGTTACAATCACTGGGAATAATGGCTTTTAATTTTCAAAAGCTTTTCATGAAAATTTCATGGGAAGGAAAATAATATGAGTTAAATGGTATCACATGGAAACCAAGCAAGGTGATAAGCTCTAATGGTATGATGAAATTATTGAAAAAGGGACATCAAGGTGTAATTGCACAATTATGTTCATTAGATGTTAAAACATCTAAGACTCCTATTTCCCCAGATCTCCAAAGGGTCATTAATAAGCATTCCAAGGTATTTGAATATATTCCAAAAGATATTCCACCTGTTCGATATTTTGACCATGCCATTCACTTAATTCCAGGAAGTGTTCCCACTAAAATTAGACCTTATAGATACCCCTATGGACAAAAGAGTGAAATTGAGCGTATGGTTGAAGAAATATTAGAGGATGGCATAATTAGGCCTAGCCAAAGTTCTTAATCCACACCAGTGGTAATGGTACACAAGAAAGAGGGCTCATGGTGTATGTGTCCAGATTATAGAGAGCTCAACAAGATCACTATTAAATATACGTTTCCCATTCCTGTCATTGATGAATTGTAAGATGAATTACATGGAGCAATTTTCTTCACAAAGTTGGATCTTCGTTCCGAGTATCATCATATTAGAATGAAGGATGAGGACATCCCAAAAAAAACATTCATAACTCATGAAGGTCATTATGAGTTTCTGGTCACGCCATTTAGTCTCACGAATGCACCTTCCACATTTCAAGGTTTGATGAATTCCATTTTCAATCCCTTCCTTAGAAAATTTGTTCTAGTATTTTTTGATGATATACTAATCTATAGCAAGTCTTGGGAAGAACATGTTCTACATGTTGACAAGGTGCTACAACTGCTAAAGGATCAACAACTATATGCAAAACCTTCTAAATGTTCCTCTGGGGTAACAGAGGTAGAATATTTTGGTCATATTGTATCTCATGAAGGTGTCAAGGTATACCCTAACAAAATTAAATCCATGATGGACTAGATGATTCCCAAAACCTTGAATAATCTTAGAGGATTCTTAGGGTTGATAGGGTACTACCGCAAATTTGTTCATGACTATGGAAGAATAACAACACCTCTAACAACATTATTGAAGAAATAAGCATTTTCTTGGACTCCACATGCAACTCAAGCTTTTGAATAACTTAAAGAGGCAATGTGCAAAGCTCATCTTTTAGCCACACTAGACTTCACAAAAACCTTTATTGTGGAATGTGATGCCTCCGGAAATGGCGTTGGTATTGTTCTAATGCAAGAAGGACACCCCCTTGCTTTCAAAAGTCGACCAATCAAGGGAAAGAACTTACAAAAACCCATTTATGAGAAGGAAATGAAGGCAATACCACATGCACTTAAGCAATAGCATCCTTACCTAATAAGTAGGCACTTCAAGGTCAAAACATATCATGATAGTCTTAGATACTTCTTAGAACAAAGACTATATTCAGAAGATCAACAAAAATGGGTAAGCAAGATGTTGGGGTATGACTTTGAAATCATCTATAAAAAAGGAAACATAATGTTGTGGCAGATGCACTCTCCATAAAATATGGGATGTTAGGGCAGTACTTTGTGCGATTTCCATTATACAACCCGATTGGGTGGTAGAAGCAAGGGACGAATGGAAAAATGACATATCTGTATGGATGCTCATACAAAAGCTATAGAAGGATCCCAATGTATTAGATATTTTTGCATGGAAAAATGATTCACTATGGTATAAGGACCACTTATATATATGCAAGAACTCGCAACTCAATCAAAAGGTCCTTTTAGAATTACACACCTCTCCTATAGGGGGGCACTCAGGATTCTTGAAAACCTACCACAGGGTCAGGAAGGAATTGTTTTGGGAAGGTCTTAAATCTAATGTTGAAAAGTTCATGGCAGAATGTTTGGTCTGCCAACAAAATAAGGTTGAAACAATTAAGACTTCGGGTCTTTTATGACCTTTGGAGATACCTTGTCGGCGCTAGGAGGAAGTATCAATGGATTTTATCACAGGACTACCCAATTCATAAGGGAATAATGTTATTATGGTGGTTGTTGATAGACTCACGAAGTATGCACACTTTTGTGCACTTTCTCACCCTTTTAATGCAAGTAAAGTAGCTGGCACCTTCATGGATAAAATTCAGAAGTTACATGGAAACCCAAAGATTATTGTAAGTGATAGAGATCCATTTTTCACTGGTAAATTTTGGACTAAATTAATTTCTTGTTTGGGTACCCAGTTGTCTCACAGTTCATCTTATCATACTCAATCTGATGGGAGAACTGAAATAGTGAACAAATGTTTTGAAGGATATAATCGTTGCTTTGCATTTGATAAACAAACGCAATGGGTGAAATGGTTGTCCTTGGAAGAATGGTGGTACAATAATTCCTTCCATACATCATAAAAATGTCTCCATTTATGGCACTTTATGGGAACCAGCCTCCATCGATCACATATCCCTTAAAAGGAAAATCTAAAGTTCAAGCCGTGGAAGATCACATAGAGCACTAGCAAGAAGTTTTGCAAATACTGAAAGACAACCTGGCCATGCCAAAAAATAGGATGAAACAACAAGCATATCAGCATCACAGTGAAAGAAGTTTCGAAGAAGGGGATTGGGTATTTCTGAGGCTACAACCTTACAAATAGATGTCCCTCAAGCAACTAAATAAGGACAATAAATTAGCACCCAAGTACTATGGTCCTTATAAAGTGTTGCAGAATATTGGTAGCATGGCATACAAATTGGAGCTCCCGTCGTCTTCAAGGGTACAACCAGTTTTCCAAGTTTCTTGCTTAAAGAAGGCAATTAGAGACAAGATTCCCATTCAAACAATCCTACCAGAACTTGATGAAGAAGGGAAATTCATATTGGGCCCTGAACAAATCACTGACACAAGGACCAAGCAGCTACAGAATCAAGTTATTAAGGAGTACCTCATCAAGTGGAAGAACTTACCATTTGAAGATCCGACATGGGAAGATGAGTCCTTAATACAAAATTAGAAACCACAACTAACCAAGTGTTGAGGATAACACTTTTCTGAAGGGGAGGGGAATGTTAAGCCCTAAATGTGGGCATATTTCCCCTTATATGGATCACATTATATTAGTTTTGATGTCGGCTTGGTCCATTAGTTGTAATTATCATTAGTATGGTTATATTAGTTATGTTAGCTTGGGTCAATTAGTTGGAATTGTACCTCTTAGTCTCCTATATATAGGAAGGAAACCTTTTCATTTGGAGCCTCTTGTCTTATCTTGTCTTGTCTTGTGTACTTATTACATAATATAAGGAGGTTGGCCCCTCGAAGAGGCTTGCTATTCATCTATTTTCTTCATTAAAGTCATGGAGTACTCTTTCTAGTCTATTTCTGCTCTTCTCATGCTCTTTTTTGGAAATTTGTTGCATAACATTCTGAACAATCAGAAGGCACTAGGAAGATGTCATCGATGTGGCAGCATTGTCTCTTCATTTCTTTTAGACAACAGATGAAATGAAAACGATTGGTCTTCTCAATCAAGTTGTAATTGCTTCTTTGTAACTAAAACGTGGTGGGTAGGCACCCATGCATCCATCAAATTTGTATATATGCATGTAATCCCAAATACAAAAGGGTTCCTTCTTCTTGATTGCACTAAGACGTGTTCCAAAAGAGAAGGCTCTATTGGTTCCACACGTTTCCTTCATTTGACCTCGACTCATGTAAATGATTCTTTCTACTCAATACACCTTGATACAGGGTTTGGCTTACAGACTTAGGAGATTGGCGTCCTATAGATGACTACTCAATACAACCAGAGTTTTCACCCTTGGGATTTCTCCATTATCGATTTCTAACTTGCATTTTCATGTGATTGGCATTGTCTATTGTTTTCAATCATTTTCTATTTGGTCATTACTTACATTGGTTTTCTTATTCCTTCTAGTATTATTTGATTCCTTTGTAACAAAGCTTGACTCGTTCAGTCGACCCTGTTGTCCTCATGTCGACTCCTTGGGCAACATAGATCATTGGTATTAGAGCACTATAGTTTGGTCTAGCCTTGCTTAAACAATGATTGCATAGTTAACAAACTTATCCATATTCAAATATGCTCTATGACCTAACTATTTAAATTTTCCTTACCTTTGACCTCCAAGTGTTTATCTGCTTGAACCACTAGCCCAAAGATGGCATGTGAAACAAAGGACATAACTCCTCGTAGTGAAAATTAACAACTCATGGAGCAAGCACTCGCTCGACAAAGAACTAAAATGTATGAGCATTTCAATGAGATCCTTGTTCAACTCGACTTCGATTAGCAACCCAATGATATCTACCTTCAATAGGATTAGCCCCTTCAAGGTACAAATGAACTTGGACATACCAAAGTTGGAAGGAAATATTCATGCAAAATTTGTAGACAACTGGATACAGCAACTAGAATCATATTTCTTTGTGAATCAACTTTTTGAGGTTGAGAAAGTCACCATTGCATATTTGAATATGTTGACTTCTGTACATTGTTGGTGGGAAGATCTTTCGACTAAAAGAGAAGAAGGTCACCCCATCAACACATGGGCGAAATTTGTTGAACATGTCAAGACTAAATGTTTTCCACCCAAGTACATATAACAACAATATAAGAAATGGAAACAACTAATACAATGGAAATATCAAATTGTACAAAGTTATACTGCTGAATTCCATCGATTAATGGCTTGACTTGGTAATAGGGAGGAAGAAAAGTTACTTGTCTCAAAGTATATTAGTGGAATAACTCCTTATATCCAACTAGAGATGGAATTTGTCACTATTGGCACTCTCGCAGAAGCATTCCATTATGCCATCAAGTTTGAGGTGAAATTGAAGGAAAAAGGACTGTTCTTGACCAAATCGACAGGTCAACCTTTTGACAAGAAACCTTAGTCGACTGTTGACTTCAACAAGTCAAAATGGTTTACTCAGACTACTTCACATAAGTAAGATCATTGTATAAGCCTTCCAAGAAAGATAAGGGATAACACAGTAAATAACCTCCTCCAAGGAAATAGTGTGATTACCATAGTTCAACTTGGCATGATGCATCTAAATGCAAAGCTCATTAGACATTCTTGATGAAGATCTCTACCTCCGACTTAGGATCAATCGACAAAGCTATCATAGAATCAGATCTAGAATCCTCCACTCTATTGGCATCAACTTTGATAACTCTCATGAACTCGACCATCATCGAGAAAGAAGAAGGAGACCGACTATTCCATACGCAAATGGGTATAGAACAACCCATTGCATCTGATTGTGGACAATGGTAATCAAAATAAATTTCTCTCTTGAGACACTGTGAATAAATTGGGTGTTGTTACTACTCCACATCCACAACCTTACATTGGTTGGATGAAGGATGTACAAGAACTCAGGATCATCCAACATTGCAAAATTGCATATTTCATCTAGCCTTTTCGGGACAAGGTGATCTATGATATAACACCACTCTCAGTAGATGATGTACTGTCCGGGAAACCCTACTTATGGGATAGACATGGAAATTATCATTCCAAACCACAAAAAGTGATTGTCAAAATTTAGAATTAGTGGTATGGCATTCCTTAACATCGACCAATGTCGATAGATGAAATGGTTTCAACAAAACAAGCCGAAAATCTTATCAACCATCTCAAAATCCCATGTTGTTGATGATCAAACCTCAGTGTTCCAAGAGGATCACAACAACCAGTCGACTCTCCACCGACCATAACTCTCGACAGTAACAACAAGTCAATAGAGCACTTGAAGAATTCGAAGATGTGTTCATAGATCCAATTGGAGTACCGCTACATTGCCAGGTAAAACACTCCATTGATCATGTTCCTATTTCTTCATTACCTAATGCATATGTTTATAGAAGGCCTATTTTAGAGAATGGACAAATATGTAGACAAATTCAAGACTTGGTCAACAAAGGGCATATTCGACCCAACTCCTCTCCTTGTGGAAGTCCAATCGTCCTAGTCCCTAAGAAAGATGGTACATGGTGCATGTGCATTAACTATAGGGATCTCAATAAGATTTCAATAAATAATAGATATCCTCTTCCTAGAATAGATGATTTACTTGATTATTTGAAAGATGCTAAATAAAGAATTGATATCCTTTTCTAGAATAGATGATTTACTTGATTATTCGAAAGATGCTAAATTCTTTACCAAACTCAACCTCAAGTTAGGATATCATCAAATTCCCATAGAGTCCTTAAATGTATGGAAGACATATTTCAAAACTAAGGAAGGGCTATTTGAATAGTTAGTCATGTCATTTAAATAACACACCTACAACTTTTATGAGATATATGGATGGTGTTCTTAGAACTTTTGCAAGAAAATGCATCATTGTTTATCTAGATGACATACTAATTTTTATCAAATCGTGGGATGAGCATTTGTAGCAGCTTCAACAAGTTCTTAACTATTAATTTTTGAGCATTAATTCAATATACTCTAGGATCTTTACTGAGAGAATAACATGTACATCATATCAAGTATAACAATTCATATTAATCACACCAAGCAATCACATGAGACAATAGACACATAGAGTTTCACTAGGGAAAACCATAAAGGTGAAAAACCCCACAACTTCCTCAGAGATAGAAAGAGCAATGATACAACCAAAGTACAAGAGATAGTCTTCTCCTAGCAGCTGATCCTCCTCCTCACATGTGCGCCACTTTCCAAGTGATGGAAGAGTGAGTAAGTGAATGATCAAATAGAGATCTCCCGATCTCTATTTATACTTGTCCTGTCCTGCCCAATAAACCAGTGGGGCCGACTTGTCTAGCTTAGCCTAATAACCCATGGTTAACTTAATTAGGGCCGACCCCACACATGGTGGTCTAATAACCCATCGGCAAGTTATGACACTTGCGACACTTGTCAATACAAATGATGACACTTCCGTATAGAGGAATAATAACATCTCTATAGGAGTACAATATATATAGATGAAATACAAAGGTGAAATACATTCCGAAGTTACATATACATTAACATTAACACTCTCATAAAACAAAAAGATTGCTTAAACTTGGAGAAGTGCACTTTTGCAATGAAGAGTTTCAAATACTTGGTCTATGTGATCAACTCAATAGGCATTTGAGTCAAACCAAAAAATATACAAGTCATCAGGGAATGGCTAACTCCAAGAAACATTCATGAACTAAGGAGTTTCCTTGGTTTAACAAATTTATATCGCATATTTATGTTGGGATTCAACCACATAGCTTGGACAGTGAATCAATTGACTAAGGGAGATGGAAATAAAGTTTTCAAATGGACAACAACACAACAATAATCTTTTGGATAGCTTAAGAACAAGATTTTCAAAACTCCAGTGCTTGTGCCACTTGGTTTGCATCAACAATTTGAAATCGAGACCAACACATCAGACTATGCCATGGGTGTCGTGATCACTCAAGTAGGTCAGCTAGTGGTGATCCATTTAGAAAATTTTAGTGAAACTATTCTCAAGTATTCGATTTACGAAAGGGAAATGTATGCCATTGTACAAGCACTTAAGCAATCGAGACATTATATTCTAGGCAAATAAATGGTCATTCATATGGACCATAAGCCTCTACAATTCTCTATGTCACAATCTACGTTACAGACGATGATACAACTCAAGTGGATTAGTTACCTACAACAATTTAAGTTAGTAACTAAGCATTGGAAAGGCAAAGCCAATGTAGCAGTTGATTTCCTTAGCTGATCACCCGTCACTTCACTTATTATAATGTTAAGTATGCATGGTTATGACACCATTACTTGGCCTCTAATCTATGAAGAATATACTGACTTTTCCTTAGTGTATCGACAACTCCAAACAGGTTAGTCAATTTCTCTCAACTACCAGTTGAAGGAAAATTTGCTTAGCAAGCTCAAAAAAATTTGTGTACCTCTAAGAGAGCACAGACAGAAGCTCATTTGGAATGCACACTACATCAAAACAACAGGTCATTTTGGAGTGGCAAAGACTCTTACAATACTTCAGAAGTATTTCCATTGGCCTTCACTCAAGGAAAATGTTGACAATATATCAAGTCATGCATGGTTGTGCCATTGCCAGGCCACTGAATCGACGACGAGGTTTGTATACACCCTTTCCCATTCCAATCGACCAATATGGGAATCCCTTTCCTTGGATTACTTGGTTGGATATCCTATCGCCAAACACTAGCATCATGAAATACTGGTAGTGGTTGAAAGATTCTCTAAAATGGCTATCATCATTCCTAGCAAGAAGAATACAATAACACAACAGTCTACTCAACTCTTCTTCAAACATGTTTGGAAACACTATGGATTACAACTACAATCATCTATGACAGAGATTCTAGATTTCTCAGCACTTTTTGGAAAACACTATGGTAGTAGCTCGATCCGCAACTATCTAATTCGACCGTGTTCCATCCTTAGACCGATGGAAATATGAAAGTAATGAGTTGCATGGTGGTACAATTCCTCCACATTTACAACCACAAGCATTGCAGAACATGGGATGAAATTATCCCATACATACATCATAACTATAATCAAGCACAACTTTAATTCAACATACAAGAGTCCGTTTGAATTCTGTTATGGGTTTTAGCCCTTAGTGCCTATTGAATTAGTCAGTCGAGTGACTAGTTTGAGTGACACAAACCATGAACAACGATAGATCTACAAAGCACTCAATTTCACGGATAGGGTTTGCGAGATTAAAAAAACAAGCATAGGAGATGAACAACTTAGTGAGAAAGCCAAGACCCAACATAATAAGCATCGTATTCCTCATTCATTCAAAATAAGGGATCATGTATAGTTGCATCTCAATAAAGAAATATTCAGTGGCCTACATAGGAAGCTGAAGCCTTTACAATATGGTCCTTACACCATTCTTGAGAAAATTGGGGCAAATTCTTTTAAGCTCATCATTCCACCATACTTGGGTTTGCATCCAGTATTAAATGTGGATTTGCCTCGACTGTATTTTCCACCACTATTGGAACTTATTGAATTACATCTGACAGAACCAGAATACATCCATCCAGATGTTCAAGATCCCCTTTCCTTTGACACCATTTTCAGATAACAAGCACGCCACTCAAGGATGCAAACAATTCCCTTGTTTTAGGTGGCCAAAGTAGGACATCACCCAACTCAAGGAAAGTGGTATCCTATCATTGAATTGGAGCACAAGTTTCCTCATCTACTTAGGTAGGAAATGGGGACCATTTCCACTTAAGGGGGAAGGTATAATACATTCTAGGACTCAACTATCACCATCGACTAGTGCCTAGTCCCAATTAACTCCTTGGTCAAATCTTAGTCGAATAGACTTAGTCGACTCTGTGGATCAGTTGATCCATTGACTCATACGGATCATGCAATATTCTATGATATTTGTTCATAATACATGCCCCACAACATTTGATGACTCAAACACATGTCAACTAACATTTTGAACAATCAGAAGGCACTAGGAAGATGCCATCGGAGTGGTAGTAATGTCTCTTCATCTTCTTTTGGTCAACAGATGGAAATAAAATGGTTGGTCTTCTCAATTAAGTTGTAATTGCTTCTTTGTAATTGAAGCACGACGCGTAGGCACCCTAACATCCCTTAGATTTGTATATATACATGTAATCCTTAATATGAAAGGATTCATTTTTCTTGATTGCACTAAGACAGTTTCCGAAAGAGAAGGCTCGATTGGTTCCTCATGGTTCCTTCATTCGGTCTCCGTTCATGTAAATGAATCTTTTGACTTAGTACACCTTGATATAGGGTTTTCTTACATACTTAGGAGACCAACGTCATACAAATGAATGCTCAATACAATCAGAGTTTTCACCCTAGGGGTTTCTCCGTTATCAATTCCTAACTTGCATTTTCATATGACTTGTATTGACTATTGCTTTTAGTCATTTTCTATTTGGTTATTACATACATTGGTTTTCTTATTCAGTCTAGTATTATTCGCTTCTGCCATAACATATCTTGAATCATTTAGTCGATTATGTTGTCCTCTTGTCAATTCCTCGGGAAACACATATCTTGAATTCAAATATTCCTTCAACTACTCTAACTCATTGTGGCCTTAGGTAATCGAATATGGACACAACTACTCGCTCCATGGAAATTGAATTGTCCAATCAAATGTTCAGTAGATGTCATGTTGTTACTTTTGATTGCCATGAATATCTCTTTGACTCTTTATGCTTTCTCCCAGGCAACTATGATATGCCTTCATTGAGAAAATGTCCTTCACATACATTTTTCAATGCCTACCGTGGTCAACAATTACATGTTATTAGATGCTTGCATACACACTTTCAACAACTCACCAATGGTGAAGGGCATTGGGATAATACTTGGAAAATTTTTGTTAATAATATGTACGTACCTTATAATGAAGGAAAAATAGAAGGTGACCATTTTGATCTGTAATGGGTTTGTCAAATGCTTGAAGTAATTATAAGCATATGGTCTGGTCAAACTAGGAGGTTTGAAAACAACTTATCCTATGGTCATGATCAATCTCTAGTACTCTTCTTATTACAAGATATGTCTTTCTCTCCGCATGTTCACTATGAACCATTGCTACAACAAGGCACCACCTTGTCAAACACATTACCACACACTTTGTGATATGTGCCAATATCAACAAAAATCACACTCATGCTTAGTTCCTCACAATCAAATGTCAAAAAAGAAGAGGGGAGAAACAATTTTGTTGAACAAAAAAGGAAAGGGCCTTCATTCCACTCTTAAAACGCCAAATTAGAAAACAATAGCATTTACCCAACAATCAAACCAACCTTACCTTCAACTAAAAATCATAAGCAAAGAGGTATAAAAAATGGCCTGGCTTCTAGAATGAAGAAACACAAATCTCTACATTGTTTAAAATCACACATTAGGAAAAATGAAACATTGAAATGATAAATAGCCAATGAACATGAACGAGCAAGCAAAGTTGTGGACCGGTACTTGTCAAATATTCAAGACACCGCTATCTATGAATATGTAATTTGTGAACAAATAAATTTCCAAAAGGACATGGTTGGCATTGATAAGCATTGTATCATTGTGTGAAGTTTCCTTGCATTGTATCGAATATGTATACAATGTGAGAGGTCTTTTTCAAATGAATACCTCCCACCTTATAGTGCACCTGACAATATTAGAAGAAATGAAACACTTCTATTGTAAAGGCCTTGACTACATTGGAAGAAACACTTGTTTCCCTTCACAATTATTTTGCTCAAATATGACAACTTGGATACAAAATATCTCAATTTAGCTTGATTGGCACAATCATAAATGTTCCTGTTGATTTGGGTCATTTGCACCATGCACTACCTCAAGATTTTGTTGATTCTATTATGAATGGTTTTGTCTTTAAAATAAATCTAGATTACAAAAATACATATATTTTAGGAAATGTTGTGCCAAAATTTGTAGCACTTGCTCTTTAAGACCTTTGCAATATGCCATTATCCAAAACTGAACACATTTCCTTTAATCAAGAATGACAAAATGCTCTTGCAAGCAACATTGGAAATGAACATTCTAAACCAAGCTCTTACAACCATATAAATGTTGCATCAAAGGATGATGGATTCGACATTGTGACTGGAACAATTGTCCATGGCTTCACTCACTCCCAATTGATAGATGACTTGTAAGACAAAATGATAGAGCTTGCACATTTTGAGGGCTTTAAGCCACTTAACATTTTCTAGGATCAATTCTTCGAGGAAATGAACTTCCCAACATTGTTATTTGGTTGTTGCCCTTCTTACATTGTTGCATGTTTCTCATACCACAAAATAGCCCGTTGGGAGATTCTACACAAAGATGACGACTTTGCAACACATATTACTAACATTATTTTCAAGCCAATACGAACCATCTTACAACAAGTTTCCAATTGTGTTTGGGTATGCATACGTAAAGTTGAACTAAAAGGAAAAAACCTGTGTGCCAAGGATGTTAAGGCATGTCTAACTTGAACAAGTTATTATAATCCCCACTTGGATATTGATCACTAAAAAATATACGTACTTCCCCCGATTATGTCGAAAACGTGAAAAAGGACGTCTTTGCAATAATCAAACAATTAGCACCCCCAACCTTATTCGTACCTTTCAAAAGCATTGATCACCTTTGGCATGAACTTTATGGTGCTTTGCAACATTTACACTCTAAGCATGCATCTAATCCTAGTGAGAACCATCTTGAAGAAACATTTGACTCTATAATTATGAGGCATCCAATGAATTGTAGCCGCTATTACAAACATAGATTAAATGCATTTCTAACGCTAGTAAAAAATAAGAAAAACATTTTCGGAGAAGTCATGGATTATTTCTTTATCACAGAGTTCCAAAATATGGGCAATTAACATGACCATAGCCTTTTGTGGATTTGTAATTAACACACCCATATATAGACATAGCTCAAATGCCACAATTGAACAATTCATCGATACTTATATGTCTTGTGATTCAACATTGCTTTCTGTAGACCTAGAAAAACTACAAACACATCATCACACACATACTTGTAAAAAAAACAAAAATCCAACTTGCAGGTTTAGCTTTCCATTGCTTCGTCCCTCCATTGGATAGAACTATGATTGTCTGTTCTCTTGGTTGTGTCAAAGAAGAAACTAAAGGAAAACCAAAAAATCTCTTCCTACTTTTGTCAGAAAAATGTTATAGCAAAAGTATGTCCTTTTACACTTTTTTGCAAGAACTTGGAATGTTTATGGAGAAATATGTTGTCTTGATTCGTTCTTCTATTTCTCATCCTATCGTTCCAATGAAAAGACGTCCATCTTATTTTTGGATAAACCCATACGCAAAAACTATGCCCCAACTGTGGCTAGCAAATAGAGATGCACAATTAATTTCGGATGCCTATGTAGCCGCAATGTATTGTAGCTCATATATGGAAAAATTCAATTGTAAATTGACATAAGCCTTTCGAAAAATTCATGCACAAAGTGTAGAAAGTAGAGATGACATTATCCAGGTTATACGGAAGCTAGGAAATGACCTCCTAGACCTCCAAGGAATGCCCACCCGACAAACAATACATATTGTTCTTCCATTGCCATTATATTGTAGTTCATGTAAGACAAGGTTTATTAATACATCACCTCAATCAACAAGAACTAGCATTCTAAAGAGACCACATTTATCAGTACAAGAACTTGATGACTCACAAGACATCATGTGTTCCTTTGTGGTCTATAAGTATGCTACATGTCATCAAGCGTTTGAGGAAATTTGTCTTGTAGAATATGTTGCATTAATCTATGAATTGGGCTCAGGGAAAGGCAAAAGACAAATAAAACCACATGGGATTAGTTACGTCAGATACAATGAACATATTGATTTGGAATATTATTATAGGGAAATATTGATGCTATACATTCCTTATCATGGAAATGAAGATAATTTGAAAGGAAGCCATTGGACATGGCTTGAATATTCTTTTCTAGCTCATATAATGAAGATAAAAAAGAATGAGGCGTTGTTCACTGCTAAAACAAAGCCTAAATGGGGGTACATTGACATTGTTGATTCTATTGTTGAAAGTACTCCCCCCATTATTTGACATTAATTTTTGCATGACCGAAAATACTGCATTTGATGAACATGAGAAATATGGCATCCAAAATTACCTTTTCCATGATAGACATGCCTTTCCATTTGAAGCAACAATGCATATGCATTTTCAAGTAACCAAACAATCATTTTTGCTTAGTACAAACCAATATTTTAGCATAAGAAAGCAACTTAATGAAGAACAACAAGCAATAACAAAGGACATTTTGTTGAAAACAAATAATTTCCAAATACACCAATCCATTTGTTCCTCATAGGAGGTGTAGGCATTGGAAAAACATTTGAATCCAAAGCCATCTTCCAAGCATTGGTCCAAAATTACAACAAACAACTTTCTAGTGATCCTTTAAAACCAAAATGAGTCATACTTGCTTACACCAGCAATGTTGCATACAATGTAGGTGGTTCAATTACCCACTCTGCTTTGCACTTACGATTTAGGACTTCCAAAACATTGTCATTGGATTCAAACACACTAGATGCCTTGAGCAACCACGATGGACAATTATGCCTTGTACTCATTGATGAGGCGTCATTAATAGGAAGTCAAATGATTTATACCATGGATAGAAAACTTTGTGAAATCATGCATACTGTGAGAAATCATTTTGGCAATGTTGATCTCATATTTTGCGGTGACTTCTACTAAGCATAACCAATACGTGATGCTTGGATTTTTCGAACATCCAACTATCCATGACCAAAAGACACCTTAGACATTTTGGAAAGACAATGTTAAATGCTACCAAATGCAACAAGTTACGTGACAAAATGACAGTACTTTCATATCTATTTTGAACAAAATTAGGCTCAATTACCAAACTAAAGGTGACATTGTATACTTGAACAACATTTGCTATAAATCAACACCTAGTGATCCCACGTTCCCTTACTTGTTTCTCAAGAATAAAGATGTCCAACAACATAACATGAAAATGTTGTCCCTTGTTAGTGTAGAACCACATGTCTTAAAAGCAATTGACAACTATGTGGACATTTTAGAAGCAAGCTCGTATGACAATGAAAAACAACTTCTACCCGAAACCATTGTCCTAAACCAAGGCATACTAGTTGAATTGATTGCTGGAAATTTTGCCATTCATGATGGCTTTGTTAATGGTGTAGATGGTGTCTTCATTTAATATAAACATGGTAAAGAGGACATCATTTGGATAGATTTTCGTGATCCATTGATTGGTGAATGCCAATGTCGCAAGCATTCCTTTTACACACTTGGTATATCCCCAAGTTGGACACCTATAACAAGAATATCTCGCAGAGTATCAGGAAGGAAAACATTATCTCTTGTTAGACACCAATTTCCTATTTAAGTGGAATGTGCATAGATTATACATAAATCCCAAGGTCTCATAATGGACATATTAGCTTTTCATCCCTCCAGGGTGAAACAACATGGTCTAGTTTACACAACTCTTCCAGCATACAAAACCTTGATTCTCTCTACCTTGTAAATGAGTTGCATTTGTAGCAAGTCAATAATTTATACTTGAAATATAAAGACTAGAAAACATGACACATTCGAAACTTGATTCCAATCTTTGATCTTTGCACAACACCGATCACATTACAATTTGTTCATTAAATACTCAAAGCTTCTTTTTGCAATTTGATAAAATACTTTCTGACTTTGACCCAATCGATTATAATATCATTTGTTTGCAAGAAACAAGAGACACACAAAGAACAACTTTTGCATTATTCAATAATCATTTTCATTGTTTCTCAACAAATGGGTGTCATGGCATCATAACATTTGTAAATATAAAATTTGAAATCAAGAAATATGTCACATATATTACAGACGACATCGAGGTCATAGTGCTCACATTGTATTTTCACGGAACAAATATACTTGTTTCAAACATTTATAAAGCGCCACTTGGTCCACTTTGTGACCTGTTTTCCTTAATTGGGGCAATATTGGTCAGTTGTGATCTAGCTTCCACAAAAATCATCTTAACCAGGGATGTCAATGTTGACATGTTAAAAAACATTGCAACACAAAAAAGGCTACTTGAATTCATGCAACACCATGGCATGTCATTTGTATAAAATAGACCAACCACAAATGCATGCACCTTGATATACCATTTTTGGATGAACACAGCTTCTAATAACGCCCACTTCAATGTGCCGAATAACTATTGGTTAAACCACTATGCAATTTTCCTCTCCTTTCATTCAGCAACTTGAATGCACTATACATGTTTTGCATGTACATACTATTGAATACAAATTTACATTGTAACCGATAACAACATTCTCCCCTTACCCTCTTCCACCACAAAAAAACAAAAAACAAAAAAAAACAAAAAAGGGCAAAAAATGAAAAGAAAAAACAAACTATCTATTGGCGTCATGATTCCATGCATATTTTTGATAGGATGTTTCATTTGACATCAATGTTATTTTTCCTACAACATTCTCCAATTGGAAACCTTTGGGTTTAGTATGCTATGGTAGATATTCAAGCCAACCAAGATTCACAAAAGTAAAATGTTTTATTTGCTCTTGTAATTTCTCATTCTTCCTAATTATTATACTTGTCATTAAACATGATACATCTGTTTGCATGACTTCTTTTTTCTTATATATTATGTTATGCTCTTTGTCTTGATAGTGCACCAATAGTCACTAATTCCAACCCAACTATTACTATTGACCTACACAATGAAAATACCCATGTTCCATAAAGGTGGTATTCTATTTCTACTAATTCATTTTTTTAACAATCTTATCTTATCTAGTCACTTTAATTGCCTTATCAACTCTCAAAGAATGTATCACAATTGAACCTTATTTTCTCTAAGAAATGAGATAGATATGGAAGATGATCACGTATCCAAGTGGTAATGTCCTCAACTTTGTCAAGAAAGAAACATACCTTCTCAAATTTTCCCTTTTAGTATAAATTTCCCTTCTAAATGTACACAGTGCCGTAAAGTCTTTATATCCTTCACATTTTATAACAAATTGCCTATATTTAACAGATTTAAGGCATGTACCAATCCAACTTCATCGATCATTGATATTTGCACAAGAATGGAAACTAATAATTTGAGGGTGATGTCCTAGTTGTGTATGGTCCAACATGTGCTAGGCACTCACATTCACCTACAAAGACACAACTTATCCATATTGATTTAGTCGATAAGTAATTCTAGCTAACCATCTATGTGCCCATCGACAACAATCTCATTACCCATTTTATGCCACATTTCTCACGTGGCTCAAGTGTGCACATCATAGAATTTGTAATAAAATAGAAAACTGTGTATGAGAGAGGTGATGTGCATTATTGTATACATCTCACAGGTAGGACTATTGTTGAGAATATACCACAAAATTTCCATAATCTTAGAATAGCACCGAACACTACAATAAATTCCTTGCGAACATGCAACAACCAATATTATGTTGGTTCTATTGTTGTTATTATAACATGTTTCCAACAAAACAACAACCAATATGACTTGGATATAAAAGATGGACAAATTACAGAGTACATTGCACTTGTGAGTATGTCTTTATTCAAATGTTTTCCTCTCCACTACTGGGCATTTCAAATTGTTATTTGAAATTCTACCTTTGTCAATTTCAACTGATAATTGGACGATTCTTGCTTCTACTAATAAAATATAATAAGGTTATTGATTTTATGGTTCAACAACAAATGAGTGATGCTTACATAGAATTGTTCCTTGAGGTCCAACATAAATTGAACCTAGGTTATGTCCCCATGTATCTGCTAAAAAAATTGTTAAAATGGAGAAACTGGTTACCAAAATCTACAACCTAGGGTGTCCACATTTTTTGAGTCGTTGAATGACAAATGTGCAATGACACATTGTGAGGAACCTGCAACAATTAATTGATAAAATGCACAATATATTGGATCACAGAATATTTTTATTGATCGCAGGCCACTTCGAGGGGGCAACCTTCTTTGAGAAATCTCAATACAAATAACTTCACTGTTCCTTCATAGGCCTCAACACACACTTATATACTAAGTCTAGGCGCCAATACTATGGGTCAAAACCATGGGACAACACAAAACATGGATCAACAATACTACGGGCGACTTACAAAGCATATACGCGAAACAACAATAACACAAACTATGGATCAACAAATACTATGGGACGACTTACAAAGCATATGCATCCAACAACAATATACTAACAAAGTAAAGACATGGGTTCCTAACATCCCCTCCCCCTTAGAAAAATCTTTGTCCTCAAAGCTTTAGATGTGGAAATTGTTGTTGAATCTGAAGGAGTGGTTCCCATGTAGCATCCTCTGGTTGCATGCCGTGCCACTGAATTAAGACCTCTGTGATAGAGCGAGAGCAAAGTTGACGAGTGCGCTTATTGAGGATGGCCTACAGATCCAAAAGGATGGATCCTTCATTATCCAGTTCGGGAAAAATAGTTTGTCCTCTGATGTTGGTGCCAAGAACTTTCTACAGACAAGAGACATGAAATACTTGATGAATGCGGGAAGAAGGAGGAAGTTCCAATTTATAAGCAATGGACCCAATCTTCTGAAGAATCCAATATGGACCATAGAACTTTGGAGCGAGCTTATGATGCCCTTTGAGTTTCAGGGAGGATTGCTTGTATGGCTGGAGACAAATAAAAACCATATCACCTACTTAAAAAGTGCTCTCAGAACGATGCTGACCGGCTTGTTGCTTCATGCGATTTCTTGCCATGTGAAGATTGTCGTACAAAATGCGAAGAATCTGATGGTAGTTTCGAAGGATTGTGTCAACTTCCTGAACTAGTGAACTACTGGGGGTGTATGGAAGAAGAACTGGCGGTGCCTGACCATAGACTGCTTCATATGGGGTCATTTTAGAGGCAGTGTGGTAAGAGGTATTGTACCACCATTCAGCGAGAGGGAGCCACTTTTCCCACTGATGTTGTTGTTCAGAGGTGAAGCAACGAAGATAAGTTTCCAAGCATTTATTGATAATTTCAGTCTGACCA
The DNA here is from genome assembly GCA_027924585.1 of Larix kaempferi. Lineage (NCBI taxonomy): Eukaryota > Viridiplantae > Streptophyta > Pinopsida > Pinales > Pinaceae > Larix > Larix kaempferi. The sequence goes on along the minus strand of BSBM01000454.1, from coordinate 10,398,152 downwards.
TCTGTTTGTGGGTGATACCCTGAACTCATATTCAGTTTGGTGCCAGTGTGGCGAAATAGTTCTGTCCAAAAATGACTGGTGAAAGTCACATCACGATCCGAGACAATGGAAGAAGGGATGCCATGAAGATGAAATATATGGTCCAAGAAAATTTGAGCAACTGAGGAGGCTGTATAGGGATGACTGAGAGCACAAAAATGACTATATTTGGAGAGGCGATCAACCACAACCAAAATCACTGTCTTCCCTCTAGATTTAGGGAGCCCTTCAATGAAATCCATAGAAATATCTGTCCAAATCCGTGTAGGTATGGGAAAGGGTTCGAGCAATCTCGGAAGGAGTGTCTTTTCACCCTTATTGCACTGATAGGTATCACATTCAACCACCATCTGTTGAATTGTCATTTTCATGCCCTGCCAAAAGAAGTTATGCCATGCCCACTCATACGTTTTGAGGAACCCAGAGTGCCCTGCCGATGGAGAAGCATGGAGTTCATAGAAGACAGCCTGTTGAAGATCTGTACTCTGGGGAAGCACCAGACGACCCTTGTATCTCAGAGAAGGGTTGTTGGCCAAGCGTTGGATGATTTGATATAATGAAGAGTCATTGACATAGCCCTGTTGAACAGATTGCAACCAATTTGGAACAGGCATAGAATAGCTGAAAGAGAACCTTGGTCCTCAAATGTGCGAGAAAGAGCATCCGCCGCAATATTGTCCTTACCCTTCTTGTAAGTGATCTCATAGTCATAACCCATGAGTTTTCTAACCCATTTATGTTGTGTTGGGGAGGATACATGTTGTTCCAGGAAATATTTCAAACTCTGGTGATCAGTCTTGATGCATAAATGATTCCCTAATAGGTATGGTTGCCACTTCTGTACTGCATGCGAAATAGCCATCATTTCCTTCTCATATGTAGAGGCAGCTAAATTCTTACCTGAAAGGGATTTGCTGGTGAACGCAATGGGGTATTCATCTTGAAGGAGAACAACACCAAGTCCATTTCCACAAGCATCACTCTCAATAGTGAAGGGCTTGGAAAAAACAGGCATAGCTATAACAAGGGTAGTACTCATAGCGTGTTTCAGTTTTTCAAATGCACACTCAGTAGCATGTGTCCATGTAAAAACATCCTTTTTCAATAGAGCAGCTAATGGAGTTGCAATATTCCCATAATCCTTGACAAACTTGCGGTAGTAGCCAGTCAACCCCAAAAAACCACGAAGGCTCTTGAGTGTCTGAGGATGCGGCCAATTGTTCATGGCAGTGATTTTGGAAGGATCCACGCGAACCCCTTGTGCTGAGATAATGTGCCCAAGATACTCGACTTCCTTCTATCCAAAAACACATTTAGACTATTTGGCGTGGAGATGATGGTCAGAGAAAAGTTTCATTACAAGATCCAGATGCTGGAGATGTTCATCCCATGTTTTATTGTAGATGAGTATATCATCAAAGAATATCGGAATGAATTTCCACAAGTAGGGCCAGAATATTTTATTCATCAAGGCCTGGAATGTGGAAGGAGCTTTAGTTAGGCCAAAGTGCATGACCAAAAACTCATAGTGGCCATCATGTGTGCGGAAAGCTGTTTTAGGGATATCATCCTCATGAACCCGAATTTGATGATACCCAGAACGAAGATCCAACTTGGAGAAACATTGAGCATCATGAAGCTCATCAAGAAGCTCATCAACAACAGGAATTGGAAACTTATCCTTGATAGTGAGGTGATTAAGTCCTCGAAAGTCAATGCAGAGGCGCCATGACCCATCTTTTTTGCGGACAAGAAGAACTGGTGAAGAAAAGGAACTAGTGCTTGGGCGAATAATACCTTGCTTCAGTAAGTCCCGAACGAGCATTTCAATCTCTATTTTTTGGTGAAATGGGTAGCGATAGGGCCTGATGTTGGGAGGAACACTTCCAGGAAGGAGCTGAATACGATGGTCCTCTAGCCTTGAAGGTGGTAATCCCACTGGTTCATCAAAGACACCTGTATATCGATCCATAATTTGTTGTAGATCCAAAGGAGTAGTGGAGACCGCTGATGGTTGCATCTGAATGGAATGGATCTGAGCGATGACACCATGTGAACTCTTCTTAAGGAGTTTTTCCATGCTATGTGAACTGATGATGCTCAAAGACCCTGGTTGTAAGCCTGTCAATGTGTGTTTTTGTCCATTGGGAGAAAACTACATCCAAAGTTCAACAAAATCCCATAAGATGGGGCCAAGTGTGCGTAGCCATTGAGCGCCCAAAACCACATCACATCCGCTTAAGGTCAAGGAAAACATGTCATAGCGTAGGTTATAATCTCCCATAGAGATACGCACATTACAAAACTTCCCTTTGTAAGGTAAGGTGTGCCCATTAGCAACCATGACTTCAAAGTTGGAGCAAGGATGGATAAAACAATAAGACTGTTTGGCGATCCGAGGGTCAATGAAATTATGAGTGCTACCAGAATCAATGAGTATTGTAAGAGGAAGCTTCTTGAAGTAACCCCTGACCCGCATGGTTTGGGGGGTGGTGATTCCAGCTAAAGCATGGAGAGATATCTCTGGCTAGTCGTCTTGAGACAGAGGGTCAATAGGTGGCTCCGGAATGTCGACATGAGCATCCATTGTATTTGGAGCTTCTTCACCAATTTCAAAGGTAGGCGAAGAATCCATATCCAAGAGATAGAGATTTTTTTGAATACATCTATGTAACCAAGTGAATTTATCAACACAATTATAACAAAGCCCTTTTTCTCTGCGTGCTTGCATCTCGGTTTCAGACAAATGCTTGATAGGAGTTGGTCGAGGAGCTGGCGGGATGGGAGGTCGTTGAGAACCCATATTTCAGAAGGGAACAAAAGTGGGTTTGGGGCACTGTTGGGCTGCAATCTTGTCTTCTGCGAACTTATCCAACTCCAGGGCTTCCATCATTGTGTTGGGACAGGACATTTTGACCTCAGAGCGGATTGCATCCTTTAGACCACTGATAAAACAACTCTGGTAGAAGTCATCAATCAATCCTTTAGTGTGGTTGGCTAGTTTCTCAAATTCGGTTTGGTACTCTCTCACAGTGCCAATTTGGCGAAGTTTAGTGAGGGCTCCTGTGAAGTCATCAAAAGCACTAGGACCAAATCATTGCAAAAGGACCTTGCAAAAATCTGTCCTTTTTGGCTCGTCATGAGCCTTGATGTACCAACGGTACCATTGAAGAGCTTCCTGTTCCAAATGAAAGGATGCAAATGGAACTTTGTTGACATCAAAAGTATTATGCAGACTGAAATACTGTTCTGCATGATAGATCCATCCAGTCGGATCAGTACCATTGAAGCGAGGAAAATCAAGCTTTGGACCACGAAAATTGCCGGAAGAAGAGAACCCATTGTCTGATGCAGACTTAGACTGTCGTTTGCTGTTCATGGCTGAATGCTCAAGATGGAGGTTGAGAAATTTTTCATCCAGATCCTGGAGTTTGGCTTGGATGGCTGTAAGTGCTTCTTCCATGGTTTTTGCTCCTACGTGGGTGACAACCATAACCAGGAGTTTTTTTTTTTTTTGGTTGAGTGGGTATAAAAACAAAAATAGAAACTGTTTCAGTAAAGAAAAATCTGGATTTGGGAAAAAATATGAAGGGTAATTTGGGTTTGATTAGGTTTTGGACACTGTTGAATGGATAGGGAAGCAAAAAAGGAGGAGTTCAGAAGCGGGGTGAAAGAATGAGAAAATTTGGCAGAGAGGGACAAAGGAGCAGAATGAGGAAATGAAATCTGTGGTAAAATTTGAAGGCGATTGGGTAAATTCTGAAGAAGTTATGGCAAACCCTAAAAATAGACAAATGTGGGATTTCGGGCTTTGGGAAGTGGAATTTGGGATAGGGTTCTCAGGAAGGAAATATGCAGAATGGGATTACAGGGGTGTCAGGGAAGTTTCAAGGGAAACAGAGTGAAAACAAGGGAGATATGGCAAAAAAATGTTTTTCGCCATATGGAGCTGCAACAGAGTGAAAAATGTTTTTTTTTTCTTTCTAGGAATGGAGCTGCAACGACACGGAAGGGATCGGAAATAGATAGATCTGCAATGGCGCAGAAGTGATCAGAAACAGATATATCTGTAATGACGCGGAAGTGATCGGAAACTGAGGGATCTGCAACAACGCAGAAGTGATCGTCAACAGTTCTGGACAGAGAAAATCTACGATTTTGCAGCTGAAAATAGATATGGACCCCAGGTATGCTCGGATTCCTAACGGTTCAGGGGATTCACTTGGCCACCAATGATGTGTGACGGCTTGCATATTGGGGCAGTACCCCTCACTCCACGGCTCAGGTAAAACTGATAATCGCTTTGCCACAAACGACAACTCTTGGTTTACCTCATAGGTAGGAACTAGTCAATTAGGTAGGGGTCGTTTCCCTTTTTGTTAGCAGGTCCTCTCAATGGGCCAGCTACTTTGGGGTTCCTGTGGTACTCCTCATAATGAGTTTTAGGGCTTATGCCCAAGTACTTCCCACAGTTAAGCAGATAGGGATTATTCCCATATCCGAACCTGCAACAGACGTGAAAAACAAATTTTTGGCATAAATTTCACCCAACGAGCCCAAGAAAGTGCTCTGATACTAGATATGAGGAACCTGCAACAATTAATTGATAAAATGCACAATATATTGGATCACAGAATATTTTTATTGATCGTAGGCCACTTCAAGGGGGCAACCTCCTTTGAGAAAGCTTAATACAAATAACGTCACCGTGCCTTCATAGGCCTCAACACACACTTATATACTAAGTCTAGGCGCCAATACTATGTGTCAAAACCATGGGCCAATACAAACTATGGATCAACAATACTACGGGCGACTTACACAGCATATGCGCCAAACAACAATAACACAAACTATGGATCAACAAATACTACGGGACGACTTACAAAGCATATGCGTCCACCAACAATATACTAACAAAGTAAAGACATGGGTTCCTAACACACATTTGCAAATTATTGCACAATCTATTGTCTAGGAAAATGACTACTCCCTCTATTCATTTTTTCGCGAGCATTTTTTTGTTTTCTTCCATTGTTGGTTCTAATGTTGCTCTTTCTCTTGCATAGACATCAACTTCTTTTTCTAGTTGATTTATACCTTTTGCATTTAATACTGATAAAAAAACTAACAATATCTTATAATTACATGCTGCAAGTTAAAGGGGTCCTACAAGAAAAAAAGTGCTTACTCTCATCGATTTGAGCCTTTTTTTACGGACTAGCACCAGTTGATCCTTGCATACACTTTTCCATATGAAGGACTGTGTTACTGCAAAAAATTTGGGAAAGAGACAACATTCTCCTATGACCATACCCTCCATTGCATATTAGAATCGGATAGTAAACTGACCGAGATTACATACGAACAATACAAGCATGATATCTCATTCAACCTTGACTTATTACAGACATTTCATAGGAAAGGGACAATAACAATGGCGATTGATAATATTATCACATAACTAACAGAAGGACAATGAATCTCAAGCTTATGCCGAAAGACAATTTCATTGATTATGTACATATATAGTTATTCTGGGACAAGGATAACGTCTCTTCCTTTTATATTAACCCGCTCTTTTTTTTGAAAATATTTGATCAAGAAAACTATCTATAGTTTGTTGTGCTCTTTAAAAAAATAATTCACTTACCCCTTCTGTTTTTTTTGTCCAACTATTTCACTTTCCGATCTGTAGGCCACTTTTTTTCTTTAACTTCTTTTTTCTACATGCCAATGGCTTTGTATATCATTAACTAGAACTCTTTTCCTCTGTTTTTTTCCCTCTTTGAGCCTTTTGTAACTAGATGGACTTAACATGCTCTTAAGTATAAGTGTTTGGTCATTTTGACACATGAATATTGATAATTCGTGTTTGTATTTCATATTAAAAGTATTTTATTTATTACGGTAATTAAAAAAAGAAAATAAATAGAAAAAAATGAATATATACAAATATTTATATATTTCTATGTATACATAATTGTTCCTTGCACTTGTCCTAGATTTTGCTTGCTAAGGGTTTATCATTTCATCCCTTGTATTTTGCATTGGATATCTTGCTGCTTGTCAAAAAACATCAAAATACCAATACTGTTGGATGATGCAGCAAATATAGTAAATAATTTTTGCAAATTTTGCTTCTTCCTACTATTTGAAAAATGCATCCACATTTAGATAATATCTCTAGCATGACACTGCCAACTTGCCAGTTACATTTCCATTTTTGAGTTCTTTTTCATAGATTGGTTTCCTTCTTTCAATATAATGATATCAACATTATGAAAGAGTTGTTTTGAGAACACATATATTTTTACGTGGAAACCCAAATGGGAGAAAACCACATAATGCTCTCTTATAATATAAATATTACATTCATCGAAGCACCAACTTTCGAAGTTCTCCAGCACCAACTGGAAGGAGGCACCAACCCCCTGGTTTTATAGGTACCGACCTGAAGGAAGCACCAACTCCCTGATTTACCAGCTCCAACTGGAAGGAGGCACTGATCCCTTGCTCATTTCCCCATCCTGTCTCCCTATTATAAAAGAATAAGATATTACTTGCCATTCTTCTAATATGCACACTCTTCATATTGAATGTTGTTCATTTAGCTGTGTGCACCTTCTGTAACCTTGAGATCTTGCAAGCATTGATTTGTATCATGAACTTCACTTGAACACATTAACAAGATACACTTGACTTCATACTTCACAAACGGTGTATTGTTTCATCATATTTTACAGTTTGTGCTTTAGGTTCAGTATGCCTTTCTATTTCTGCGCATCTGCAACTTCAATTGATACTGCGTATCTACTGATGAACTGATGTTATGACTTTGCACATCAGTATCAGAGGAGTCTGTGCACCTTCTGAGATACGTTTGTTATGTCTTGGTGCAACAGTCTTTGGATAACCCGTGACCTTCTATGCATCACCTGTGATATGACCTTTTTGTTTTATGCACTTGCCTCAGATCATCCTTACCATAATGCGCATCCTTTACTGTGCAACAATTATGTGTTTGCGCATCAGATAAAATACTTCACTTTAAGAACCATGAGCTAAAATTCAAGTTTGTATTGGCGCACTTGTCTTAGATCATCTGTGATTATCTGCGTACTGTCTACGATACCACCATTTTGGTCTCACGCACTTGCACATCTTCTGTAGTTCTGCATCTCTGTCTTTGCGCAACTATCACAGATAAACTACATTACTCTGCGCACCATCAACAATTCTGTTCTTCTGCTTGTGTGCACCCGACTCTCTGCTAGATCGCACTGTTCTGGTTCCACGATCCATTGATGCCCCAAAATAAGAAGCTTGCTAAATATGTATCTTCTAGTGTTGAGCTCACAAGCTTACCTAAACTCTCCAACTCAACTTCTTATTTATACTTGTTCTACATGAATTGTGATGTCCATAGGTTGGTTGTGGCTTCCCTTCTTCCTTGCTTCACGCTTCATGCTTCCGCCACTTGTCATGTTCTGCACCGCTAAAGTGTCATCTCTTGTGGGTCTTGTGCATACTTGGTCCTTTCCTTAGTGGGACTTGTGCCCAACTTGTGGTGTGGTCTTGTGCCCTTGTTGTACCATCGCTTGTGGGACTTTCATACTTTACACCTTCAACCGCTACTTTCTTCTTGGTACTTTTGCGTGCTTCAACAACTTGAATGCTTCTTCTAATTGGTGTGTCTTGCGCACTTCCGGGACTTGCTTCCATGTCTAACCGCTTCTTGTTTCCAAGTCTCTTGCGCACTCTTGAACCTTGTCCAACTATCTCTTTGGATTTTTCTTGAAGTAACATGACTAGGTGGTCTTGAGAACTGCCCTTGTACCATTGTACTGAATGTATTCCTTATGTACTTCTTCAAATTAGATACAATATGCTTCTTTAGCTTGGAACAACTGAATATACTTTTGCAAAGTGGCTTTCATATATTTATTCAAACTTGCACAGGAATGACTGAAACCTCTTTGACATCGGTTGACATCAATGAAAACCAAAATTCAACAACAATGTGACAAGCCAAGAAACTAATAAAAGACTCACATACAACACAAACAACGTCATCTATGTTTTTGTGTTCTTGAACAACTTTGCTATTATGTAGTTTAAAGATTTTTGATACATTCAAAAAATTGTTCTGCACTTGGCAAAAGACGACATGGAGACAACAAAAAAAGCTTCCATGGGTCAATATTAATTGGTATCACTTTAAAAAAAGGGAAGTAGATATATATCCAACCACTCGTTTTTACAATTCTTTGTATACTTTTCAACAATTGTTTCATTTTTTCCTGCATTGCACTAGTCCTTCTTTTGTATTTGCATTACTCCATCCATATCGATCTCATTTGGTTTTTAAATTATTTTGTCAAGATTCTATCCCTAGAACGTCACAATAGATCGAGGGTAATTTTTAGGGGCGAAATTTTGCCAATTGTCTATTTTTTGGGCTTTTATTCAAAGAATAAATTTGTTATTTGGTCAGTTTTAGTCTCTAATATCACCTATATTTACATAATGTATGTTTTTTTATCATAATATTCGCCAAAATTTACAATTTTCAGTAGTAAATTGTATGTTTCATATTTAATATTCGCCTATCTATCTATATATATGTTTTTTTCAATCCAAAATAATCGCCTAGAATACTACACTTAAGTATACTATTAGAATCCTTAAAAATACCCTAAATAGATCATGAATTGGATGGATAATCCATACAATGATATACATGTTTTCTAAAGGTGGACTTCATTTTCTTGCAGTTTCTTATTAGTTTATTGATCTTCCCAAACTTTGGGTGCAATCTCTTTTTATCAATTTCTATGTATATGCGTTTTCAAACTTGCCCTGCATGTTTTAAATGATTACAGGAGGTACTAGATGGAAGGAAGGAAAGTCCAAGAGGATCCTAGCACTTTATTGGTCTCATGCCCCATTTTTATCATCCTTGTCAGGACAATGCATAAACAATATGAAGGGATCTCAAGATGAGTGTGAGTGTTAAAATGATCATAGGTATGGATGGTTTCTTTTTCTATGATTATCTAGAATGTGGAATAGATGTCATCCAATTCCTTGTATGGAGGTATGGTATTGTTTACATCTATTCATGTTGTTGTGGCTGCATAATTATTTATGATTGCAATTTGCAAATATATGAAGCAAAATAATTTAGTCACATGGTTATCTATGATTTTAAATACGTGAAGTAAATTAATTGAATTTTCCTTCAATAATTCATCAGGAGATTAGCTAGCTATAGGAAAGGAGATCGGTCATCGATTGTGGATGGGTACAAACATGTACCTGTCATCATCGTTATTAGGCTAGGCCAAAGATAACTATGTTGAAGTTCTAGAAGTTAATAATTTGGTTGAGAAGGTTGATGGTTTTGCCGATATCTTCCTTGGTAAGCACTCCATTTTTTTTTTAGTGTTGGCATCTTCATCTTGAGAAGCTATAATAAAGGTTACTATGCCATTTAAAAATTACCCATGCATTGTTGCAAACCTTGCTTGGCTAGCTGCAAATTAGTGAATCACTAACATCATTAGTTCTTTTAAAATTAGAACGTGTATTAGTTTTCTATATTTTATGCAATTTTTTTAATAATCCCATCCTTGTACTGATTCTGAATGTAGAGCACATATACAAGATAGTTAAACAACTGAAATCAAGAAAACACATTTGTAGCATGACTGGTGATGGTGTGAATGTTGCACCAACACTTAAGAAGGAAGATATTGGAATTGTTGCATATGCAATGGATGCAACCCAAAGTGAATATGACATCATTCTCAAATAGCTAGGCTTGAATGTTATCATTGGTGTTGTGTTTACAAGCCGTGCAATCTTTCAACGAATGAAAAATCACACCGTAAATTGATTTGACTTGCACCCAATTTTGGATCAAGTAACCATAATTCCTTTCAACTTAATGGGAGTATGTTGGCTAGATATTCTTATTACATGACGTTGAATAATGTAACTTCGGAAGATATTCTTGTTTGTATTATTTGTGTCATTTGTATTGTACACCCTGCGAGGATTATTATTGATGTAATTGATCATGTAAATGCCATTGAAAGAGTTGAGGTAAATCCTAATTGTTAGGTCGGACTGGAAAGATCTAGAAAATAAAAAATTTATTGTAAATTGGACAGGTCGACCCAGTTAGGTGAGTAAATCTGACCCTGTTGGTAAAATGGTCAAGTAAGTTTATTAGTATAAATGATGATTTCGACCTCCTCATTTGATCACCTCATTCACTCATTGAGTTCGCATCACTAGGAGAGATAAAGTCAAGTGAATAGCTTCTTTTGGAGTCTTCTTGTTTTGGGTCTTTGCACGAGGGATACTATTGTACATTCTGACGAATCTATATAGAAGCATTTTGCTGGGTTTTTTTGCCCCATGAGGGTTTTCCCAGGATAAAATCTCTGTGTTCTTTTTGTGTTGTTGTGCTTGTCTTTCTTTCATTGATCCTATTGAATATGGTTATGATGTTATGATTCTAAATAGGTAAGATATTGTATAACCATTAAAATTCTAACATGGAATCAGAGCTAGCCTGAAAGAATCTATTGTATAGCCATAACACTGCTACAATTGCAATTGTTGGAGATTATGGCTTCATGCTTGAAAACATAGAAGGCAAAATTTAGTCATCTAGGAATTTTCACTACAAATAGTTTTTGGTGAAGTTCCAGGAGTTGAAACTTGGACATACTGAATATTAAATGTTTATGTACCTTATGTGCGAGTTTCAGCCTCAGATTCGTTGTACTTTAGGAGATATGATCTATGCAAATCAATGTTCCAGGCTCTTCTAGAATTCAGTTTTAAACATGTGACCTAGGGATAAATGCTATATCTTGGGCTAGGAAGATCCAAATTGAATTTCGTAAGATGTTACAGAAAGGGAACGAAATGTAGTTTTTCTGGTGCGAATTTCAGAACCCAAAGTTGAAACAATGACACATGTCAGTTTGTACAAGTTCGCTATACTGAAACAGTCCATAAACAGGTCACCTTGGGAAACTTAGCACAATTTCAAGAGGAATTGGATACCCGTGTGGAGTTTTTGTTCTCGACGCATTTCAGACTCCATAGTTGAGTCCATATTCAAGAGAGAAGGTATCTCAAATGAAAACTCCACCAATCTACATTTTTTATATTGTTTGTTTTTGTTAATGTTCTTTAAGAGAGAGCCGACCTAATTAATTATTGTTCCTATGCATATTTTTATTATTACTCTACACATTTTATTTTTATTTCAATTAATCATTAATTGTTACTATCTTATTTTATTCCAACCTATCATTCTAATTTATTTATGTTATTATTAATTAACATATTCTAGTTATATTTTTGAATTACTATTATTCTTATATAATTATTTATGTTATTCTTATATACAACAAAATTAAAATAAGACCTATATGTTATATGTTATTAGTTAGTTATTAATTCTTTTCTAATATCAATTTTATTAGTCCATGTCAAGGCAGGATTATAGTAATCGCTTTGAGATTCAAAACAAGTTGACTTTTTAATTTTTATTAGCAATTTGTAATGAGTATGTAATGTTTTGCAAAAAAAATTATTAATTTTATTTTTTATAAAATTATAAAACAAATTAAAGTTTTTTAAATTGTATATTTTTATTTTCTAATTGGTTGGAGAGCTTGATTAGACTGATTAGACTAATTATCCCTGGTTGGACATGACATTTGTTTAAAAAAAAATAACAAAATCAATTAAAAATTAAAAAACATTAAAAATTGCCACGTTCCATGTTTGCACTAAAGTTTTATATGTTCTATTTATTGCATATCTTTTTTTACATCAAAGCTATTTATTGCATATCTTGTATTACGATCCTTTTTTTTGAAGTCAGAGATTTACCCGCCGTGAAACGTGGACCCTTGGAATGCGAGCGAGGAGGATGACGTAAGCAGCCATTATAATTGCCGTTGGCGTTTTTTGAATACAAGAGAGCACATGAATTATGGCAGTTCAAACGGACAGAAGGGAATGTGACAGCCTGACCTGTGCTGACATGGCCCCGAGGGCCGATTATTGTCCTCGGTAAAGCAAACAAACTGCCAGCTTTGAAAACTTGTTTTGATTCCATTTTCAAAACAAAATATTAATATAATGGAAGTTCTACATACTACCAGCGAGGTTGAGATGGGATTTTGAGGCGAAAATTTCTAGCCGTTTAAATGCAAAAATAATAATAAAAGCACAAGTGTTAGTTAGGAGTAGCTCATTGGTTCGAGTCAAATTGTTTATATGCAAAAGTGTTGGTTAGGAGTAGGTAATTGGTTCGGGTTAAATTGCTTAAATGCAAAAATTAATAAAAACATAAAGTGTTGGTTAGGAGCAGGTCATTGGTTTGAGTCAAATTGATGGTACATAGTAAATCTTTGATATGCAAAATTGAGTTGGGTTGTTAAAAATGTTTAAATGTGTTTAAGCTTAAAAAAATACTAAAATATAGAAAGTATCTCCGTTACAAACTTGTGTGGCTAAAATGTGCACTTCTTAATTGTGTTTTTGAATATACCTTACTTTAATATACATTTATACAAAATTAGCTGGTTTTATTTACAAATCAATTAAACAAAAAATAAGTATAATTCTAAAGCAGGGACTAGCTGCTCTGCAGCGATTGTACTTGTTTATTTTAGAAAGTATAACCTATAAGTTCTTATTATCATTTAAATCTTATTTTTTCTCTTTTATTAAATTTTTAATTTCATCATTACTATATTTAAATTTTAATTCCTTAATTTTTGTTTTTATTTTTATTTTGCAGGGAATGAATGATTGGTTTCCAGGAATCACATAGGGTCAGGCCGTCATCTCTATTGAAGTTTCTCGGGTGTTTCTCAATTTCTATTGCTTCATGTATGCGTATTCTATTGTAGTTCTCTTCAAGTGCTATGACTTTTGCTTCTTCAATGCATGCATGGTGGTTTTTCATTGATGAATGCTCAGCCACGACTGACTTCTTAATTCTGTCATGGATGAGCATTCATCAATGACAAACCACCATGTATGCATTGAAGAAGCAAAAGTCATAGCACTTGAAGAGAACTACAATAGAATACACATACGTGAAACAATAGAAATTGAGAAACACCCGAGAAACTTCAATAGAGATAAAGACCCGACCCTATGTGATTCCTGGAAAAAATCATTCACTCACTGGAAAATAAAAATATAAATAAAAAATAAAAATAAAAATAAAAATAAAAATAAAAATAAAGGAATTAAGGAATTAAAATTTAAATATAGTAATGATGAAATTAAAAATTTAATAAAAGAGAAAATATAAGATTTAACTGATAATAAGAACTTATAGGTTATACATTCTAAAATAAATAAAATTTGTATTAGAAAAGAAGTAGGAACTAACTAATAACATATAACATATAGGTTTTATTTTAAGTTTGTTATATATAAGAATAATAATAACATAAATAATTATATAAGAATAATAGTAATTCAGAAATATAACTAGAATATGTTAATTAATAATAACATAAATAAATTAGAATGATAGGTTGGAATAAGATAAGATAACAATTAATGATTAGTAATAATAATAAAAATATACATAGGAACAATAATTAATTTGGTTGGCTCTCTCATAAAGAACATTAACAAAAACAAACAATATAAAAAATGTAGATTTGTGGAGTTTTCATTTGAGATACCTTCTCTCATGAATATGGACTCAACTATGGAGTCCGAAATGCGTCGAGAACAAAAACTCCACACAGGTATCCAATTCCCCTTGAAAATAACTGCAACCTGTGAAAGCCTTAACGAAACTTAGCATAAGTTCCACTTGGTGAATCCAATTTTGATCTAACCTTAATAGGGTTATATAGAGGACATATGATACTACCTCAAAAAAAATTTCAGACCTTGAGGAGTAGAAATTTTTGAGATACATTAGAATTAAGGCACTTGGATTGAATTTATTGGTCCAAGGGTTTGAATATTTCCCTCCCAATTCCTTGTAAAAATCATGCCCCCATACTCTTGTTGCATTGCATAGCTAGTTGTGGGTATTTTAATTAAAATGCATATTTACATGATATTTACGATTTCTATTGTGCCTGGCTAGAACGCAAACCATATGCATCAATTTTGACACTAAATTGATGGTGGGGCCTTGGCCTTGAGCCCGTCACCACGATTTTATAACAATATTACATCATTTACAGTTTTAATGCAATGGGGTCAAAATCAAGATATTACAATCCCCTCCCCCTTGGAATAACACCGTCCTCGGTGTTCTCTTTATTTATTTTTTAGCAAGGTTCCATGTACTTCCTTTTCAGCTGCAACTGTAATGTCTTTTTCTCTCTTCATCAACACCCATTGGATCTTTTTCCAATCCTTAGCTTCTCATACTAAGCCTTTTAGGACAACCACATGTCCAATGCATCCTTAAAATGCCTTTAAGGTCGTTGCATCTAGCAATACCTACACTCAAATAATGAGTCAATTCGCATGTCAAATTCGTTCTCATAGGATTCATCTCTTAACAAGAGTTTCAAAACCATATCCGAATCATATACACACACGTATATTCACATTTAATAAGAAAGAAGATGCAATATAAACCAAACACGTATTTGCATGAGCATCTTCCTTTAGCTCCACAGGCATCCCGCATTGACTTCAGAACACTATGGTACCCACAAGACGTGCCCCACCCAACACAAGGATGGTACCTCTTCTCTGCTACACAGTCCCTCGAGCGTACCCACCCCTTCCAGTGCTCTTCAGGGTGTGCATCGAAAGGTAACCAAGTTTATGCAAGCCTCATATCACCTATGCATATGTATAAAACAAATTTTATGCCAGCACACCAGCTGCACCACATCATTCAAATAACCAATGCCAATCCAGTACGTTGATTGGGTTTATCAGGCATTCCATTAACTAGTATGCTAAGCCAGTTCTCCGACTGGGTTTATCAAGCATACAAAAACCAATTCCAAGCCAGTGTCTCTACTAGGTTTATCAGGCAATAAACCAACATAATACAATTACATGGCTCCTTCTCCTATGCAAACCAATGGTTCCCTCCAAGAACTCCATAGGTAATTCAATTGACTGCAGGCTAGCACGACCCCATAATACTCACTCACACAACACAAGGATAGTACCCCTTCCTTGCTACACAGTCCCTCGGGCGTACCCATCCCTCCAGTGATCTTCAGTGTGAGTGTAGAAAGGCTACCAATGCCCATGCAAGACTCCCGAGTACCCATGCTCTTACTGGGTTTAATAGCATTGCGAAGAGACAAGCACATGTAATGAATGTTTACAGGGTTTCTCAAGCCCAAGCCACTCTTGGCATTCTTTTACATTCTTGAACTTAAATACCGACATCTTTCCCAATGGCATATTTCCACCATCTCACCTGCATTACATAAAACCATGCAGTTCACACGAGATGTCATCATAATAATTTCAATTAGAATTTCTCAAATATGTTTCATACAGAAACTAGATTTCCAAAACATGAGTTCCCTCTCATGATGTTTAGCTATTGCAGGCCGTAACACATGGTCTTCCTGCAATGTGTCCTCCTGACACAATTCACAAACAGTTAACCAATCAATGACATTAATAATCAAATTCAAATCCGAATTACAATTCTGTCTCCTACATAAATTATATTTGTTTAACCATGATACCATCCTTATATTGTTTGGCTCTTATAAGTGGTATCACTCTGTCCATTATGGTTTTACACTTGCTACCCTAACATGAACATCCACCTACAACAAGTCCTCTTGACACAATTCTAGATAAGCCAATAAACCGTTAGTAATTATTAGCAAAATCTCAAATACGAAATTTACCATATGTTCTGTACATAAGTTAAATTTCACAACGATGAGACCCTTCTCATAATTGTTTTTTGGCTTTTGGACATGACATATTTTAGTCTTTATTATGGGCTTACCCACATTGCCATATCCAAGACAATTCTACCTGTAATCTGAAATTTTCAATCAGTCAAACACTTTGTGAGTATCATCCATGCATATAATATTTTCATTTTTACAACAATCGCTTAAGTGATTTCAGAATTATAATACTCAATAATTCAAACACTGTCAGTTGTTATTATCTCAAAGACAATGAAATACATTTACTTTATGTGCATCATTATCAAAATAAAATTGCAAGATACAGTCACATTATCCATGCAAATTAAATAAAACTTCTAATTCCCACGATTGCACAATCATATCTATTCACGCAACTTTTCCCTCCCAACGAAGCATTCTTGGTAGCCCATCAAACATGACTACCTTCTTCATGCAATCATTTCCTGCATCCATAGAACCTCATGAAATGATCTCATAATTTCCAATAATTCTATCATTCAGCTATTAATGAATTGTAATGAAATATATATATCGCAACCATGCATTCACACAATGACTCTCAACATATTTACCCACACATATGCATAAACAATCACAAGGTTTACATAATCTTTTAATGTATATCTACTCAATGTCGCCTTGCCATTGATTCATGAATACCATAATGCTATGCCATGCATTCCACCATGATGTTTTGGAAAGTATGGCTATTTCCTCAACTCATCACCCAACCATCTCCCCAATTACTTGGTTAACTTATTTGGGTGCCTTCCTTCTCCACCTGAACAACATGTCAGGAGTTTGCTCACTCCTTGGTTGTTGGTTAAGAGGTTTCATCCCAAATTAACACCAATAGGGAGTTCATGGGATACTTGTGTAGCACCATAGCATTACCTTTCCAACCACATTATGGCCTTAACCATTACTATCTCATATGGTGTGCACTACCACAACATGACCATAAGTCCTCACTTGCTTTGGTTATTAAACTCATAACCAACATACACAAATGGCATGATATATTTTCATATGAAAGCATTTACAATTCAAAACAACTAGATGGTATAAGAATCCTTTCCCTTACTACCAAATACCTCACCGTACCTGGTGGGATAATGTTCGCATAAATGCATTCAATATCTCATACATACCAATTTACTATTATTAAATATGGCTTAAGAGATTCTTACCCAATCCCCTTTTTGTATGCAATCATAAATAAACCACGACCTGCATGGCTTCCATTAACATCTTTGATGTTACTTGATCAGTTGGTCTCCTGCAAAGGATTACACCATCCTTCCACCAACGTCGTGATCATATATTTGTTTCCCCAACCTTTCTTCATAAGGTTGTTGGTCACATGTGACAACATCATCAACATCTTTAGCCATGCTTCAGTTGTCTTTGGTCCTATAACCAATGGGAACACCGCTGATTATTAACAACCACAATAATTATCTTAAGTGGCTCATTGCATATGTAAAACTTCGCTAGCTTTACCAACATGCAACATCATAGAAATGCACAAACATCTTCACATGCACTTTACAATATCTGGCAATATGCCCACTAATGCGTATTTATTTCATCTATCTAATGTCTTGCGTTTTCAACATTTCTATGGCATAAATTTTTGTAAAGTATAATTTCAACAGTAAGAGAGGATTTAAGGAATTATCCTTTTCCAATCCCTCATCATAGCATGGAATTCCTCTTCCACATCATAGCTGATCCAATTTTATGGCCTCTCTAGTGAGCACACAAGGAATCATTAGTTATGGTTTTCTCACCAAGCAACAATTCAATACATATACTCATGTATAACATTCCTACTTGCTACTTTACAAGCATGCAATTCTTATGTTATAAACATAAATAGCTCAGGGTGATAAATTTCCCTCTTTATCAATATTGCCTAATGGAGATTATTCTCCAATTTATGCTGCAACCATCTTATTAGCCCTATGTATCTTTCCTTGAGCACTGAAATAGCTCTCATTGCATTATGTTCACATGCCTTGTTGCTCACATCATTTTAAGAAATTATGCTCAAGTCCAACTTGACCTTTCTTGGACTTCCCTGCACTTATGAGAACTGCATTGATTCAATATCAATTCTATAAGGAGTCTTTTCCAGGTCCATTATATGCCCTTGTACCTCATTCAATTGTGATACTTTCTCTCCTTTCTCATGGAAATATTTTCCACAATTCCGAACCACACAATTGATTTACACATGGGAATGTCTCATTCCCCAATTAGCATCCTTTACATGGACACCATGTCACCATCATGAGCCACATGCCAATTACACACACTGGAATGTATTAATCCTATGAGTGACAACTTTTGGGAGAATGGAATTGCATTACCCATTCCCATTACTTACTCATAAGTTACTAACTCATATCTTGCAACTTCTCTCATCGTGCATGCATTTGCCCACAATGATGATTTACCCATCATCTTTTCAAGATACATGTCCCTTACCTGATAACCTATTCCATTACTTGTTGAGCATTCTTTCATGGAATACAATATCCATCTTTGATAATCAATAGCTCCCATGGCTCTTCCTTGCAATTCAAATTGCATATATTACTAACAATAGTACATTGGATGCGTTCTTATCCAAGGCACCAATTTCCATTGTTGGTCCCTTTCATCCTACAATGATTAGACATGACTATCACTCCTCCATAATGCATATTACAACCAATTACTCTTACTAAGTCTTCCACAACCCCTCTACGCAATTCATTTTGCACATTTTGAGCATAGAGAATGCATTTCATACATTCTGGCTAAGGAACATCACTTCCTTTTAGTTCCCTTATTCCATCTTGTGCTTCTAAAATACAATCTGCAAGAGTGTATTCTTATCCTTTCAACATGTTTTTCCACATGTTAATGTGAATTACCATAATACTCTCAATTGAGTATCCTTTCTCATTAGTGGAACTACCTTGTCACTAAGCATCCAACCAGGATTGCTTCAATTCTTCACATTCCTAGCTAACCAACAATTTTACCATGATCATGATCCCATATGTGCCTCCGCTTTTATTTTGACAGCATCATTACCATGATGTTTATACCATAAAGTTTACTCACTTTGAGTTACTTCAATATCTAGTATTCCTGCACGATCATGTAAGTCCTTTCCAAAATTTTGACTGCTTTGGAGGTCACCCATAATGAGAATTTCTTGCTCAATCAAGCCTAGAGGATTTTCTCTACCTGATATTTGAAACAACTGGAAACCTGTTTCAAAATAAGAATCTTCTGTATTTTATCCTCATTACATTCTTTAAAATACCAAAATAATTTCCAAGCATTATGGGGACTACCCAAATTGACAATTTTGTCAAGTCACAAAATATTTCTCACATTCAACATCTGTCTCCGGAGGATGACAAGGGTGAAGCGGGGGGGGGGGGGCAGTGCCCTCGCTTTTTTTGTTTGTAAATATTTCAATTCCGCCCAATCTGGCGCCTATGTCCAATGCCATTTCTCAATTTCTGGCACCTGAAAATCTCCCTGGAAAAACTTTTCAAATTCTCTATTTCGGCGGAATTTCCCTTTTTTTTTTCTTTTTTTTTCGGTGCACTTTCCAACTTGACGCTGACCTGTTTCGAAGGACTTATCCTTTTGTCACCGATCGACGCACTTTCCAACTTGACACCGACCTATTTCGAAGGACTTATCCTTTTGTCACCGATTGACACATTTTCCATTTTGTCGCCGATCTGTTTCAACACAAATTCCATTTTCCACCGATCAAGTCAACTTCAATATTCGACCGACCTGTTTCGGTGACCTTTTGAATTTGTCACCGATCGGAGCAATTTCATTTTGTCACCGACAGTTTTGGCGCACTTTTCAATTTGTCACCGAAACATATCGGAAGGCTTTACCCTTTTTCACCGAAATTCATTTTTCCGTGAACTTTTCCTTTCTTTGCTGATCACCTTTATCGATGAAGTTTTCATTTCTCCATCGATTTGTTTCGGCGTACCTTTCCCTTTTCGTCGAAATACCCCCCCTTTTTCGACGTTGTTTTTTGCCGACAGTTTCGACGAACTTTTCTCTTTTTCGCCGAAATGCTTCCTAAGTACTTTTTACTTTTCCACCGACCTGTTTTGACGCGTTTTCCATTTTACGCCAAAACGCCTTTTTCGACAACTTTTTGATTTCTCACTGAAACGTATCGGCGACTTTTCTGATTTCTCGCCGATAGTTTCAATGCTCCTTTAAGCTTTGCGCCAACACATACTTGGGAAGAAAACTCAAAAACTTAGAAATTTTTGTTTCTTTTTTTGATGATTAGTAGTGGTCTTACCTCTATAACTGTGATATATAGCCCATGTAGGCCCAATGTTGTAACCTCACGCTCTGATACCACACTGTCATGTCCCCTACCGTCGATCCAACACAAGGAAGGGAACATGGCACTAACATTCTGGGATTTTACAAAATCTTAGCCCCATTCATCAGATTCATACAAATAAAACACATGTGTGCAGATGCCAAAAACATGCACATCAGAATTAAACTATCCACACACATTTCAAAATCATTCAACATATCAATAACAATTATCAAATAATTAAAAATATTGCAGAGTTTAATACACATAGAGAATACTTATCTTGATGGCGAAGTTGTCTTGAGCAACTAGCTATGCAACTGCAACGTTCCACCCAGCCATAGGCCAATTGTGCTCATCAATCTCTCAGCACAGTTTCCACCCCCGAGCTGGGCATGATTTCTACAAGGAATGAGAATCTTCAAACTTATGCACAACAAAATGAACACCTCATCTAAGCCAAACCATTCTATAGCTGGGTCTATCAAGCCAACTCTGAACCCTCTTCTATTATTGGATGCTTTCCCTCAAGCTCAAGCAAAATCAAGGGATACATATAACCCAAGCCAGAGCTATATTTCAAACACACATATTTACATAATTGTTGGGCATGAAGAAAAATGTTTTAATTATGGGATGCCCAAAATGAGATTGCCATGGGTTTTCCCAATCGTGGCACATAAAAAGTGTATTATGTGATGGAGAAATAACCATAGGGACAAAAACGATTTCTCCCACAACTATATGAGCATTCAGTGGGAAAAAATGGCCTCTATGGACCCCCAAATCGATTTCCCCTTCTTTCCCACTGTTCTGCAACATAAAAGTGACTTCCCAGCTGTGGAAAATGAAGGAAAACCGTTAGGGAGAATGCCTAGGGAATTCAGGCTGTGTGAGGGAGCAAAGCCAATGGGTGAAGAATAGCTTGAGGAGAAATTTCGTGGGTGTTTTCTTACCCAATGAGCCAATTTTTTTTCTTCAAAATTGATGGCTTTCCCATACACAAAATTGTGCAGCCACACCCCTCCATTCTCCAAGCATTAACTACCTCAACCAAATCTTGGAAGAAATAAATGATTGGGTGCATAAGTCAAAATGGGTAGTTGAAGGTTCATGGGTTCTCTCATTGGCACTTGGCTTGAATTGATTGTTCCATGGGTTTGAATATTTCCCTCCCAATTCCTTGTAAAGATCATGCCCCCATACTCTTGTTGCATTGCATAGCTAGTTGTGAGTATTTTAATTAAAATGCATATTTACATGATATTTACGATTTTTATTGTGCCTGGATAGCACGCAAACCATATGCACCAATTTTAACACTAAATTGATGGTGGGGCCCTCGATTTGAGCTCCTCACCACAATCTTATAACAATATTACATCATTTATAGTTTTGCAATGGGGTCAAAATCGGGATATTAGAATCCCCCCCCTTGGAATACCACCGTCCTCTGTGTTCTCTTTATTTATTTATTTTAGCAAGGTTCCATGTCCTTCCTTTTCAGTTGCAACTGTAATGTCTTTTTCTCTCTTCATCAACGTCCATTGGATCTCTTTCCAATCCTTAGCTTCTCATACTAAGCCTTTTAGGACAACCACATGTCCATTGTATCCTTAAAATTCCTTTAAGGTAGTTGCATCTAGCAATACCTATACTCAAACAATGAGTCAATTCACATGTCAAATTCTTTCTCATAGGATTCATCTCTTAACAAGAGTTTCAAAACCATCGCCGAATCATATACACATGTATATTCACATTAAATAAGCAAGAAGATGCAAGATAAACCAAATACTTATCTGCATGAGCATCTTCCTTTAGCTCCACAGGAATCCCAAATTGACTTCAGAAAACTATGGCACCCACAAGACCTGCCCCACCCAACACAAGGATGGTACCTCTTCTCTACTACACAGTCCCTCGAGCGTACCAACCCCTTCCAGTTCTCTTCAGGGTGTGCATAGAAAGGTAACCAAGTTTCTGCAAGCCTCAAATCACCTGTGCATATGTATAAAACAAATGTTATGCCAGCACACCAGCTACACCACATCATTCAAATAGCCAATGCCAAGCCAGTACGTCTATTGGGTTTATTAGGCATTCCATTAACTAGTATGCTAAGCTAGTTCTCCGACTGGGTTTATCAAGCATACAAAAACCATTGCCAAGCCAACATCTCTATTAGGTTTATCAGGCAATAAAACAACATAATACAATTACATGGCTCCTTCTCTTGTGCAAACCAGTGGTTCCCTCCAGGAAATCCATAGGTAACTCACTTGAATGTAGCTAACACAACCCCACAATACCCACTCACATAACGCAAAGATGGTACCCCTTCTCTACTACACAATCCCTCGGGAATGCCCATCCATCCAGTGCTCTACAATGTCAGCGTAGAAAGGATACCAATTCCCATGCAAGTCTCCTGAGTACCCATGCTCTTACTGGGTTTAAGAGCAATGCGGAGAGACAAGCACATGTAAGGAATTTTTACAAGGTTTCTAAAACCCAAGCCACTATTGGAATTCTTTTACACTCTTGGCCTTAACAGCCGACATTTTCCCCAATGGCATATTTCCACCATCTCACCTGCATTACATACAACCATGCAGTTCACATGAGATGTCATCGTAATAATTTCAATTAGAATTTCTCAAATATGTTTCATACAGAAACTAGATTTCCAAAACATGAGTTCCTTCTCATGATGTTTAGCTCTTGCATGCCGTAACACATGGTCTTCCTGCAATGTGTCCTCCTGACACAATTCACAAACAATCAACCAATCAATGACATTAATAATCAAATTCAAATCTGAATTACAATTCTGTCCCGTACATAAATTATATTTGTTTAACCATGAGACCATCCTCATATTGTTTGTCTCTTATAAGTGGTATTGCTCTATCCATTATGATTTTACACTTGCTACCATAACATGAACATCCACCTACAATAGGTCCTCTTGACACAATTCTAGATAAGCCAAACAACCATTAGTAATTATTAGCGAAATCTCAAATCTGAAATTTACCATATGTTCTGTACATAAGTTAAATTTCACAACCATGAGACCCTTCTCATAATTTGTTTTTGGATTTTGCACATGACATATTTCAATTTTTATTATGGACTTACCCACATTGCCATATCCAAGACAATTATACATGTAATATGAAATTTTCAATCAGTCAAACACTTTGTGAGTATCCATGCATATAATATTTTCATTATTACAACAGTCACTGAAGTGATATCAAAATTATAATACTCAATAATTCAAACACTATAAGTTGTTATTATCTAAAAGACAATGAAATACATTTACTTTATGTGCATCATTATCACAATAAAATTGCAAGATACTCTCACATTATCTATGCAAATTAAATAAAACTTACAATTCTTATGATTACACAATCATATATATTCAGACAACTTTTCCCTCCCAACAGAGCATTCTTGGTATCCCATCAAACATGACTACCTTCTTCATGCAATAATTTCCTACATCCATAGCAACTCATGAAATGATCTCATAATTTCCAATAATTCTATCATTCAATTATTAATGAATTGTAATGAAATATATATATCGCACCCATGCATTCACAAAATGCCTCTCAACATATGTACCCACACATATGCATAAACAATCACAAGGTTTACATAATCTTTTAATGTATATCCACTCAATGTCACCTTGCATTGATTCATGAATACCATAATTCTATGCCATGCATTCCACCAAGATGTTTTGGAAAGTATGGCTATTGCCTCAACACATCACCCAACCATCTCCCCAATCACTTGGTTAACTTATCTGGGTGCCTTCCTTCTCCACCTTAACAACACGTCAGGAGTTTGCTCACTCCTTGGTTGTTGGAAAATAGGTTTCATCCCAAATTAACACCAATAGGGAGTTCATGGGATACTTGTGTAGCACCATAGCATTACCATTCCAACCACATTATGGCCTTAACCTATCTCATACGGCATGCACTACCACAACAGGACCATAAATCCTCACTTCCTTTGGTTATTAAACTCATAACCAACATACACAAATGGCATGATATATTTTCATATGAAAGCATTTACAATTCAAAACAACTAGATGGTATAAGGATCCTTTCCCTTACTACCATATACCTCACCGTACCTGGTGGGATAATGTTTGCATAAATGCATTCAACATCACATACATACCAATTTAATATTATTAAATATGGCTTAAGGGATTCTTACCCAATCCCCTTTTTGTATGCAATCATAAATAAACCATTACCTGCGTGGCTTCCATTAACATCTTTGATGTTACTTGATTAGTTGGTCTCCTGCAAAGGATTACACCATCTTTCCACCAACCTCGTGATCATAGATTTGTTGCCCCAACCTTTCTTCATAAGGTTGTTGGTCACATGCGACAACATCATCAACATCTTTAGCCATGATTCGGTTTTCTTTGGTCCTACAACCAACGTGAACAACACTAATTATTAACAACCGCAATAATTATCTTAAGTGGCTCATTGCATATGTAAAACTTCGCTAGCTTTACCAACATGCAACATCATATACATGCAAAAAAATATTCACATGCACTATGCAATATCTGGCAATATTCCCACTAGGGCGTATTCATTTCATCTATCTAATCTCTTGCATTTTTAGCATTTCTATGCCATAAATTTCTGTAAAATATAATTTCAATAGTAAGAGAGGAGTTAAGGAAATCTCCCTTTCCAATCCCTCAATCCCTCATCATAGCATGGAATTCCTCTTCCACATCATAGCTGATCCAATTTCATGGCCTCTCTAGCGAGCACACAAGGAATCATTAGTTATGATTTTCTCACCAAGCAGTAATTCAATACATATACTCATGTGTAAAATTCCTACTTGTTACTTTCCAAGCATGCAATTCTTATGTTATAAACATAAATAGTTCAAGGTGAGAAATTTCCCTCTTTATCAATATTGCCTAATGGAGATTATTCTCCAATTTATGTTGCAACCATCTTATTATCCCTATGTATCTTTCCTTGATCACTGCAATAGCTCTCATTGCACTATGTTCACATGCCTTGTTGCTCACATCGTTTTAAGAAATTATGGTCAAGTCCAACTTGAACTTTCTTGGACTTCCCTGCACTTATGAGCACTACATTGATTCAATCTCAATTCCATAAGGAGTCTTTTCCAGGTCCATTATATGCCATTGTACGTCATTCAATTGTGATACTTTCTCTCCTTTCTCATGGAAATATTTGCCACAATTCCAAACCACACAATTGATTCACACATGGGAATGTCTCATTCCCCAATTAGCATCCTTTACATGGACACCATGTCACCATCATGAGCCACATGCCAATTCCACACACTGTATTGTCTTATTCCTATGAGTGACAACTTTTGGGAGAATGGAATTGCCTTACCCATTCTCAAACTTACTCATAATTTACTAACTCATATCTTGCAACTTCTCTCATCGTGCATGCACTTTCCCACAAGGATGATTTACCCATCATATTTACAAGCTACATGTCCCTTCCCTGATAACATATTCCATTACTTGTTGACCATTTTTTTATGGAATACAATATCCATCTTTCATAGTCAAGAGCTCCCATAGCTCTTCCTTGCAATTCAAATTGCATATATTACTAACAATAGTACATTGGATGCGCTCTTATCCAAGGCACCAATTTCCATTATTTGTTTCTTTAATCCTCCAATGATTAGACATGACTATCACTCCTCCATAATTCATATTACAACCAATTACTCTTACTAAGGCTTCCACAACCCCTCTATGCAATTCATATTGCACATTCCAAGCATAGAGAATGCATTTCATACATTCTGGCTAAGGAACATCACTTCCTTTTAGTTCCATTATTCCATCTTGTGTTTATAAAATACAATCTGCAAGAGTGTATTCTTATCCATTCAACATGTTTGTCCATATGTAAACGTGAATTATCATAATACTCTCAATTGAGTATCCTTTCTCATTAGTGGAACTACCTTGTCACTAAGCATCCAACCAGGCTTGCTTCAATTCTTCACATTGCTAGCTAACCGGGAATTTTACCATGATCATGATCCCAAATGTGCCTCCACTTTTATTTTTATAGCACCATTACCATGATGTTTATACTATAAAATTTACTCACTTTGAGTTACTTCCATATCTACTATTCCTGCATGATCATGTAAGGCCTTTCCAAAATTTTGACTGCTTTAGAGGTCACTCATAATGAGAATTTCTTGCTCAATCAAGCCTAGAGGCTTTGCTCTACCTGCTATTTGAAACAACTGGAAACCTATTTCAAAATAAGAACCTTCTGTATTTTAGCCTCATTACATTCTTTAAAATACCAAAATAATTTCCAAGCATTATGGGGACTACCCAAATTGACAATTTTGTCAAGTCACAAAATATTTCTCACATTCAACGTCTATCTCCGGGGGACGACGGGGGTCAGGGGGGGGGGGGGCAATGCCCTTGTTTTTTTTTTTTTGTAAATATTTCAATTTCACGCAATCTGGCGCATAAGTCCAATGACATTTCTCAATTTGTGGCACCTGAAAATCTCCATGGAAAACTGTTTAAATTCTTTGTTTCGACGCAATTTCCATTTTTTTTCTGATCGACGCACTTTCCAACTTGACGCCGACCTGTTTGGCAAACTTATCCTTTTGTCACCGATCGACACATTTTCCGTTTTGTCGGCGATTTGTTTCAGGGAAAATTCCATTTTTCGCTGATCGGGGCAACTTCAATTTTTTGCCGACCTATTTCGACGCCCTTTTGAATTTGTTGCCGATCGGAGCAATTTTGTTTTGTCACCGACAATTTCGGTGCACTTTTCAATTTGTCACTGACAATTTTGGCGCACTTTTCAATTTGTGACCGAAACATATCGGCAGGCTTTACCGTTTTTCACCGAAATTCATTTTTCGATGAACTTTTCCTTTCTTTTCCAATCACCTTTATCGGTGAAGTTTTCATTTCTCCATTGATTTGTTTCGGCATACCTTTCCCTTTTTCGTCGAAGTCCCCCCCCCCTTTCGGAGAACTTTTCTGTTTTTCGCCGACAGTTTCGGTGAACTTTTCTCTTTTTCGTCGAAACACTTCCGACGGACTTTTTACTTTTCCACCGACCTATTTCGGCAAGTTTTCCATTTTACGTCGAAACACTTTTTTCAACAAATTTTTGATTTCTCACCGAAATGTATCGGCGGTTTTTCCGATTTCTCACCGATAGTTTCGATGCTCCTTTAAGTTTTGGGTTGACACATACTTAGGCAGAAAAATCAAAAGCTTAGAAATTTTAGAAATTTTTGTTTATTTTTCTGATGATCAGTAGTGGTCTTACCTCTGCAACTGTGATATATATCCCATGTAGGCCCAATGTTGAAACCGTGCCCTCTGATACCACACTGTCACGTCCCCTCCCGTCGATCCAATGCAAGGAAGGGAACATGACACTAACATTCTGGGATTTTACAAAATCTCAGCCCCATTCTTCAGATTCATACAAATAAAACACATGTGTGCATATGCCAAAAACATGCACAACAAAATTAAACTATCCACACACATTTCACAAGCATTCCACATATCGATAACAACCATCAAATAATTAAAAACACTGTAGAGTTTAATACACATAGAGAATACTAATCTTGATGGCGAAGTTGTCTCGAACAACTACAACGTTCCACCCAACCATAGGCCAACTGTGCTCATCAATCTCTCAGCATAGTTGCCACCCCCGAGCTGGGCATGATTTCTACAAGGAATGAGAATCTTCAAACTTATGCACAAAAAAATGAACACCTCATCTAAGCCAAGCCATTCTATAGCTGGGTCTATTAAGCCAACTCTGAACCCTCTTCTATTATTGGATGCTTTCCCTCAAGCTCAAGCAAAATCAAGGGATACACATAACCCAAGCCAAAGCTATATTTCAAACACACATATTTACACAACTGTTGGGCACGAAGAAAAACGTTTTAATTAAGGGATGCCCAAAATGAGATTGCCATGGGTTTTCCCAATCATGGCACAGCAAAAACAAATTATGGCATGGAGAAGTAACCATAGGAAGGAAAACGACTTATCCCACAACTATATGAGCATTCGGTGAGACAAAATGACCTCTATGGACCCCCAAATCGATTTACCCTTCTTTCCCACTGTTCTACAACACAAAAATGACTTCCCAATTGTGGAAAATGAGGGAAAATCCTTAGGGAGAACGCCCAGGGAGCTCATACTGCGTGAGGGAACAAAGAAAATGGGTGAAGAATAGATTCAGGAGCAATTTCGTGGGTGTTTTCTTGCCCAAGGATCCAAAACATGTTTTTCAAAATTTATGGCTTTCCCATACACAAAATTGGGCAGCCATACCCCTCCATTCCCCAAGCATTAACTACCTCAACCAAATCTTGGAAGAAATAAATGATTGGGTGCATAAGTCAAAATGGGTAGTTAAAGGTTCATGGGTTCTCTCATTGACACTTGGCTCGACTTTATTGGTCCAAGGGTTTGAATATTTCCCTCCCAATTCCTTGTAAAAATCACGCCCCCATACTCTTGTTGCATTGCATAGCTAGTTGTGGGTATTTTAATTAAAATTCATATTTACATGATATTTACGATTTCTATTGTGCCTGGCTAGCACGCAAACCATATGCATCAATTTTAACACTAAATTGATGGTGGGGCCTTGGCCTTGAGCTCCTCACCATGATTTTATAACAATATTACATCATTTACAGTTTACACAGATTTATGCTTTGCGGTGAACACTCTGAGTCGGTATATGGTAGAGCCGAGACATGTTCACCTGACTGAGGCAAAGCATGTGATGAAGTAATTGAAGGGTACGGTTGATTATGGCCTCAGGTATGCATTGGATAAGAAGATTGTCCTATAGGGTTATGTGGATGGAGATTGGGCCAGGAGTGTCATTGATAGAAAGAGCACATTAGGATGTTGGTTTAGTTTGGGATCGGCTATGATCTCATGGTTTAGTAGGAAGAAGACGAGTGTGGAACTCAGTACAGCCGAATATAAGTATATGATAGCTTGTTCGACAAGTTGCGAGGACGTGTGGATTCGGAAGTTGCTATTAGGATTGTTTGATCTTGAGTTAGTGGCGACTTGTGTCTTCTGTGACAACCAGAGTTGTGTGAAGTTGTCTGAGAACCCCGTGTTCCATGACAAGTTGAAGCACATCAAGATCAAGTATTAGTATATCTAGGATATGGTGCAGAAGGGAGCAATGAGACTCCAATATATAGCAACAAAGGAGTAGATAGTCGATGTGTTGACCAAGCCTTTGTCAAGGGTGAATTTCGAGTTCTTCAGGGACAAGCTTGGAGTGGTCCATATCAAGAGGGAGTGATGAGCTCAGATGAGGTAG
This sequence comes from Larix kaempferi, assembly GCA_027924585.1. NCBI lineage: Eukaryota > Viridiplantae > Streptophyta > Pinopsida > Pinales > Pinaceae > Larix > Larix kaempferi. The sequence continues at coordinate 10,368,348 of BSBM01000454.1, read as the reverse complement.
CAGGTAGTCACGGGTCATGTGACGTAATTGAGACTCCTAGGTTACGAGAGGATTTGGACGAGCGGTGAGGTAACGTAGGTGGTTGCGGTGTGCAACGTAATGTGCGCTCTTGGGATGGACCCACCAGATCGCTTACTTGGTTCGTGGATGAGGACATTTGTATTTGGTATGAAAAAGGACCAGCTCTGCGAGATAAAATCCTAGATTGGTTCTAGGCCCCATCCAGTATGAAACATGACTAACTCTGTGGTTAGAAAGTCCTATATTGGTTCTAGGATGCATTGAGTATGAAACAGGACTGGCTCTATGGTGAGAAAGTCCTAGATTGGTTCTAGGCCGTATCCAGTATGAAACAGGATTGGATCTGTGGTGAGAAAGTCCTAGATTAGTTCTAGGCTACATCCAATATGAAACATGACTAGCTCTATGGTGAGAAAGTCCTAGATTGTTTATAGGCTACATCCAGTATGAAACATGATTGGATTTTTGGTGAGAAATCCCTAGATTGGATCTAGGCCACATCCAACATGAAAAAGGGATGGGTCTATGGAGAATTGCATCCAGCATGAAGAAGCACTGGCACTGCAAGGCACATCCAACATGAAAAAGGGCCGGCTCTGTGAAACTTCTTATGATATTTAGATTCAGGAGATGTCAGATGTCAATAGTCTGTGTACAATAAGTGCAACAACTGGAAGCCAATGGTGACGATGACTGAAGAATACCTTCCTTGTTAAGAGGGAGCGTTGAAGAATGTAACTTTAGAAGATATTCTTAATTGTATTATTTGTGTCATTTGTATCATTTGTATTGTACACCATACGGGGATTATTATCGATGTAATTGATCATGTAAAAGTCATTGTAAATCCTAGCTATTAGGTCCACCTGGAAAGATCTAGAAAATAATATTTTATTGTAAATTGGACAGGTCGACCCAGTTAGGTGAGTCAAGCCGACCTTGTTGGTAAAAAGGTCAAGTCAGTTGATTGGTATAAATGAGGAGGTTGAGTTTGACTTCCTCATTTGATCACCTCATTCACTCATTGGGTTCACATCACTAGGAGAGATAGAGTCAAGTGAATAGCTGCTTTTGGGGTCTTCTTGTTTTAGGTCTTTGCACGATGGATACTATTGTACATTCTGATGAATCTATATAGAAGAAGTTTGCTGGTTTTTTTTACCCCACAGGGGTTTTACCAGAATAAAATCTCCGTGTTCTTTTTGTGTTGCTGTGCTTTTCTTTATTCTAGTGATCGTATTGCATATGGTCATGATGTTATGATGCTAAATGTTTAAGATATTGTATAACCATTAAAATTCTAACACATGATACTGATGATGTTTAATATTTGATTACAATTTTCACTCATATCTATGTTGTACTTATAACAATACATATTGTGGTAAGTTTTACATGATGATATTGTGTTAAGTCGCTGTAAGTGATTTGTTTTTGGCTAGTTAAATAAGGCAAGATAATCTTATAATTATCGAATGAGGTATACATTCCAAGACAATAAATAGGGTAAATGATTTTTTTTTGCATTTTGCTTCTTGTTTCATTTTTCTAATCCCTAAACCAAAGTTATAAATGGAAGATTGTATTTTGGTGTTGTGACAAACAGGGTATTTTTTACGGATTCGAATATTATGCTTAAGTATAATATCCTAGGCGATTATTTTGGATTGAAAAAAACATGTATATAGATAGGTAGGCGAATATTAAATATGAAACATACAATTTACTACTAAAATGTGTAAATTTTGGTGAGTATTATGATAAAAAAACATATTTTATGTAAATATAGGCGATATTAGAGACTAAAAATGACCAAATAACGAATTTATTTTTTGAAAAAAATCCCGAAAATAGCCAAAATTTCGCCCTTAAAAATTACCCTGGTGGCAAAGCATGTAGTCATTCATACCACACATAATATGTCCGCAATATCTTATTTCATAATTCATTATATTTGATAGATTCGAAAACCCTACACTTTTGTAGTCTTGCTTTTATCTAAGAATTTGTTTTTAGTTCCGTCATCTAATGGACATTAATAATAATGTCTTATTTTAGCTTATCTTATCTGTAATAACAGTTCTTCTTGTGAAACAATATGGTTTCATGCTTTTGGAATTTAATATGGAAGTTTGCATGGTATCGATAATTTCTATATTGAATGATGCTTAGTATTGTTCTAATTATTCTTTTACTCTTACAATTTGCTACCCATATTCTAGTTCATTTAAGGCATGTGAATGCAAAGTATATAGTAGACCAAGTACCATAATGATAATCTCAAAAGACAGGGTGAAACCATCACCTATGCCAAATAGTTGGAACCTTTTATAATTTTTTTCCATAGAGGTTATAATTTCTTGGCAGTTACCCATTAAGCACTAATCCCATTAAGCACTAAGAGGGATAGGTAAAAAGAGCAAACCTCTCGACCCTTAAAATATTCAGGGTTAAGATGTATCCATGTTAGTTTCTATTTATATAAAAATATACATTTTAAAGTTATTGTAATTAATAAAAGATCTACTCTTTCACCCTATGATGTAAGTGCAATTATATATTTGATAGTTCCATTATGAAAACATAATATACATCAGTATGTCTTGTAGGTCCATATCATCATAAGTACTCTTCCCAGGCATTTTCAAGTATCTCTATATCTTGCTTATGGCTACATTTATACAGACTTTCTCATGCCCCATTAAGGTAGCCCATTTTTTCCATAACATCAATAGAGAATTATAACTAAATGTTTGTAGAGTAAAATGTCAATGTTAGAGGATCTTTGGATTTTGTGACAGTCTATATGTTCTATATGAATTCCCTCTTTTAATGGTTAGGCTTTTACTTAGGTTTATGACTGCATGATTTTAATTTATTAGCAAGAGATTGTTCTCTAGATGAAATCAAGTCCCTGATTTACTATGATGAATAAAATTTTGAAAAGTACTGTCTAAAATGGTTTTGCATGATATTCTGGGGAGAATGTAAATTCCATCTCATGAAATGGTGAAAATAAAATTGGTGAATTGACTACGAAAGAAATGTAAAAAATTGGCAAGGAGAGAGTATAGCTCTTGTAGTAAGTCAAATGATTACATACTAGATATTAGTTGTGTGTTGTAGTCTTGAAAAATTCTTTAGATATAATGATGTTTTTTAGTGTGCATGTAAGCATACATCTCAACATTTTAGGCAATGTACTTGGTGAAAGTGTATTTGGCCTCTTCTTACCATATTTCTAACTTTTGAAATTTAATAGGGATCCATCTTATGGCTCTCATGAAAGTGTTGTTGTATTTTAAAGATAATGGGCCATCTAAACTTGGCATACGATTTGATAATTCAAATCCAGAGGGTGTTTACCTTAGTGGTCTATGTGAAGAAGATCATGGTTTCTTTTGTAGTGGTAACATTTTGGCTCCAAAACTAAAACACTCTTGTATGTATTCATTTGTTGCATTTTTACAATGCTTTAGTAAATATTGAACATGGGTTTTGTTTGACAACAAGTGAAATTCGGTTAGAAAGTTTTGCTGGAGAGGATATGGCCAAGCTAGTGACCAATGCACATATTTTAGGTAATGTCTCATTATATTTCAATGAAATTTGTTCATATAGTTATATTATGGTTAAGCCTAAAATACTTTGCTATGTTTTCTAGGTTGTGACAAGTGAAAGTAAGAATGGCCCTTTGATACTTTTTATGTAAATGAAAAGTCAAGCAATTCAAATTTTCATTCTACCTCAAAAAAAAACTTGAAATGGTGGCTTATAGAACTACAGTTATTGGGTCGCACATGCAGGCTGACAATAGGAAGGAAAATATGATTTTTTTGTTGTACTTTGATTGCTTAGACCAATACTAAAAATTTGAGTTTATGCAAGGATTTTGGATTTTGTGGATTATAATCTTTTAGAACATTTGTCGGGTTCATTTATCTAGTTTTTCATTCTTTTGTTGAGTTGTTGGTAATTTTTATTTTGGAAATCACATCGTGGAGGTCTTTTGTTCACAAAATTTGGAAGCAATCAAGTTGCTCTCTCGGGCCTAACTGCACCAATAAGTTACATACAATTGTTTGGACACGATATTTGTTTGAGGATCTAGAAATTTAGATTCACCAATCAATCATTTGAAAGGAGGGGTTTCGTATGTGTGTATTATGTGTTTTTTCTAATCATATTAGTACGTTTGGTGAATTGTTCATGTAGAAGAGGTTTGAAGATCATTGAATTATGTGATTTTTTTAATGTCAATAAGATGCTAGGTTACCTAGAATATTATAATATGTTAGGTTAATTTGTTGATTTGACATGCACAAATGTAATAACAGTTAGATCATTTATAATAACAGTTATATCCACAAGTGTTAGATAGCAGTCAGATTCACAAATGTAATAACAATTTGACATCCACAACCCTATAGTTTATAACTTTGTTTCTATCATAGTAGATCATTATGGAGAATTAATTACAGTTTCCTTATGAGAAATAATATGCTTATAGACATAGATCATCATGGATAATTATTTCTTAGAAACCACCCATATCTTGTTAATTTTTGAGCATTAATTCAATATACTCTAGGATCTTTACTGAGAGAATAACATGTACAACATATCAATCATATCAAGCATGTCAATCATGTAAATCACAACAAGAGGCAAACATAAGAGACAATAGACACATAGAGTTTCTGTGGCGAAAACCCTAAGGTGAAAAACCCCACAACTTCCTCAGAGATATATAGAGAAATAATACAACCAAGGTACAACCAAAGTACAAGAGATAGTCTTCTACTAGCAGCTCCTCCTCCTCCTCAACTAGTGCGCCACTTTCCGAGTGATGTACAAGTGAATAATGAGATGTCCAAATAGAGATCTCCCAATCTCTATTTATACTTGTCCTGTCCTACCCAATAAACTAATGGGGCCGGCTTGTCTAGCTTAGCCTAATAACCCATGGTTAACTTAATCAGGGCCAACCCCACACATGGTGGTCTAATAACCCATCGACAAGTTACGACACTTGCGACACTTGTCAATACAAATGACGACACTTACGTATAGAGGAATAACACATCTCTATAGGAGTACAATATACATAGATGAAATACATTTGATGTTACATATACATAAACACTCCCTCTTAACTAGGAAGGTATTTCTTGACATAAATCTGCTAGCACAAGTCTTCTTCTCTGGATCATCATCAGCGAATCATCATCCTCGAATCATCGTCATCGTCACGGCTGCTGCTATCTCAATCAATCTCTGAATCTACTCGTCATAAGAAGTTCTACAGAGCCATTCCTTTTTCATACTGGATGTAGGTCCACCACCTGCAGGTCTTCATCATCACTGGACATACTGTGGAATCCTCAGGACTTATTACGTGCGTCATAAAACCTCGAAAGAGCATCCCAGGATGTTACGAGCACACAGCTCTACCTGTCGGATCTCCCAGGGCTGTATTATATGTGACCCCACCATAAAACCTCGAAAGAGAATCCCAGGCTATTACAGGCACACAACTGCGACCTATAGGATCTCCCAGGGTTGTATTATATGTGGTCACCACAAAACCTCGAAAGAGCATCCCAGGCTGTTACGGGCACACATCTCCGACCTATAGGATCTCCCAGGGATGTATTATATGTGGTCATGGAAAAACCTCGAAAGAGAATCCCAGGATGTTACAGGTACACAACTCTGACCTATAGGATCTCCCAGGGCTGGATTATATGCCATAGGAAAAAACCTCGAAAGAGCATCCCAGGACTGATTACGAGCACACAACTCAACCCATCGGATCTCCCAGGGATGGATTATATGTCCTCCCAAAGCAAAACCTCGATAGATCATTTGCCAGATATCCCAGGGCCACATTACATGCCATAGGAAAAACCTCGAAAGATTATCGACAAACCTCCCAGGGATGGATTATATGCTTATCTGCACAACCTTTTCCATGGCCACAGAGTATCAACCTGATACTAACCATACATCATCCTGATGTACACATGATCATCCTGATCATCATCACTGCATCATCCTGATGCATGTCATCTGGAGCAACATCCTGAAGCTCATCATCCATGATCATCCTGATCATACAATGCATCCACCTGATGCACACACAGTATCTACCTGATACATATCATCATACGTGATCTACCTGATCATACATTGTATCCACCTGATACATATACAAATACATGATCCACCTGATCATACCTGATACATATCAACATACATGATCCACTTGATCATACAATGTATCTACCTGATACATACACAGATACATATATATGATCTAACTGATCATATCCAGCATCCAACATGATGCGTATACATACAAATGATCCAACTGATCATATACAGTATCCAACATGATGCATATACATACAAATGATCCAACTGATCATATCCAGCATCCAGCATGATGCATATACATACAAATGATCCAACTGATCATATCCAACATCCAACATGATGCATATACATATGAATGATCCAACTGATCATAACAAGCATCCAACATGATGCATACATACATATAAACGATCCAATTGATCATACAGAGTAGAAAATCGAACATCGTCCTGATGCTCATCATCAAGCGCTTACATCCACAGCCATGGGAAGGATCCTCCTCTCATCATGCTTGGAATGGATCCAGCAAATGTGTCCATCACTTATTCCTCGAAGTGTCATCAATATGAAGAACACCAAGCCTCTATATGAAGTATTCAAACTTCACTCTAGCTAGTGGTTTCGTCAACACATCTGCAATCTGCTCATCCGTCACAACATACAGGAGCTTCACTGCTCCTCTCTGCACCATATCCCTGATATAGTGATATTTGATCTCAATGTGCTTCGACCTTTCGTGGAACACCGGGTTCTCATACAACTTCACACAACTATGGTTATCACAAAAGATACCAGTAGCCTCCAGCGGGAGATCAAATAACTCAGACAGTAGCTTCCGGAGCCATACTGCCTCGCAACTAGCCGAACAAGCTGCAACATACTCTGCTTCGGCTGTACTCAGTGCTACGCAGGACTGCTTCTTGCTAAACCAAGAGATCACACCTGATCCCATACTGAAGCAGCACCCAGATGTGCTCTTCCTATCTGCAGCACTGCCTTCCCAGTCCGAATCAACATAACCCTGCAGGTTAAACTTTTGATTCGCATCATACTTGAGCCCATAGTCAATTGTACCCTTCAGGTACCTCAGAGTATGCTTTACAGCAACCAGGTGAACACCTCTGGGATCCATCAGAAACTGGCTCAATCTGTTCACCGCAAAGCAAATATCTGGTCTCGTGTTCGTCAGGTACATCAAGGACCCAATCATCTGACGATAAATAGTGACATCAACCGGATCAGATGAAACATCACACAGAAGCTTCAGGTTCGATGCCATAGGTGTGGCCATGGCCTTGCAGTCCATCATCCCGAACCTCTTTAGGATCTCTACTGCATACTTCCCTTGTCTAAGGAAGATTCCCTCTGCACTTTGCCACACCTCCATGCCTAGAAAGTAGTGCATCATCCCCATGTCTTTCATCTCGAACTTGGCTGCAAGATTCCTCTTGGTATCGGCAATCAATCTATCATCACCTGTAACAAACAGGTCATCCACATACAATAGTAGTATCATAGGATTTCCCTCCTCAACCTTGTAGTAAAGGTTGGAATCTGCTTTACTCTTGGTAAAGCCCAAATTGGATAGAAAGCTGTCTATCCTCCCATACCAAGTCCTAGGAGCTTGCTTCAAGCCATACAAGGTTGTCTTCAACCTGCACACATATGACTTCCTGTCATGTGTCTCAAAACCAAGTGGCTGCTCCACATACACTTCCTCCTCGACTACACCATTCAAGAAGGCTGTCTTGACATCCATTTGGTGTATCTTCCATTTCATCATTGCTGCCAGAGCAAGTACTGATATGAAGGAAGTGTATCTGGCTACAGGAGCAAAATTTTCTTCATAGTCAATTCCTTATTTTTGGGAGAAGCCACGAGCTACAAATCTCGCTTTGTATTTCTCTGTGCTGCCATCTGCAGCATGCTTGATCTTGTAGATCCATTTGGAAGTCACAACAGACTTCCCTTCAGGTCTTGGGACAACATCCAAACATCATTCTTCATTATTGATTGGTATTCCTCGACCATGGCATCCTTCCATTACTGCATCCCGTATCCTGGGAACTTCAGATTCTTCAATATCATCAATAGATAGATTTCTTTGTTGCTGGAACAAATGTTGTAGTCCTTCTTTTGTAGGTGATTGTACACAATCTTTCCTACATGTCAAATTCAATTGCATGATTAGAAACTTCTCATAGTCTCATAACAAAATCTTACACATAAGAATATATGTCATACAGTCATGCAATTATTTTAGCCAATGATTCAATACAACATTCATCCATATCCGTAACTTTCTAGATGCCTTCCATTCTCTACCAGAACATTGTTAAGAGTGTGCACAACTCCCAACATGTCAGCAACGAGGTTTCATTCTAGATAAGTAGCAATGGAATGTTGTACAGTGCCATAGGCCACTTACCCATTATTAGTAGTATCTTGTTCATCAATGCAATTATTCTAATATGCATAATACACAACCTAAGTCTAGGAACATAAGCATATACATCATTGAATAACATTATTTAAACAAACAGAATATACAAGAAATGACAATTCAAATACTTATCTTTGTTTTTTTGTTGGGTGGACTCCCTCTAAATCTTTGCTTCCTTGCAGGAGCTGCTGGAGTCCAACTTTGAAGTAGCTTCTTCTACTCCTTTCTGTTGTGGATTGTAAGGAGTGATCAACTCCCTCTTAATTCCTGAATCACTGCATAACTTCTTGAAGTCTTCTGAAGTGAATTCTCCATCATTGTCGGATTTGAAGGTCTTGATCTTCTTTTCAGTGTGGTTTTCTATCAAGGCTTTGAATTCCTTGAATTTGCTGAATACTTCATCTTTGTTCTTCAAGAAATAAGTCCAAGTCTTCCTAGAGAAATCATCATTGAAAGAACCATACTGCACATACCCACTCAGATAACTGGATGACACCGGACTCCATACATCGGAGTGGATAATTTCCAAAATTCCTTATGCCTTGTTTTTACTGCTTGGAAATGCCTTCTTAATGTTCTTTCCTTTTTCAAATCCTTTGCAAACACCTTCATGCTTTGACTTGATTTCAGGAAGACCTTCTACAGCTTTACTTGCAATTGGTAGTGCTCTGTAGTGCACATGTGCAAGCATTCGATGCCAAAGTTCACTGGGATCCATGGATTCGTGTACCATGGCATGTTCAGGTTGTCCCTTCAATTTGTACAATCCTCCCTCTTGCTCTCCAATCACCACTACATCATCAATAGTTTTACCCTTTGGCCACATTAGGACTTGGCCATCTACAAATGCAACCCTCATGCCTTTTGCCTCCAATGCAGATATGGAGAGTAGGTTCTTCTTAAGCCCAGGTACATATAGAACATCTTTCATCTTCAAGGACTTCCTAGATTCTAGGTTGTAGGAAGCTTCACCACTTCCTTTAATAGGATATTGGTAGTCATCCCCAAGTTTCACCTTATGGGGTGACTCATGTTCAGATAGATTTACAAAAGATTCTTTAAACCCAGTCATGTGTTTGGAAGCCCCACTATCAATAAGCCAATCATTACATCCATGAGAGATAGTACCTATGAGAGCAGAGATTAGAACATATTCTTCTTCGCTTGATGAGTCATCATCATCACTTTATGTTCTAGCCTTCTTCTTGGGAGGTTATCATCCTCAGCAGCATGAGCATGATATCTCTTCTTGTTTCCTTTCTTCTTCTTGTTGAAGTTGTTGTCCTTTTTTGTTCTTGGGACAATCTACAACAAAGTGTCCTTTCTCATTACATGTGAAGCATCTCATATCTTTCCTATTCTTTAGATGGGTGTGAGAGGATTTCTTGTAATGAGAGTGCTCCTTCTTAGGCTTGCTTCTTTTGGTGTGAGCTGTGAGAGCTTGATCTCCATTTCCCATCTTTTCATCTCGGGATACAAGCCTAGCCTCTTCTTGTGAAAATTCATCCCACAGTCTACTGAAGGAGATTAACTTCCTTCTTGCACACATTCCTTGGATAAAGGAATCCCATGACCAAGGTAGGCCATTCAGAGTGGTCATCTCAATTTCTCCATTCTCCACCACTTCATCTACAGCTTCAAGTTGTTCCTTGATCTGAGAGACTTTGGAGAAATAAGATTGAATGGTCTCTCCATTCAACAGCTTGACCCCTTTCAATTGATTCTACAGAGTCATCTTCCAATTTATGTTCTTCCCTTCAAATAGCTTGGTCAAAGAGTCAAGCATCTCCTTAGGTGTCTTCAGAGATGACACATGTGGTATGAGATGGTCTTTGATAGAATCATCAATGATTCTCTTTGCCTTGACCAAGTTCTTCTTATGCAATGCCTTAGCCTCTTCATCCTCTGGGATAGGGACCTCAGAGCTGATGTAGGTGTCCAATTCATTTTCTTCCAGGATTAACCCAATCCTATACTTCCAGGCTCAGAAGTTATCAACTCCTTCAAGCTTATCCTCAAGCTTGGTGTGGTGAGACATCTTAAAGAGTACTTCAAATGGAAATAGAAAAGATTTAGGTCTTACCACTTGATTTGCTGAAAACTGGATCTAGTCTCGGATTAGGGTTTGTTAGAGAAACCCTAAAAATTCAAAATGTGAATTTCAAAATTCTGAAAGGATAGAAAGATGCGCCTCGATGAGCTGACCAGCCTGGTATATTCAGAATTTAAGATCTGCAAAGTTTCACGCTTCGAAAATGCCTTTTAATCTTCCCAGATTCACTAGGGAGGACCTTGAATTAGGGTTTGAGTTTCCTGGAGCTTCACCCAACCAAAAATCTCGATCCAAAGCTCTAAACTTCGATGTTTCCAATGAGCTTCCAGCGATGTCTTCAGATTTCAGAAATTCCTATTTTTGTGGAAACCCTAATTTTTAGGGCCAAAACTGAAAGTGATCAGAATTGAATTCTGATTGGACAGATATATTCTCCTTGATGAGTAGAGTCAATCTACCTTACTTCTTTTCCAAAATATGTGGAGAGAAACCCAATAAACAAGAAACCCTAGTTTCTGCCACTGCACAATGTCTTCTTCTCAGGGAAGCTCTGATACCATGTTAATTTTTGAGCATTAATTCAATATACTCTAGGATCTTTACTGAGAGAATAACATGTACAACATATCAATCATATCAAGCATGCCAATCATGTTAATCACAACAAGAGGCAAACATAAGAGACAATAGACACAGAGAGTTTCCGTGGGGAAAACCCTAAGGTGAAAAAACCCACAACTTCCTCAGAGATAGATAGAGCAATAATACAACCAAGGTACAACCAAAGTACAAGAGATAGTCTTCTACTAGCAGCTCCTCCTCCTCCTCAACTAGTGCGCCATTTTTCGAGTGATGTACAAGTGAATAATGAGATGTCCAAATAGAGATCTCCTGATCTCTATTTATACTTGTCCTGTCCTGCCCAATAAACTAATGGGTCCGACTTGTCTAGCTTAGCCTAATAACCCATGGTTAACTTAATCAGGGTCGACCCCACACATGGTGGTCTAATAACCCATCGGCAAGTTACGACACTTGCGACACTTGTTAATACAAATGACGACACTTCCGTATAGAGGAATAACACATCTCTATAGGAGTACAATATACATAGATGAAATACATTCCGAAGTTACATATACATCAACATATCTATAATTGTAAATTTGGTTGCTAAGTTTGGAAGGATTGATTGTTCATTCTATTGATTTTTCTATGGGAATGTTCATTTTGCAGGGATCTGTATTTTTGCTGTTTAATTATGGAGGAAAAGTTGAGCTATTGAGAACTAAAATATCAACTGAATTTGTCTAATGAAGATATTGTTCAATTGCTAAATTCACTTCCATGTTTAAAACACAAATTCTTGAATGAGAATCCAAGCACAAAAACTATCACATAATTTGATTACTTCGAATTAAATGCAAAATTTACAATGGAGGACGATGGTTGGATAAACGACCTGGCCATCATCACTGAGCATATGGGTGATGTAGATTATTTAAAAAATAGGGAAAAGTATGAGGGGGATAATATGGTGACTCTTCTCTCTACTAGTTATCCATCTACAACTCTATTTGTTGGCCCTGATACCTTAGGATATGTGGCCTTAGGACACATGAAAGCGAATTGTTTTAAATTATTGTTGGTTTATTGGCACAATTTTATTCATAATGGACTACTTGCAACATTGTGTGTGTGTGTGTATGATGTTACAACTTAAAATGTATTTATAAGTTAACATTATCTTGGCAACGCATATACAAAATGTTGGAGATGATCAATAGTCTTCTTAATACATATATAAAATGGAAGAAATTTACTTTTGGGGTATGACCTTAAATAGTTTTTGCTTGCAAATTTTGTTTTTATCCTATCCTTTACATATACTATTTTTTTTTCAAGTTAGAGTTTGATAACAGAAATAAAAGAGAACTTGCATTCGATGTAAATTTGAAACTAAGATTTTGTGGGCAACTAGACTTGGTCTTCTTCTTCGAGCAACTAGAAAAACACTTTATTTTCTTACCATCATTGAAAGTTCTAATGATTTTACCATTTCTTCTAGGATCCCATGGTTGAAAAAGACAAGTTTCATAACTTGTATCTTTGTTCTTACTTCATAAAATCTTTTGAATGACCACCCACAAAATAGATTTTTGATTTAGTGTCCAACAAAACCTCTATACCTGAATCAACAGTTGAAAGTCTCAATTGAAAACTTGGTACTCAAATGGGAATTTTTTTTAATCCATTCTAGAAGGCGAATTTGTGGTGGATGTGTTTCCCTTGATTTTATGAGTTACCATTCATTGGAAGTATTTGTGCATCTAGTTTGTAGCAAAAATAAGGACCTCATTCCAACTTTCCAATGGAAACTTATTCCCCATGTAACACAAAAACCTTTTTTAAACCACATAGATCCAAAACATGCCTTGCTACCACACATAATGTGCATGGATGGAAACCGGTACTATACTATTAAGAAGAATTCAATTATGATTTTTTTTGGTAAGCTAGTACCCACAAAGTTTTGAACCAGTGACCTACCACAAGGAGTGCCTTAATAATACACCCATTCACTATCTATTCTATGCCCTGTAATTATGATTAACTAAAATCTATAATGCTTTCTTATTAATGAAGTGTTTAAAGTATTTGGATAGAACCATGCAGTTTTGATAACTTTTGCTCACTAACTTGAACATATGTCAAAATGCCATAGCCATCATATATAAAAAGAAAAAAATAAAAAAAAACAACTTGTAGCTATAGACCAAATTGCAATTATGATTTTAATTTTAATTTTTTATTATTCATTGTTTTTGTTCTTATGGATAAAAAAAATTGTGATATATCTAATGTATCCAAAAAAAACATAAATTTACCATAAAACCAAAAAAGCATTACCATAGATCTTTCTTAATCTTGATTTTTTTAAACATTGTAAGGTTTGCACTCAAAGTATTTTACTCTTCTAAATGCTTAACACATTTGGAACATTAAAAAACGAAGAACTTAAACTAACTAAACTTTAATATCAATTTTTAAGTCTAAATTAGTGCTTTGGTTGTTGACAATTGAAAAAACACAACCTTGGTTAACCACACTTCTAACTTCTTAGATATGTACTTCACATTGTAACTTATATTTTTTCTTAGAAATTAGATATATTTACACATTTTACATTTTGCAAATTTTAAGACACATTTACATTTAAATATTAACATTTTATATGTATAGTGGTAGGGATATCATGCATTATATATATAATCTTTTTTTATAAACATTTCAAAATAATTTTGGATAGTTTTTTTTCTTATTTTTTTTGGTCTTTTTAAATCTAAAAGGCATCGACCAAACCGCATGCAACTCTTGTTAAACAATATGTACCTTGATGTAAGATAAGTTATTTAGGGTGGAATATCATGAAGTATTTATTAAATTAACATTGTTATTGTTTATTTAGTTTTTGTTAAGCTAGTCAGGACCTTTCATTATCATAGATGTACATATAGTACAAAAAACTTTAACACTTGACTTGCCATTAGTGAAGCTAGGTCAACCAAAAGATGATAATCAGTCTAGATCAAGAGACCAAATAATTTCACCAGCCTTAAAGAGTTTAAAAACCTTCCCATTAGCGGGAAACCAGGTCTATCTCTGTGCTAACCAAAATGGATAGAAATTTCTAGTGCAATACAAAAAGATGAGCTTCATATAGTTCCCTATGTGCTTGTTTATAACAAAAAAAAACTAAAACTCAATTATCCATTCCTAATGATTCCCATTTGATGAAATAGAGATGTGGGTTGCTTTTGAATTTTCCAAGCCCATGGCCGCTACCTAAAATGGAGCATTGAAGACTTCCAAAAGGTTGTTTAGTTTCTTTTTTCAAATTGTCAAGCCCATCATGGAGCCATCAAATTGTCCTTAGAAGTTCAACTTACATGATTTCAAATTGTCCTGGCTAACTAGTAGGGTTGCTTCCAACTGAGCATTATGCTCTTTGTCACTCTCGTCCAAGGCCGCAACTTCCATGGCTTCGATCATTTACTCGATGTGGGAAGGGATTTCCTCACTAAAGGTTTGGCATGGATCAACTTATGGCTAATACCTCCCTCCTCGTTCATGTTTGCATCTATCCCTCTACCTAGGTGCTAATACCATCCACAGACAAAGTAGTTTGGGTGCCATGAGAAAGCCAACATCAAACCTCCTCTCCACCTTCGCTTCCTCTTCTCAACTCTTCATCTCACCGACAGTTCAAATTTCCCTCTGTGTGGGTGCTGTTTCAAAGTTAATTGCCATGATAACCAGTCCACACATGCCTAGGATTTCCATTATCTCTCATCGCGAGGCCTCGAGTGATCTCCTATTACCTTCACATGCCGTGGAATAAACTCACATGGATCCTGCATTAAACATGCTTTGACACCTTGCTTGCTATCCCCGCCATCTGTCAATCTGACACCTTTCATGCGTGGTGAGGGAAGGGGCTTTCCAGGTGTGCTCCACCTGCATCCAGGCATTGTTATTGTTTAATATCATTATTTATTGTATTTTATATTTTATAAATAGTTTAATAATGTGATTATATTTTCTTAAATATGTAGAGGTAGACGTATGTTCAAATTAATGTTACCCGTGCTACACATCTATCTCTAATAAGTTGTAGAACACACCTCTCGTCACAATTATTTAGTTCTAATACTAAAGTATAATATACAAGTTAATAGCAAATAATTGTTCGTTCTTAATTAAACATACATTATTGTTAAACCTTTGAATGCAAAACTTTCGAAAGACACTCAATACATAATTAGAGTAACATTTTTGCTATGATTTTTAAAGTTAAGGTGTCATTCAAGGTATAGGAGAGGGAAAGCATGGAAGGCAAGGACAATTTTATAGTTGTAGTAGTTATTCCAAGGAACCACATCATATGTGTATTCTCACTATTATTTCACATGTGGTGGCTGTCTAACGTCCTAGATGTGTTAAGTAACAATGGTGCAATTGTGAACTTTGAAACAAATATGTTTGTTAAACAAATAATTGGTGATATCAATAAAAATGATTTATGTATAAATATATAATAGTGTTGCTTTAGCATTTATGTGTATCGTTAGTTTATGCATTTCTTAAAGAGACCACAAAGAAGCCAAGGTTGGGACATGCAAAGTCAATGGTTCTCATTATAATGATATGCAATTGGCATTCATTCCCTTTTGACACACACACATGGAATCTCCTCCCTATGTATGATTGCGTATCGTTTCAGGTTATTTATGATGGGAATTAGTTGTTATTTATGATAAGGAAATAGTAAGTTTCTAGTTTTTTATGTTTTGGTGGTGTTTAATAGCTATCATGTTCTCTAGTCTTTGGCCAGTGACATGGAAACATAGATTGAAGGTACAATTCAGATGGATAATGTCAATTAAGTAGAAACAAAAGAAGGGGAGATTTTTGTTAACAATTAATGGTTCAAAATGAGCCTTAATTTTAGGGGGAGGGCGGGGAGCTCAATGCAAGTATATGTATTGGTAACCGAAGGAAATTGAGGTAAGGGATTATTGGTAATAGTGTATTTGGTGTGAATTTGGGATTTTTGGGTGACAAATGGGGGTAGGATGGTAGATCAAGGAATGAGAGATGATTGATTGGTGGAACAAAACCCGACGAATGAAGAATTCAATAATACAAGTAAATGTTTGCTAATGGATGATGAGTCCAAATGAGAAAGAAGGATGTTTTCATGGTTGGTAAATTTGGTGTTAGTGTGTTGGGGATTTGTCCAACAACATGTCGACATGAACATGGAAGGGAGGGAGTCACAATGATGATTGTCTTTTGTGGTAAAAAGGCATTTTCCAACATGCCTTAGGGGATTTCTAGATTGTCCTCTAGTCTATCACTTCACTAGAGAGTAAAAAATTGTGGGCACTACAACCATAAGTCTTGTTTTGATCCAAATTTAGAAAAAAAATTACTATTTATATGCCTCAATTGATACATGTTAAAATGCCCTATGAAAAGTTTTCAAATGGTATTTTTGACTTTGTCTTGTTTTTCGACCTAATTTTCAACCAATGTTTTAAATACATGTCTAAAATATGGTTAAATTTGTCAGGTAGAAATAAATATTAAAATCATGGTTAAAACTACCATGGAAAAGTTGGTCAAAATTGTTCATTCCAATATTTTTTAGTTTGAAAACCAATAGAAATGGCCATTAAAAATGGTCATTTTTTCTATCAAATTTATTACATAAATATTATTAATGATGTTGGGAATTGAGTCAAAATTTCATTAGGGGATACTGATTGAAATTTTTATTTGTAAAAACAAAAAAATCAGTTCTAGGTCTTAATCTCAAGTAAGATCACAGTCATACTCACATGTTAGGTCATGTTCCTGAGCTTAGTAATTAATCTTGAGTTGTGCGTAAGAAGGTAAGGTCCTAATCATAGATATGATCTTGATATTGAGTTCAGATTCCAATCCTCAGCTTGAGTCCTAGTTCTGATCTCAAGACAATTAGAGTCTTGATCCCGAGTTCCAATACTGCTTGCATGGCTAATGAATGAATACATTTCGTTTAGAAAATAAAATAATTAATTACTTGCATGGACATAAAATAAAATAATTCATTACTTACATGGATAGAACAAAATCATTATTGCAAAAGAAAAAACATTAAATATTAAGTGGAATATAGAAAAAACTTAATGTATCATACAAAACATCATGTAGTGTCATACAAAGTAACTAATCAAGTACATGATCAATGTAAGAAATATATGTCTCAATTAAGCACTCTTAGTAATGTCTCAATGCCACCAATAAACAAATTAGTGGTACATGACAATATAAATGCACTTGTAATCGTTATCATCATCATAAACAAGAATTTAAATAAGAGTTTGATGTGGAGGAAATCTGATCCATAAACCGCTGTGGATATTCCACTTGAACAATTTGTCACAACATATCTTACAACTTAGTTCTTTTTATTAGCTTATTTTTATTGAATGTTGAATAATTGGAACTTAAACAATATTTACTAGAGCAAATAAATACACAACCCAAACAATAACACAAGATATGCCTTGGGAAAACACACTATGGGGAAAAACCTAGCCACAAATGAGGACTATGCCTTGCTCTTCATATCATAATGTAAATACAAAGGAAATGGTACTCTCTATGGAGTTACCTATGAATCTACGACCAAAATGGATACTACAAGTCTGTTCTGCTCTAATATCCACACCCGTGTTGCTGCTCAGCTATGGAACAATACAATAACATTACAATTATGGAACCCATTCTTCTCTTAACGACCCAATATTTAACATAGCCCAATAGTCCTCTAGGGTTAATTTTAGGGTTTATGCATACATTAACTCTCGATTAGGTTTAGGTTTTTGGACCTTATAGAATGTTCTTGAATGTCCATATGTGACTAGCTCCACATGTGTGAGAAATGAGGGTTGACGTGGAATCCACTCAATACCTTGGTGGTTAACTACATAGGTAAACTTGCGGGAGGCATAACTTTTGCATACAGATTCTGTTTGAGGCGATCCTTGGACCATTGGAAAGGTGTAAAAGTGTAAAATCATGTCAAGGGGAATAACACTTTTAAATAAATTTTGAACCCAAAAAACATCATTTAGACCCTCAAATAGGCCCTAGAAGTTTATGGACCCCAAATCTGCAAAGTGAGACCTACCCCTAGAATGGGCCCTACAAGCCAATTCATCCATTCTTTCGGCCCTGAAAGCACCCATAAAAACGACAAATTATTTATTGATACATTTTGGATCACATCTCCCCATTTCAAAATGATTTTGGTCCCCTAAAGATTTAACTAAATGAGGTGAGGAAATTTTTCCTCTACCTTCTCCTTGGACTACCATTTAGCCTTGTCTGGAAGTTGTCCTTTCAACCCCACCTGCAAAATTTCATACTATCCTTGCCTAATTATTCTGTACTTCTTATACAAAATTGCGTCTTATGCTAAATCTACTTGATATTTTGTTCCTCAGTTCTCCACGAAAGGTAATATTTGCTCAAGTTCCTGGTCCAACATGGACGGTTCATAGAGTTTCAGATTGTCTACACTCACTATTGAGTAAATGCGCATATATGGGGATAGATTGAGTCTATAGTAATTATATCTCACCTTCTAAAACACTTCAGAAGCACCATACCATAATGCCTTGATATTCTTACCGAGGCCATGCAGTCTTTCCTTATTCAAGTGCAACCAAACTCTATCTCCCACCTTGAATGTTTTCTCAACCACGTGTTTGTCATGTCTTGCCTTGTACTTTTATTGTGACTTATTTAGTGCATCCTGTACTTGTAAATAATTTGCATGATCTTATCAACGATTTTTTGGCTCTTAATGCTTCACCTATGGTGTCATCCCTCACTACCCTTTGTTTTCCATAAACAACATCGAGAGGTGAAGGTGGCGAATTCCCAAAACAAGTTTCAAAAGGGAACTATCCAATGGAAGTGTGGACTGCTCTATTATAAGAGTTCTAGATGTAGATCATATTTTCATCCCAAGTCTTTGAATGCTTCTTATTGTAATCCTTCAAAAGCTACACCAAAATTCCGTTGGTTACTTCTATTTGTGGATGGAATGCTGTAGATCTCTTCAACTTAGTGTCCATTTTTTCCCAAAATGTAGTCCAGAATGTATTAAGAAATCTAGTATACCTATCTGAGATGATGCTCCTTGGTATCCCAAAGTACACCCAGAACTATTCAAAGAACATGTTTGTTGCTTCTTGTCCTTTGTTGGTATTTTTACAAGGCATAAGAATGCACATCTTGTTGAATCTATCAATTACCACATATAAATAGTCATGTCCCTTCCTGGTGGTTGGAAGACCACCCACATAATCCATGGATATGTTGTACCATGATCTCGTAGAAATAGGTAAGGGATGGCATAGATCTTGATTCTTATTATTGGGATTACTTGTACAACAAAGTATGCATCCTTTGATAAACTGAGCTACACCTTCTTGCATTGTAGGCCAATAAACATACTTTTGCAAGTTGGAAACTATCTTCCCAACACCAGAATTCCCCGCAACTTTGGAGGTGTGAGCCTCTCTTATGAGTTGCAATCTTTCAACTTTAGGAACACAAAGCTTGTCTAGCTTGTAGACTAGTAACCCATCTTGGACATGATAGTCAACCTTGTTGTCACCTTCTTCTACATGGAATTTTCCCTATACATGATGGAATACCTCCTTGAAGCCCTCATATTCCGTGTATTACTCCTTGTATGCATCATGGGTGAAAGGTTCCATATGCATAAGAGTACCCAAAGCTGTGATATTGGCTATAGGTGGCCTTGAGAGAATATTTGTTGTCTTGTTTGTATTGCCCATCTTATATTTGATAATTAAATGGAATTGTTGCAAAAATCCCATCCATTTGTAGTGTCGTGTTTGTTGTAGCTTACTTTGGGCCTACAAATACTGCAATCACTGGCGATCGGTGTGAATGATGGCCTCCTTTCCCATCAGATAGTGCTTCCACTTCTTAACAACTTGAACCAACACATAGAGTTCCTTATCATATGTAGGGTAGTTCAGGACGTTTCCATGGAACATTTCAGAATGATACCATACTAGCCTCCCTCCTTGCATCAAAATTGCCCCCATAACATACCCACTTGCGTTTGTCTCCAATTCGAGAGGATTATGTGAATTAGGAAATGCGAGAACTAGTGCCTGACTAATATTTTGCTTGAGCTCTTAAAAGGATTTTTGCTAATTCTTCTCCCACTTGAACCCCTTGCTGCTATATTTTATAACATGGAGAGGTGCAACCACAACTAAAAAAGAAGCTATGAACTTCCGAAGGTATTGTGTTCCCCCCCAAAAGATCCTAACTTCAGTGACATTAATTTGTCAGAGTAGGCCACTTAGTGATGGCCTCCATCATTGTAGGACAAATCTTAAGTTCTCCTCCACCAGTCACATACCCCGAATACACCAGGGACTACTGAAAAAATTCACATTTCTTAAGGTTTTCCATCAGTTGATGTTTTTACAAGGTCTCCAACACCTTCTTGAGATGTGAGATAGGTTCTTCCTAGATAGCACTACAAACCAATATATCATTTAAATGCACTATCGCAAATGAATCTAAGAAAGAATGAAACACATCATTAATCAGATGTATAAATGTAGTTGGTGCGTTACACAAAACACAAGGCATTACTAACCATTCATATAGACCTTGCTTAGTATTGAAGGAAGTCTTCAAAGTGTCTTCTTCCTTCACTCGTACCAGGTGGTATCCCAATTTGAAATCCAACTTGGTGAAGTAATTGTCATGATGCAACTGATCTAGTAAATGATCAATCCTAGGAAGAGAGTATCAATTCTTGAGAGTGATCTTATTTAGAGCTCTGTATTCAATACACATCCTCCAAGTAGTGTACCCATCCTTCTTGGGTACTGTGATAATAGGTGACCTGCAAGCTGAGGTGCTTGGTTGGATTACTCCCTGCTCCAGTAGTTTTTTCAATTGCTTCTTCACTTCTTTTGCTTCCATAACAAATTGTCTGTACAGTTTGATGTTCAGAAATGGAGAATCTGGCAGTATTTGTATCTTGTGCTTCACTTCCCTCATAGAAGGTAGCCCCTATAATATTGGAAAACTTCTTTGTAATCCTGTAAAAGTTTCTCCAACTAGTGTTTATGCTCTTTAGTACATCCCTCCATAGACTCCTTTACCTTTACCGATTCACCTTCTTCCTAATTATGTCTTAAGAAAAGCAACACAAACTTCCTACTTGAACTGATCAACTTTTTTGCTTGGTTGGCACTTACCACATAGATTTTTTGATTTTCCCTTGTGTGCATTGATGATGAAATATTTATTTCCCTTGCTCAAGAAGTATTGGTTTGCTCTCCTCATGAAGATCGCATCCCTCTTGTACATGTAGGGACTTCCAAACACTACACCAATAACATCAAGGGGTACTACATCTACCTCCACTTCATTAATATAATCTGCACTTATTCCAAATTTAATCTTACACTGTTTTGTGACTCTAAGTTCCGTATCCTTATTTACTCATCCCAATGGATAGGGGCTAGGATGATCATGTAGTTCCAATCCAAGATTACTTACCAAATATTATGCTATGAGATTGGCTTATGAACTTGAATCAAATAGATCATCCACCTTGGTCTTCCTGATCTGGATCTTCACATGGAAGAGTTTTTTCATCTCCTTCTCTTTCTTGTGATGAATGCTACTCAGATTCACCTCCTTTTGAAATGAAGTGCAAACAATCTTCTCATCCACATCTAAGTTTCTTTTAACCTCTTTAGTTGAATTCATGGCTAGAAGATTCTTCTTTTTAGAATCCTTCTTGTGGTTCTTAGGGTTCAACTCTGGATGTAGCTTCCAACACTTTTCTTCAGTGTGACCATCGATGTTTATTGCATGGAAAACTATCCTATAACTAGGGTGAGGTCACCAACATACTGGACAACAAGAAACTGACATACAAGACTCCTTAACTAGACAAAGAATATATCAAGACCATGCAAACCCTAATTAAGAGATATTAAAGAAAGAGGATTGCTTCACATTATTTATGATGTTTGATCCTCGCTGCTCTTGACTCTGCTTCATATTTGCTTCAACTAGTACAAACTCTCACCCGCAAAACAAATATATACAATCTTAAAGACTTTTGACAATGATAAAATTATTGAGAAATTGAATGGAAAACAAGAACATAAATCTATGGATTTACTTTCAATATAAGATATTAATTATTCCATCAATTACGTCATAAACATAGTATTAGGAAAGGGAAAGATGTCAATTCTTTTATTAAAAACATAAATAAGTACAATAATACCTTTTCTATGTTTTGGCACCTTGCAAAACCTTGACTCTAAATCTTTTTCTCTTCTCCGACAACCCAACGAATCTCCAAGTATATCAGGGATAAGATATCATATGCTTAGGGGAATAGGGGATGGATATAGAATGATTCTTCCAATGTAACATTACTTGTGGGAAAAAAATGTCCTCCTCATGGCATACCTTCCATGTTTTTATAGTAGGTGTAGATAGATAGACTTGAAAGAGGTGAAATTTGTAACTGATGTGGTAGTTACGAGAACCACCCCAACTGCCCAAATTTTGAATTTTAATTTTAATTTTTGGAAATTTTGGGGAAAAACACTGGTCAGATAATGGAATCTTGTGTAAAACACCTTTCATACAAAACAAACCTGCGTTTACAAGTTTTTCTTGAAAACACTAGTGAAATGAAGGCGATCAAGGTGTAACACGCATGTTTCCAGACCATCAATAACATTTTTGTCTTCTCACTCAGTTAAAAAAATTAACATTGCTAGAGAATCAATAAATGATCAAGGCCATGCCATCAAATACCAAATCAAGGCTCTTCCATCAATAGTGTCCTTTTGTGTGAGTGACAGTTGAAGTGCCATGATGGACAAAGAAGTGTTGATTTGGGCTATAACAGATGCCCCTTAATGTATGAGGTTAGAGGGGAACATGATGGCCAAAATACATTATAAACATATTGGGGTGTGGAGTTGAGAAGTCCGAAAAATCCAAGAATCTTAGTGTCAACAAAGTACCTAAAACAGAGAAAGGATGTCAAACAATCTTATCCCTAGGATATATGTCCATGTTCAAAATGATAGAACATGACCTCCAAAAAATACAATGAGGATCCAATGCATATATATAACTGATGAAAATATCATGGCCACGAAAATACAAAGTGGATCCATGAGAGATAAATGGATCATGGACACAAATGAACATAGTGGATGCATGTCCAAAAAATGATCATAGCCACATATATACAACGTGGATCTATGTAAAAAATGGAGGTCATATCCACAATAGAACAAAGTGGATTTATGTCTCATTAGGTGCCAAATAGAGTGTGGCACAATATTGCGCAACTCAAGCAATAACATACGTGAAAATGATACTAGTATCCCAAGGTCTTAAATCCAAATTACCTAAAGGTACGAATCCTAACCATGCGAATAAATGAACTAAAGTTGAGCATGGAGGAAACCGTTTGATTACTGGTCAATGATGTAAACTATTAACAAAAACGAGGGAACCCACTTATAATGAAAATGGGCCCTAAGGTACCTAGTGCATTCTAATAGGTGTGAATATATGTTCTTGAAGTTGAACACCTGAATAATCCATTGAGTAGGAGACACTAATGTATTCCCACTACCCGATAGCGAGGGAATTTTCCATTGATGACTGCAATCCCCAAGGTACTACCGAAACTCTCAACCTCATTCCCAAAGAAAAATGATTTTAAGTCGATGGGAAGAGGCCCGTTGGAAGGGAGCCATTAAGGAATCCTCCATCATCCAATAGGAGGAACAATCAAGGATTGACTTGATTTCGAGCATAACTGACTACATGATGAAACATACTGACACCAAGGAATGACCGACATATGAATTCAAGGCAACTACAAAATGGTCGACACAGGTTGTATCCTTGAACAGTGAGCATGACACAATGGTGACTTAGGTAGCTTTAGACACAAAGGGACCAATGATATAAATCCACAATGTAGGAGACATTGACAGATTCTCCATATGATTGGAAGAGTACCCAATTAAAGGAGTAATAATTCTGAGATCAGGTTTTATCCGAAGGCCAAAAACTAGAACCCAACTTGTTGAGAGACTCAAAATTGGTGCTTTGTTCAAGGACATATTTGACTTGCTACCATTATATTGAGAGGCATCAAACATCTTTCCCTTCCCTTTACCTTTTTCTAAGTACCTTCTTCATTTTTTAACGAGCTTGAAAAAGAGATAAAGCATGCTCGATAAGACCTTTTTCATAAAAAAATAATGAGTCCGAAAAAGTAAACTCGAAACTTTCTTCCTTTTTAACGAGCTTGAAGAAGAGATAGAAAGATGCTCGATAAGGTATTGATCTGTGGATTTTATATTGAGTTTGGATCAGGTCATGCTCATTGGTGTTTTCAATTTTAAAGACTCTAAAAAACTTAGAGACAATTTTGTATACCATCTCGTGGATTTTTATCGAGCCCGGGTTGGTAAATGCTTGCCGGTGTTTTCATATTTTAGAGAATCTGAAAAACTTAAAAGACTCTATGGTTGGTATTTTTCGTAGGTTGTCTCCAATGTTTGAAAAATGATAAAATGATACGAGGGAAAAATATTCTATCCAAGATTGACTAGAGTATTCCTTTTTCGTAAATAATCCACATGGCCCAAAAAAGGGTTGAACTTATATTGGATGAATGTATCTTCGAATCTTTTAACGAGTTTGAAAGGGGCAAGCTTGCTTGGCAATATTTTCAATTTTAAAGAGTATGAAAAGAGCTTAAAGAGGACTGCATATGAATGAGAGCCTTATAGGGGTGGTCAAGATGATGAGAAAGAAAGTATGTGGTTTCTTCTCTTTAGTCATGACGAGACTACTAAATCTCCCAAACCTATCAAAACGCATCATGGGTACCAAAAATGGAAATAAAGGTGCTAACCAGGGTGACCCATGTGAGGTAGGTTCTATTCACAGAAGAACAACGACTTTAATTTACAATAGAGGGCTAATGTCGTAGTCCATGAAAAAGTGGTCCTAAGGTGAAAAAGGTGGCAAGGTCAAATGCAATGTGCAAAATGGTTATGACCTAGTCTTAGTATGCCGAATTAGAGTACAAACCTTCTTAATGGACCATGTATGGACAACAATTCGTTGGTTCATCATTAACCTGCTTGAAAATGTCAACACCTCACCAAAATGGTCATTATTATTAACTATGGCACATAATAAATATTCAAAACCATATAAAAAATGGGTAAGAATAAAATATTTTTACCACAAATAGAAAAAATAGTGTAAACACATTTCATTTGGGATTTTACCACTTGTGAAGAGAAAATAATCCCTAGAGTTTTGACTGTTTATTATGCCTGAGCCGGTGGACCATTTGTGCGTTTGTCAATTCCAGGTAGATCATCTTTCCTTCCTCATTATTTTTAATGGTTTTATTGTAAGTTTTAGGGCACATTTTAGTTGTTTTAATTTCATTTCACAACCCTCATAGCATATATGTTGTTGAGAAAAAATCGGGGTAGCGTTTTTGGTCAAAAAATTCAACTGTCTAGTGTTTGACCTGCATGTTGAATGCAATTGTCCATTTTTTGACTAGTTTGTTACGTATTAAAGATGGAAAACTAAAACGTTTTGACTTTAAACTCCAAATTTTACAGATATGGATCTTGTATGGCATGAGAGAGAGCATGAAGAACTTGATAGGGATGCAATGGGTGACCCATTGACTTTAACTGCTTTGTGCTGATGCGGGTTATTGAAGCTCTTTCGTACTTCATCAGCACAAAAGAATCTACTCCAAAATTTAATCATATATTGGGATGCTAACCAAGGTGTATTTAACCTTCAGGGGGAAACTCTTGAGATTACTGTTATTGATATCTATTTCATCACAGGATTCTCTCGGCGTGGACAAGTAGTAAATCTAAAAGGGACATTCTGAGGGGTAGGTGCCCTTTTAGTTCGGGAAATGTGAATGCTTACTGTGTTCTAGGGACACAACAAATCGGTTCACAGATTGCCATCATCATCATATCAAGCTTCCCACTGAAAGTCATTTTTACAATGGTTACACGAGTGTTGGGTACCACAACGTTGCATTTGGAAACAAGAAATCACATGCAAATTGGGGTAGAGTGTCTCCGAGGTACCATATTTATTTTTCTATCGGGTTGTTGGTAAATTTGAAATACCAACTGAGTGAATGTAAAATAGGTAAGATGAATAAATTCGGTTATGGAAATATTTTGGTTCATTCCTTTTTGAGCAAATTCCATGTATGAACCTGAGAGACTCACTTCCACCCTTGGATCGTCTCAAGCCAAGGTTGATTCGATGGAGTGAATTATTTATGAGACATGGAGGTAGGAAAACCACTACTACTTTTGATGATGAGTTCCATGCATGGTGGAGTCGACAGGTTCCAACAATAGAGGAGTTTCCCTATGCTGCATTGGAATTTCACGATGACCTGGATCTCATGCTTCCTTTAGGAGCAGCTTGGGGATAGACTGATAAGTTTTTGTTTCTTATTATATTGCATTTTTTTTTAAGAAATGAAAAATATTTTTTATATGTGATTACTAACATAAAAAAAAACATGATCTAGATGTGGGACCAGTGTATCCTACCGACCGTTTGAGAGTACTTGAACGAGTACCACAGCCTACCGAGGGGGTAGAGGTTATACTAGCAACTGTTGAAGGAAACTTAACTGGTTCGACACAAAACTTTTGACCTTTTTATATAAACCGAACGACTATGGATATGAAACACCATGTAGTAGGGGTGCCCCCTATATGGATGAGGGTGCTATGGAAAGTGGCCACATGTGTTCTTTTCCACTGGGAGGAAACAAAACTAAGGGAGGTGAGGCCTCAGATTGACTATAGTATCCTAATAGACATTTTTGTATAATAGTGATTTGTATTTACACCATGTAGGGCTAAAATTCCTTTTTTTGTAGTATGAGTCACACGAGTGGTCTTGAAATCATAGCTTTTGATTTTAGACTCACCTTTTTGTACCTTTTTTGATCTACTTTCATATATACATGGATAATGTCTTTATCAGATTTATGTGTGTTTTACACAATGATGATGTATGCTTTATATGTGTGCTTATTGGTTATGATACACATGTCTATCTATTATGTAATTAGCTAGAAGATCAGTTAGATGATTGCATGCTCTAGGAATATGTATGTACGTAATAAAGTCAAATTGTATTTCCAACAATTGAATTCTTAAGAATTTACATAGCAGTATAGGACATTGAACTTGGTACAAACCATTTAACTAAGATACTACCAATTGTGAGTCAAGATAGACAGTTAGATGCATAATAACTCTACCAAGGGCTTCCGACATCAACTCGATCACAACACTACTCTATGAGATATTGTTAGTGGTCTGGCCAAGACACACTCCACTAGAACTCACAAGTTGGTCAACTAGGTCATAAATCACCCAAGCAGTAGAAGCAAGGTTCTAGGTGTGACGGAAAGCTCTATCAACATAGCCCAAAAACATGTGCATAGGAAATGACATCTTTTAAATGAGCACCAAGAACAATCAACTACCAACCAAAATAAGCTAAACACAAAAGCCTAAAGACTATATTACACCAATTACAAGAGAGGTCTTCCTAGATCCACTATCTAAGTAAATTATATCTTAATATAGAGTCAATTTTTATACCCCAGGATGTTCCCATAAAAATCCTCTAGCTCATAAGCCCCTTTATCGAGGACTTTTTGAATGATGTACAGACCAATCCACATAGAAGTAGAATTCCCAGACCCTAATTCATCGTGTTTCTGGTCATAGACTAGCACGAGATATCCTTCAGAGAAGATTTGTGGATGGAATGACTTTTCAAATTGAGCCTTGAGATATTTTTCGTTTGCTTCAATGGTGGTAAGAGTGTCCCTCCTATGTTCATCTAACTGCTCCAGATATAATAAACGATTTTCAAGCTCACTAGTGTCTGGAAGGAGTTCTACAACTAGCTTCAAATATGGGATTTCATACTCGATAGATAATACAACCTCTACTCCATTAACAAGATGGAGAGGACTAAATCATGTCGTAGTCTTGAAAGAGGTTTTGTAGTCCCAGAGAGCAGGATGTAGCATGATAAAAATTGCACACTTAATAATATATTTTATTAAATAAATACAAATAAATAAATAAATTCATTCATCATTAAACAAACTATATAAGAACATTATTGTATAATATTTTGGATAAATAAAAATGAAAGACCATTCTCTATGTATAAAATGGTGTAAAAAAAGAAATGCCCAACCTAAAAGATCAAATCATTTCTAAAATTAAAAAGCACAATTTTTTACTTTAAAATAAATGTCTTGAGATAATGGGTGATCTCTAATTTTCCAATTCCTTTGAAGCACCTCCTAATCAAACTTATATATGATATCCAAATATTACCCTCTAAAGATATAGCAAATATACATCAATTTTCAAGTTAAAATTATACAAATACATATGTTTAAGTGTCATTGTCACACATACATGTCATATATCTTGCATAAGTAGCATTAATTTAAAAATAAAAATAAACATTACAAATATTCAATTTAATTAAAAACAATAAAAGCTCAATTGCGTATTAAAAAGAAAAATAACAAAATGATCAAATTTTGATAGCCTTTTAACTAGTAAAATTAGTAAACAATGTTGTCAACACTATGTTGATGTATATGCAATTTCGGAATGTATTTCATATATGTATATTGTACTCCTATAGAGATGGTATTATTCCTCTATACGGAAGTGTTTGTATTCCTATAGAGATGTTATTATTCTTCTATATGGAAGCGTCGTCATTTATATTGTAAGTGTCGTAACTTATACTTGATGGGTTATTAGACCACCTTGTTGGGGCCGGCCCTGTGTAAGTCTGTGGGTCGAAGGGTTATTAGACCACCCTATTGGGGGTCGGCCATGTGGGTCAAAGGGTTATTAGACCACCCTATTGGGTGTCATCCCAGTCAACATTATGTTATGTGGTTAAGTTAAGGCCGACCTAGTAAAGGTTATTAGGCAAGTCAAGTCAAGTATAAATAGAGTGCAGGAGGCACTCTATTTGATCATTCTATTCTCTCATACACTCTCGGGAGAGTGGCGCACTTATGTGAGGCTAAGGCCTTACATAAGATGATTACAAGCAATCTCGAGAGGAGTTTATGGTGTGTTTGTCTTCATGTTATTACAGTTAGTACAATCTTGATTAAATTTAGACTTGTTGTATCACCTTAATAAAATTATGAATGCATGATAGAAGGTATTCATTGATTAGGGTGTTGACAATTATGATTGTACTAATGCATTATGGTGTTGTATGAGGTTTATGTTGTCCTCTAACATGAAAGGTAAACCAAGAAAGATAAATCATGTTCTAGTTCAAGAACATATGATCATGATGACATGAGGACAAAGATTCATCCATTGTCATGAATCACTTAGAAGATCTATTTGCGAGGTATGTATAACTTGGTTCTATAATGGTTAACCTATGAGATATGTAGGTTACTAGCACAAGTCATTGAAGAGAACAAGAAGACATCATGTGGGTATGTTAGACATAACTATCTAACATACCAATCCAGGTATGTTTTTTCTATATCAGGTTAGAATCCTACCTTGTGTTGGGATCCCTTATATAAGTATACTTGGTATGATTAGTTATGTTTATTCATAAAGTTAGAAATGTAAGTAATCAAGGGTTTATGATTTTTATGTCTCTTATCTTGATTGATGATTTAACTAACTAGAATATTTCTATGATCAAATAAGAATATGCATGAGTAAAAGAAGACTTCCCTGAAACCTTGAATACTAATGTTTATTATCTGTGTTTGAAATGATAATGACTATACATGTTTAAGATTATTGTTTTTTGATAGTATTAATATTATACTAATGAATGTGTGATTATGTATGAGATCTCGAGGATAACACAATGATGATACTAATAAGCATGCATAGTGATGGATATAAGTTCAAGGACAGGTAATCCAAAAAGCAAAGATCAAGAGGGAGCACACTCTAGTTGTTCCAGAGGGTGTTGACCACTTCTCACAATCCACATCAGAATGGAGTTGCAGAAAAGAAGCAAAGACTGAGAGGGAGTCAACCCAACAAACAAACACAGATAAGTCTTTGAATTATCATTCCTTGCATATTTTATTGTTTAAATAATATTGTTCAATAATGTACATACTCATGTTCCTAGAATTAGGTTGTGTATTATGCATATTAGAATAGTTGCATTGATGAATAGTATACTACTAATATACATGGGTAAGTGGCCTATGGCACTGTCCAACATTCCATTGCTACTTATCTAGTATGAAACCTCTTTGCTGACATGTTGGGAGTTGTGCACACTCTTAACAATGTTCTGATAGAGATTGGAAGGCATCTAGAAAGTTACGGGATATGGATAAATGTTTTATTGAAGCATTGGCTAAGATAATTGCATGACTGTATGACATATTTATTTATGTGTAAGAATTTGTTCTGAAAACTATGAGATGTTTTCTAATCATGAAATTTAACTTGTTGTGTAGGAAAGATCGTATACCATCACCTACAAAAGAAGGACTACAACATTTATTCAGCAACAAAGTTATCTATTGAAAATATTGAAGATATTGAAGTTCCTAGGATCTGGGAAGAATGCCATGATCGAGGAGTACCAGTCGATCATGAAGATGTTTGGGATGCAGTCCCAAGACCTGAAGGGGAGTCTGTAGTGACTTCCAAGAGGATCTACAAGATCAAGCATGCTGCAGGTGGTAGCATAGAGACTTTTGCTCCTGCCAGATACACTTCCATTAGATCCATACTTGCTTTGGCTGCAGTGATGAAATGGAAGATACACTAGATGGATTTCAAGACAGCTTTCTTGAATGGTGTAGTTGAAGAAGAAGTGTATGTGGAGCAGCCACTTGGTTCTGAGACACATGATAGGGAGTCATATATGTGCAGAACTTGGTATGGTAGGATAGACAAATTTCTATCCAGTTTGGGATTTACCAAGAGTAAAGCGAATTCCAACCTTTACTACAAGGTTGAGGAAGGCAATCCAGTGATACTACTTTTGTATGTGGATGACCTGTTTATTACAGGTGAAGATAGATTGATTGCCAACACGTAGCGGAAGCTTGCTTCCAAGTTCGAGATGAAGAACTTGGGGATGATGCACTATTTGTTTTTGGCATGGAGGCGTGGCAGAGTGCAGATGGAACCTTCCTTGGACAAGGGAAGTATGCAGTAAAGATCCTAAAGAGGTTCGGGATGATGGAATGCAAGGACATTGCCACACCTATGGAATCAAACCTGAAGCTTTTGTGTGATGCTTCATCTGAGCCGGTTGATGTCACTATGTATTTCAGATGATTGGGTCTTTGATGTACCTGACGAACACGAGACCAGATATTTGCTTTGCGGTGAACACATTGAGCCAGTTCCTGACAGATCCGAGGAGTGTTCACCTGGTTGTTGTAAAGCATATTCTGAGGTACCTGAAGGGTACAAGCTCAAGTATGATGCAAATCAAAATTTTAACCTGCAGGGTTATATTGATTTAGTTTGGGCAGGCAGTGCTACAGATAGGAAGAGCAGTTCTGGGTGTTGCTTCAGTATGGGATCAGGTGTGATCTCTTGGTTTAGCAGGAAGCAGTCCTGCATAGCACTGAGTACAGCCGAAGCAGAGTATGTTGCGACGAATGAGTAGGTTGCAGATGTATTGACCAAGCTGTTGGCCAAAGTGCAGTTTGATTACTTCAGAGAGAGTCTTGGTGCACTTCAGATCAAGGTTCCTTCCAAAGGGAAGTGACGAGTCTAGAAGATACAGATGCACATGAGATTTTTGACATGGTTGATGTGTTCTCCCATGGTCGTGCTGTAATTGCTGAGCCATTCTCACATGGTGGTAGATGTGTTCTCCCATGGTGTAGATGTAAGGGATGAAGCCATTTTTCACATGGTGGTAGAGGTGTTCTCCCATGGTGAAAAATTAAGGGCTAGAGCCTTCCTCGAATGGTGGTAGATGTGTTCTCCCATGTCGATGGTGTAAGTGCTGGATGATGTGCATCTGGGCTGTGCTTCGTTGACGATGAGATGATCTGAAGAGGATGATGCTATGATGATCAGGAGAATCATGGATGATGAGCATCAGGATGATGTTCTAGTTTCTGCTCTGTATGATCAGTTGGATCATTTACATTTTATATGTATGCATCATGTTGATGCTGGATATGATCGGTTGGATCATTTGTGTATGTATGCATCATGTTGGATGCTGGATATGATTAGTTGGATAATTTATATGTATTTGTATATGCATCATGTTGGATACATTGTGTGGATCATGTATCTATGTATGTATCAGGTGGATACATTGTATGATCAGGTAGATCATGTATGGTGATATGTATCAGGTAGATACTTGGTATGCATAAGGTAGATGCATTGTATGATCAGGATGATCATGGATGACGAGCTTTAGGATGTTGCTCCAGATGACTTGCATCATGATGATGCAGTGATGATGATCAGGATGATCATGTGTACATCAGGATGATGTATGGTGAGTATCAGGTTGATACTCTGTGGCCGTGGACAGGTTGTGCAAAGGAAATCCTAGATTTGTTCTAGGTCACATCTAGTATGAAAAAGGACTGGCACTGTGTATCACATGTAAGACCTGGGAGATCCGAGAGGTTGGGCTGTGTGTCCGTAATAAGTCCTGGGATGCTCTTTCGAGGGTTTGTGATAGTGGGCCACATGTAAGACCTGGGATATCTGATAGGTTGGGCTGTGTGCCCGTAATAAGTCCTGGGATGCTCTTTCAAGGGTTTGTGGTGGGCTGCTACATGTAAGACCTGGGAGATCTGATAGGTTGGGCTGTGTGCCCTTAATAAGTCCTGGGATGCTCTTTCGAGGGTTTGTAGCAAAGGTCACATGTAATTAGTCCTGGAGATCTTGCCGGTCGTGCTTAGGAACATAAATGTTCTTGGGATGCTCTTTAGAGTTCTTGCCGTTTGTGATATGCACATAAACGTTCTTGGGATACTCTTTTAAGGTTTTGTGACAGTCACATGTAATGTGCTCCTGGGAGATCCGACAGGTAGAGCTGTGTGCTCGTAACAGCCTGGGATGCTGCAGCTAGGTTTTGTGACGTACGTAATAAGTCCTGAGGATTCCACAGTATGGCCAGTGATGATGAAGACTTGTAGATGGTGGGCCTACATCCAGTATGAAAAAGGACTGGCTCTGTAGAACTTCCCATGATGAGTAGATTCAGAGATTAATTGAGATAGCAGCAGTAGTGACGATGACGATGAATCGGTGACGATTATCCAGTGACGATGATCCAGAGAAGAAGACTTATTCTAGAAGACCTATGTTGAGAAATACCTTCCTAGTTAAGAGGGAGTGCTGATGTATATGTAACTTCGAAATGTATTTCATATATGTATATTGTACTCCTATAGAGATGGTATTATTCCTCTATACATAAGTGTTTGTATTCCTATAGATATGTTATTATTCTTCTATACGGAAGTGTCGTCATTTATATTGTAAGTGTCGTAACTTATACTTGATGGGTTATTAGACCACCTTGTTGGGGTCGGCCCTGTATAAGTCATGTGGGTCGAAGGGTTATTAGACCACCCTATTGGGGGTCAGCCATGTGGGTCAAAGGGTTATTAGACCACCCTATTGGGTGTCGAAACAGTCATCATTATGTTATGTGGTTAAGTTAAGGTCGACCTAGTAAAGGTTATTAGGAAAGTCAAGTCAAGTATAAATAGAGTGCGGGAGGCACTCTATTTGATCATTCTATTCTCTCATACACTCTCGAGAGAGTGGCGCACTTGTGGAGGAGGAGAAGCTGCTGCTAGGAGATGTCTATATCTTATGATTGGGTTGTATCATTGCTCTATCTATCTCTGAGGAAGTTATTGGGGTTTTTCACCTTTATGGTTTTCCCCAAGTAAACTCTGTGTCTCTTGTGTGCTTGCATTATTGTGTCCATGATTGATATGTTGTAGATATGCTGTACATGTTGTTCTTTCAGTTAAGATCCTAGATTAGATTGAAGTAAATTCTGAAAAATTAACACACTAGACTCTTGCAGGTATGAATTTCCAGAGTAGTTCATCAATATATGTAAACATAAAAACTATAACCACATCCCCTCTAAGATCATATGCATGTCATATAGAGCATGTATGAAATTTAAAACTATAAATCCTATTGAAGTTGATGTATATTCACTAGTACATATGATGAAATTTGCCACGGTTTTTCGTTGTTATTTCCATGTTTTTTCATCTCAATTTCGATGATCAGGGTCTCCTTTGTTCGTGGAACCTGTTTCGTGGAGATAACGACGAACTTGGAAAGCCGTTGCAATAGAGACATAAACTATTGGCCATGTGTCTTCTATAAGGTGGTCCTAAAATCGATTTGTTTTATTCATTTTCTACAAATCATCCCTATATCGATGAAACAACATCCCTATATCGACTGTGTTTCGTCAAACAGAGAGAGGTTTTGCTATACTTGCGTTGATTGTCCATCGCAAGTATCGACGCATGTTCGACAAATTCAAACCAAAAGAAGCAAACCCTGCGATGGTTTTGCTATACTTGCGACGCTATTCCGTTGCAGGTATCGACGAACGTTCATCGAACACAATAAACGAAGGTAGAACGTTCGTCAAACACAAGAAACGAAGGTAGAACGTCTGACAGTTTTGATAATTTGCTTCCACGCAAAACCGCCTCTCTAGCGGCGGTTTTTCATCGAACAGAGAGAGAGTTTTGCTATACTTGTGACGATGTTCCATCGCAAATATTGACGCAAGTTCTGCGAACAGACCAAAAGAATGCAGGCCCTATGACAGTTTTGCTATACTTGCGATGATGTTCCGTCGCAACCATCGACGCATGTTCGTCGAATAGACCAAACGGAGGTAGAGCTTTTGACGATTTTTTTTATGCTTGCAACGAAGGGGCATCGCTATATCAACGATACTTGGAAGTTTAAAAAAAAATACCGTCAATGCTTATTACCAGCAATATGGAACCCCTGTAGCAATGCTTATTAACTGTGGCTTGAAGAATATTAAAAAACCTTCAGAAATAGCACCAATGTTAAAATAGATTTGAACCCTCCAAACACATTTATCATATATTGAATAAGCCACAAGAAAAGTACTACAAACAGTCATAAAAGTATGCTAATATCATACTAAAATTAGCACTGATGGCAGCACTCACATGTTGATAAGAAATACACATGCAAAAGGTGTTACAACAACAACAAACTGATCTCAAAATCAATTCTCATCCACATGATGATAAGAAGGCATACAACAGGTTATAGGTTAAGCATCAACACCTTCATCTGTTAGGAATAGAAACAAAAAACAAGGCATACTACTTCTTATAGCTTGTAATGAATAATGGTCAACATGGACCATAGAAACAAGAAATTAAAAGGGAAATGAATTGAGTAATCTTAAAAATGGAGGTGAAGACACTCCAAATGTTGGATGGAAAACATAATTGATGTTAAAAGAGTTGCTGATACAAATAGTTAACAAAGCGATTGACTATACAGGACTAAAACTCAAATCTACTTATCAATAACTTGGAGCAAATGTTGTTTTTGAAATTGCACTTCTTTTAAGATCACGGAGAAGCATTACAATAGGCCCTAAGAGGTCAGGCACCACAAGCAACCTGATGGCATGAGTGAAATTCCCTCGGGGAATGAACACCTGAACATGACCACCTTTGTTTAGCTACAAGTTGCAATAAGGGATACTCTTCTGTCAAAATCCCATAGAAATTGCATTTGGCCACAAGTTATAAGAAATCTGGAACCCCATGCAGACTCAAGGTTTTGAAGTGGCAACCAACCTTAAAGCAATGGATGAAGTAGTTGAAATGTCTCCAAAATATATTGTCCAATTTTATCACTAGTGACAAGGGTGTGAATTTCATAGAGCACCTTTGAACTTTTTATTAATATAAACAAAAGTTGGGCCGCTTTCGTAGTCATTTATTAACTTGGTTAAGTGATATGCTTATATAGAAATAGTAGATGGACTTAGATATATGGTTGTATTCATATTACTATCTTGAATTTTCCCTTGGCTAAGCACAATGGGAGGATTGCAATACTATATTTGCAACCAAGTGCTATATTTTTGAAGTGGCTTTTTCCCTCACATAAGAGGTTTTTCCTGCTATAAACCTTGTACTTCTTTTTCTGTGGTGTGCTTTCTTTGATAGCATAATTGATAACTATACCAAATGTTAATGATGGGATGTTTATTCTAGATTAGCTTTCACATGTCATACTAAATTATACTGAGTCATATTATGTTTCAATGGTAAATCATGTTGTTTTTGTGAGTTGGGGTTTTATTTCAATATTTTTTTCTACTTCTTGTGTTTTAGTATTATTAATGAGATAAGTTAAATGTTAATGATATATTGTTCATGAATAGACATGATAACTACCAGTCATGATCTATGTTTATATGATAAATAGTTGGGATTTCTATGCTTCATATCTTATGAAAGTGAATTTACTAGGGTTATTTGAGTGATAAATGCCATTAGCTAACTTAGTAGCCAACATTCTCTATTTGGATTCTTCATTTTTATTATTTTTTTTCTTGCTTTATAGTTCTTACTTCTAGTTTCTATCATCATTTCATAGCCAAACAACCTTTTTAGATGCTATGCAAAGACAAGAAATTTGTCATTGTAGAAATCTCTAGAGTTGAGTGTCAGTTTCTATGCTTGTTGGGCTAATGTATTCCAAATATTCTCATGGCCATCTTTTGAGTAAGAAGAAAGGAAATCCATGTTGGAATTATGATTCAGTTATCATTGATGGTTGGCAAGCATACAAGGCTGCGAGAATCCTTGTGGGCACATGGTGAGCCCCTGCGGGCATATGGTGAGCCCATGCGGGCATCTTGCAGGAATATGATGAGCCCCCGTGGGCATAGGGTGAGTCCATGCGGGCATATGAATGCTATGGGAATTTTTGTGGGCACATGGTGAGCCCCCGCAGGCATAGCAGGTGAGCCCCTGCGGGCATATGAATGTTGCGGGCATTCTTGTGGGCACATGGTGAGCCCCTGCAGGCATATGGTGAGTCCCTGCGGGCATATGAAGGCTGTGGGCATGCTTGTGGGATAAAGAAGGAGTCCCCACGGGCATCTGATGGCTAATTATGAGCCATCGTGGGCATATGAGGGAATCATTAAGATTTATAAAACATCTTGCGGGCATCTTAAGAAGTCTAACATAGTCTACTCATCAATAAAATAAAAGGAGTTTTTAATGGATATCAAAAGAACTGTTTTGACAAAGCTTAAGTGGCAGAAAATGCATTATAAAGATAAGAAGTTTTTTTTGGGCCAGTTATCGAATTGGGAGGCTTGGAAGTTAAAGAGACTGAGGCATATATTTTCAATATCTATATAAACCAATTGATCAGAAATTAAAAGTGAGAGAGGATGGAGATGAGTGGTGGATGTCTGAAGTAAAAGCTACGATTCTTAACCTAAGAAGACAATACAGAAGAAAAAGAAAATGTGGCTCGAATTTGTGAAGAAGAGAATGCTCACAAATTCGAAGATGACCAGATAATAATGGAAGCTGACTGCTGAAGAACTGAATCTCAATTAATGCAGATAATGAGCTGTAACAAAACATAACATAGATAGAGAGGGTAAGCATCAACATATTTGAACAAGTGTTTTGTAATTAACCGATTGAATTTTTATAAAGGGGTGGCATGGTGGTGCTAGGGTTTTGTGTACAAGTTGAAGCCTGTACAAGTGGAAGTGCGTGCTTCCATCCTGTTGTAGCAGGATAATCTAGAGAGTTGGTGCTCTCTACAAGTAGTTGCTTGTAAACTAAGGTTGCAACCTCATTTGAGTAGGTACTCAAATAAAAATGATGTAGAGAAGTTGATGCTTGCCTGA
This sequence comes from Larix kaempferi, assembly GCA_027924585.1. Classification (NCBI taxonomy): domain Eukaryota; kingdom Viridiplantae; phylum Streptophyta; class Pinopsida; order Pinales; family Pinaceae; genus Larix; species Larix kaempferi. The sequence goes on along the minus strand of BSBM01000454.1, from coordinate 10,329,955 downwards.
CATATTAGGAAGAAGAGGTTTTTTCCCTTTATGGGTTTCCTCATGAATAACCTTCTATGTCTCTATCATGTTTATGATTGATGGTTATCATTTATGTTTTACATTTGTTGCATTAAAATCTGTGAGCAGTAATAAAGATTGTAAAAGACTCAAGCTGTTTAAGCATGAGAAAATAAAATTAAAATAACTGATTCACCCCCCCTCTCAGTTATTTGGATAATTACAATAATCCAAGTATTTTTGACCTTCTAGGTCCCTTGTACTTACATCCTTCGCATGAGAAAATACCATGGGAAATGGGTGATAATTGTGGGCATTGCAGTCAGATTCATACTTGATCATCGCAGCTTTGGAAGAGTATGAGTTTACACTAAGACTAAAAGACATGAGGAGGATTCCCTTCCCATCAGGCCTCCCCCTGGTACTTAGTACTTGAATGTTCTTTTGCAACGTTGTTATGGGAAACAACCTTGGGTTTCCAAGGGATTCCAATTCATCTTATTCTCTGAGGGAGGGATCAACGATTCAGAGTATGGAGTCCTTGGCTGTGCTAGGCCATGAAATTGTTAAGCCATTCTTGTTAATATATGACCTTAGTGAGTTGATTACTCCTTACACTAGAAAAATATTGGTTCCTAGAGAACCCTTTCTCCATAGTGGTACAACTAATTTTCACCATGTCAGATTTCACTAAGACTTTTGTCCTAGTGTGTGATGACTATGGTCTTGATCTAAGAGTGGTATTTCAACACAACGGATGCCTATTATCCTTCACTAGTAAGCATTAATTAAAAAATCGAAACCAAAATTAAAAATGCTTATTATGATCCCCAAACATAAAATAATTATATATTTGATGCATTTCAAGACAGATCTTCTAAACACTAAAATATCCGGAGAACTTGGAAAGCAGAAGGAGAAAACCATGTCAAAACCCACTTTAAAAAACACGTCAAAACCCTTACCTTATCATTGTCCTTTCGCCAGATCCATTCTCCCATACAACTTGATAAGACTTGTCCACGAGATGCATGTCCATCACCAAGACCCACATAAATCATCAAAGACAAAATTTTTATGAGTAAATAATATATAAGCAAATAAACAACCATTTAAATCCTACTACAAAGTCCTGTAGAAATCAATGAACCATGAAATGTTAAATTTATTAACAATATTTTAAGAAATAGACATGCATTTAAAAATTTACAACCATCTTCAATACATAGGAATAAAAGAGTATTTATACCTTATTGATCTCCTCTCTGCTTCAAGAATAGTTTTATGTTCTCCTCGTGAAATAGCATCACTTGCTCTACTACATGTGAAGAGCTACTAGCGAGAATTCATCATACTACAAAAAACATAAGGTGCACCGAATTCGTCTTTATTGAAAAATAAATAAATAATAAATAAATAACTCAACCCCTAGGGAAAAAGAGTAGTTGTTCACCTGGAAAATCTGTGTAGGATCTTTGTAGTGCCAACAACAACATAGCAAAATTGCAGAACAAACATGTCAAAATCATATATGATGACTTACTTGATGGGAAGAACCTTCCTTGTACTCAGATTTTAACTTTCAGATCAAATCTTTCCTTTCAGAGACAGTTTTTAATATTGTACATACATATAGGATATGGAACATTATAGTGACCTTAACTCAACCCCTATGGGAAAAGAGTAGTTGTTCACCTAGAAAATATTTGTAGGGTCTTTGTAGTGCCAACTGGTGGTAAGCTGTTTTGAATTTGCATATTATTGGAAGAGATGAAAATGAAAAACTGTTCCTTCTTATGCAACCACCTCAAGCATGGCCAAAATCGGTCAAAGTTAGTACCAAATATTCCCAAAAGAAAAAAAAAAGTCCCTTGATCACATGATAGGATAGAGACATGTTAATCAACAAAAAATTGACAGCTTATTTCTATTCTTTTACTATGCATGATCTCATATAACAAAAATTTCATCATAGATCACCTTTTGGCATTGATCAGAAGCAGGTTGCACAGTTGAACATGAAATTTGTAGTTTAGAAACCATATCATAATTGGCTTGGAGACACTCCTCGTGAAATATCATCACTTGCTCTACTACATGTGAAGAGATACTAGTGATAATTCATCATACTACAAAAAACATAAGGTGCACTGAATTCGTCTTTATTGAAAAATAAATAAATAATAAAAAAAAACTCAACCCCTAGGGAAAAAGAGTAGTTGTTCACTTGGAAAATCTATGTAGGATCTGTTAGAAAAACAGGATCGCAGAGCAATAACAATAAACAGAAATGTAAATATAATCACACATACACATTACAAGAGAGACATAGATATATCGTGGTTCACCCAACTTGGGTTATGTCCACACTGAATTTTTCAGTCCTTATTATTATTACCATCCAGCAAGATGAAGGGATACAACCTGCAGCACAACCGCTGCACTTCCTCTTCTCTGTTTCACAGTCTCTCTCCTGATCTCAGAGATCTTTACAATGCATAAAACCTAATACATCATCCTCCCTAGCCGTATTACAATGTCTTTATTTTATAAGGGAAATACAATGGGAAAATACCACGGGATACCCAAAACCATGAGCCCGCAAAACAGCCCCAAAAATTTTCTTCGGGGGCGTTGCCCCCGAACCCCCATTTCTCGGGGGCGCTGCCCCTGAAACCCCACCAGGGGACTGCTGGCCCCTGGACCCCCCAGCTAGGGGGGATGGTCCCCCCTGGAACCCCATGGGGGGCCAATGCCCCCCCGCTAGGGTGACTGTACAATCCACCTACATATCATATAAAACTGGGGTACAAACACGGCTGATACAATATCATCTATGAGGCTAGAAGATCTGGCTCCACAATCAACAATCTCCCACTTGGAGACTGATCACAGCAACTCCACCGCTGCTGCACTTGCTGGACTTGGACTTGGAAAATTTCTCCTCTTCACCTTCATGCTAGAAGGCCAATTGAAACTGAGCACGAACTCAGTTTCTCTCTGGTCACTACCTTTGTGAACATGTCTGCAGGATTCTGGCTAGTATGTATCTTTTCTAGCTTCAACAGTTCATCTTCCAGAACAAAGCGTATGAAATGGTACTTGAGCTGTATATGTTTAGTCCTGGAATGGAATGCTGAGTTCTTTGCAAGATGAATGGCACTCTGGCTATCACTATACAATCTGCTATCCTTCTGCTTCTTACCCACTTCCTCCATAAACCTCTGCAACCAAATCATCTCTTTACTAGCCTCTGTAATGGCAACATACTCTGCTTCTGTTGTTGAAAGTGCAACAACCTTCTGTAGTTTCGAAATCCAGCTTACTGTTGTTCCACCTACAATAAACACATACCTTGTGGTGCTCCTCCTGCTATCCTTGTCACCTGTCATATCTGCATCAACATATCCCTGTAGAACAATGTCTGAACCTCCAAAACATAATGCCTCAGTGTTAGTAACTCTCAAATACTTGAGAATCCACTGTACTGCCTTCCAATGTTCTTTACCTGGATTGTTCATATATATGCTCACAACTCCCACTGCATGTGCAATATCTGGTCTTGTGCACACCATGGTATACATCAAGCTACCAACTGCTGATTGATAGGGAATCTTGGACATGCAATCTGTCTCTTCTTGTGTCTTGGGACACATTTCCTTACTTAAACTAAAATGGCTAGCCAAAGGTGTACTTACAGGTTTTGCATTCTGCATTCTGAACCTCTCCAACACCTTTTGTATGTACTCACTTTGAGACAATGTCAATCTGCGATTTTTCCCGTCTCTCGTTATTCTCATACCAAGGATTTGCTTTGCAGCACCCAAATCCTTCATCGCAAATGAATTAGCTAGCTTCCTTTTGAGTACATTTATATCCTGCATGTCAGACCCTGTAATAAGCATGTCATCCACATACAATAACAAGATAATATATCTTCCATTGTCTAGCTTCTTGAAATAAACACAGTGGTTAGAATGACATCTACTATAACCTTGTTCTGTCATAAACCTGTCAAACTTTAGATACCATTGCCTTGGAGCTTGCTTCAATCCATACAAGCTCTTTTTCAACCTGCATACCAGATCCTCCTTACCTTTGACCTCATACCCTTGTGGCTGCTGCATATATATTTCTTCCTCCTAATCCCCATGGAGGAAGGCTGTTTTTACATCTAACTGTTCAATATGCAAATCTTCTACCGCCACTAGACTTAAGATAGTCCTAATTGAAGTCATCTTAACAACAGGAGAAAATATTTCATCAAAATATACACCTTTCTTCTGTGCAAACCCCTTTACAACAAGTCTGGCCTTGTACCGCTTCTTACCTCCTTCTTCTTCCTTCAACCTGTAAATCCATTTGTTTTGCAATGCTCCTTTACCAGCAGGCAACTGAACCAAATCCCAAGTCTGGTTTCCTACCAATGAGTCCATCTCCTCATTCATGCCTTGCTCCCACTTCTTTCTAGTTTCCACTTGCATTGCTTCTTCATAACATTCTGGTTCACCAGAATCAGTCATCAATAAATAATACATTGAAGGAGAGTATCGTTCAGGGAGTCTACTTAACCTGGTAGATATTCTTACAGTTGCAGGAGTTTCAGGTACTTGCTGCTGCTCTTGATTTTATGGCACCTTCGGAACTTCATTTTCTTTAATTTCATCAAGCACTATGTACTCTGTGTTTTCCTTTTCCTGTTTCTTTCCCTGCAACTGATATTTATACATCACCTTTTCATTGAATATCACATCTCTACTCCTGATGATTTTGTTATTTTCATAATCCCATAAACGATAACCAAATTTATCAACCCCATATCCAATAAATGTACATTTCTTGGATCTAGCTTCAAGCTTTGTTCTATTTTCTTTATCAATATGGACAAATGCTTCACAACCAAACGTTCTCAGAAATGAGTAGTTTACCTTTTTATCTGTCCATGCTTCTTCTGGAATAGCACCATCCAAAGCACTTGAAGGTCCTCTGTTTATTAAATAAACAGCAGTCTTTACAGCATCCGCCCAAAACTGTAAGGGAAACCCTGCATGCAGTCTCATACACCTTGCACGCTCCATGATCGTTCCGTTCATCCTTTCTGACATACCATTTTCCTGTGGTGTTCCTGGGACTGTCTTCTCTCTACGAATCCCATGGTATGAACAGTAACTATCAAACTCCTTGCCACAACACTCACCTCCATTATCAGATCCGAGACACTCCAATCTTTTTCCTGTCTCATTCTCAACCAAAGCTTTCCACTTCTTAAAAGTAGCAAACACATCAGATTTCTATCTAATGCAATAAACCCAAGTTTTTCTAGTTGCATCATCAATAAATGTAACATAATAATGAGAGCCACCAAGAGATTGTACCTGAGCTGGTCCCCATACATTTGTATGCACAAGCTCTAATTTTTCATTCTTCTTCTGTTTCCCAACCCTGAGAAATCTGACTCTCTTCTGTTTTCCATAAACACAGTTTTCACAGAATTCCAAACTTACTTGCTTCAAATCCGGCAGCAACTTCCTTGAGTGGAGAATCTGCATCCCCTTCTCACTCATGTGGCCAAGCCTATGATGCCACAATGCTGTATCTGTTCCTGTGGAATCTAAAGAGATAGAATGGTCAATACTATGATGACATAAATACAACGTACCTACTCTGTCTCCTTTTTCTATCACCATTGATCCTTTAGTGATCTTCCACCACTTTTCTCCGAACGTAGATAGACAGCCGCCATCTCCCAACTGCCCTGTTGAGATCAGATTTCTTTTCATAGCAGGAATATGCCTAACTTCTTTCAACAACCAATCAGTTCCATTCTTAACTTTTATCCATACCTTACCCATTCCAACAATTTTACATGGCTCATCATCACCCAATAAAACATGTCCAAAGTCGCCAGGAACATACTCATGAAAGTATTTCCTATGGGGTGTAGCATGACATGAAGCTCCTGAATCTACTACCCAATAATCACTAGTATTATCTAATGCAAGAATCAAAGCATCTTGTAACACATCACCTGCTACATTTGCTTCCTGGGTAGTTTCCTTCTGTGCATCTCCTTTCTTCTTTAGAGATTTGCAGTCTTTCTTCAGATGTCCTTTCTTTCCACAGTTCCAGCACTCTATCTTTCCTAGTCTGGACTTGGATCTTCCCATTTTAGACTTTCCACGATTACCTTGGCTCTTTCCTCTCTCCTTTTGTCTTCCCCTGCTCTCCATGGTCAATGCATTACCTGATGTCTCACCTGTGCTTTTTCTTCGCATTTCCTCGCTAAGAATAACACCAATAACATCATCAAATTTCAAGGTGTTTGAACCAGAGACAGAGTTACTTACAGCCATGACCAAGCTATTCCAGCTTTCTGGCAATGAACACAAGATTAGAAGAGCCCTAACCTCATCATCAAAGTTCACACTTACAGAACTTAGCTGATTTGTAACTGTATTATACTCATTTAAATGATCAGTAACAGATCCACCTTCAGACATCTTCATATTAAATAAACGCTTCATTAGAAATACCTTGTTGGAGGCTGAGGGTTTTTCATACAGCTTACCCAATGCGCTCATCAAACCCTCTGTTGTCATTTCTTTTGAGATATTGAAAGCCACCGACGAATCCAGGCTCAACCGTATTGTTCCCAGAGCCTTTCAGTCAAGAACCTTCCATTCTTCGTCCTTCATAGCCGTCGGCTGCTTTGCTTTTCCTCCCAATGGTAGGAATAGATCCTTCTGGTACAGATAGTCCTCCATTTGCATCTTCCATAACCCAAAGTCTTGGCCGTTAAACTTCTCGACCTTAAACTTTCCTTCTTCTGCCATTGCTCCCACTCGAACCAGAAACCCTAGCTTCTTGCGGGTTTAACTGCCAAATAGACCTTTGGCTCTGATACCAATTGTTAGAAAAACAGGATCGCAGAGCAATAAAAATAAACAGAAATGCATATATAATCACACATACACATTACAAGAGAGACACAGATATATCATGGTTCACCCAACTTGGGCTACGTCCACACTGAATTTGCCAGTCCTTATTATTATTACCATCCAGCAAGATGAAGGGATACAACCTGCAGCACAACCACTGCACTTCCTCTTCTCTGTTTCACAGTCTCTCTCCTGATCTCAGAGATCTTTACAATGCATAAAACCTAATACATCATCCTCCCTAGCCGTATTACAATGTCTTTATTTTATAAGGGAAATACAATGGGAAAATACTACGAGATACCAGAAACCATGGGCCCGCAAAACAGCTAGTGAAAAACAGCCCCAAAAATTTTCTTCGGAGGTGTTGCCCCCGAACCCCCATTTCTTGGGGGCGCTGCCCCTGAACCCCCACCAGGGGACCGCTGGCCCCCGGACCCCCCAGCTAGGGGGGATGGTCCCCCCTGGAACCCTGTGGGGGGGCAATGCCCCCCCACACCCCCCCGCTAGGGTGACTGTACAATCCACTTACATATCATATAAAACTGGGGTACAAACACGACTGATACAATATCATCTATGAGACTAGAAGATCTGGCTCCACAACCAACAGGATCTTTGTAGTGCCAACTGGTGGTAAGTTGTTTTGATGTTGCTCATTATTGAAAGAGGTGAATATGAAAAGTTGATCCTTCTTATGCAACCACCTCAAGCATGTCCAAAATTGGTCGAGTTAGTATCAAATATGCCCATAAGATAAAAATAGTCCCTTGAGCACATGATGGGAAAGAGACATGCTAATCAACAAAAAAATGACAACTTATTTCTATTTTATTACTAGGAATGATCTCATGTAGCAAAAATTTCTTCATAAATTACCTTTTGGCATTGAGAAGTAGCTTGCACAGTTGAGCATGCAATTTGTAGTTTAGAAACCATATCATAATTTCCTTGGAGACACTCGTCATGTAATAACATCACTTTATCTGCTACCTTTGAAGATCTAGACATATCAATTTATGAAGGGATCACCATAGTTAATGATAAAAATTCCAAACAGATTGAGGAAAGCAACCACAGAACCAATCACATAGCTTTTCTTGGGCCCTAGTGAGTATGAACAAGTGAAATATTCTTAAGGGATATTGTAATTCAATTCAATCATTAGAGATTCTAGATTTTGCATCATTTTGAGAAATTAACAGCGTATATATACATTTGTAGAAGAATTACAGTTGGTTAGGTTTAAATATTGTATCAATTCCTGTCCTAGTAGTAGTGTGTCCATTGTATATGAAAAACTTTGCCAAATAATGTTTGAGTCGAAGTTGTAGAGAACAAACTTGCCTGAATATTGCATCTCCCCTAACTCAACAAACAATATTATGGTCTCATCCATCCAGACTGTTGATTTTACATCTCCCAGCTGAATATTTCCAACTTGACCAAGAGTGAGGAATCCTTCTTCACTTACTGGTTGGCTTCTGATAAACCCAAAACCATAAACCTTCAAATTTTACAGATACATAAACGTTACAATAATAAAAATCAATCATCACTACAATCCAAGAACTTATGTATCCAAATAGGACATTTCACAATATAAAATAAATATAGAAGATGATTTGGCTAATACAAAAGAAATACAATAACAAACATACGTTACAAACATAAAAATGCAAAACATATTTGTGTGATTTTTTTGGGCTACTTTCTCTTGCATTCCAATTGGAACTTTGATGAATAGTCTTTGTACTTGATGATGATGCAATTGAAATTCTCATTGACCCCATTTGGTCATCTTTGGATGTTAATATAAAATATATTTCTTTCTCTCTCACTATCTTTTTAAACCACGCACTCACAAGTGCTAAGGCTAATGATCACACCTTGATGAGGAATAGGGACGAATCGGCTGCATGGAAACAAAATAACAAGAATTATATATCTTTAGGAAACTATGCTAAATGAAAGGACAACATATTGAAGGCATGCGTAACCTACCTATCTCACCAACCTCCTATATTAATGCCTACAACTCAGATGATATATTCAAATACTCATCCTCAAGTTTTCATTCATTTAAAAATGATTGAGATAAAACTCAGTAGGAGTAAAGTGGGAAGGATGGAGAAAATAAGGGTTGGAAGGAAATCAAGGACATCCTTGACATGATGCTAAAGTTACACAGATACCAGGTTTCCATGGATAATGTTATGGCGAATAAGATAGGCAATTGTAGATGAGATGAATCAGCTAGCCCAAAGTATCAAGCTACCAAAGCGACAGACAATCACCAAGCCTTGGATCCGAATTGGGGGTAGTTGAAGGGTAGACATTCTCTGGTAGAGGTATCAACCAGCAAGAAGACCAAAAAATCAGATAATGAGTTATGAGCTCTTGGATTCTGACCTGCAGTTCTCATATCTTTATTATTTTGTTTTTAATTTCCTAAGGCATGTATTGAGCTTCATGAGAGAAATAGAAACACCAGACTTGATGATACTCTCCCAGTAGTCCCTTTTTTATAATTTTTGAAGTAGGTTGATTTGATGGATTCTTGTGGTGTTGAAATTAAGCTAAATATAATACTTTTCTAGTTTAAATCAAAGTTAAAGGAGGAAGAGAAACCACATAATTGAATCAATTACCTTTGGATAAGATGTTACTGGGACTTGTAACCTCGGTAGGTGGCATAAGATACCCCATATTTCCCATTAGAAAACATACTCTTATGTTACTAAGAAGCATTTTTGTTTTATGTAGAAGGTTGTCTCCACTACTACATTTTTTGCCTTTAGGAGGGGTTGACCTAAAGGCACCGATGTTAAAAGTTTTTCCCTTTAAGGGCGGTTTTTCATGAGATTGGAACTGCCCCCAAAAGTGACTTTTGGGGGCAGTTTGTGACTCCCCTCGTAGAGATCTATGGAGGTGGTTTTAAACCCCCCTCGTAGAACCCTTCATAGAGACCTATGGGGGCAGTTTTGAACCCCCTTCATAGAGACCTACGAGGGCGGTTGTGAACCCCCCTCATAAGCCCCCTCATACAAACCTACAGGGGCGGTTTGGAACCCCCCCTGTAGAGGACTATAGGGGCGGTTTCACACCCCCCTCGTAGAGGCCTATAGGGGTGATTGTGAACCCCCCTCGTATAGTCCTATAGGGGCAATTTGGAACCCCCCTTGTAGAGGCTTATAGGGGCAATTTAGAACCCCCCTCGTAGAGGCTTATAGGGGCAGTTTTGAACCCCCCTTGTAGAGGCCTATAGAGGCAGTTTAAAACCCCCCTCGTAGAGGCCTATAGGGGCAGTTTGGAACCCCCCTCGTAGAGGCCTACAGAAGCGGTTTGAAACCCCCCTCATAAGTATCTACAAGGGTGGTTCTAAACCCCCCTCATTGTAACATACAAGGGCAATTGCGAACCCCCCTCGTAGTGACATATGAAGGTGGCTTAGAACCCCCCTCGTAGTGACATATGAAGGTGGCTTAGAACCCCCCTCGTAGACACATACAAAGATGGTTTGAAACCCCTTCCATAGCCATAATAAATCATAATAAAATATATTTTATTAAAAATACCAATATTGCAATATCAATAGGGTACGGAGGAATCGAACCACCAACCTCCTGCTTGTAAGGCAGGCGCTCTACCATTGAGCTAGGACCCTTTAATAATTAGGGAGATGAGCAATATTAACACCCATATTGCATTATTTTTAAGTCTAAGAAAAGACAATACGAATGTTCAAGAGATGATTGTAACAAGATATTACAGTTTTGAGTTCACCAAGCGTGAGTGAAGTAAAGTTCATGCTTATCCTATGAAGCCACGCTATTTGTGTTTAAAATGCACACATACACTTTGAGTTGAAGGTTCATCGATAACCAAGGATATTATGGGTTTCTCAGGGCTGCTGATCTAGACAAAGGAGGTCCAAAACAATTATGGGTCAAACAGAGGCTGTCCAAAAGTTACAACAATTCTCAGTTCTAGGTTCTCACTAGAACTTAAGACTTTAAAAGTTAACTGGGACTCATACATATACAACCCTATGTGAAATGATAAATCTGAAACAATGAAATATCACAAGAATAGAATCTGATCACTAATCTAAAATCTCTAGTTAAGCTTGTAATTACTAAACATTAAGTGATACTAATCACTAATCAATGAATTATTGAACTAATGAAAATAAATGCTCGATGCGAGTTTATTTCCCTTCCATACATCATAGATTAACCAACTAGTAGAAATTGATTAAGTATAGGACAACTTCCAATGAAACCAAGTCAACATCATCACGATGGAATGAACCTGCTTGTAGATGTATGAGGAAGGGTAGAAGAAATATAATAGTTGCAATAAAAAGTTCATTTGTAGCTTGATCCTACAATCAAAAAATGTTAGTGGTTTAAAAATTGTGACATTTGAGTCCCCTGAGAAGGTGGACTCCATGTAAATTGCTACAGAATCCACGAGGATATGGTAGAAAATTTCTAGATTGGAAATGTGTCCCTCTTGCTTTTGTGCTTCAGTTGAGATATCATGAGACACCAAATAACTTTCATATTTGCAACCTTGACTTGAAACCTGTATCTCAAACCTTGCTACAACTTGCTTTGAAGAGAAACCCCTTTGTGATCGATACCCTATTACATGCTCATCCCCCATAGAAACTGATTGCTATGTCCTTCTCCCAGATCAGATTGATACCCTATACACAAGTCGTACATGGAAATCTCTCATGCATCAACACTTTAATGCCTAGGGAATGGCATTTTCCTTTAAGTTAGATGTGACTACCTCATGGGAAAGTATCCCGTTTCAAATTCACCTCTTGTTTTGCTTTCTCATGGCAGCTCTAATTCATAATTTCATATGACATAAGCGATCTCTCTTTCCCGTTTGGCACTAAGATAATTTGAGTAAGGGCCCACAATGTGTTTCTAGTTCTACAACATTTCTCTAAACTGGAGACCTTTGTAGAAGATACTAATCCAACTCTAGTAGCATTAAGCATAGATGCGACAAAAAACACACTGGATGTCACCTATCATACAATAATCTACTTGTACAAAAAGAAAACTAATCTAAATGCATTTAAGGAGCAGCAAAGTAGAAAAGTTGGTGTAACAACTAATTTTATAAATTATAAATTTGTAAAGGCAGAGCACTTCACATATTATAAATTTTTTGAGTAAATATTCTAATAAAATCATAAGAAGATAGTGGTTTAATTACTATAGCATTTAAGTGAACATTGATAATGACTAGTTCTTCATATGATTAACAACTTCTAATTAGTAATATTTCTCTGATTTTTCTCAATGGTCTGGAAGACTAGTGGTTTATCTAGATAAAAAATAGGTTTCATACCCAGCTGTTTAACTCATCTTTTCAAGCATTGTAATTGCTTGTATTGTACTGTATTACGTTTTGTTTTTCATGGGAAGATTTATATTCAGATGATAAAATATTATTTTTGTCTCAAAATGGACCTACATGCAGTAGTGACTTGGAGCTTTGTTTCTTTCAGTGTTTTTTTCCTTCCTTTTCTAGGGCATTATAAGGTAATTGTGGGTTTACTATTAAAGAATCACGACCAACCACACTTAGCTCTAACAACTTTCATGAATATAGCATCTATTAGGAAGTTAGTGGTGAAATATCGAGGGAAACTCCATATAAATATGACATATTTTGACAAAATGATGCAATTTGGATTAACTTAGATAAATTTAGTCAAATGTACCAATATAAGTATGACACATTTGACAACTAGCCCATACTTACCACACCTCTTGCACTTGTCCATGCTCAACACCCTACTCCAACTTTTGTCTGAACTGACTTTTTCCTTCATACAAAAGCAAACATGATGAATCTATGTAGCCTCCATTGCCATGTGTTATTGTGCTTTCAATGCCACAAAAATATACTTCGTGATTACCCAATTACCTATACATCTAAGATGTACCAAACTATTCCAACTCCTCTACATGAGGAGGCTTTAGTTTTGAGAATTGACTTAAAAGTCAAGTTTCACTTTTAATAGAGATCTCTTTGAAACAAAAAAAAAGCATAAGAATTATAAAAAACAATGAAGAAAAAAAAACATTTAATAACACACTAAAAAAATATCAATTAAAAACTACTTTTAAAAAATATGGAAATTATCAAATAAAAACTACTTTTACAAAATATAGAAATTATCAAATAAAAACTACTTTTACGAAACTGTTAAACCACTTTGACCAACCCCAACATTGATAATATAATATTCAAAATATTTGAAAAGGGAGCAAACTTCCTCACTATACAAATTGTTCCAAATGAAGTATTTCATTTAATGATGCATATGACAGTATTTCATTTATTGATGCCTATGATACTTTGTAATATAATAAGTCAAGCATTAATCTTAAATTTGTTTTCTCATCCAAAGAGACATGCAACATGTTGGTTATTTTTTATGGTCATAAGATAATTTAGAATAGATATATATTTTGATGGTTTAAAATTTCATATTTCATTTTATTTTTTTTCATTTCTAAGTCTCTCAACTTATTGCAAGTTTTTGGCTTTTATTTGGTTTGATTTTTTTATCTCATCATATTTGAGTGATCCACATATGCATACATTTGAATTTAAAATGCATGTCCGCAGCTACAAGTGACCTCTAATTAGATTCGATAAAGTACTTGAATCTATATTTTGAAGATCAGATTCTTGACATATTGCTGCACATTTCAGTATTGTTCTTTGAAAAAACAACAAAACTCACATTTTGGGTCATCACATTTTAGATTTTGTCTTTCCTATAAATTGTTGAGGCACACAAAATATTTCTAATACAGGAGCTATTTATGAGCAGGAGAGTGAAATAATCAATGCTACATCATTTTATGTTAGCAATACACAGAAGTGGGGAGTCAGCTGAACTGGGAATTTTACGGGCTCTCAAAATCCAACTTATGTAACAATCAATCAATGTCAATTTAAATATACATTAGACTCATAACTGTTCCAAACATCACGCTTATCTCCTAGCTCACTTCGAGACTATGGTTTAGGGCTTGAGAATGGACTGTATACATTAAACTATAGTTTGTAGAGATACAGTTTAAAAATACAAATAGCTGGAAGAGTGTTGGAAAACACGTTTTGATGTTTATGTTCAGGTATGATTGATTTTTAACTGTTTTTGTTGCTTCTCTTCAAAATAAAGAATACAATATTTTTATTTACATCCACTAAAAAACGTTGTTTATATTATTTATTGTCTGATATTTTGCTTGAAGCAAATGGATTAATTATACCATTCCTAAAATGAAAATGTATACAACATATTACATTCTTTATTTGTTCATGTTCCTAGATACATGATATTTTATTATCATAACTAAATATTATAAATATTATGCACGTTGTTGATGTTGTAGGGGCAGAAAGTATTAACAAATTTTAACATATGAGATGAGGCAGGAGGCTCAAATATAGTTGTTAAATATTTCAATAAGACCAACATAGCAACAAACTTTCTTCCTTGAAATTTACTTTTTGTCTGGGCAGGAAAGGGAACTTGTTGTATTCCAATCCAAGGAACCTATGGACCATTAGTATAAGCTATAAGAGTTACGCCTGGTAATGATAAAAGATACTCTGTTATTAAATAAAAATTTTCTTAACAGAACACTTTTTTACCTTCGATGGGCATAGTGCACCAAGTTCAAAATGTTGCAGTAAAATGATTCTTATAGTGACTATCATATATTATTTAGCTTGCGTTGTCAGTTATTATTTTTCAATATGTGTAGAATTCAATCCCAGTATTGGTGGCACTAAGTCGAAGAAAAGTAAGACATCAATAGTGATTGGAAACAACTTTGATAGGCATAATTTTGGATTTTTTCCTTTGGATAAAAAACAATATGAAAATGAGAATGAGAATGTAATGAACTGAATCTTTATATGTTTAGACCGAAAAACATTACGAGAATGAGAATGGAATGAAATGATTCTTTATATATTTAGATTGTAAGTAACAGGTTGCACCAATCCAACAACCTTAGTTTCCAACTTTTAGACTTTAGTTCAATAAATTTTTTAAATTCATTCAAACTTTTGAGAATATGGTTTTCTCCCATGCTGGATCCAGCCAATCAATTGTACTCAACGGGAAGCCAATCAATTGTACTTAATGGGAGAAACAACCATGCGAGAAATAATGTCAAACACTGTATAGCTATGTTATCAGAAACGAGAAACAGGAAACGAAACGAGAAACGCATTCAAAAGGTTTCGCCCATATAAAAAATGAGGAGAGAGAAAATAATACCCTAAATAAAATAAATAAATTTTGAAAAAATATAAAAATAAAACCATTAAAAAAATAAAGTTTAAACACTGAAAACATGTTCCTGATAAAGCCAGGCATTCTTTTATATTCAAAAGATTTCTCATCAGTGCTATATGTCTCATCAGTGATATAATCTTGTGACCACAAGATTATATCTCATGTCTGACTGTGAAACTATAGAGATGTACAATCTTTAAAACAACTTAAACGAGTAATATTTCTCTTTGCAGTATGCAACAAATCCAGATAGCTCATGCGTGGCTCTTTTTTCTGTAAGGATTGCTTTGTTTGTCCGCTATCTTTCCTTTTTCTGCAAGGATTGCTTTGTTTGTCCGCTATCTTTATGTAAAAAGCTTCATTTCACCAATGAAAGTTGTTGACAGAGAATATACTAGAGATCCATTTGAATCCCGAGAAAATACAAATTCTGAACTTCAAACCTCTCGCCTCATAGAGGTGGAGGTGAACATCAATTTCAGTGCAAATTTCATACAGAAGATTGCCATGGCTGAATATAGTTAGGTCTGCAATTATTATGTGTCTCTAAATCAATACTTTTGCTTCGCGAGATTCGAGGAAAAGGGTTTTGCACTTCAGAATATTTGCAGATAGTTTTCGTGCTCGATGGAGCAGAGGAACATTTTTTCTTTGTGACAGAGAATGGGAGGCCCTTGTTTATCACAAGAAACGATCAGCGTTCTCAACCGTTTCTCCAGAAACCGTTTCTCATGCCTGAAAACGAGAACGGCTGTAAAAAAAACGGCATTTTCGGTCTCGTTTTCGTTTCTGGGGCGTTTCTTCAGCAAAATGAGCATCCCCGTCACGTTTCTGAAACATGATGCCCCGTACAGTTGATTATCATGTTCTTGGCCAAAGAAACATGATGTATTAACAGTATTATTTTTCATAGGTGTTTGGAGAAACATGCCCTGGATTGGTAAAACATCAGAGAGCAGACTTTTTCACTTGAAGTGCTGAGAGGTGGATTTATTTCTGTGAATATTACCTGATTATTAATTCATAGCCTGGGATGACACCACAACTAGGATGTAACATGTATGTTGTTTGTATTTATCAAATGCAATCTAACAGTAATTGTGGGGAGTTTCTTAAAGGCGATCCCATGTGAAAATTCCAATCAATTCCCAAAGAAGTAATTGGATTCCTGACCACCTTCACCTTAGAGTAGTAGAGTGACCTCCTTGGAAGTGGTCATTATATTGCTTTCTCCCTATAGGGTTAGAGTAGGAATTAGACTTGAGAGAATTGAATAATTAGGTACGAACCATGTAGAATTTATAAAGTGATTTGGACATAATAGAATCCATATAAATGGCCCATTTAGGAGAAAATCTACATTTTTAAAGCAAATCCTAGTCAAAAGGTTACCTTATGGGGACCTTGGAGAGTGTTTGTATATAGATGGTTAGTTCAGTGGAATATAATCTTACATTGTCGAGCAACAGTACAGTATTTGTTTACAGCACCGGCATACTTTTCAAGTCACGGTCCAAATGTGAATAAATTATCTTTGAACCAGGAGTTCCTAAACAAATTTCACACTTCTATGTCCTGCTTTTGAAAGACTAATTTAAGTGAACAGTTGACAAATAGTAAACTTAAATCTCAACCCACCTTTCAAAAAATGTTTAAGATATCAAGTGAAAAAGAGAGTTGACGCCAATAAAAATATGCAATGTATAAAATGTGCCAGATTCAAAAACTTCAATCTCAACCCACCTTTTAAAAAATATTTAAGATACCAAGTGAAAAAGAGAGTTGACGCCAAGTAAAAATATGCAATGTATAAAATGTGCCAGATTCAAGACAAGATAATGAACCCATGCATCCTTGCTGAGGAATATCTTAATTAGGCATATTCTAAAAGACTGATAATGAAGGATTGATTAGTTCTATGTCTAAAGAGTTCCTCAAAATGATTTTGATTTACAACAAAATACCGACACCTAAATTAAAAATGTCATTTTAAAGTTGGAAAAATATCTTTTTAAGCCTTCCAAATGATAAATCTCTTTCAAGATTGGGAATAAATTTTAAATTACACTCTATCATTAGCCCAAAGCGAAGTGACATTTAAAATTAAACTTGTAAAATTGTGGTCATTTACAGCTAAGTCACACTCAAATATCCAGCTATCAGTTCAAACCCCAACTTATCAAATGGTCTTGAATCAAAGATAGAATTGCTTGGTGGATTCATTATCAAGACATTGGAAGTTGGATTTATCATTGAGAGAACATTGTTTAATCTACCAGTTTAACTAGAAAGGACAATGCATACACTAGAAAGACAAAAGTTTTTATTATATTGTGATGGTTTTTCAAAGATTTATTTGATTGGTTAATATTTTCCGAACTTTCACAATTGTTGGCCTATCCATTGCATGTGTTTGATGTAATTATGGATTTTTTACGGAACCAGTTGTAAATATTTTGAAGTCCCAAATGTAATTTTGGCATGGATATTAATCTACCTATTCCATAGTAGCTTGGTCTTGATTACTGCAGTTTGATTATACACAAGAAGAAACTTGTGAAATGGAGAGTCACAGAGTGGACCATGTGATCTATAAGAGAAGAGACTTGTGTTCGGTGATCTATAAGAGAATTGAGATCTACATTTGGATCTGACCTATTGAGGCTACACGCTGTTTGAGATTGTTTTAACACTAACTAAGATAGTTACTCAAAATCATTTTCTTCACACACACATAAAAAATTAGTGCATGAGCACCTAGAAGACAATCAAATATGCATTCTTGTTTTTTTTTAAATTGTTGTATTCCTCTTTTCCAGAAAACAATGACCCGTATTGCTCTCTAATAATGAGAGTCTTGCCTGGTCAAATAAAAAATCAGTGCATGAGCACCTAGAAGACAGTCATATCTACATTCTTAGTTTTTTAATATTGTTGTATTCCTCTTTCCAGAGAAAAAAGACCCATATTGCTTTACCCTAATGAGAGTCTTACCTACTCAAACCTCGACATACATGCTTCATTAGGTAATGCATGAACCATGATGGTTGACTCTCTACATTGAGGACTCCCTTTAAGTGAAGAATGATTAAAACCAATATTTTTTTTGGCTCCAATCATACCTCGACATATGTGATTCATTAGGTAATGCATGAACCATGAAGGTCAATTCTCTACATTGAGGACCCCCTTTAAGTGAAGAATGATTAAAACCTATATTTTGTCATATCCAATCTGAGCACCGTCGCATCCACTTTCCACTCTGTTAGTCTCTTTGGTGATATTTCAAACCCTTCCATCTACATACCAGGCATTTAAGATAATTCGGTCACCTCCAGCGATCTGAATCAAAGAATTAACACAAATTGCATGCATGATTTGTGAGAAAAGGTAGAGTAATGTCTAAATTCAACGCTCATTGAGATTGTCCATTTATCAATTCTTTCAATGCTCTGTAGCAGATTTGATAGATTTATGTGATAAGGAACATGGATTTGTGCACACCCTGCTCAGGCCATGGTAATCAACGAGTATAGAACCTAATACATTAGCTAGTGTTGTTCATTAGGCCGAAATGGATCCTATATGGCTCTAATGGAGGAATATCATAAAAAAATAACAAACACCCAATACATTTATCACCTAAATAGAAATTAAAGGTCACAATGATTAAAGAACTGTCCATAGTTCCACTCATTTTACTAGTAAACATGAGAAATGGTCTGGTATAGAAATTGAAAGGACTGAATATAAGCACAAACCCGGTATAGAAATGGAGATGCATGGATACAAGCATAATTTTTTAGCACATAATTTCTCTCTCCCTGTCTTCCCAAAATATTATAAAAAAGTCACGGAATCATCTTTACCCTTTTCAAACATGGAATATAAATCTAGTACTAAGATGAATCCATACGGTTAAGGAAGTGAAAAAAGTTAAATAAATGAATATCACAGTGAAAATTAAAATCATAAGCGACTGATAATAACTTTGACTATGAAAAAGTAAAATAAGTAAATATAACATAGAAAAATATGCTGCGATGACAAAGACAAGGAAAAACAATTGTTGCTATAGAGAAAGCAGAGCAAAATGCAGCCAGCGAAAAGAAAAATGAGCATCAATTGCCATACCTGGTGTCTTTCTAAAGTTGTAAACAAGGTGAACAAAAGAAACCATCCATTTTTTCTTGAATGTTAATGCCTTGTCATACTGATTTCCCACAGTGCCTTTAGTACCATTCTTTGCACCTGCTACCCCAATTTTCACCGACTGAAAAATCCTACCTAGGGGCGTGGCTCTCAAAATCTCTTCCTGCTCAACTTGCAGAACACACCAATAGAGATCACTTGCAACATGCCTAACAGAACAATAAGTGTGCTCAACAACACTGGACAACTGAACACACCAATTGTCTCCGGTCTAACATCTTTCCACTCGTTATTTCTTGGATCATTTATCCTACCACTGGTTACTTTCCTGGACAACCAACAAACCCCCCAAAAAAATCCATCAGAGCCGTGGTCTTTAAATCCACGATGCCTGATCTATACGGATCCCAGATAATTATTAGGGTCTGGATACTATGACAGATCTAGGGTTTTAATATGGGTCCGATCTTGAGTTTTTACTGAGCAAGATTCAAGGTCAGGGCTTTGAAGGGTTCCAAGGTTTTGGGAAAGCTGGGGGTTGTGGACTTGGCATGGACCTGTACACGCCCACACAGATCTCAATGGTGGCATTGCGGAGGAAAATGAAATCCCTAGTCCTTGATCCAGTTCTTGAATCTTGACCCATTTGGAGATCCACCTCTAGGGCTCGA
The DNA here is from genome assembly GCA_027924585.1 of Larix kaempferi. Lineage (NCBI taxonomy): Eukaryota > Viridiplantae > Streptophyta > Pinopsida > Pinales > Pinaceae > Larix > Larix kaempferi. The sequence goes on along the minus strand of BSBM01000454.1, from coordinate 10,309,835 downwards.
CAAAACTACCAAACAGGCAACCAGTGGCTTACTTGAGAACATCTTACAATTTCACAGGGTTTCATATTTTTGTAGAAAAATCTTACAAAATTTGAAGCAAAGCTAACTTTGGAGCATATCTTCAAAACCTTTCATTGATGCCGATGGAGGTCAATTGAATCCGCTACTGGGAGCTACATGTATAGAATTGGATATTTGACAAATGTTGCACTTGAGGTAAATGACCCAGGAAGCATAGTATTTCAATCACCAGGAAAGTCTTTACAAAGTCTTTACAAGAAGGGGGTTTTGTACTTGGCATTGATTTGGGGTGAATATCAAAGCGCCGGTGAATGTGTTTCCTTTGTACTTCTACAAGAAAATAGGTTATGTAAGCCTGCAAGCTGAAGGATGAGCACTGCGGCCTCTAGTTAAGGGAAAACATAAGAAACATTGATAGGGTTTCCATGTGAAATAAAGAGGAGTGGAAATGAAACCCAAATCCCCTCTACCTTAGCAAGCCCGATCTGTCAAATGCATGGCGTGCTTCTCCCCTGCTCATTATGAATTTTTCCTAGCAAGCCCGATCTGTCAAATGCATTGCTTGCTTCTCCCCTGCTCGTTATGACCTTTTCCTAGCTTAAATAATAAATAACCAAAGGGTCAAGGTTTAAATCAGGTCATACTTCAAAGGCTTAAGCAATAAATTCAAAGATCATTTTTAGCTAAGAAGTCTTATATTATTGTTCCATTGATTGTCACGAACTTGAAATACTATTTTAGTAGCCTAGGTTTATTGAGTAGCTTTGAAGGATCCATTTGGATTTTTTCGGGTTGCTTGCTTGCTAATATACTGAAACTACACGATTCATTTCATAATTTTGGTTAGGCAAGAAATAGCTTTTTCTTGATCTTGAAAGCTTCTGATTTTCTTTATCTAATTTCATATACTGAATGTTTTTGTATACCAGAATATGATCACAAGAGCAACTCAAATGGATGGAGGTATTCTTGTTGTATTTTCCCCTGATGGACCCATGCTCTAGACTAAAGAGCACATCTTGCTTGCTCGTCGGGTTTTCTTTTTGACTTCTACTATTGCTCAGATTGCCTTTCTTTTTCAGTTCTAGTATAACTCAGATTGCCTTTCTTTTTCGAAGAGATGCATATTTTCATGGTTTGTGGATTGTTGCAAACAGGCAAGCTAGTGCATCAATTTCTGCTTGGAAAGAAGGAATAAGTGGCACAATTTGTTTATATATCTTTATTCTTGAGGCAGGTAGGAGTGCCATCTCTTGTATGCTTTATTAATAAGGTTGATGTGGTGGATGAAGAAGAGTTGTTGGAGCTTGTAGAAATGGAACTTCATGGTATGCGGCAATAACCTAGGACTTTACTTCAAGCTTTCATCTCTTTTGTGTATGTTGATTTGCATGCACTGAGCTTCTGTTTCCTCTATATTTTTAACATCTTTAAAATTTTATTTGTGATGACTGTGACAGATTTGCTTAGCTTCTACAAGTTCCAGGGTGATGAGATCCCTATTGTGAGGGGTTCTGCATTATCAGCTTTGCAAGGTACCAATGATGAAATAGGAAAGAAAGTTGTTTTGAAGTTGATGGAAGCAGTGGATGAGTACATTCTAGACCCAAAACGCGTGCTTGAAAAACCTTTTCTTATGCCTATAGAAGATGTATTCTCGATTTAGGTAATTTTCTTTGCTAACATAGGGCAGTTCCACCTTCGTGTCTATGTTGCTAATATGAAGTGTTTTTATTTGTTAAATATAGTTTTTTCCTGTTTTGCTAGAAAATGTATTTTCATTAACATGCTTCCAAATAGGATGAAATTTCATCAAGAAAATAAACCCAAGGGCATCCAATATGGCTTGGATTTCCACCCTCCCAAAAATGATCACATCTAAACTTCAACCTAAGAAGTATAACACTTAAAGCAAAATACACAAGTTTTTAAAAATAGACAGTCCTTTGTGAAGCTAACTTTCCATCTACAATAGAAACACATACTATTTCTTAGCTGGAAGGAACTTTGAACCAACCATTGAACCGGTTTGGGGGCTTGTTACGTACTAAGCTGGCTGGTTTGGTGTCCTAACCAGTTGATTTGGTACGGAATTGGTCCATTTGGCTAGTTCTGTCCCAAACTGGTATGAGCATGGTTGCATGGCGTTTGACCCTCAGAATGAAAAAAGAAACTAATTCTACCCTTGCTTGCCCCTAAAACCTAAAATATAGTTGATATGCAGTAGGCTAGTAGCTTGCAATAGGTTGTTTTTTGGACTCTAGAGGCCATTTAGAGCCTTGTTCATGTATTGTTTTCGGATATATATTGCACTTGGTACCATTTTTCTATATTTATCCTTACATGGTATATATAGGAGCAGACTTTTCCTATTTAGTCTGTAATGGTTTGGAATCTTGGATTTACATTGATGTATATGAATATATATATGGTTTTATTGAGCTTTTAAGTTTGTATGTATTTTTTACTTTTTAGTAAACCGGTTCATAAACCAAGTCATTGACTGATTCCGATGCAAGTCTGGTTTGACCATCTGCTGGTTCTGAGTTTGATTTGGTAACAACTTGTATCAGGACACAACATTCATTTTCTCTAGAGTCCATAGTGATAGTTTAGGCCACAACATTCATTTGCTCCAGAGTCCATAGTGATAGTGAGTGATTACATTCCTATATATTTTTTATTGTAAATCTGTGAATAAAAAGAGCAAGACACAGTCCTTTTTTTTGACTGGAGTTTTTCCCACATGTTTCGCTAGGGTAAATCTTTTGTCCATGGTGCTCTATGGTGTGATTTTATTACTGTAGATCTATTCTTGTTTATTACCTTAGTTTAATGATTGGAGAAGCAGGCTTCTAATTATTATATCCTAATAATAAATAATCATGGTACAATAGAATAAAGTACCACTGGATTTGCAGTATTGTGTTAATGATCAGTTGTGAAGAACTGTCCAATAGAATATCCAAGGCAGTTTACAGATCACCAAGAATTGTGCAATGCACTAGTTAAGAACTGAACATCCTTCATAATATTTTTATCATATTTATAGAAGCTATTCTGATACCAATTTGTTTAACATTTTCTCATTCTACTGCGAAGGCCTTTGGGTTAGATCTACTTACATTGCATATGCAGGTCACTTATACTTGTAAGGAAGCACTTGACTAGAAGTATTTTGGGATTCTCTGAAATATATTCTGTGAGGTGTTAATTACATATTCTCTGAAATATATCCATTTAGATATTCATAGGTGTTAATTACTACTTCAGAATTTGTATGGAAACATGTGTAATCATTTTGTGGAGTGTTACAATGATAGTTGTTTGGATGCTCTGCAAATGATGACAGTTGAGGTTGTAACTCTGCAAATTGAGAATGTCACCCGGTACACTCAAGCACACAACAAGAGGTGGAAAGGGGCAACAGTTTGAGGTGGTGAAGGAGAGGGATGCTTAAGCCTATAAAAGGCAAGCAGACCCTCCCCATTAGTATTATCTGAGTGATAAGAACTTCAGTCCGATATGTCTGATATGCTATGAATAATTCAACTAGGTAAGAAGCTATAGAGAAAAGAAAAGACTGCTGGTTGATTGGAAAGCATCTACAGTGCATACTTCATCTCTGCTAGAAGAAGCAGAATATCTACAGGCCTACAAACCTATTATCACAGTCAGCTAACTGGTAAATGTCTGTCATCATTCAGGATGATGCTTACTCGCTCAACCCCTTCTCCAAGCTAGATACCTACAATTACTTAAGAATCCTTGCAAAAAGAGAAAGTTAAACAAGAAGGTGTTGCTAGCAGTAAAAACTCAGAAAGCATGCAATTAATCCAAAAGTACATGCACTTCTAAGAGATCTAAAACTAACATACAACAAGAGAATAGTCAAGCTAGAAATTATCTTACCCTATTGGCAGATAGCTCCCTTTGTAGGCCTACAGCTAACCGAACCCGTACAAGAATAAGCAAATTACAAATTACCTCATACAAAATGCAATGTTCATCCACACATCAGCAAGCTACACAGGATGAGACCTCCAAAGCCTTTATTCCATTAAGACATTTTGATAGAGATTACAATGTATACAAGTAGAGGTTCCACCTTCCATCCAAAATGAGGGAAACTTGCTTGCTTAAATAGAAAACTAGAGCCCAAGAGGGCGCACTAGCTTGAGATAAGCTTGACAAGTTGGCAAAGAGATAAGGATGATCTTATTGAGTGATTTGTGGCACTAGAAAAGATATAACTTACAAAAAGAACTAGCTATTGTTAAATGCCTTGCCAAAATGGTGAGATCACTCTCATTTCTTACTGCTGTCCATCCCCTTTTGCAGGTCTGAAAAGTACTTTGTTTGTGATTTAAATGAAAACACTAAGATGCTGGTCCATACTATTGTTATATTAGGGACAAATCTTCTCTTACTGCTACCATATGGAAACTGTTGTAAAACCCCAGATTTGCAAGTAATGGTATCAATTTCTTGTCTCAAAACTCTGTTTTGTGCATTGGTTGTCCACATATCTAGCATTGTCCATAAATTGCAGATATGTTGGTTTCCCTTTTATCTATTTTGGTTCCCAAAAGAACCTAGCAGATCCAACAACATTTTGGCATTAATACAGTAGTTTAGAAACTTTATCTTGTTTTGTGTCTATTGGGGAAGCATTGTTCTGTTTGCAATGTTGCATCTTTGAGAGAATGGCCCCAATACATTCAGTCCATATGGTTGCACTGTTATCCATCCTTACACAGATCTGAAAGTGTGGTTTTGTGCTCTTATCTTATATACATTATGTGGGTCATTGAAGGCATATGATATAAAGGTTAACAATCTAATAATGATCTAAATATTGATTTCATTCATGTTACTATAGTGCTTTGCAAGTGTTCAGATGATATAAGGATCAAGTTACACAATGGATTTTAGACTGGTTTCTCACCTTTGAGGATAGTATATGGAAACTATCCTTGACAAGTCACACCATTGAGATCTGTGGCTTTAAATGTATATAAATTTGTTGATTGAACAATTTTTAAAAGGGATGATGGACTTATTTAAGAAAGTCAAGAAAAATATGAAGCAACAAAATGTACTCTACATAAATACATGCTAGAAATGGTATGGAGAAAAGAGAAATCTGAAAAATGATATCAAATTGGTGACACGATGATGGTGTTTCTAGTAAAAGAACACTTTCCCAAAGAACAATATAAGAAAATAAAGATGATGAAATTTGGCTCTTGTCAAATCTTGAAAAAATTAAGCAACAATAATTATCTCTTGGATATGCCAAAAGAATTGGATCACACTGATTTTCAACATTGACAATCTTTATGATTTTATAAAAGAAGAGTAAATGGATAAGCTGACAATGGAACAACAAGAAAGGTAAAGGTATCAGGTTGGGCTAAGGCTTTGACTAAATAGTAAACATTAATAAGCCATTCAAGAGAGTTCAAATAATTCTAGAGACAAAGGTGATTGCATTAGTATTATAACGAGGATAAAAGAATGGCATCTTACCTAATAATATGTAAGAACTTGCCAAGAGATGATGCCACAAGGTTAACTGAAGCCACTAGAGAGACTTACACCAGACTAGAAAGTAGGGATAATAGGTTAACTGAAGCCACTAGAGAGACTTACACCAGAATAGCAAGTAGGAAGAATATGTCAAGTGTTGAAGATTGAATCAGGAGGTTCAAAGTTTAGGAACCAAGAGTATTTGATGCAGGATCATATGTTTATTGGAGGGTTGTTAGATATATGTTTATGGCAAGAAGATAATATCAAAAAGTTTATGGATAATGATAAGTTTTAGGAATAATTATAAATAGTAATAATAATATGTTAAGGATAATAATAAGAATTTAAGAATAACAATGAAGAAGTATTATAATCGGGGGCTGAGATATTCATTTTGTACTGAATGCAATTTTTGGGGGCAAAGTGCATCTCATAATTCATTGCTGAAGAAAAGGGAGCCAATGGGGTTTGTTGGGGATGGAAGTGGCATGTCAACTTGTCAAGCCACCCACCAAGGTTCAATTTTGTTAAATGTACACGTGCTTTGGAGCATGTTGGGTGTATTTGATGCATTGAATATTATCTCAGGAATGTAGCCAGAGTATTCGAGACATTTATTTGACAAACAACCTCACTTAAGGAGACATTTCTTCAAATACCTAGGCATTCTAAATGAAAATTCTTTTGTGGAACATAAGGGGCAATAATGCACCTAAGAAACAAATCATTTTGAAAAACAAAATAAGAGTAGAAAAACTAGACTTAGTGTTTATTCAATAAACAAAATGCAAAATGTATAACATGTATAAATTCACCAAAATGATATGGGGAGGATGCGATTGCTCGACTAGAGGATTGAAAGGATAGTTATGGTAATGATGTAGGATCCCATAAACATGGATCTACAAAACCAACTTACCACCTATTGATAGATGACTAGCGATTTACACTTTAGACTCAAGGGTAAAGGGCAATATAACTAATGTATAAGGGTTCATTGATCCCTGACAAATTATAGATTAATGTTTGGAAATCTTAAGTACGATTAAGGTCCTCCCCAATTAGGAACATTGAATCATTAGAGAATATGACCTAACCACAACAAATTCCCTCTTTGAAAAGAAATGATGAGTGTAAAGGTTGGATATTGCGGCAAGCTAGATTCTCCGGGACCTTTTAGAGCATTAATAATTTGTGGATGTATTTCCAAAGAATGCCATCTTCACTTGGAACAGTTGGTGTGGAGGGTTGATTATAATATGCTCATCACGTGGCTTATAGAATGTCTCAATGAGACACCATTTTGTGGACTATAATGCTTATGAAATATGCCCATAATGGTAGGATGGACAAAGCTCAACAATGTTTAATAACATGCTTGAGAATAATGCTGTGATTTGGGATTGCATATAAAATGGGAAAATCAAGGACGCTCGCAAATTGTTTAAAAGAATGCCACAATGGAGATATGCATTGTTTCAAGCATGGAGAGATGTTCTTACATTGGTCTTTTTTTTCTTTATGTGGATCTAATAGATACTTGGAGTGGATTTGACATACCAGTTACAATTACTAACAAAAATTTCCAAATGGTGAGGGCATTCCATCGATTATCATCATAGTGTGGACATTGACCTTCATTTGTTGAAGACATGACTAGTGAGGAATTAGAGGGAGTAAAAGAATGTAATATGTGATTAATGTGTCAAGGAAAAGGGACAAATACAAGGCAAAAGTTGGCCATTTACAAGGTGGTAGGACACATTAATTAAACTCAAAACCTCACACATCCAAATATGCCATGTAAGTAAGGATAATTCTTCTGCATCAACCTTACCGTAAGGATAATTCTTCTGCATCAACCTTACCTTAGGCCATCTTGTCTCTAGGGATCATGTGACATTAATAGGCCTATGTCCACCATACAAGCCCTATAAAGGGAATATTTATCATGTAAGTGGAATATAGTGTTCATTTCAAGTTTGGCACACTAAGGATGGCTCTCATGGCCTAGTCCATGTTCTAGGGTAAACATATAAAGTCCTAGGCCATAACATTTTCCTCAAGGGATCAGGGCCCACAAATGGGGCCCTAGTCCATAATGTCATCTCTATGTGGGCAATATTTGGCTTACAAGAAAGAAATGGCAATTTCAAGCTCTATGCGACCAAGAATGGTTATCATTGATTGAGCCATATTATCAAGTCAAAACATAACATCTAAGGGTGAGGGGTTTATGGGTCATGCGTGATGCCCTAGACCACCTCAAAGGCCCCATATACTACATAGGTAATATTTAGCCAATGAGTAAGATATGTTGGCCATTTTGAGGTTTGGCACACCAAGTATGGATTTCAGTCCCTAGGCCATGGACCAAGGTTTTAGGGTACAAGGCCATATGAATTACCTTGGGGATCATGGCCCATGAATGGAGACCTAGATTATAACACAAGGCCTACATGGGGAATCTTAGCCTATATGCGAGATATGTTCACCATTTTGAGGAAGGGCACGCCAGGGATGATTTTCAAGGCCCATGTTATGATATAAGGTTAAATAAGGGTCTTAGGTCATAACATTTTTCTCTAAGCTCATGGTCCATTTTCAAGCCCTCAAAGTGCCACACATACCCTCCATAGGGAATCATTAGCCTACAAATGAGATATGATAGACATTTTCCTCTTTCTAATACTAGACATGGTTCTCAATGCATATGTCATGGTTCAATGCTAAAATCCCTAGGCATACTCATGAGTTCAATGCCAAAAAACCACCTCCAAAAGTTCAATTTTCATGAGTTTTAAGGGGGGTTCCAAAAAACCACCTACAAAAGTTCAATTCTCATGACTTTTAAGGGGGGTTCCAAACAAACCACTTCCCAAAGTTCAATTCTCATGACTTTTAGGGGGGGTTTTGACAAACCGCCCCCCAAAAGTTATGAGAATTGGGATTTAGGGGGGTTTTCAAAAAACCGCCTCCAAAAGTTCAATTCTCGTGACTTTTAAGGGGGGTTCCAAACAAACCACCTCCCAAAGTTCAATTCTCATGACTTTTAGGGGGGGGCTTTCAAACAACCGCCTCCAAAAGTTCAATTCTCATGACTTTTAAGGGGGGTTCCAAAAAAACCATCTCCAAAAGTTCAATTCTCATGACTTTTAGGGGGGGTTTTGACAAACCGCCCCCAAAAGTTATGAGAATTAGGATTTTAGGGAGGGGTTTCCAAAAACCGCCCCCAAAAGTCAAATTTCTGGACTTTTGGGGGCAGATTTAAAAAAACCGCCCCCAAAAGTCCAATTTCCATGACTTTTAGGGGCGGTTTTAAAAGACCGCTTCCAAAGGTCTAAAAAACATTTTAGGGGGGAGTTTACCAAGACCCCCGCAAGCCAAAACCGCCCCTAAAGGGCTATTTTGTTGTAGTGCTCCTAGTTTGGATGATAGTCTAAAAGTAGTTATTTACTATTGGTTGGATCTCTTGTATCTTAATAGAATGAAATAGAATTTAAGGATAAAGACAAACACATTAAGGATAAAGAACACCTCAAAACCCTTACCTTATCATTGTCCTTTCGGCAGATCCATTCTCCCATACAACTTGATAAGAGTTGTCCACAAGATGCATTTCCATCACCAAGACCCGCATAAATCATCAAAGACATAATTTTTATATGAGTAAATAATATATAAGCAAATAAACAGTCATTTAAATCCTACTACAAAGAACTATAGAAATCAATGAACCGTGAAATGTTAAATTTATTAACAATATTTTAAGAAATAGACATGCATTTAAAAATTTACAACCATCTTTAATACATAGTAATAAAAGATTATTTATACCTTATTGAGCTCCTCTCTGTTTCGAGAATAGTTTTATATTCTCTACTCAACAGGGCCAACCACGTGAAGGTGGAATCTCAATTGGCCCCGCCCCCCCCCTCACATTGCTCTCAATTCCCCATACCCAATAAATGATGTTGTTTACATAGAAAACATATAAACATTCATGCATAACTAGGCTAGTCATCAAAACATATAAACATAAAAACATTGAAGCATATTGAGGTAATTCATATAAACAATGTTACAGACTAACAACATCGATATATATCCAAATACAAGTTATGAATTTATACATCTATGTTTTCTTTGATTTCTATTTTTTTGCATTGTAAAAATTGACGATTGGGGTATTATCATCATCATTTGGTGGAATATCTACAAAGCCATGTCCTGCTAGTGTTTGTGTTTCCACGCCCTCATGTATCATACTTCTTGTACGTCGTTGAGTAGGGCGTGGAGGAAGTTCTGAAGGGGCGTGAACTGCAACAATGAAAATGGGCATATCGATATGATGAAATATTATAGAAATTAATAGTTCATTATTTTGATTAAAATTACAATATTTCTCTTTACTTGTCTATGTAGCTGTGACAACTGGTGTGTTAATTGTTTCTCTACTTGCTAATTCCTCTTGCGGTTCACCCTCTTGAGCTACATGGTCTTCCATTGAAAGAAGAAAATTTATAAGTATATGTCAGGAAATAAATATCTATAATCACAGTAGATATTTCTATTTCCAAATCACACATACCAGAATGGCTACTTTGCTCTCCACTATCATGGGACATGCACACCCCAACATCAGCTGGTATGTGCTGAGTAGCGCTAGATTCACTGCTGCGGTTGTACTGCTGCTTAAAAGCAAACATAAATATTTAGTTATGGGTGATATAATAAAAAATGAATACACTTTAATAGTATACTGCAATGATGTCCTTATTCATTTTATTTACCCGCATCCGCGTCATTGGGGAGATTGGAGTCTGCCCCAAGCTTATCCGATATTCAATCACACTTTTAAAACCATACTTGAAACCAAGCTTTAGATATTCCTCAGTGGCAACATATTGGAACATATTTCCCTGCAATGCATAACACATATAAAGTTTCTGGTATCAAAAACATATATTTGTTCGCTACTGTCAAATAAATATTCCCCACAGTTAATTATTTAATTCTTACAATTCGGGCTCTTAGTTTTCTATAGCCACCCTGGCCTAGTCTAGGCTACCCGTGCTTTTCCACTCTAGCCTTGGTTTCTTTGGAGGTGTTAGGTAGCCCATATATGAAATTTTTTAAAAAAGAAATTAAAACAAAAAATAAAAAAATAAATGAGCATATTTCACTAAAAAGTTGATATGTGTTGTACCTTGCTTTTCCAGGCCGTGGTTGTTTTCCTTGTCTTTTTAGCAAGTTCTCCTTTGCATCCTCTATGAGTTCCTTCCACTCTTTCTCTGGAACCATGGGAGGGCGCTCATGCTTGAGGTCAAGTTGCAATTTATCCCTATATTGGGCCCTGGTATAATTTAAATTCTCGCTGGCTACCTTTGCAACCACTTTCTTGTTGAATGTATTGCCGAACAAGTTTACCATGTGGTCTATCAATTCATCTCTCTTTGCGCTATCTTGGCTATTCCACCATGTGCGAATGGTGTGTTAGGATATTTAGACACTTAGGAGTTAGTTAAGATCAACTTGTGTAATATATCCGCTAGGGATAGTGTGTTTCTTTAGTATGCATTAGTATGCATTTGTAAATACTTAACCCGATGGTCACGATATGTTCCCGACATAGAGTGATCCGACGGCTCAACTTCTCTTAGATCAAACCTAACCTTGATCCATGGATTAACACCCGATTGGTCTATGATTTCTATTTAAAGAGCATGGAGGGTCATTGTTTAGTTGATCGATTATGAGAAGCTCATTTGTAACTTTCTTTCTTTGCATAATAAATTGTCCCGTAGAAGCTATTTGGCCGAGGCCGTGGAGTGTTTCCCTCAAGAGGGTTTAAACCACGTCAAAACATCAGTGTGTTGATCTGTGATCTATTTGTGTGAAGTGGTTTCTCTTGGTGTTCGGTCCTTTGGTAGTACCCTGTGTACCCGAACATGGTATCAAAGCGTTTATGAAGTGCTGCTTCCGGTTATGATCTAGATCTTGAATTGTTGTTGCCGAAACTCGAAAGGGTTTCTATTTATGGTATTTTTGTGCATTTTTGGGCTATGGGAGGAGTTCCATTGCATCCGAAGTGTCGTTTCCATTGGAAAATAGTTTTCGTTTGATCGAAAACGGTTCCCGGTTGCTCCAGAAACACGTATTTCATTAGATCTGAAGGTATAATGTTACAGTGACGCATTTTTTATTTTCTACTTTTAAAAGAAAAAAATCTCATATTTTATCATTTTTTACTGTTAGATTATTTTTTGGGTTCGGATTGTTGCTTTCCCGTCTGCGTATGCTCTTTGCCGTGCACCTTGAGCGATCTCGACAAATCAGAAACAGAAAGGGAAAGGGTTTTTCTCGACTGCGTATGCTCTTTGCCGTGCACCTTGCGCGATCTCGGCAAATCAGAAACAGAGAGAAAACGTAGAATTTCCGGCAAGCTAACGAGATCTAACTCCACAAGTGTGGAATTTTTTTGTTTTTGTTTCGATTTGTGGTGTGTTTTGCAGAAAAAAGGGCAAGCACGCAAACTGAGCAAGAAGAGTTAAAAAAAAAAGCCCCCTTCCTCATTCCCATATTTTACATACCTTTTAATCTAGCTCACTTGGTTCAAAGTTGCTTTATTCCTTAATGGGTCTTGAGTTCAAGTCTTAGGAAGTTATTTTTAAAAGAAAAAGTGCATGCAATTTCTATTTTCAAGTTACTTTATTGTAAAAGTGCATCTCACTTAAATAATAAAAAATAAAAATACAAGTGAGTCACTTAAGTTTTTTTTTATTGTTGCACTATTTAAAAGTAATATCATTATAAAAGTGAAATCACTTATTTTACAAAAGTGATTCACTTAAAGCAACTTTCTTGTAAAGTGTTTTTCAAAAGGTTCATCTTGGGAAGAGGGGGGTTCTTTTTTTTGCTGGATATTTTCTAGCTGCCACGTCACTATTGGTGACTTCTTTAACAGTTTCTTTGTTCAAGCATAACTTCATCATACAGAGTCAGTTTTCAGAGCCGTTTTTTTTGAAACCACCTATTTTTTCGAGCTCTTCATATCCAGACTATTGGTTTCTACTTTTATAGCCACTAATTTACAAATATGGCCGCCCCTTGTGATATTCTACTTACCAGTTCCTACTATTTCTCATGGAAATCTCGTATGGAGGATGTTCTACGAAGTAGAGGACTTTTCAGAATTACCTCAGGGAAAGAAATAGAACCCACTGATGATGATAAGAAAATCAAATGGGAAAATAGATGTGATGAAGCTCGTGGATTGATTGGGATGTCAATCTCTACTGATTTGCCATTCCACATATTTGGAATTGATGAACCTAATGCTGCTTGGGACAAGTTGGAATCTGTGTTTGGTAAACACAATGAAATTCGAGGTCACCAACTCGAAAATGAGTTGATTTCTTTAAATCCAAGTGACTTTTCATGCATTCAAGATTATTTATCTAAGTACAAAACTCTTAAACTTTTATATGCAGAATGTAAGATTGAGAGGGAAGACAAACAATGCATTTATCATATTCTTTCCAAACTTGGACCTGCATATTCTGTTTTTGTATCTACATTTTACTCCATGAAAGCATCCTTGAATGCAGCTAGCTATCAAGAGCCTAGTCTTGAATCCTTTTGTGATTCCTTGATTAGAGAACAAGATAAACTCATTCATCTTGGAATAATCAACAATGCAGATACATCTGGGAAAGTCTTATTGTCCCAACAGAAAGAAAAGTCCAAGCCTCCTATGAAACAAAATTTTCGCAATAATAAGTCAAACAAGGGTCCCAAACCCTCTCAGTCAGCTCCTTCTTTAAGAAATGACAAAGGATCCAAGCCAAAAGGCAAGAAGACTGAGCGTTATTGCAACTATTGCGGGAAATATAATCATGATGAATCTGAGTGTTTCAAGAAGATGGTAGCCTTGGAAGCAGCAATGAAGAAGCACCACATCAGCCTAGATTCGTCTTCAGAATCTGCCTCTCATGGACATGCACTTTGTGCTTCTGGTTATTCTTATAATGCATCTTCTTCTTCTACTTCAAATGAATGGCTCATTGATTCTGGAGCATCTTATCATATGGTTAAGGTTCAAGCCATCTTTTCTACTATGCATGAATGTAACACCAAACAAATATTTGTTGGTGATGATAGAACTCTAAGTGTTGTAGGAGCTGGAACAGTTCCAGTAGATAATGATCATTTTAGTGATGTACTATGTGTTCCAAGAATTTCCTGCAATTTGTTATCAGTCTATCAGATCACTCATTCTGGTGAAGGTAAAACTGTGACCTTTACACCTCACCAAGTTGTAATCAAGGGTTTTAAAGATCTGTGATGGACCTGCAATGATTAATTAATGCAAATACACGAGATATCAGAAATAATAGAACATAATCACTTTTATATTGATCACGGGCCACTTTGAGGGGGAAACCTCCTTTGAGCAAGCTCAATACAATTAACTTCACAGTGCCTTCAATGACCTCAACACACACTTATATACTAAGTCTATGCCCAATACTATGAGTCAAAACCATGGGACATATAATACTATGGGACGACTTACAAAGCATATGCATCCAACAACAATATACTAACATAGTAAAGAGAAGGGTTGACATAGGTTCCTAACATCCCCTCTCCCTTAGAAAAAGCTTTGTCCTCAAAGATTTGGTTGGAGAAATTGCTGTAGAATCTAAAGGAGTGGTTCCCCAGTAGCATCCTTGGGTTGGATTTCGGGCCACTGACGCCTTTGGAGTGTCAAGGAGGATTGCTTGGAAGGTTGTAGATGAAGAAGAACCCTGTTAGCTGCGTGGAAAATGCGCGCATAATGGTGCTGATCGGCTTGTTGTTTCAGGTGAATTCTGGCCATGTGAAGATTGTCCTGCAGAATGAGAAGAATCTGATCACGGTTTCGAAGAACCGAGTCAATTTCCTGAACTGGGGAGCTGCTAAGGGTGTATGGAAGAAGAATTGGCGGTGTTTTTCCATAGACTGCTTCATATGGTGTCCTTTGAGATGTGGTATTGTACCACCAGAGCGCTGCTAGGAAATCCATAGAAATAGTTGGCCAAAGCTGTGTAGGGATGGGCAAGGGTTTGAGCAATCCCGAAAGGAGTGTCGTTTGCCCCTTGTTGACTTGGAAAGTATCATCGTCAGCCACCATCTGTTGAATTGTCATTTTTAGTCCCTGCCAAAAGAAGTTACATTGTTCCCGGTCATATATTTTGCAGAACCCAGAGTGCCCCATTGATGAAGAAGCATGGAGTTCATAGAAGAGATAGCCCCGTTGAACATATTGCAACCAATTTGGAACAAGCAGAGAAAGAGCTGTAAGAGAAACTGGGTCATCAATTGTGCGAGAAGGAGCATCTTCCACCATATTGTCCTTACCCTTCTTGTAAGTGATCACATAGGGATAACCCATTTCAGGTGTGTTGGGGAGGAGACCCATTGTTCCAAAAAAATTTTCAGACTCGGAAGATCAGTCTTGATGCAGAAATAATTCCCTAATAGGTATGGCTGCCACTTCTGTACTGCATGAAAAATAGCCATCATTTCCTGTTGAGAGGTAGATGTGGCTAAATTCTTACTGGAAAGGTCTCTTGAAGGAAGCAAGCGCATTGGTTTAGAAAAGATACCTGCATATTTATCCAAGGAAGTAGTGGAGACTGTTGATGGGTGCATCTGAATGGAATTGAGCTGAGCGATGACACCATGTGAATTCTTCTTAAGGATTTTTTCTAGGCGATGTGAACTGATGATGCAGAGAGACCCTGGTTGTAAGCCCATAAATTTGTGTTGTGCCCCATTGACTTTAAACTGCATCCAAAGTTCAGCAAAATCCCATAAGATGGGGCCAAGTGTGCGTAGCCATTGAACGCCCAAAACCACATCACATCCGCCTAAGGACAAGGTAAACATGTCAGAGTGTAGGTTATAATCTTCCATAGAGATACGCACATTGTGACACTTCCCCTTGCAAGGTAAGGTGCCCCCATTGGCAACCATGACTTCAAAGTTGGAGCAAGGATGGACAAAACAATTAGCCTATTTGGCAATCCGAGGGTCAATGAAGTTATAAGTGCTACCAGAATCAATGAGTATGGTAAGAGGGAGCTTCTTGAAGTATCCCCTGACCCGCATTGTTTGTGGGGTGGTGACATCGGTTACAGCATGGAGAGAGATCTCGGGTGGGTCATCCTGAGATGGGGTTTCAACAGGCGGGTGTTGAATGTCGACCTAATCATCTACTGTATCTGTAGCTTCTTCACCAAGTTCTAAGGCAGGTGGAGAATCCACATCCAAGAGATAGAGCTTTTGTTGAACACATTTATGTCCCCGAGTGAATTTCTCATCACAATTATAGCAAAGCCCTTTTTCTCGGCGTGCCTGCATTTCTATTTCAGACAAATGCTTGATAGGAGTTGGTTGAGGAGCAGGCGTGATGGGAGGTCGTTGGGAACCCATATTTCTGAAGGGAACAAAGGTGGATTTGGAGCGTTGTTGAGCTGCGATCTTGTCCTCGACCAGCTTAGCCATCCCTAGGACTTCCATCATTGTGTTGGGACAAAACATTTTGACCTCTGAGCGGATTTCATCCTTGAGACCACTGATAAAACAACTCCTGTAGAATTCATCAGACAATCCTTTTGTGTGATTGGCCAATTTCTCAAATTATGTCTTATACTCTCTCATTGTGCCAATTTGGTGAATTTTAGTGAGTGCTCCTGTGAAATCATTAAAAGCACTAGGACCAAATCGTGGCAAAATGAGTTGGCAAAAATCTATCCAGTTTGGCTCGGGATGAGCTTTGATGTACCAACGGTACCATTGAAGGGTTTCCTGTTCCAAACAAAAGGATGCAAGTGGAACTTTCTGGGCATCAGAAATATTATGCAGACTGAAATATTGTTCTGCTCGATATATCCATCCAGTCGAATTAGTACCATTGAAGCGAGGAAAATCAAGCTTCGGCCCACGAAAATTGCTAGAAGAAGAGAACCTGGTGGCTGCAAAAGATTCTGGCTGTCTGGTATTGTTCATGGATGAATGCTGAAGATGGAGGCTGAGAAATTTTTCATCCAGATCTTGGAGTTTGGTTTGGATGGCTGTAAGTGCTTTCTCCATGGTGTGTGCTCTTGCATGGGTGACAACCATAACTAGATTTTTTTTTTTTTTTTGGTGGAATGGGTAGAAAAACACAAATAGAAGTTGATTTAGTGAAGGGAAATTTGGATTGGGGAAACAATCTGATGGGTAATTGGGGTTTGACTAGATTTTGGACACTGTCGAAAGGACAAGAAAGCAAAAAGGGGGATTTTAGAAACGGGGTGATGGAATGAGAAAATTTGGCAGAGAGGGACAAAGAAGTAGAATTTAGAAAGGAACTCTGTGGTAAAATTTGAAGGTGATTGGGTGAAATCTGAGAAAGTTATGGAAAACCCTAAAAATAGACAAATGTGAGATTTCGGGCATTGGGAAGGGGAATTGGGGATATGGTACTCATGAATGAAAGATGCAGAATGGGATGACAGAGGTTCCTCGAAAATTTCAAGGGAAACAAAGTGAAAATAAGGGAGATATGGAGAAAAAACTGTTTTTTTTTGTTTTTTGTTTTTTGTAGAAATGGATCGGCAACAACGACGTGGAAGGGATTGAAAACGGCTGGATCTAAAATGACGAATGGATCTAGAATGACTTTCAGAATATATTTGAAACGACTGGATCTGGAGCAGAAGTGATCGGCAATAGTTCAACTGAAAATAGATATGAACCCCAGGTATGTACGGCTTCCTAACAGTTCAGGTGTTTCACTCGGCCACCAATGCTGTCTGACGGCTTGCGTATTGGGGCAATACCCCTCATTCCACAGCTCAGGTAAAACTGATAACCGCTTTGCCACAAACGACAGCTCTTGGTTTACCTCACGGGTGGGAACTAGTCAATCAGGTAGGGGTCGTTGCCCTTTTCGCTGGCAGGTCCTCTCAATGGGTCAGCTACTTTGGGGTTCCTGTGGTACTCCTCACAATGAGTTTTAGGGCTTATGGCCAAGTACTTCCCACAGTTAAGCGGATAGAAATTATTTCCAAATCCGAAGTTGCAACAAATGCGAAAAAAAATTTGGCAGAAATTCCACCCAACGAGCCCAAGAAAGTGCTCTGATACCAGATGTGATGGACCTGCAATAATTAATTAATGCAAATACACGAGATATAAGAAATAATAGGACAGAATCACTTTTATATTGATCACGGGCCACTTCGAGGGGGCAACCTCCTTTGAGCAAGCTCAATACAATTAACTTCACGGTGCCTTCAATGACCTCAACACACACTTATATACTAAGTCTATGCCCAATACTATGAGTCAAAACCATGGGACATATAATACTACGGGACGAATTACAAAGCATATGCGTCCAATACTATGGGCTAATATAAACTACGGATCAACAAATACTACGGGACGACTTACAAAGCATATGCGTCCAACAACAATATACTAACATAGTAAAGAGAAGGGTTGACATAGGTTCCTAACAAGATCCTCAACAGGTCCTAGCTACCGGAATTGTTGATGATATTACCAGGTTGTACAAGTTTAACAACTTTGGGTCATCACCTTTCCCTTTAGTTTTTGTTGCTCATAGTGATAACTTGAGCAAACTTTGGCATGAGCGATTTGGTCACTTAAATTATCGCTCATTGCAACAACTATGTAAAGAAAATATGGTGACAGGTCTTCCGATGGTATCTTGCAGGGATGGTGTTTGCTCCGGTTGTGTACTCGGAAAACATCATTGGGACAGTTTTAACAAACGTGCCTCTTGGCATGCCTCGGTTCCCTTGGAGCTTGTGCATAGTGACTTGTGTGGTCCTCTTCCATCTGCTTCCTTTTTTGGTTTCAAATATTTCTTAACTTTCATTGATGATTACACCAGACGCACTTGGGTTTTTTTCCTAAAACTTAAGAGCGAAGTATTTAGCATGTTCTTGGCCTACAAGGCCCTTGTGGAAAAACAATCTGGTCATCAAATTATTAAGTTAAGATCTGACAATGGAGGAGAATATGTTAACAATAAGTTCACTACTTTCTGCACTGAACAAGGCATCCAACAACAGCACACTGTTCCATATACACCACAACAAAATGGTGTAGCTGAGCGGAAGAACCGCACTTTAAAAGAAATGGCTAATTGTATGATCCAATCTAAGGGACTAAGTCTTCAATTTTGGGCTGAAGCCATTAATTGTACAAATTACATAGTTAATCGCACCACCACTAAAGCATTACAAGGTATAAAATTGGAAGAAGCATGGAGTAAAACTAAACCTGATGTAAGTCACTTCCGTGTGTTTGGTAGTGAAGCATGGGCTCACATTCCGGATGAAAAACGGAAAGCATTGCAGCCTAAAAGTGAAAAGTGCATATTTGTTGGATATTCTGAAGATGTAAAAGGTTATAGACATCTTCAACCACATTCTCATGATATAATCATTAGAAGAGATGTTAAATTTGATGAAAATCTCTTGGCTTGCGAGCCTAACTCGGCGATTGTGCCATCTTTGGCCTGCGAGCCTGATTCGGCGTTTGTGCCTTCTTCTTATTCTTCCAACTTCCTTGACAGGTTTCCAACTCCAGTTTCTGATGATGACAGTGAGGATGAAAATCCACCTCCTCTTGCTCATGTTCCTCCAGTTGCACTAGCACAAGTGCTTCCTCAATGGGTCTGTTCAACATGTGAAGCAGCTAGTGATCTTGCCGGTGATCCTAGAGATCAACGTCGAACACGTTCTCAGTTTCAGCGAGCCTCTTCTCTTTTGGCTCAAGTTTCCAAGAATCATGATCCAGAAAATTTTGCAGAAGCTTCAGGGAATCCAGATTGGGATGCATCCATGCATGAAGAATATCGTTCCTTAATGGCGAAAGATACTTGGGATCTTGTACCTCTTCCAAAAGGAAGAAAACTTTTCAGATGTAAATGGGTCTACAAAACTAAGTATGCATCAAATGGAAGTGTTGAAAGACTTAAGGCAAGGTTAGTTGCCAAAGGTTTTTCCCAAGGTTAAGGGATTGACTACAATGAAACCTTTGCTCCCGTCGCAAAAATGAACTCCATCCGCCTTGTTCTTTCCCTTGCAGCCTTACACAACTGGGAAGTCCATCAAATGGATGTCAAGTCTTCCTTCTTACATGGTGATTTACAGGAGAAAATTTACATGGAACAACCTCTTGGCTATGTTCATAATAACTCTAGCCTTGTCTGCCGCCTTAAGAAATCCTTATATGGCCTTAAGCAAGCTCCTAGAGCTTGGTATGCCAAAATGGATAACTTTCTCCTTGACACTGGTTTTTCTAGATGCCATTCTGACCCCAATGTCTATACCAAGAAAGTAGGAAACCATCTCATCATACTTGTTCTATATGTTGATGACCTTATTCTTACTGGTAGTGACCCTAAGCTTATAACCCATGTGAAATCCAGTCTTAAACAAAATTTTGAAATGTCAGACTTAGGACATTTTCATTATTTTCTTGGTCTCAAGTCCTGCAAACCAAAGAAGGAATATTTCTTTCTCAGTCTAAGTATGCTTGTGACCTTCTTTGTCGCTTACACATGGAAGATTGTACACCATCCCCTTCTCCCTTCCAGTCTGGAGTCAAACTTTCTGCCACTTGTACTTCACCTGAAGTCGATGCCACCTTGTATCGTCAGCTTGTTGGTAGTCTCTTATACTTGACTCATTCCCGTCCTGACCTTTCCTTTGCCGTTGGTCGTGTTGCCCGTTATATGCAGACACCTCATGAAAGTCACTGGAAAGCAGCTAAAAGAATACTTTGATATATTCAAGGTATAGTTCAGTTTGGGATTCATTATAGTACAGGGGGGAAACCTTTGTTGGTTGGTTTCACTGATTCAGATTGGGCCGGCGATCCTGATGATCGAAAGTCTACTATAGGTTATGTTTTCAGTCTGGGATCTGGACCTATTACTTGGGCTTGTATGAAACAACAAGCTCTTGCTCTTTCTTCAGCAGAGGCAGAATATCGAGCAGCAGTTAATGCCAGTCAGGAAGCTTTATGGCTTCGATAGATCCTTTCAGAGTTTGGATTCGAGCAGTAGTAGCCTACTCCACTTTGGTGCGACAATCAAAGTGCCATCAAGCTTGCCAAAGATCCAGTTCTACATGAACGCAGCAAACACATTGAGCTACATATGCACTTCATCAAAAATCTTGTTCATGATCGTGTTCTTGAAGTGCTCTTTTTCCCTACATATGATCAAGTTGCAGACATCTTCACCAAGTCTCTTATAGAAGCGAATTTTTCTAAACTTCGATCTATGTTAGGAGTTCAGGAACTTGTCATTAAGGGGGGATAGGCTCTAATGCCTCCTTCCTTCTCCTAATAGTGTCACTTTTGTAAATCCTTCAATCCTATCCCAAATTGTTCTTAAGGGGGGATGTTAGGATATTTAGACACTTAGGAGTTAGTTAAGATCAACTTGTGTAATATATCTGTTAGGGATAATGTGTTTCTTTAGTATGCATTAGTATGCATTTGTAAATACTTAATCCGACGGTCACGATATGTTCCCGACATAGAGTGATCCGATGGCTCAACTTCTCTTAGATCAAACCTAACCTTGATCCGTGGCTTAACACCCGATTGGTCCATGATCTCTATTTAAAGAGCATGGAGGGTCATTGTTTAGTTGATCGATTATGAGAAGCTCATTTGTAACTTTCTTTCTTTGCATAATAAATTGTCCCGTAGAAGCTATTTGGCCGGGGCCGTGGAGTGTTTCCCTTAAGAGGGTTTAAACCACGTCAAAACATCGGTGTGTTGATTTGTGATCTGTTTGTGTGAAGTGGTTGCTCTTGGTGTTCGGTCCTTTGGTAGTACCCTGTGTACCCAAACATGGTGGGGCCAAACAGCTCCAATGTTTTGTCATTCAAATTCCTATAGAAAACATTGTTTCCTACAGAAACGTGTAATCCATTAATTTTCAATAATTTCAACATATGTCCATTTCAATTTCATGATTAAAATGAATAAATTAATTAATAAATAACTACAATCTTTTGAATCTTGATCAGAACACAAGTGTCATCCACCAGAAAGGTGAGATCTAGTGATCCGGTGCTTTTAACTCGTGCTGATCCAAGAAAAGTTTCCTGGTCATCTATAATACGTTCATCTCTGGAGTCATGTGGAGTCCTAGCCCCGTCTCATCATGCTCCAGCATGTCATGCCGATCAAAATCAGTTCCCTCATCAATGGATTCGAGGCCAACTACAGGAGTGTAAAAAAGCCTCATTGGTACATTGCTTTTCAATGTTATTGCTGCATTGGAGCATCACTGCTACCTATACCTGTCTCGGCAGTTTCTTTAGTCACGGGTCGTAAAAACTCCTACAAACGAAAAACTTTACTTTATCAAATCACTTGGAAAAATAGAAAACATAATCAGATATGAAATCATGTCATAGCTTAAAAAAAATGTGAAGATGCCACTCACCCCATAAGATTTTATTCATTCTTTCAGCTCTTCAATCCTTTCCCTGATCTCCTGTGTCACGGGCCTTGTGCGAGCCAAGGAAAGAATTTCTATGTTTGCATTTTTCAGGGCCTTCTTCATAGTTTCCATTGGGTCTATGGAATAGTAAATTTCATCCTCAAGCTCCTCATCACCCAAATCAAGTGCATTGGACTAAATTCATCAAACAATAAAATTAAACAAAATAATTTTAACATCATTCAAACATTGTTATTGTAATGAAATTTAGTTACTATTAAGAACTAACACTTACCTGATGCGGTGTTGTGCCAGTGACTTCCCACGGTCACCTCGTACTGATCTACTTCTAGTGGGTGACTATCTACCGTCATCTTGGACCATGGAAGCAGCAGGTGCCTTTCCACGGTCCTCACCCTGACACGATAAATCAATCAATAATTCATCATAAGCACAAAAAAATGTGAATGTCAATAGTGGAAATCGAATGTTAACAGAAAAAATTGAAACATTTAGTTATTATATTTAAGACTTACCTGACGGGGCACAAAGTGTGACCTTCCATGGTCACCCTGAACCATGGAAGCAGCAGGTGCCTTTCCACTGGTGCTACTTGACACCATAAATCATTAAATAAAAGTTATGAAATTAATTGTAACATAATAAAAAATGAGATATTGCAATAATATTTATTTTTACCTCAGAAGTAGAGGACACACGTTCTGTTCCATGACGAACGTGGGCAGTCCCTTGGCACAGTTTAATAAGCATGTTGTCACATGGAAATCTTTTGGGGTTGGAGTTTCTAGTTATTGTAGTCATATTTAGTTACTATATTTAGTTGAGTCAATAACTACAACATAAACAAAAATGAGATATTGCAATAATATTTACTTTTACCTCCGAAGGAGAAGATAGATGTTATGCTCCATGGCTATGAGCAGACCCCTACCATAGTGTAATAAGCATGTTATCATATGGAAATATTCACAATAATCACGAAAAAAGCGATTGGTAACAGTGAAAATCGAATGTTAACCGAAAAAATCGAAACATTTTGTTATTGTAGTAATATTTATTTACTATATTTAACATTTACCTCACAAGGCATAGATTGTGACCTTCCATGGTCACCCTGGACCATGGAAGCAGAATGTGGCTTTCCACTACTGCCAGCTTGACAAAATAAATCAATCAATAAAATTTGAGTCAACAATTGTAACATAAAAGAAAATGAGATAAGCATAACAATGTATTAAGCATGTTATCACATGGAAATATTCATAATAAGCACGAAAAAAGCGAATGCAACGGTGGAAATCGAATGTTAACTGGAAAAATCGAAACATTTTGTTATTGTAGTCATATTTATTTACTATATTTAACATTTACCTCACAAGACATAGATTGTGACCTTCCACGGTCACCCTGGACCATGGAAGCAGAATGTGGCTTTCCACTGCTGTCACCCTGACAAAATAAATCAATCAATAAAAGTTGAGTCAATAATTGTATCATAAAAAAAAATGAGATAAGCATAACAGTGTAATAAGCATGTTATCACATGGAAATATTAAAAATAAGCATGAAAAAATTGAATGCCAATGGTGGAAATCGAATGTTAACACAAAAAATCAAAACATTTAGTTATTGTAGTCATGTTTAGTTAATATATTTAGCATTTACCCGATGATGCATAGCGTGTGACCTTCCACGGTTACCCTAGACCGTGGAAGCCACATCTATTCGATTTAAGTTGTAATCGATGAACAACTCTTCACCTAGAAGTATTGTTTTTATTGCACATACAAGTATTTGGTTTTGATTTCAACACATAATTTTCATCTCTTTCAACCTTAATACTCACAAGGGCCAGTAGGTGCAAGTGTTAAAGTTGAAAGAGATGAAAATTATGTGTTGAAATGGAGAACCCATGAATGAAGTGTTGTCCATTGATGAAGAGTGTGGGAATCGTAATGTTTATATATACAAATTCCTTAGCACCTGAAAAATTAGAAACCAATAACAAGGAATCATACTACCACCTACCAAGACATACCATGCTGCAATACTACCATTAAATATTGTATGTGCCATTAAACAACAAACAACGCAGCAAAATCGCAGAAGAAACATGTCAAAATCATATCTGATGACTTACCTGATGGGAAGAACCTTCCTTGTACTAAGATTTTAACTTTCAGATCAAATCTTTCCTCTTAGAGGCAAGTCAACCAAAATTGATGTAGAAACCCTCATAAAGGACATTGCTACTGCTAAGTAAGGACAAGTTCGGTGTTGCAAGTATACCCAAGCTCAAGAAGAGACAACCTTCAAACCCTTGATGTCATAAACAAGTCTCCCTGAAAACTCTAGATTAGTCGTGCCAAAACATAGCTCAAAGTGCCATAAAGCACGAAAAAAGCGAATGGTAACAGTGAAAATCGAATGTTAACTGAAAAAATTAAAACATTTTGTTATTGTAGTCATATTTATTTACTATATTTAACATTTACCTCACGAGGCATAGATTGTGATATTCCACGGTCACCCTGGACAGTGGAAGCAGAATGTGGCTCTCCATTGCTGCCACCCTGACAAAATAAATCAATCAATAAAACTTGAGTCAATATTGTAACATAAAAAAATGAGATAAGCATAACAATGTAATAAGCATGTTATCACATGGAAATATTCATAATAAGCACGAAAAAAGCGAATGTCAACGGTGGAAATCGAATGTTAACAGAAAAAATAAAAACATTTAGTTATTGTAGTCATGTTTAGTTACTATATTTAGCATTTACCTGATGAGGCATAGCGTGTGACCTTCCACAGTTACCCTGGACCGTGGAAGCCACATCTATTCGATTTAAGTTGTAATCGATCAACAACTCTTCACCTAGAAGTATTGTTTTTGTTGCACATACAAATATATGATGTTCTTCACATCCCTCAAATTCACAATTCGGTTGCTTAGTTGCTGTCACTGGCCGTGTACTATTTATAAATCCAACAACATTTCCGGACGCTTTTGGTCTCCCATCAATATACATAGTCTCCCTTTTGTTTTTATTGTTTTATGCTAGTTGTATATAATTTGCGACAACTCTGTATCTCCACATACTTTGAGTATATTGGACCAAGATCAACCAATTATTGTATCTATATAATGGTACGACATACTCCATCAATTTAGTTATAGTGCCATAGCCGACCTTTATGCCATCCATGGAAAATAGCTCCAATCCATGTAAGGGCGAAGGAGCAATGCAATACATCCTCCCATGATGAAGAAATCCTTGTCCACTTGAGGTAGCTTATTAGGTACCCATCGTTGCACTAGATGTCTATACCTCAAGGGAAACTCAATGTCACCTATGCTCTCAGCATCATAATTACATGACCCTCCGTTAGCAATAAAATATTGCAAGTGTCTACGAAATCTTTCCATTACCTTTTCAGATCTAGTTGATTTAGAACCGGTAGATCTAGTACAACACATGCCACTTTCAACCTCTCTAAGTATATCTTTATCATCACTCGAGGAAGATAGATATGAAAAATACCTATTTGGTGGTACCTACACTCGATAAAACAAGAATATAAGTTACCAAGCGGATATAATTTAGCATGCAAATATATTTACTTGTAATGTTTTAATATCAAAAGTTATTTATTCCCAAAAACTTTATCAAAGGCTATTTTTCTCTCAAAGGTGTAATTTATTTTAGAGTTATTTATATTTGAATTACTTTTAAGTATAACACACGATTTGATTTGATTTGGAATTTGTTCACAACACGGATATAGAAGTGTGCTTCTTGGGCCACTTGACTAGTTAATGCATGTAAAGAGGTATGGGGTTCCCCCTCATATAGATCATTTTGGGGATTCAATTTGGAATGGGCGGTGGTCATATTGCTTCATTCATGGATTTCCCATCGAAACTCGGTGACGTTAGTCTAACACTCCCTCTTCCACAGTGGTTTGATATCCAAGTTTCCTCATGCAAGGTACTCCTTCTCTAACTATGTGTTACATGTGCGCAATGGTACTCTATTGTATGACAATGTGGTCACAAAGGTCCATCTCTCCTCCTCAACATAGGTCCTTGGTTCCATCACCAACCTCCATGAAGTATCCTCCTGAACCCAAGCATCATCAAATCAAGTGTCCAACCTGCAAGGCGTGTAGGTCCCAAGCTCTAAGGGTTAAGTGCCCAATGCTCCTCCTCCCAGGTAAGTACCTCCCTTGATCAAACAATCGAATCCCCCATTGTGTGCACCTAATGAGTTTATCAACATGTCAATTAGGTAACAATATCCTAAGGGTACCATGTCAACACACTAACCAAGGCCAAGCATCCACCCAACCCGAGACATTGATATGACCATGAAGCATCACAAAGGGCTAGGAGACCTATTGCTCATCTACTGAGGTGAGAACACTTTTAGAGTAATCCCAAAAGCTAACACATAGTTTTCCCTAAAATTAATAATTATATCTAAAAACTAGGTGGCCATGTGTATTACTCACTCATTATCCTTGCTAAAATTTTTAGGTGCATGTAGTTAATACACATGAAATTTATAACATCATGTCCATAAAAGAAAAATGAGTATGGAGTAACATAATTCTCTACAAAACTTCTTTTTGCTTCAAAGTGAAATTCTCAATGTGGATATGAGTTTTGATTGCTTGAAGTTGAATGAACAATTTTTTTTACAAATTTAATCATCAACAAGCAAATGGATTACCCATTTTCGTGTTTGCACCCTTATACCAACAGAGACAACCACATGAAAGTGGTGTCTTCCAATAACATATTGGTTGATTGGTAGGGGGGTCAATATGCTTTCTTGGTATACAATGTTAAACAATTAGAAACCCCTAGAATATAGCACCTTAGAATAGCTTTGAACGCTTTAACTTACACCAAATTTAGCCATATTTTGCCCATTTTTTCCAAATTTCATGCAATTTCATACATGGAGGGAAAGTGGGTCCATACACAAAATTGGGCTAGATTCGGTCAATTTTGCAAAAAACACACCATTTTTTTAATTTCAAGCATGAAATGAGGTGGAATAGCATTGGGTATGACTCCCACTCCCTACCATGCATGTTTGAAATTGTAAAGGATCAAAGAGGAGGGCTCGACGCCTATTGGTTGTTTGGAGCAAACATAAACAAATTTGTGGCATCTGTTTCTAAGAATCGATCCGTGATTGAATTTCAAAGCTTTGTAAGATATTTTATGAAGAAACAGAGTGATTCTGGTGTATATGTATATGTTGTGTTTGAATAGACGAATTGTTGTAAGGAAATTTTGATTTCTTTACTGGGTATGTGAATTTCTAATTAAATGCCTGAAATTTATGCAAGTACTGTTGAACAATACAAATACACAAAGAATATGTATCTAAATCATTTACAGACTTCATGGGTATAGTTTGATTGGGGGTGATATCCTGTTTAAATCCTAATAGATGCCTGAATAAGCTGATTTCTATAAGAGATGGGTAGATGATTCATGTGCAAAGTGCAGAGGTCCATTGGATTTCCTCGGGGCCTGCATCACTACACTGTCAGCGTTGATGGGCTTACCGAATTCATTGGTCCCTTTGTTATCCTATGGACTACAGCCAGATTTCCTCCCCTGGGAATGTTGGTATCCTCTGGACTGGTATCCCCTGCTCCTCGATTTGCCACTGCTTTGCTCATCAAATTACTAGTGCTCTAGATGCAGCTAATGAACTAGTGCGTAGGAGTGAACTTGTTCTTTGTTGTTTTGCTCTGGATGCTGCTAATGATCTAGTGTGCAGGAGTCTTCTCCTTCTATGTTTTTTTGTATTTTTATTTGCATATTTTATATTTTGTGTTTTGTTTTGTTTTTTTATTTGTATGTTAATTTTTTTGTTTAGTTTATTTTGGGCTTTTTTATATTTGCATATTTTTTTGTTTTGTTTTGTTTTGTTTTGTTTTGTTTTTTTTTTATCCAGGGGAATCGACAACTGGAGTTGGGATGGTACTCGCGTGACACGGGGTCCAGGGATCCAATATTGCTACCACTATACCCCTAGGAGAGTATGCGTGTCCCACAATGTACCCTCAATGCTGCAACGAGGTTTGAACCAACGACGTGCTTAACAACCCGCACGCCTTAACAAGCGCACGGTTGCCAACTGGTCTACACCCCGGGGGATTTTTATTTGCATATTTTATATTTTTGTTGCATTTTAAATTAATTTTAGTTAAACAACTCTATGTTTTTAATTTAATGTAATTTAATTTAACTAGGATTTTGTCATAATTTGTATTGGTTGCATTGCTTATAGTGAGATCCTATACATAAGTCCTGTCAAGGACGAATATGATGATGATGACGATGACGACGATGATGATGACGGTGATGATGATGATGATGATGACGATGATGATGATGATGATGGAGACCAGGAATATGATGGTGATGACGACAACAACGATGATGCGCATCATCCTCATTATCATCATCATCATCATCCTCATTATCATCATCACCATCGTCTTCGTCATCTTCAACATCATTATCATCATATTCATAATCATCATCATCGTCGTCATCATCATCGGCATCATCCTCACCATTCATCATCATCATCATCATCATCATCATCATATTCGTTATCACCATCATCATCATCTAGCATCTTCATCTTCATCATCATATTCATCATCGCCATCATCATCCAATTCATCATCATCTCCATTATCATGATCATCATCTTCATCATCATCATCGTCATCATTTTCATTATCATCATCATCATCATATTCGTCATCATCATCATCATATTCGTCATCATCATCGTCATATTCGTCATCATCATCTTCATCATCACAATTTTAGGGGGATCCCAGTAAATGAAGACGTCTACATGATAAGGGGAGCAGCCAGTTGAGTGAAAAATTAAGGATTGCTTCTAACACCCATTCCAAGGACTAATCTAATAATTCAATATGATTTGAGGAAGTAGTGAAAAAAAATACAACATTTTGGGCCTTGTGAAGCCTCATGTTCTTAGATTTGTGCACATGAAGAATCAAGACTTATGGACCTAGTCCGGTGTCTTATAAGAGGAAGATCCTAACTGAGAAGTTTGGTAGTTCTATAAAGTGCATTCTTTATAGGAGTGAATAATCACTCATAACCATTCTATTATAATGTTGGCCAAGCTCATAAGACTTTAGTGAAGACCAAGGTAAATATCTTGTCATCACATCTTCATCATCATCATCATCTTCATCAGCATCATCATCATCACCATCACCATCATCATCATCTTCATCTTCATCATCATCATCATCATCATCCTCCTCATCCTAATCATCATCTCATCTTCATCATCTTCATCTTCATCATCATGATCATCATCGTCATCTCCCTCTTCCTAATCAACATCTTGATCATCGTCATCATCATCATCTTCATCATCGCCGTCATTATCATCTTCATCACCACCACCATCATCAATCATCGTCTTCATCATCATCATCATCGCCGTACTCATCATCATTATCAACATCTTCATGATGATGATGATCCTCCTCATCCTCATCCTCATCCTCATCCTCATCCTCATCTTCATCCTCATCCTCATCCTCATCATCATTATCCATAGGTGGCTCTTACAATCCAATCCAATGCCAAGATTTTCCCCCAAAGTGTATATCAATGAAACATAGGTCTCCTTTGTCTTCATAAAGAGTACATATTTCCGAAGCAACGTTGTCTCTAAGGAAGCAGGAATTTTCCAAACAATCGAAGGAATCTATTTTTTCCTCATTTTCATCTCCATAAGAACCTTCTTAAAGCCATTTCCATTTTTTAATTATGATGATAAAGGTAAAAGGAAAAATTGGTTAGTTGATAGGTCCTATCCAAGATGCTAAGTTTACTTTATAGATATATATATCCACAAGATTCCTTTTGTAATTTACTTTCAATCTTACTTAATAATATTTGTTGAAATAATGAGACAATGACACCCACAAGGATACTTAGGTATCTAATAGCTTTCCCTTGTTGGGTGATTTTTCATTCTGTCATCTCCCTCTTCCTAATCAACATCTTCATCATTGTCATCATCATCATCATCATCATCATCATCATCATCATCTTCATCATCTTCATCATCTTCATCATCGCCATCATCATCATCTTCATCATCTTCATCATGATCATCATCTTCATCATGATCATCATCTTCATGATCACCACCATCACCACCACCACCATCATCATCATCATCATCATCATCACCATCATCATCATCATCATCATCAACATCTTCATCATGATCATCATCATCCTCATCATCCTCACCCTTATCCTCATCCTCATCCTCCTCCTCCTCCTCCTCATCATCATCCTCATCACTTTCATCATCATTGTCATTTTCGTCATCATCATCATCATCCTAGTCATCATCATCACCATCATCATCCTCATCATCATCATCCTCCTCATCCTCCTCATCATCCTCATCATCATCATCCTCGTCATCTTCATCATCATCGTCATTTTCGTCATCATCATCATCATCCTAGTCATCATCATCATCATCCTCATCATCATCCTCATCATCATCGTCATCATCCTCATTGATGCAGGAGCATCAATGCAAATTCAACAATGTGATTGCGTGTTCACATGTTGTGGCTAGCAAGAGGACAAGTTGTCCTGAAGTGGCGAGAAAATTTGTTTATTAAGTATTTTAGTATTTGCAAAATATGTAACCGACTAGTGTGTTGTCAGTTTTTGAGAAAATAGGACATAGTGGTGAGTTGATACTCCCTGTGTGGAGATCAAGCCAGATAGCTAGTTTGTTGTTGAATGATAGTGACTCCTTCAGTGATGGAGGAGAGTTTGTTAGTTAGTTTGTTTGTCTATTCAGCCATTCAGTTTTGGGATTTCAAATGGGTTAAAAGGGGAGAAAGAGGGACTCAATAGGGGGAGTCGTGTGTGAGGGAGAGTCGGTGGGATATTTTCTTGAATACCAGAGGAAAATGCGACTGGATAGGGGGGATTACTATTAGTTAATGAAATTAGCAAGTTCTATGTGTTCCATAGTGTTACTGTGCATTTGAATGAGAGATAAGCTGAGATTCTATTAGGTCGAGCTGTGTGCAAGCGTTAACCTGACGTCTGTGTGAATGAATCTCTATTTTCATGCTTATGTGAACTTCCATGTATAGTTAAGAAAACCCAAAACATTTGCAAACCGAATATTGTTAAGTAACATAGGTAATTTCTTGTTGTGTTTAGTTTCACATTAGATCCGAATGAAGGTCGAGATGGGTTGATTGATTCTCTGATCAATCAACAAAAATCGTAGAGTTGCAGTCAACTCAATTAGTAGAGTCTAAACAGCTCAGATCAAAGAGAATGGGGAGATCGACGACGGGGAAAGGATCCGCAAAGTGAACGTGCACGAGAGTTAACATTTCCGCAAGCTGACATGAAGTGTTCCGCATCGATCATAGATCAACGGGCGAGATCAAAACCTCCAGGTATCGACTGTTCATACAGTGTTCTGCAGAAGGAAGAAGCTCGAGAGATAACGGTGAGCATTTGTGGAAGTCACATTGCAGAAGTCTTTTCTAGAAATCACGAAAAGTGCACCCGCAACCTGCAATCCACAAAGTGCGCAAAGGAGGCATCCGCATCGTGGGAGTGATATTTGTGGAAAGGAAGTTGCAGAAGGACTGTTGTGGGAAGGTGACTGTGGAAAGATTATTGCGGAAGGACACCAACAATTGTGGAAATAAGGCGCTTCCGCAAGGCTATTGTGGAAAGCTAATTCTGATAGGAAGAACATTGCGAAAGACCTATTTCGAAGGTAAGGGCCGCATTTGAGAAGGACTTAGCTGGATTTTCACTAAGTTTAGTGATTCGATTTCAGAGAATCACAATACTTCCTGGGGGAAGCGGGTTGGATTGGATTTTGTCATTCCCACTTGCATCACTCATCCTCATCCTCATCATCATCCTCATTTTTGTCATCATCACCACCACCAACATCATCATAAACATCTTCATCATCATCATCTTCATCATCTTCATCTTCATCATTATCATCATCATCATCATGCTACTGTTGATGATGATGATATTGATGATGATGACAATGATAATGAAGAAAATGATGATGATGATGATGAAGATGGCGATGATCATTTTCTTCATCATCATCATCATCATCATCATCACCATCACCACCACCACCACCACCACCACCATCATCATCATCATCATCTTCATCATCATCATCATCATCATCATCATCATCTTCGTCATCATCATCATCATCTCCTTCATCTCCATCATCATCATCTCTATCATCTTCATCATCATCATCATCATCCTCATCATTATCATCATTTTCTTCTTCGTCATCATGATGATGATCATCATCTTCGTCATCATAATCATCATCTTCTTCATCTTCATCATCATCATCATCTTTATCATCTTCATCTTCGTTGTTGTCGTCATCATCGTCATCATCATCTTCATCATGATGATGATGATGACGACGATGATGATAAGGAATATGATGATGATGATGATGACGATCATGTTTATGATGATGATGATGATGATGATGATGAAGATGATGATGATGAGGATGATGAAGTTGATGATGACGATGATCGTTGTCGTCATCATCACCACCATCATAATAATAATCATCATCATCATTATCATATTTGTCATCATCATCATCATTATCATCATCTTCTTCTTCGTCATCATCATCATCATCATCTTCGTCATCATCATCATCATCTTCTTCATATCCATCATCATCATCATCTTCATCATCATCGTCATCATCATCATCCTCATCATTATCATCATCTTCTTTTTCGTCATCATCATCACCATCATCATATTCGTCATCATCATCATCATCTTCTTCATCTCCGTCATCATCATCATCTTCATCATTGTTGTTGTCGTCATCATCGTCATAATCATCTTCATGATGATGATGATGATGATGATAAGGAATATGATGATGATGATGATGATGAAGATGATGATGATGAGGATGATGAAGTTGATGATGATCATGACGATAAGGAAGATGATGATGATGACGATGATCGTTGTCGTCATCATCACCATCATCAACATCATATAGCATATATACAAATTGGCATTGATGAAAAATAGTATATTGATGACAAGGTAGAGGGTGTTAATTGTTTGATTTGCTGACTATGATGATATGATGCCATGATAGTATGCAGTTAAGCATTCTTTACACAAAAAATATCCGGCTGGGAGAATTTCATCCCAAAGGGAATGCAGAAGTGGACATGAAGTAATAATGTTGGATCAGGCCCTATCCCTGAGAGGGGGGGTGAATCAGTGACACAAATTTAAACACAATTTCTTCTACTTTAGAAAATGTAAAAACAAATTTGGACACAATGATTTATAGTGGAACCCAATAAGGTAAACCACCAACACTTTTCTATTATTTGCAAAACTTGTTTTTACAATATACAATAGAAGGAAGATGTCTTCTTCCCTTTTGGATCAGCACCCATTGGTCAGGATGCACCCACACCCCTATTTAGTCAATTTACAAATTGACAAGGAAGCACCTAATCCCCTGCAGGCACCAACCTTCCCTAGCTCCACCCTTCCACCCTAAAGCTGTTTATTTTCTTCAAATCAGGAACTTCAATTTTATCTTGGACCTTTCTGGCTGCTACAATAACTTTTGTCACCAAGACACTTTCTTCCAATTCCAAATCTTCATTAAATTCTTTGTTTCATACCTCTTGAAACCTTTTCGAACTGGACAGACACATCTTTTCATTAACTTCCTCATACCTTTTGTTTTCATACCTCTTCGAATCTCTTGTTTATAATTTTTTATTTATTAATTTTGCTTAATTAATCAATTAAAACTTCTTCTAAACATTACATGTCTGGCACCTTCTCAAATCTTTGCATTTAACAATTTTTAATTAAATAATTAAAAGCTTCTTGATTAATTTTGGTCTACGTGCTCCCTTCCTCTCACACCTGCGAGCACAATTCATTATCTACCTGTGGGCATGCTTTGGCCCTATAAGAGCTTCTTTTTATTTTACATTTGCGGGCTTCCTCATTAAACCCACCGGTATCCTTCATGCGGGCATCACTTCCTCTCATGTTGGCTCCCTTCATCTTCAGAAACGCGGGCTTCATCCTTCTGGGTACTCTTAAGCCCTTGGTCACTCATGTGACCATCGTGTCAATAGATAAAAAATATTAATCCAATAGAGGTTGTCACTTTTTCCAAAAGATAGGGGGCCTGACAGGTCGTCTTAAGCTCCGGGCTGGTGACTTCTCGTGGAGTCCAAGTACCCGGAGCCCCCACCATAACCTTTGCACTACACGTCGAGTGAACATAGTGATTCCTATGCATATAAACACATAACAACCTTTTTGCTCTTCTAATGTGGGATAAATCCCAAAGATGAATTAATCGCCACCGTCGATCTCTCGATCGGACAGTTGCTGAGTCTCCGCCAAACTCATGGTTTTACTCCTGCAAGTACCTGTTGTGTGCATCACCATCACAGATCAAGTGTATAAGTCACTTTCACAAGAGATGAAGGCACTTTCTCATGTATATAAAGACTTCACCATCTATACAGATGCAACTCACTTCACGAACAAGAGATGAAACAATAATCCTCAAAAGATATCAAGATCAAATTTTTTCAATGAATAGTTTTTTCATAGTCCAACAATACATCCACTCAGAGAGACAATCTAGCAACGGAATCGCATTCCAATCTTAGTAGTCATCAACATCTCCAGGAATTATTCAAATGGGAGAGAGTCTTCAGAAATGATGATTCACCTTCAATGTTATATAGTTTCAACATTCTATAACTCCCAATCGCTTCATACTTCAACATTTTACTTTTCAAATGACAATCTTCAAGAATGCACACTTTTACTCAAATGCAGGCTTCAAAAACATGCAGGATAGGGCATCTTCACAATGGATAGCTCCACGAGGTCTTCACCAACTCATAGCAACTTCATGATAGTTCATGGTGATCTCTTCACAATCCATTTCCCAAAATGATGAAGTCTGGTCTCAAATAGTTCCACGCAGCATTAAGTAGCACCAGTTGCTATCTCGAACAAGGCAGGGATCATGGAGGAGTTTTACACACATCTTAACTCCATGCAGGGGACAAGGATATTGACCTCATAACCATCATACATCATTGCTCATGTCATTTTACATGCCCAATGCACATTGCTTCTCTGTAAATTCGAACCATATGCTTTGTCATCATACTACCTCATCCATGGCTCTGTCAACATAGAAAACATGATCATATTCATTTATACAATTTGCCATCAATACAGAGTGTGCCATTTTCAACAGGGGTTCATCTATTTTCCATCAATGCCAACTTGTATAACTGCCATATTGCCAACAAATAATAGGTTTGAGAGGTGTCCAACGATAGCAGAAGAACGTCACAACCTTCGTTACTACTTCCAATCAGAATGCCTCTCAGAGGAGGACGGACTTCAAACAAAAAGAGATGGAGGTTTCGATCAAGGTTCTGGAATACAGTCTTGAGTGCTTGAAGAAATTTCCCATAAGAACACGACAAGAGGCTCAATCCATTCTGGAGAAAGGGAGGACCTTTGCTAACAAATACAAGGCTGCCAAGAAAGATGTGATTGAAAAATTGGGAGAGCTTAATCTGTCTGCATCAGACGAAGACCCCTGCGTTGAGCACATCAAGTCCAAATTATGCGTAGTGGCTGATAATTTCAATGGTTCCAGTCGATAGAGTAAAAATGGAGATGATTCAAGGTGAGAAAATATTAACCTGAGCGTAGGTGATCAAAAGAACTAGGATCTAAGTCGATGTTTGTAATAAAAGGAATGGAAAGAGCTCTGATTAAATCCCATCAAAATAATTTGATGCATGAATCAAATCTCAGTGGACAAAGATGAAGAGTTGCAGGAAGAGACTTAGCAACCGTCTGATCAAGTGATCGACGGTGGCGATTAATTCGTCTTTGGGATTTATCCCACATTGGAAACATAGTTGAGGTAATATGAGTTTATATACATGATCCTCACTATGCTTATTCGACGCATAGTGAAAGGGTATGGTGGGGGATCTAGGTGCTTGGACTCCATGAGAAGTCACTAGCCTGGATCCCAGGACGACCTGTCAGGCCCCCTACCTTTTGGAACAAGTGACAACATCCATCGATTTTTCGAGGAGATGATCTCAGCCGTTGGATTCTGTTGACACAATGGTCATATGGAGTGATCGAGGGCTTCAATGGTTGTTGGATTAATATTTTTTATATATCAGTTGACACGATGGTCATATGAGTGATCGAGGGCTTAAGTGTTAGTTTTTTTAGTTGGCGATGATATTGTGTTAGTTTTATCAAAATGTTTGGGCATACTACCAATTCTGGTGATGGAGTACCACCAAGTTAGTCCATTAAACAAGGCATAACTGCTATATTTGGCTTGGCGCAATATTGAATCTTAATTGTTGATTATATGGTTGAAATGCTTCATCATAGGGTTGTTGTTATTATCAAAGTTTTTGGCATAATGCCAATTTGGAGGATCACACGAAGAAGATAAGCATAGGCTATTAAAACACCACCATAACTACCGAAAGGGTTACATGTGCCATGTCCAGATGATCACCAAATTTAGTAAAACCCTGCAAAAACACAAAGATAGTAACCTGCATGAAGACACAGTTAGATTGAAGCTTAATTAGGAAGAACCAGGCTGAAGCTTGCTGATATGTCTACTTGAACATGGTCTCAGTTTGTCTTGAGAGTGTCTGAGGAGGAAGTTATAAGTCTGCCAAAACAAGGTTTCAGGTTGTTTTGCACCAGATGGAGTAAAACTACTTAAGTGGCATTAGTAAAATGCCCTCCATAATTCATGGGTTAAGGAAAATGCCCGCCCCTTCCTGTCAGGCCGTAGCTTGTTGAATAGGATATCTAACCATGGTACCATTTATCCAAAAGAGTGCTTTAGGACAAAGTTACAAGTATGCCAAACCAGGGGTTCATAATAAACTTTGGACAAATTCTGAAAAATGGCTAAGTGTCGGAAAATTGGTCCAAGTTGCCTTGGGGAAATGCCCGCCATACATCATAGGAGAATGTTAAAAAATATCTGGAAGAACCAGACCGAAGCTTTTTGATATGTCTACCTGAACATGGTCTCAGTTTGTCTTGAGAGTGTCTGAGGAGGAAGTTATAAGTCTTCCAAAATAGGGTTTCAGGCTATTTTGCACTGGATGGAGTAAAACTGCCTAAGTGGCCTCAGTAAAATGCCCTCCATAATTCATGGGTTAAGGCAAATTCCCGCCCCTTCTTCTCAGGATGTATATTGTTGAAATGGATATCTAACCATGGTCTCATTTATTTAAAAGAGTGATTTATGACAAAGTTATAGGTCTACCAAAACAGGGGTTCAGAATAAAATTGGAGAAATTCTGAAAAATGGCTAAGTGTTGGAAAATCGATCCAAGTTTCCATGGGGAAATGCGCGCTGTACATCACAAGAGAATGATAAAAATATCTGAAAGAACCATGCTGAAGCTTTTTGATCTGTCTACCTGAACATGGTCTCAGTTTGTCTTGAGAGTGTCTGAGGAGGAAGTTATAAGTCTGCCAAAACAAGGTTTCAGGCTGTTTTGCACCGGATGGAGTAAGACTGCCTAAGTGGCCTCAGTAAAATGCCCTCCATAATTCATGGGTTAAGGAAAATGCCCGCCCCTTCTTGTCAGGATGTAGCTTTGTAATACCCTCATTTTGACCTTTAGGATATTTTGGGCTATAATGTAAATATTGTATGCATATTATGTACGGTTCCTAGCGTGGAGCTCAAGGCCAAGGCCCCACTAGTGAACGCTCGACCTTAAAGAGGCAAGTATTGGATATTATGCTACCCATGTTCTAGTGAACCATGGGAATTGTAAATATGCATTTTAATATAAATGCCCACAACTAGCTATGCAATGCAACAAGAGATGGGGGCATGATGTTTACAGGGAATTGGGAGGGAAATATTCAAACCCTTGAGCCAATCAAGTCAAGTGAAGTGTCAATGAGAGAACCCATGAACCCTCAACTACCCATGTTGAATTTTGTGCCCAATCATCATTTCTCCCAAGAGTTGGTTGAGGTAGTTAATGCCTTGGGGAATGGAGAGGTATGGCTGTCCAAATTCGAGTATGGGCAATCCACCCTTCTTAGAATTTCGTTTTTCGCTTCTTGGGAAAGAAAGGAGCCACAAAATTTCCCCCAAGCCATTATTCACCCATCAGTTTCCCCCCCCCATGATTTTTGAGCTACCTGGGCGTTTTCCTCCATGGATTCCCTATGTTTTCCTTCATTTTCGTAGCTGGGAAGGGCGTTTTTGTTGTGGCTAACAGTGGGGAAGAAGGGGAAATGATTTGGGGTTTTATTGAGGCCGTTTTGGCCCATTGAATGCTCATACATTTGTGGGAGAAATCGGTTTTCTTCCCTGGGGTTGATTCCCTCTTCCCACAATCCATTTTGGGTGTGCCACGATTTTTGGAAAAACCCATAGACCCTATTATGTGAATCCCATTGTTGAAATGTGTATCCATACCCAGTTTTGAGTTGTTGTGTGTAAAAGAATGTTGGGGCTGAGATGGGTATCCATTGCTTTGGGATGTGCAGAGCTTGAGAGTCCCCTTTTCCTTGTAGATATCATGCCTAGCCTGGGGGTGGTCTCTGAGTGGTGAAAGAATATAGCTTGGGAAGAGACCTACGGTTGGGTGGAACATTGCAGCGACATAGCTAGTTGCTTGGGACAGCTTTATAGTGAGATAAGTATATTCTCTTATGTGTATTTACTTCTACACTATTTTAATTAATTGAGGACTGTTTTTAATATGCTAAATGCATGTGAAATGTGTGTGGATGATATCTATTCCGATGTGCATGTTTGCTTGATTAGCATCTGCACACATATGCATTTTATTTGTAATGCAATTGCTTATGTTTATATGAGTCATGAATGTTGAAATGGGCTAAGTTATATAAAAGCCCAGATTTGGATATCATGTTCCCTTCCTTGCGTTAATAGATGGGAGGGGTTGTGACAAGCTTATTCAATAGGATATTTAACCATGGTCCCATTTCTTCAAAAGAGTTCTTTAGGACAAATTTATAGGTCTTCCAAAACAGGGGTTCAAAATAAACTTTGGAGAAATGATGAAAAATGGCTAAGTGTTGGAAAATTGGTCCAAGTTGCCTTGAGGAAATTCCCGCCGTACATCACAGGAGAATGATACAAAATATCTGGAAGAACTAGGCTGAATATTGTTGATCTGTCTACCTGAACAT
This sequence comes from Larix kaempferi, assembly GCA_027924585.1. Lineage (NCBI taxonomy): Eukaryota > Viridiplantae > Streptophyta > Pinopsida > Pinales > Pinaceae > Larix > Larix kaempferi. The sequence goes on along the minus strand of BSBM01000454.1, from coordinate 10,270,296 downwards.
GGTCTCAGTTTGTCTTGAGAGTGTCTGAGGAGGAAGTTATAAGTCTGCCAAAACAGGGTTTCAGGCTATTTGGCAATGGATGGAGTAAGACTGCCTAAGTGGCCTTAGTAAAATGCCCTCCATAATTCATGGGTTAAGGAAAATTCCCGCCCCTTCCTATCAGGATGTATCTTGTTGAATAATATATCTAACCATGGTCCCATTTCTTCAAAAGAGTGCTTTATGACAAAGTTATAGGTCTTCCAAAACAGGGGTTCAGAATAAACTTTGGAGAAATTCTGAAAAATGGCTTGAGTGTTGGAAAATTGGTCCAAGTTTCCTTGGCGAAATGCCCGCCGTACATCACAGGAGAATGATAAGTAATATCTGGAAGAACTAGGCTAAATCTCATTGATCTGTCTACCTAAACATGGTCTCAGTTTGTCTTGAGAGTGTCTGAGGAAGAAGTTATAAGTCTGCCAAAACAGGGTTTCAGGTTGTTTTGCACTGGATGGAGTAAGACTGCCTAAGTGGCCTCAGTAAAATGCCCTCCATAATTCATTGGTTAAGGAAAATGCCCGCCCCTTCCTGTCAGGATGTAGCTTGTTGAATATGATATCTAACCATGGTCCCATTTCTTCAAAAGAGTGTTGTAGGACAAAGTTATAGGTTTGCCAAAACAGGGGTTCATAATAAACTTTGGAGAAATTCTGAAAAATGGCTAAGTGTTGGAAAATTGGTCCAAGTTGCTTTGGGGAAATTCCTTCCATACATCACAGGAGAATGATAAAAAATATCTAGAAGAACCAGGCTGAAGCTTGTTGATCTTTCTACCTGAACATGGTCTTAGTTTGTCTTGAAAGTGTCTGAGGAGGAAATTATAAGTCTGCCAAAATAGGGTTTCAGGTTTTTTTGCATTGGATGGAGTAAAACTGCCTGAGTGGCCTCAGTAAAATTCCCTCCATAATTCATGGGTTGAGGAAAATGCCTGCCCCTTCCTCTCACGTTGTAGCTTGTTGAAAGGGCTATCTAACCATGGTATCATTTCTTCAAAAGAGTGACTTATGAAAAAGTTATAGGTCTGCCAAAACAAGAGTTCAAAATAAACTTTGGAGAAATGATGAAAAATGGCTAAGTGTTGGAAAATTGGTCCAAGTTGCCTTGGGGAAATGCCTACCGTACATCACAGGAGAATGATAAAAAATATCTGGAAGAACCAGGCTGAAGCTTGTTGATCTGTCTACCTGAACATGGTATCATTTTGTCTTGAGAGTGTCTGAGGAGGAAGTTATAAGTCTGCCAAAATAGGGTTTTAGGCTGTTTTGCACCGGATGGAGTAAAACTGCCTAAGTGGCCTCAGTAAAATGCCCTCCATAATTTACGGGTTAAGGAAAATTCCCGCCCCTTCCTCTTAGGTTGTAGCTTGTTGAAAGGGCTATCTAACCATGGTCTCATTTCTTCAAAAGAGTGACTTATGACAAAGTTACAGGTCTTCCAAAAGAGGCGTTCAGAATAAACTTTAGAGAAATTCTGAAAAATGGCTTAAGTATTGGAAAATTGGTCCAATTTGCCTTGGGGAAATGCCCTTCGTACATCATAGGAGAATGATAAAAAATATCTAGAAGAACCAGGCTGAAGCTTGTTGATCTGTCTACCTGAACATGTTCTCAGTTTGTCTAGAGAGTGTCTGAGGAGGAAGTTATAATTCTTCCAAAATAGGGTTTGAGGTTGTTTTGCATCGGATGGAGTAAAACTACCTAAGTGGACTCAGTAAAATGCCCTCCATAATTCATGGGTTAAGGAAAATGATGGCCCCATATGGTCAGGCTGTAGCTTATTGATTTGTCTACCTGACCATGGTCTCATTTTGTCTTGAGAGTGTCTGAGGAGGAAGTTATAGGTCTGCCAAAACAAGGTTTTTGGCGGTTTTGCACCAAGTTCAGTAAAATTCCCACCTAGGGAAAACGAAGATGAGTCTTAGAGTGAAATCAGATTAAGTGTGCTCAATGAGGTGTACTACATCATCTAGTGGCATTGGTCCAGGATTTTGGTGAAATAAAAAATCCACCTTAGAAATTGCACAAACTGTCTAAGTATAAAATTACTGCTAAAAGTGCCTAAGTGACCTTCGTAAAATTCCCTCCATTTTCCTAGTCTAGTCTTGAATGTGGACTACTTCCAATAGGTTTCCAAGTGTCTACTACAATCACATATAAATTATAATCAAGGCATTACCACAAAACCATGTGAGTATCTCTCTTTAAGAATTTGAACCATATAAAGTTGAGATAACATTTTTTGAATTATTTTCATAGAGTATGTCATTAAGGCATGACCAATATCCCATCAGTATTATTTAGGATGACAAATTTATTATGATATTGAGTAGTCCACTTAGCATTCATTGCATTGAGTGAGTTGAAAAAGCGTTATCTCAACAATAAATTTACAAATAACTTCTCCGAAGTTTTGCGTGTGGCCAACATTTTCATTTTGAAAGTTCCATGCTCACTACTTTCAAAGCATTCCCTCTTTGATGTTTATTCTTCCTCCTCAACATGTGTTTCTCAAAAATCATCTTAACCTAGAGAAACATGATCTCCACATTGTTTTACTAAGCAGCTTACCTCAATCTATATAAAATTTATCTTTTTCCTTGGAGCTATGCCCTTTCAATGTGTCTTCTCTACATGGAGATTCAAAGAAATGGCTCATATTGAATATTGATTGTTCTAATGAACTCAATTTTTTTAAACATGCATCTCATATAACATTATTGAAATCGAATATCCATGTTAACAAAAAGGAGTATGAGTCTATAATCTAGGTAGTGAATATATAATCCCCTATCTATAAGCGTTAATTTGTTGCTGAAATACTCTGTGGGAAATATAATTTGTGAGCCTGAAATTCAGTCCACGAGCATAATTTGTGAGCTTGAAATACATCACCTCACCTCACCTCTGCTTCAAACCTAGATAACATGGCCGAACTTCAAATAAGGGAGTCCTCTACCACGAGCGCAGTTGGAACGTAGGCATCATCCTCTGCAGCCCCCGTTGAAACATAGTCGTCCAAAGATGATAGGGTAATAGTAAAAAAATTCCAGGAGAATTATGATGCATGGAGAAATGCAAAGATGTGGCCACTAGGTATGGAAACTATCCTAAGGAAAGCAAAAGTTTTCAACTTTTTGTTTGAAATGTTCAGTTATGTTGATGAGGAGATAGATGAGGCAATTTCAAAAAATGATGTTGGGAATACGGAACTCGTAATGTTTGGGAAGCGGGTATACCTCAACCTTGATTTGGTTTCCCAAGCTACAAATATTCCACGCAGAGGGGGTGATATTTTAAGCTCAAGGGAAACCCCCAAACATGAGAAGAACCAGATGGCTAGTAAAATTTGTGGGCGAGAAGTTAATGTTCCGAGGAATGGTTTAAAAATGAAAGATGTCCCTCCTAGACTATACAAAACATTGATTCAGATTTTCCTTAGGACAATTCTGAATCATCACAGGAAAGACATTTCGGGTGAATGTATGCGGGTAGTGATAAATTGGGTGGAAGATATACTTGTAGATATTCCTTATCTATTGGCTAAGAAAGTCAACTCTTCCCTGCAAGAGAGCCAATTAAGGAAGGTTAAATTTAGTTTCCCGGGCACACTTCAAAAAATTATTGGTTTATGTCGACCCAATGGCGTTGAAACAAAGATTGGTTATATCAACCAACATGTAAATATACCTTTGCCAAAACCACCTATTCATAAAACATACGTTAGGAAATGCAATATTAGGGAACATAATGAGGAATTGCCAGTACAGTCTCCTTAGCAAAATGAGGAATTAGTACAATCTCTTGAGTACCATGGGGAATTACCATTACACCCTCCTGAATAGAATGAGGAATCGCTATTACAAAGTCCTTAGCAGCATGGCAAATTACGAGTACAGTATCCTGATTTTGTCACAAATGATGTAGTTTGTGCTGCAACAACTTTGAAAGAGTTATAGGGACATGAAGATATAGGTCATTGGGAGGAGGTGGAAGGCAATGCAATGGAACAAACTACTACTCACTTTTCCATTCCTCAAGAGGTTCTTGATAGAATTCCTCTTAAACAGTTGGCAATTGAGTATGATTGTTCTTTCAAATTATAATTAAGGGCTTCCGTTATGCATTTAGACATTGCATCATATAAGTTTGATAGTGGGTACGTGTTCATCCTATATGATAAAATGGAGCATTTCAAGGAACAAGCTTCCTATATATGCAATTGGGAGGAAGAGTGCTTGAGAAAAGATGATAATATTTTAGAATGCCTCAAAGAGATAGCAGTGTTACAGAAGACAGTTGTGGAGAATAAATTCAAATCGGACAAAATTATAAAAGGGAAAGAAGAAATGGATGAATTATTATCCAAAGAAGTAGAAAAAATCACCGATGATGCTGAAAATGAAATTGAGTCAGTGAGGGTTGCGTATAAAGAGGATTTGGAAAGAGCTACTGCTGAAGCGAGTGAACTCAAAGAATATTTGAAGAAAAGACCACCTGTTCTCAATGTACCACCACCAAGGATAGAAATGGGTCCTTTACATGCAATGGAGAAGAAAATTAAAGAATATGAACATGTAGTACAAGAATATCAGCTGAAGTTGAATGAGTGGGAGGGAAGCCATGGAAAAAAAGTTGGAGATTTAGAATCAATAATTTACGATTTGAGAAACACCATTTCTAAGCAAGATGATAAGCTGAGAGGCACAAGGTTAGCAAGGATCTCTGAATCTGTAAAACTTAAAAACCAAAGTAGAGGAAAAAACATTTCCAGTCAAGAAGTTGGTGAGGGTGAAGGTAAGGGTACCAAAGGAGACGAGGGTAAGGGTAGAAGGAAAAAAACACCTACAGGTACAATGTCCTTAGAAGAGCGAGAGAAGTATGCAACAAATCGAGAGAAGATGCTACAAGAATGCTTCTCAATGAGCATTGCACTAGGTGATTTGTATGGCTCATCACCATTACATAAAGAAATGAAAGAGAAGATGGTTGAGAAAGATGCAAAAATAAGGGAGCTGGAATCAAAACTCTTAGACGGTAGAAAAGTTCAGCATTTGGGATGTGATATGGAAATTCAAAAACTTAAATCCACAATTGCTGATTTGGAGAAGGAATTAAAAGCGCCAGCTGCTGCGATGATTGTAATTCCTATCCTTCCCAACGAGACATAGTCGAGGGAAAAAGAGCAGGAGAAAGAAATAGAGAATCTGAAATGTGAATTGAGTGAAGTCAAAGGTCAGTTGAAAATTACTAGACAAAAATTGGAGGGAAAGGAAAAAGAGGAATCAACGAAATATAAGAAAAATGTGGTAGTGTTGAACAAACTGATGGAGGAAAAAAATGTTTTGCTTGGAAATTTAAAAAAAGCTACACAGAGAATTAAAGAGCTTGAAAAAAAATTGCAAAATGTGCCAGCTTGTACAGCTCTAGGACAATTACAATCTTCTATGAAAATCAAGAGAGACCATTCATATTTGTCTTCTGCTCAAGAGGAGGGATTGCAACTATCTCAGAAACATGCTAGACATGTATAAATCAATGTATATATGTATTTATTGACAGTTAATGAAAACAAAAATTTTGTATGATGGAGTTTTGTATTTATCGACATATAATGGAAAATGCTTTAATTAGTTGTCTTAACTTTTTATGTCCAGTAGTTAGTGGTTCTACAATCAATGCTTATGAAGTATGGTATTCATGTTTATTCAATGCTCATTCGTATGGTATTCATGTTTATGAAGTCCCCATTTTTTATTGAGATATTCTTAATGTCCAGGAGTTAGTGGTTCTATAGTCAATGCTTTGGTTTATACTTTATTGTGATGTGAGGTATGATTCTCAACAATTTCATAGTGACATTTTTGCACCTATGACCACTTTTTTTCGTCGAGCTAAGTGCTTCCTCACCTTATTTGATGGAGTTTATATGCACATGAGGTCCATAGAATTTCCACACCTTCATTACGAATGTTTTGTTCTTCACCACTTTGCATATAATGTTGCGTTATGATCATTTTGGACTTTTCAACTGTAAACAGGTCTCTTAAGACATTAAGGCCATAAATATCACCAACATATCAACAAAATAGGTCTATTAATATATTAATACCATATGAATGTCATTTCATTACAAATGTTATGTTCTTCACCACTTTGCATACAATGATGGTGGATAAAACTGTTTGTCATGAATGAAATGATACCACCATTCAAACTAGATAATGTGATGAAATAACAACATTATTGGGCATAAATGACCCGTCTCTTCAAATCTATGTTATTTTTAAAATTTAATTCAGAATTATTTTTATTATTTAATTGTTAATTAATTTAATTAATTAACCTTCTTTGGTCATCTACGGGCTTCTTCCATCTTAGGCCTGCGTGCTTCTTCATTTGCGGGCTAGCCTGTATCTTTAGCCAGCAGGCTTCTCCTCTTTCACATGCGGGCATACTCCAAACTTTCATGGGATTATCTCCCTTGGCTTGTGGGCATAGCCCATGCTCTCACGGGTTTATGCCTTAAGCACCTTGTGAGCATCTTACAAGCCCTTGCAGGCATTTTTCAAACCCCTACGGGCATCTTACAAGCCCTTGCGGGCATCTCTTTAGCCCTCATACATTAAGCCCCTTGTGGGAATACATAAGCCCTTGCGGGCATACATAAGCTCTTGTGAATTTATTCATTAATCCCATGCGGGCATAACCTTTAGCCCCCGCGAGCATTTTACAAGCCCTTGCGGGCATTTTTACAATCCCTTGCGGGCATATCATATGGTGTCATTTAACCTTATTTTTCACAATTTTGGCAGGCCCAAATCTCACACATGTGAGCCTGAAAGAGAGAACTAAAACCACATATAGATGGCCATATCACCAGGGAACATGTCCATTCCATCTGGATAATTTATTACCACAAGGACACTCTTTGGAGGGCATTTCCAAATGCCTCTTCAAACCTTATTTGGACATCAAAACAAACTTCTTCTCATTTTGGTAGGCTTGTCTACCACACGTGTGAACAACAGAGGCAAGTATGATTCTATGGATAGATAGCCAGTTCATCAAGGAACAAGCCTATGCCACCTGATTAATTTTATAAGCACAAGGACACCTCCTTGCGGGCATTTCCAATTGGACTCTTATCCTTCCAAACTGCTGATTTGACACTTGGAAAAATGATCAAACCCTAGGTTTATAGTATGAAGAGATTTTTATTTTCACCAAATTGGATGTGCGAGACAACCAATGAATAGAGGCCAAAAAGGTGATTCTATCCAAACCAATTTCACCCTTTGAAGCCTCTTTCTCTGTCCTCGACGAGCATTTTACTGGAGTAGTGCAAATCAAGCTAAGAAGCACTTTTGGTAGATCAATATCTTCTTCCTTAGAGACACTTTGGACAAACCAATGATATGGTTGGATGCACCAAATAAAATTCTAGATATCCATACTCTCAAAATGATTTAAGACATCAACCACAAGAGATGGCAGGCATTTTACGGAGGTCACTTAGCCAATTTTAGTGATTTTATACTTGGACAATTTTTGCACTTTCCTAGACTGGTCCAATCTACCTGAAACCTTGTTTTGGCAGATCCATAACTTATTCCTCATACACCTTTTGGACAGAATCCCCTAGTTGGACCCTATCTAGTGGATGTATCACACTTCAAAATTGATGAAAAGAAAAATCTCATTATATTAACCTAGGGTTTGATAATTTTTCCTAAGTGGCAAATCAACAGTTTGGAAGGCCACTTTCAAATGCCCGCCACATGATGGGTATCTGTTACTTAGTTCATATTTTGACATGGTCTTGTTCATCATTGAAGTGGATATCCATTCATGCTTGTAGTTTTCTCTATGGTGATCACATGAGGAAGAAATCAATTTCCCAAAGTGAAAGAAAAAGTGATTTGCATATTAAAGTCAAAGATTTGTCTAAGTGTCAAACTCACATGGCTGAGAGGCCATTTGGAAATGCCCGCAAGGAGGTTTTCATGAGATGATAAAACTAGTCAGATGGCATAGTCCTGTTCTCTAATGAACTAGCTATCCAACCCTGGAGTCATATTTCTATTTTGTGCTCTCACGTGCAAGATTTTGGCCTGCCAAAATCAGTGAAAAATAAGGTTGAAAGACACTTTATATTATGCCCACAAGGGATTTGGAAGATTCCTGCAAGGGATATGTTATGCCTGCAAGGGAGCTTTAGGATGTCCACAAGGGGCCTCCAATATGCCCGTAGGAGGCTTATAAACATGCCCACATAAGGGGGCTAAAGATGCTCGCAAGGGGCTCATTTATGCCCGCAAAAGGATTATGAAATACCTGCAAAAGGGGTTAAAATATCAAGGAGCTAAGGTTAAGCCCACAAGGGATTATGGGATGCCCATATGCCCGCAGGGGCTTAATTAAGCCCCTAGGGGCCAAAAGTGCCTCCCAGCTTGATTTGCACTACTATGTTGGAAGCTGGTCAATACTGAGAGGGGGGGGGGGTGAATCAATATTGATAACTTTTTACCATTTTAAAGCACTTATTTAAACTTTAATTAAAACATGAAATAAACAAGATACACAAAATACAGATCTTCCCATTTTGGCAGACTCCTATTTCACACGTGTGAACACCCAGAAGGAAACTAACTCCATTTTGGCAGACTCCTATTTCACACGTGTGAAAACCCAGAAGGAAACTAACTCCATGGATGGATATCCAGTTCATCAAAGAACAAGACCATGTAATCTGATGAATTTTATAATCAACAGAACCCCTCCTTGCGGGCATCTCCAAATGGTCTCTCAAACTCCTTTTCTAACACTTAACCAATATTCTTCAAACCCTAGGTCACCAAGGTGATTTCATTTTTTCTTCAAACTTGGTAAGTGAGATACTTAATGGGTAGAGGACAACAAGATGAATCCAACAAGACCAGTTTCAACCTCTGGGGCTACTTTCTCTCTCCTTGGAGGGAATTTTACTGAAGTAGTGCAAATCAAGCTAAGTAGCACTTTTGGTAGATCCATATATTCTTCCTCAGAGTCTCTTTGGACAAGATAATCATATGGTCAGATGCACCATACAACACTCTAGAGATCCGCGCTCTCAAAATATTTTTCTCATCATCCTATGAGATGTGGTGAGCATTTCCCCAAGGCCACTTAGATAGATTTAACATTAATTCCATACTTGGGAAAATTTCTAAAGTTGGTCCAATATGCCTAAAACATTATTTTGGTAGGTCCATAACTTCTTCCTCAGCCACTTCCAAGACAATATGAAGACATGGTCAGGTAGGCCAAATATTGAGCTACAAGATGCCCATATGATGCAGGTGTTGGCATGAGATTAGTCCGTAGGAAGTGCAGAAGCTGACAAGCTGCGAAAGGAAGAATCCGCAGAAGAAAGGGTCATTCGCGGATAACGTGGAAGCACGAAGTAGTTAATTAGTTAGATAAGGGGCATGTGGACCGTTTTGTAACCATGTAGTTTTGTATAAATAGGGAGAATGATTGTAAGCCTAAGGACATGGCATGCAATTGAAGATCTGTTGATGGATAGAGCTATCGACTTTGTGTTTTGATCTGTTTTTTATCACAATATGATGTATTGACAATTTCTGCGAAGGTCATTCTGCAGGTTTTAATGAATGCATGAAGATGTTTGATTATGTTTTTATCTCTATCTTTGTTTCTGTTAGATGATGAATGCGAATGTTGATGAGATGTTTACATGCTTTGTGGATTTGGTAATCGCTGTTTATGCTAATGAATAGTTAGATCATGTTGATGCGAATATCTATAATATGTTGATGCTGCGGTTGATGAATCTGCGAATAATGAAATGTTAGTATAGTGCGAATGGAATAATCTCTGGTTTCTGTGGTTGATAAGTGTGTTTGATGCATGTCCTCAACTCCACTGTGGAAACTTGGTTCCTGCAGCCACCTTATGCATCTTGGGTGAGACTTCATTTTCTCTGTGAGTGTTGCTGGAAGGGTTAACACCTTTTCGGTCCGGTGCGTAAGGGAGTTTGGGTTGGTGTTTGTTGACGGCACTATGCAGTGAACCCTTATCGATAATCGCTATGTCAACAAATGGTTCGTTGTCGGGACCTTGAAGAGGAAAAGAAGAGGATTTGCTCTAGCATCTGATGAAACCGGATATCCAAGAGTGGTTTGACAGAAAGATAGAAGAATTCGTAGAAGGAGAGAAGCAAAACCCTAGACAGACTGTAAGTAGTTGGCTGTAGAAGTACATTTATTCAAATATCCACGAAATATTTTTCTGCGAATTCCCAGTGTTGCTACATGAGTGGTTAGTGCAGCTAACATTCCAAAAGCACCATTTCCAAGAGACTGAGCCTGAGCAGTGGACACTAGAACTAATTTGACAACTGAAACGTGTCAACAACATATTGTCGAGGGCTGTCAATTTCTGGGTAGATAGTATCTTGGAGGGATATATTACTGAGTTTGTTGTAGACACGATCAAGTCATACAACGATGTGGAGAGGAATTTCTTTAGGGGACCAAGGGGAAGGTTCTTACTGTTGCTAAAAATGTGGACTAAGATGCTTGTGTGCGAAAAGGGCATTTTGAAGATGACTTCCGATGAGTAGACAGATCAGTGTGCGGAGGTTGTGGGTATCGCGTGAATGTGGATCTGATAGAAATATGTGGGGTAGATGGACATGAGTGATGGCGAGTTTGTATGGGAAGCTGACGAAGAGTGTGGTACCTTGAGGAGTGGAGTGATATTCCGACGTCCTGAGAAGAAGAAAAGGACTGAGAGAGAGTCTCCTGAGAGGATCGGAATAAAGGATTGAGAAATAGGACCATAAGGAGGAAAGAGACCCTATTGCAACGAAGACGGTGACCAAGCTACCCCAGAAACATAACAGACATAGATCGTAAGTTACAACATACCTGCAACCCCTCGTACTACCCAAAATTTCGTAGGAGGAAACCCAAGCTATTCGCAAAGTTTCCCTACGTGCAGCAGTAAAAGTAGTGCATCAATAAAAAATAACAGTAGGAACGTTAGAATGGAAGACGACAGAAAAATTCCCACCTTCCAAGGGAACGAGACCGAGGATCCCGAGAAGTTTTGGTTTTTATGCGAAGCAGTGTGGACCGTGAAGCAAGTCCAAGATGAAGCTATTAAATGGGGACAACTAGCGACAACCCTTAGGGGTCGTGCGCTAGATTGGTTCATGAAGTTCACGAAGGTTCCAACGGGAACACCAACCAATTCATTGGTGCAGATCAAAGCAGGAATGATCAATGAGTTCAGGAAGCCAAAGTTGGAATTGCAGTATGTCATCGAACTCAAAGAAATCAAGAAATACCCAAACGAGCTGGTATGGGAATTTGATCAGCGATATAAAACATAGATAGCGAAGGTAAGTTTTGGAATAAATGATATGCAACATAAGGAGTGGTTCATCGCAGGACTGGTACCACACATCCGCGGATGACTAACGCAACAGAAGGTTGTGAACCAAGTAGAAGAAATGGAGATTGCGATGAAGATGGAGGCTTCACCAATTGGAGAAATTGGGTTGGGTATGGATCGTATACAAGAGCAGCTGGAAAACTTGACGATCCAACTGTAGGACATGAAGAAAGGGAAAGAGGCTCACGAAGAGGTTTGGTGTACCGGGTCTAGAATAGAGGGACACCACAAGGACTAGTGCCCAGATTTCCGAGAGTATTTGCAATCTGGTGCACCAAATCCCCTCAGTTAGGGAGGGCTACCTTGGTGTCGTATCTTCCAAACGATAGGCCATAGACCAGAAGAGTGTGTTTATCTGTAGAAGATGGTGTTGAAACTAGAGAGCTTATACTGCAAGTTCTATAAAATAGTTGGCTACGATGAAAACAACTGCGCCACGATGAAAACAACTGCAGAGCTTATGGCCTACTCCAGGAGAGAACTGCAGCCGCATATTTTATGGCAGGAGAAGAGCAGGCACCAGGTTAGCAACAACAACATTATAACCAGCCACCGGCCTAGTATAATCACCAGCTACAACAATATGATCAGGGACAGTATGGACAACCACAGTATGGTCAGCTGCAGTATCCAGCACCACAGTATCCACCACCGCAGTACCCACCATATGGACCACCACAGCAACTGTAGTATGGGAAGCCGCAGTACCAACCATATGGCCCACCGTATGGAAGGGATAGAGGAGGATTCCGTGGAGGTCGAGGTGTTGGCGCAGGATGAGGAGGAGCTACTAGACGAGGATGAGGAGGAGTTGCTAGACGAGGATGAGGACCAATTATATGCTAAAATTGTCGGCATCAAGGGCACTATCAGAGGGATTTCCCGAATCTAGCACCACAGTAGTGTACTTATTACAGCACTGTGGATCATAGTGTCAAAGACTGTCCGCAGCTCATCGCAAAATGGCAGACCAAGCATTCGCCACCACCTCCACAAAACCATAATCAGAATCCACCAGATGTGCAAATGATATCGATGGGGGATCGAAGAAACCATGTGACTGTTGGAGTGGTGACACGAGGAGGAGCCGTGACAGGAGCCGACGGACCACAAGTTACTGTCCAACCAACAGCGCGAAAACATGCCACTTTTGATGCAGAGGTCGAAAGGAATATCTTCTTGAAAGCACAGGAGGCGATGAGACAGAGGAGGCAGTTACCTCTTCAGGAATAAGTTATCTACGACATGCCACCGACGTTCTACGGGACAAAGTCGCAGGGAAAGGCTAGTACCTTATAAACTTTATTAAAGAGTTGTCTAGAGTTGGAAAAGGATCAAGATGCGCTGGAGGAGATATCTAATCTGTTAACTCGGCTGGAGGGTGCACGCTAGGAATAGAGAGTTAATCACATACACAAGAGGAAGATAGAGAGAGAGATGCAAATGTCGGAAGAAATTGGAACTTTTGATGTCGACTCAATTATCTTAGACCTGGGGTCGGATGTCAACATTCTGACCAAGAAGACATGGGAGACAATGGTAAAACCACAGTTGGCCTGGTCACTAGTACAGTTGCGATTAGCGAACTAGAGTAAGGTTACTCCAGTTGGTTGGGTGTACCAACTTCCCATCGAGATTGAGGGCCTCAAGTCTTATGCAGATTCTGATGTCATTGAAATCATAGACAATACCAGTCCTTACCTAGTGCTGCTAGGGATTGGCTGGGAAATCGACAATCTTTTGATTATCAACTTTAAGAAGCGGACTATGTCATTTGAGAATCGCAAGATGAGGAACATTGCACCTCTAGATCCCGCGGAAAGGTAGCGATACGTTTAACCAGTGCGAGATGAATTTACAGATGGATGGGATAGTATATACAATATATCTGAGGATTACATTAATCCTACAGCAGATGGAGAATTGGGATGGTGCAGTGTCAGTTTGGCGTCGTCAGATTTCAATAAGGCGCTCGAGAATTGGCAGAACTGGATGCATGAAGTGTCATTTAGGAGATGTGCCAGGATCACTGCGATGGGTAGCCATAGAGGAGTGTGTGTTACCAACATATGAAGGTCTTCCCAATTTGAGCACCTTTATCACTGAATTTGAGGAAAAGGTGGCAGAACCGCAACGTCTATTGGCCTTGTAGGAAGCCTTGAAGGCTACTCCTATGCACTGGTGGGCAGTGCACAAGTCTAATATCACAACCTAGCCACTATGTTGCATCCTAATGACGGTTAGGTTCGGTGATGTAAAAGGGTCTAGCGAAAGGAAGTTTGATGATAGAAGCGACTCGAAGGTGCATTTGGCTGAGTGCGAAAACAAATGGAGATTATGAGCAAAAGAGGAGTGGGTCCATGCATTGGTTCACACATTGGATGAAATACCGCAGAGTTGGTATGTCACAGTAGAACTGTGACATAGAATGATTTCTTGGGAGCAGCTAACAATTGGCTTCATCCAAATGTTTTGTTCCTCAGATGAGAACCCCTTCATCCATAGTGCGCTACAAGTGATCCGTGAGAATATATTTGAAGCAGTACTGACAGAGAAACCATTAGAACTTTTGTGGACTACGACACTAGAAATGATGATGGAGTGCTATAACATCACAGGAGATCCAGATGATAAGGATGATATGAGGGCTATGCATGTGCCGGAATCAGAAGGTAGTCGTAGTGTTGAGGCACCATAAATTCCTTCCGACAAATTCCAATAACCATTGAAGATCAAGAAAGTAAACATTGGGACGGAGGAAAACCCGAAGTTTGTAATCATTGGGGATTATTGGGATGATTCCACCATTGCGAAGATGACAGATCTGCTGCACGAGTTTCAGGATATGCTCCTAATGAAATTCTCAGAGATAAAAGGAATTTCCAGGGACTTAGGTGAAATGAAGATCCCCCTGAAACCCAATGCAAAGCCAGTAAAACAATGGCCCTACTGGTTGAATCCAAGGCACAAGGAGAAAGTATAGGTCAAAAATAGGAAAATGCTGGCCGCAGGAAGTAAAGAGCTACTCATGGATGAGTTCAGGAAGTACATGACACCACAAAAACAAAGTTGGAAGGCATCACTGACAACCACAAGAACTATGGAACCACAAACAGACTGCGACCCCACGACACTACGAAAGTGGCTGCACTGCTAATCAACGATTAAAAAAAAAGAAAAAAAGAGAGAGAACACAGACCACAACATGCATCTGTCGACAAGCAAGTATTGGTCAACATCCACAACACTAGTTGACAGAAGAACCGCAATAACCCGGACTTGCTGCGAATGCATCAAATCCCGTCATAAATGCAACCATTAAACCACAACGGACAATGAAAAAATGAAAAATCGGCATTTAATACCCAATGCATGCGGAAGATTTGGAAAATCATTGCCGGATTTGGTAAACATGGTCCAAAATTGGTTGGATGTGGCCAACCAACGATATAAATGCAGGAAAGGGGCAAAGAAAAGGCATTGTGTGATTAAACAAGAGATTGCAGAAGTGTATGGAGGTTTATGTGTCAAGCACCAATACTGAGCGACCAGATATGATGCCAATTACAGAGGAGCAACCAGAAGTCATGTCCAGCATCCCATCCAGAAGGAAGAGGAGCACGAACTGACCTTCAGACACCAGCCGCACAAAGAAAAAAGGAACCTGGGCCTCAACACGGTTCACCGATGGTGCTGCAGGTCCCTCAAGCGCTGAAGTATTGCAAGAAGGGCACGATGGCCCAATGCTACCAGATTATGTTCCTCCATGCAGGAAAGAGGCATCCGTGCTGCAGGTAAACAAGAACGAAAGATATTCGATCGAGATGCCACCAATACCATAGGGCATTCCTCATGTCGGGGACATTCCAGCCAAGCTGCAGAGGCTGCAGTATATCGACCATGAACTCGCTAAATTATAGGAATCCACAAAAGGCTACATCGATGTCCCCCGCGAAGGAGGACCAACCACGAAGGAACCCACTGGATGGGCATAGGGATTGGAACATTCGGGGCTGTTAGGCATCACCCACATGCCGCACTTCGGGCAGTTGGCGCAGGTCAATGCATGCGTCAAACAACTCATTGCCTTATTTCATGACGAGTCTCTCTGGCTCCACGATAGGATCCCCATCACATTGGACATAATCCCAAGAATCACAAGGCTGCCTAAAGATGGGGCTGACCCTTCCCAATTTTTCCAGGGGAAGGATAACGACAAGAATCTTGCGGAATAGTTGACGACAAAGCACGGCATGGAAAAAGATTCCAGAGGATACCTCATCCACACAATCAATAACCAGGCTGTAAGGGTCGGGGAAAGGATACTAGCAGTCAAGGTAATAGGGAAGAATTGACCCAAGGAATGTAATTCAAGGGTCATTGCTACCACGGAATGATGCGCAGTAGGAGAACAAATTAATTGGTCCCAATTCCTGCTACAAGAGTTGATCAACGATGTGCACAATGCCCAAGAGTACGGGAAGGCATTTACATACTCCTGGATCCTCATGCTCATTGTGTTAGCAGGGTGGAGGGAACCCAAACACTACCAGGGTACATCCTAGAAGTCCAAGTATGCGAAGGTGCATGGTAACATAACTTATAGGAAACCATTGATAAAGTGCGACAGAACAAAAACATTGTGCAATTTTATGTGTTGCTGGAAAGGATGCGGTTAGATGCAAAGATGATACCGCGGATACCGGGGCAAGCAGCAACAAAGTATCGATCGATCACACACCTATCAGTCGAAGCGCAGATGATTTACCTTCAAGCCCTTAGAGATCCAAGGAAGCAATGGTTGCGGACACAGTACAAGCTCACCGAGGAAGAGCTCAACGCCATTATCTCTAGGTGGCCAGAGGAATGGAAGGTCCCAACCGCGGAAAAGGACATAGTGAATGGGAAGAACACAGGTCGAATGAACCCAGATAAGGAAGAGGAAGTTTCATATAGTTGGAAGCAAGGCACAGGACAAGATAATCCTGCGAAAGATCAGTCAGAGGAATCCATCCACAATGGAGCTTCAACAACAAACACCCTAACATATTCAAAGCTAGAGGCACAGCAGGACGAGCTGCAGACAAAGAAAAGGATGGATTGTGCTGGCATAAGCACTTGGGAAGGGCTCACTGTGCAACAGGTCAATAGACTTCTGGAGAGTATTACAGCAGTAGTGGAAAACAGCCGCGATCAGATTACGCAACATTCAACCGAGCAATTCTAGCAGATAGGTGAGCTGCTAACCACAATAGCGAACACAATAATTAATACAAGCATACCACATGGGGATATTCGGCAGAATCTGTTGACACCCAGAGTCGAGGTAGAACTCAACGTCCAACCATGTATAATCCAGCTGGAATCCCATTCCATCAGAACAGGTGATGAGACCTTGGACGTCGAGGTTCGGAAGGCTGACCAGGTTATGGTAAATTTCAATTTGCTCCCAATATTAACATTACACTGAGCCTAAGTCGCAGGAAGCGAGGAAATATGTAATCACGAGGCTGTGATGCATAATAAGATGGTTGAATACAAGAAGCACTTTCAAACCAAAGTAATGGAGGCACATCGTCTCCAAGATGAGCAAGCCAGGGCTATAGACGAATGGGCCAAATTAGAAAAAGCGCTTGCAAAGGCATGTGTAACGACATCGCTAGATATAGAGGTAGACCCAGAAGCGCAAGCAGTTATGTTAGGGGTGGCTCTCATCGAGCTAAGGAAGGAAAATGCAGAGCTCTAGGCTAGAGTGATACCCATCACACCACCGTAACAGATTTAAAGTCACCAAACGAAAATCAAGGAAGCCATAATAGAGATCTAGGAGATAGAACAAGTAGCACAGACAGTTGCAGAAGGAATAAAAAAGTTTTGGGGTGGTATAGTTGATGATGACTAGCTGGAAACGCTAAAGGGTCAAATCAGTGAAGCGGAAGCCTAGTTGGAGGCCTTAAAGGGATCGCTCAAAATGATGCCCTCAATGATACTAATGAAAAAGGCAGCTGAACTGAAAAGCATGTAGTAGCATGTCACAAAGGCCCGTGAAAGGAAGCAACAAAGGGCCACACACTTGGACGAGCTCCAATCAAAAGCCGAGGTTCTCATAACACGAGTGGTAGAGGTAATGAAATAGGTTAAGGAGAAACTGGAGGAAGTGCGAAAAAAAGGTTGCAAACACCCAACGGAACAGCATGTGGGAGAATGTGCATAGATTAGAGCATCAACGAAGGAAGTAGTCGACCAATTTATAACTACATACGATGACTTCAAACAACAGGTGGACAAACAAACGGTTTCCAGCTGAGGTGGCTCGAGGGTGAGTCACAAGTTTGTGTTGGGGGCATGTTGGCATGGGATTAGTTCGTAGGAAGTGCGGAAGTCGACAAGATGCGAAATGAAGAATCCGTAGAAGAAAGGGTCATTCGAGGATAATGTGGAAGCACGAAGTAGTTAATTAGTTAGATAAGGGTCATGTGAACCATTTTGTAACCATGTAGTTTCGTATAAATAGGAGAATGATTGTAATCCTAAGGGCATGGCATGTAATTGAAGATCTATTGATGGATAGAGCTATAGACTTTGTGAATTTTGATCTGTTTTGTATCCGCAATATGATGTATTGATTGTTTCTACAAAGGTCATTCTGCAGGTTTTAATGAATTCATGAAGATGTTCAATTATGGTTTTATCTCCGTCTTTGTTTATGTTAGATGATGAATGAGAATGTTGATGAGATGTTTACATGCTCTGTGGATTTGGTAATCACTGTTTATGTAATGTCCCCATCTTGACCCTATTGCATTAAGATTGTAAATGATGTAAATATTGTTATTTAATCATGGTGAGGAGCTCAAGGCCAAGGCCCCACCATTGATTTAGCATTTTATGTATCGGCAATTAAAAATAGATGCCTATGGTTCTTATGCTAGACAGGCACAATGTAAATTAAGACATCATGTAAATACGAATTTTAATGAAATACCCACAACTAGCTATGCAATGCAACAAGAGATGGGGGCATGATTCTACAAGGAATAGGGAGGGAAATTATTCAAACCCTTGAACCAATGGTGATTAGCCAAATGTCAATGAATGAACCCCAACTACCCATTCTGACTTATGCACCCAATCATTTAATTCTTCCAGGAGTTGGTTGAGGCAGTTAATGCCTTGGGAATGAAGAGGTATGTTAGCCAATTTCGTGCATGGGCAAGCCATCAACCTGGGAAAATGTACTTTTGCTTCTAGGGCAAGAAAACACCCATGAAATTGTGCCCAAAGCCATTCTTCACCCATTGTCTTTCCTCTCTCACGCAGTTTGAGCTAGGGGGGTCTGTCTCCTTCACGTTTTCTACCATTTTCCTGCATTTTCCATGGATGGGAACTCATTTTTGGTTGGTATAGTGATTGGAAGAGGAGAACCACGAATTGGGGGGTTGATGGAGGTCGTTTTTGCTAATGGGTTGCCCATAAATGCTTTCTGAAGACGAATTTTCCTTCCCAGGGTTTATTCCCCATCTACCAGTTCATTTTGGTTGCCCACGTTTTTCAACACTTGTGTTTTTGTTGTTGGGTGCATCCCTGTGTTGGTTTGAAATTGTGAGCAAGAATTAGGAGTGGGAGTGGACCAAAATTAGCTTGATAAACCTAGTGAGGAGGTAACCTCTCAAGAGTATCAAAAGGGCTGGTTGCTCTTCTATGCACACCTTGAAGAACACTAGAATGGAAGGTATGACCTGAGGGACTGTGTATTAGTGAAGGGAATAATTCCTTGTGCCAGGTGTGTAGGTATTGTGGGGACCAAGCAAGATATATCTTACAGAGGGTGTTCATAGATCTGGGGTTGAGCTCACTAGCTTAGCAATTCTCCCTTTTTCGTTGCCTTAGCAGCTTGATAAACCCAACTGTAGGTTGGCTTGGCTGATTTTGGTGTGTCTTTGGGCTATGTGTGAGTCTGTTGTTCCCTTTTTCCTTGTAGAGATCATGCCCAGCTTGGGGGTGGCTGTGTGCTGAGATATTGATGATCACAACTGGCCTATGGTTGGGTGGAACATTGCAGTTGCATAGCTAGTTGCTTAGGACTACTTTGTTTTAAGATAAGTACTCTCTTGTGATAACTCCGTATTGTTTCAATTGATGAATGGCATGAATATCTTGAATGTATGATAGATGTGTAGTTGAATTTACTTCCGTTGTGTTTCTTAGATTTATACATCTGCATGCATCCTTTTATATTATGAGAATGTCAATTTAGTAAGCATGGGGCCAATTGCCCAGTTTTAGCATCATGTTCTCTCCATCGCCTTGGTAGGATGGGAGGGACATTACAATTTATGCTAATGAATAGTTAGATCATGTTGATGCGGCGGTTGATGAATCTGCGAATAGTGAAATGTTAGTATAGTGAGAATGGCATAATCTTTGGTTTTTGTGGTTGCGAAGTGTGTTTGATGCATGTACTCAACTCCATTGCGGAAACTTGGCTCCTGCAGCCCCCTTGTGCATCTCGGGTGAGACTTAATTTGCTCTGTTAGTGTTGCGGGAAGGGTTAACACCTTTTTGGGCCTGTGCGTAAGGGAGTTTGGGTTGGTGTTTGTTGACGATATTGTGCAGTGAACCCCTCTCGATAGTCTTTGTGTCAACAACGGGCATTTTCTTCAACCCATAATTTATGGTGGGAATTCTCTTAGACCCTCATAGACTAGTTTTGACTATTGATTCCATACTTAGTCAAATTCCTGATTTTCACCAATTTGCCATATTTCTCCAGAATGATGTCATAGTGCAACAATGATTTCAACTTCATGCCACATCATCGTCTATGCCATTCCAAGTCATCATATCTACCATATCATCATCCATGCCATGCCATCACTTCCTTTGTCTTTCACTGAGTTCACTCTGCCATCATGACCTTAGTTATTCCTTTGTCATTACCGAGATCCTTTGACATCAATGACAACCATATCCATATTGCCAAGAATCTCCCCCTTTGGAATTGATGGCAACACCTAAACCTTCTCCCCCTTTGACAACAATGACAAAGGATAACTTATTATGCCCTTTTACTGTAACCATTTTGACATAGAGTTTACAATTTTTTCCCCTCTTTGACAACTGCTTCTGTCAATATACTTCTTCTTACCTCTTTGTCTTCTCTTTCTCTTCTTAACTTGGACTTGGTGCTGACCTTTTTGAATGATAATTTAGTTAGCATGCTTCTTTACCTTCTTGTAGATTGGTCTTTGAATGAGAACTTGGATTATGAGTTTATGGACTCCCCCTATCACAATGCTTCTCTTCTTGCCATCATCTTTCTTCTCAATTTTATTTTTTTGCTCCCCTTTTTGATCAAAAAATGATATGCACTAGCTTCATTCATACTATAGTCTTCTTCCAATGTTACTGATATTATTCTGTTTTCCATAACTTTTCATCATGGTTATGCTTTTATTTACATTCTAGCTTTAACTTGTGCTTATGTACTTCACTTGTCATATGGATGGTCTCTAGCAAAGTCTTCCTTTTAAATTTGTCATTTCTACACTTCTTCTTGTTTTTGAGGAAGATAGCTTTTATGAAGTACTATTACTTCTTCTTCTTGTTTTGATGGAAAATTCAAAACATTCTTCTCTTCTTACCAAAAGATATTTTTCAAGTATCAATTGCAACTTTATGATATTAACTCCCCCTGAGTATATGATCCCTTCTAATGCTCATCTCAGGGTTCTCTTCCAGGTCATGCTGGAGTCCTTATTCTCTTTGGTGGGATGTAATCAGAGATCACTGCATTCCACACATCACATCCTAATGACTTCAGATAACTTTCCATTCTTTTACTCCAAAATATGTATTGTTCTTTTCCAAGTATTGGAGATCCATTTTCTGTGTAAATCTCTTCTTGTTGATCCATAGTGGTTTTTAATAGGACCATCCTTCTAGTGGTTAAAGTTTAAACTATTAGTGAAGAACCCCGCTCTAATACCAATTTTTGGAAGCTGGTCAATACTGAGAGGGGGGTGGGTGAATCAATATTGATAACCTTTTACCATTTAAACCACTTATTTAAACTTTAATCAAAACATGAAATCAACAGATACACAAAACATAGATCTTCCCATTTTGGCAGACTCCTATTTCACATGTGTGAACACCCAGAAGGAAACTGACTCCATGGCTGGATAGCCAGTTCATCAAAGAATAAGACCAAGTAATCTGATGAATTTTATCATCAACAGAACCCCTCCTTACGGGCATCTCCAAATGGTCTCTCAAACTCCTTTTCTAACACTTAACCAATTTTCTTCAAACCCTAGGTCACTAAGATGATTTCATTTTTTATTCAAACTTGGCAAGTGAGATACCCAATGGGTAGAGGATAGCAAGATGAATCCAACAACACCAGTTTCAACCTCTGAGGCTACTTTCTCTCTCCTTGGCGGGAATTTTACCGAAGTAGTGCAAATCAAGCTAAGTAGCACTTTTGGTAGATCCATATCTTCTTCCTCAAAGTCTCTTTAGACAAGATAATCACATGGTCAGATGCACCATACAACACTCTAGAGATCCACACTCTCAAAATATTTTTCTCACCATCCTATGAGATGTGGCGGGAATTTCCCTGAGGTCACTTAGACAGATTTAACATTAATTCCATACTTAGGCAAATTTCTTAAGCTGCTCCAATCTACCTAGAACACTGTTTTGGAAGGTCCATAAATTATTCCTCAGCCACTTCCAAGACAATCTGAAGACATGGTCAGGTAGACCAAATACCAAGCTACAAGATGCCCATATGGTGCAGGCATTTTCTTCCACCCATAATTTATGGCGGGCATTCTCTTAGACCCTCATAGACTAGTTATGACTATTTATTCCATACTTAGTCAAATTCCCGATTTTCACCAATTTGCCATATTTCTCCAAAATGATGTCATAGTGCAACAATGATTTCAAATTAATGCCACTTCATCATCTATGCCATGCCAAGTCATCATATCTTCCATATCCTCATCCATGCCATGTCATCACTTCCTTTGTCTTTCAATGAGTTCACTCTGCCATCATGACCCTAGTTATTCCTTTGTCATTATTGAGATCCTTTGACATCAATGACAATCATATTCCATATTGCCAACATACTCCAGTAACATACCCGTCGAGGAGAGAGAAAGATGCTTCAAGAGGTGAAATTGGTTTAGATGAAGTCACCTTATTGGCCTCTATCCATTGGGTGTCTCACACTTCAAAATTGGTGAAAATAAAAATCTCATGTTACCCTAGGGTTTGAAATTTTTTGTCTAAGTGCTGAATTAGCAGTTTAAATGGCCATTTGGAAATGCCCGCAAGGAGGTGTCCTTGTGCTAACAAAATTCATAGGGTGACATAGATATATTCCTTGTTGAATTGGTTATCCACCCATGCTTTCAGTTTTCCTTATGATGCTCACATGTGCAAGAAATCAATCTTCCAAAGTAGGAAATCATGTGCAAGAAATTAATACTGTCCATTCCATTATTTTCTTAATGTTTTTAAAAAATATTTTGGTTTTTTTTTTCTTTTTTTTTCTAATGCAATACAACTTTCCTTTTAGGTTTTTTTTTTTTTCCCTTTTATATTTGGCTAAGAGAATAAAAGTATATGAAAATACCTATGTTAGTAATTAGAATACCTTGATGAGTATAGCTCTAAGTTGGATGCAATTTTGTATCTATCAAAAGGCCGAAGAGTAATGAGAAGTATTCTTGCTTCTCTACTGATGTAATGTTTTGTTAACACATCTTTTTCATTTAATAAAAGGATGTTTTTTAGTTATGAAAAAAAAGTATACATTCAAATCTTTATTTTTTCATTTTTGTTTTTTTTACAATATTGTAAACTCAAAATTTAATACTACTAATGTTCGGATATCCACATCATCTTTTTCAGGATCTTGCATGCAATTAGGGTTTGCATGCAAATTCTAGGGTTTGCATGCACTTTGCATGCATCCCAGTCACCAGGTTGATGCCTCCAGCACCTTAACCACCTTTTTCTAGCACCCGGGAGCCACTTACTTCAGAGTTTTAGCCCTCCTAGCCTGAAAGGCGCCCACTTCTCACCTACTGCTAGAGAAGGGCGCACTTGTTCACCTACCACTGCAGTTCCACTTCATTTACACTCAGTTAGCTCCGATTCTCCCTGATTTGAGGCTAGTTTCACTCCTGACTGACTGTTTCACTTCCGTTGGACCTCCAGATTGACTAGATGACTTGTTCTGACTTCATTTAGCCTCCCATGCACCCCCCACTGAGCCTCCTTCCCTTAATCAGTGCTACACACTTCAGTTTCACTTGTTACACTCAGTTAGACTCAGATTGACACCTGGATGACTGGTTCTTGTGCATTGATGACCACTACTGATTGATGATGAGGACTCCTAGTTGGAGTCAAGCTACTCCATTTAGTGATTCGAATGACCTCCTTAGGCAATTCGAATTGCTCAGTCATTGTGACAGTTTGTATTGTAATTCATTCACCCTTTCTGGGATATTGAGCACTGCTGCATGTTTTGCACAGTTTTGCACCATATTTTCTATGTTCATCTGTTGTGATTGATTTACTTGTTCATTAGATCTGCTGTGACTAATTTTACATGGTATTAGAGCCATTGCAGGGACAATATCTCTTTTCTACAGGTGTTTTTACAAGAAGATTTGACTGAATTGCTCAAAATTGCAAAAAGTTTTGGCATGAATTATCTCAAGGGCATTCGCTCCTGTGCATGCAAAGCTTAAAAATACTTCCAATACCACTCCAGAAGCCTGAGTTTCCACATAATTCCTGGATCTGATACATTGGACCCATTCAACATTGCTTGATCTCCAATCCCAGGTGTGATGCAACTCTAAACAGGTGGATTGTTCGACCTCATTGTTCTTGATTTTACTGTGATTTGCAGGTTATTGTCTCCATCTTTTGCATTCGCTACATTGTGCATGCAAGCTCATCTACATCAGTGTGCACTCACCCCTATCAATGGAATATTCTTCTTCAAATCCTATCCTCACCCCATTCAATTATTTTGATTGGAAAGATGATATGGAGATCATATTACGTTCAAAAGGTTATTACCGAGTCACTCTTGGTCTTGAATTGGAGCCAAACAATCTGTCAGATAGAACCAAACACTACAACAAGCTTGATGAAGCTTATGGTCTTCTTTGTCTCTCCATCTCCAAAGATCTTCACTTCCATCTCAGTGGATTGAAGACCCCAAAATCTATATGGGAGCAACTTGAAACACTATTTGGCAAGCAGGACGAGCTTAGGGCTTTTCAATTAGAGAATGATTTGATTGGCCTTAGTCCTGAGAATTTCGAGACCATTAGTGAATTCTTCACAAAATTCAAGAACTTGAACATGCAGTTGAAGAACAGTGGAGTTATCAAAGAAGATAAACAATTGATCCTCTCCATTCTCAGCAAGCTTGGTAAAGATTATTCGGTATTTGTCTCTACTTTCAATTCCGGTCGTCTAACTACCCCGAATTGGAAGATGCCTACCTTGAATGCTTTCATTGAGTCCGTCACAAAAGAGCATGACAAGTTGATTCAAATGGGGTCCATAAGCTCCAAAGATTCAGCTCTATATGTTCAAGGACCCAAGATCTCGAATGGTAAAGGAAAGCAGAAGAAGGAGAAGCCCAAATTTGAGCCTCACAGGCAAAAAGAGAAAGGCAAACAAACGGATGCACCATCCAGTTCGAAGTCCAAGCAAAAGGGCAAAGAAGGTAACCAAAAATCTAAATGTACTTATTGTAACCGTGGATTTCATCCTGAAAGTTCATGTATGAAGAATACTATAGATCAAATGGCCCTCCTTTTGGAAAAGAACAACATAACCCTTCCTGACGGTGCAAGGAAGAAGGATAGGAATGATGATCATGAAAGAGGACAAGCACTCATGGAAACTGTTTCGAAGCCCACTACTCTCTTGATAGATTCGGGTGCATCGAATCATATGGCTGCAAATATTGATTCTTTTTCTTCATTTGATCCAAACAGATCCATCCCCATCCATTTGGGAGATGACTCAAAAATTTCTTCGAAGGGCAAAGGTACGATTCATGTAGATCATGGAAGCTTTTAGAATGTTCTCTATGTGCCTTCCTTGGCTTCAAATCTTCTTTTTGTGTATCAAATGACACACACTGGTGAACCAAAGCAAGTTACATTCAGCCCTAATACAGTTTAAATTTCTGATATCAAAAGTGGAAGACTCGTTGCAGTTGGAAAGGCAAACCACACTGCAAAATGCTATGAGTTTTCGCACTTTATTCCGCTTGCAAAGCCCACTGCTCTTCGCACACATGGTAATGAGGTTAGTAGGCTTTGGCATGAAACATTTGGACATCTAAATTATAAATATTTTCTGCTGTTATCAAACAAATCCATGGTAGATGGTCTTCCACAACTCCGTTCCTCGAAGGGAATATGCACTGGTTGCATCATTGGGAAGCACCCCGAGCACAGATTTGACCACGGCAAAGCTAGCAGAGCTTCTACAATTTTGGGATTGATCCATTCTGATATCAGTGGTCCGCTGCCCCATATGTCATTAAATGGTTCAAGGTATGTTTTGACATTTATTGATGATTTTTCCCGCTTTACATGGGTATTCTTTCTCAAAAACAAGTCAGAAGTGCTTGGAAAATTCAAGGATTTTAAGGCTTCTGTTGAGACCGCCACTGAGAGCAAGATAAAAGCTCTTAGATCTGATAATGGTGGAGAATATATTAAGTCCAAGTTGCTGCAACTTTTTGCCCAAAGCGGAATTCAGATCCAACATACAGTTCCCTACACACCCCAGCAGAACGGTGTAGCGGAAAGGAAAAATCAGTCACTAAAAGAGATGGCTACATGCATGATTGAATCAAAAGGTTTGGCTGCAAATATTTGGGCTGAAGCAATCAATGTTGCTGCATATATACAGAACCGTGTTCCACATTCATCCGTGAAAGGTATGACTCCTTTCGAAGCATTCTTTGGTCACAAACCAGATGTGTCAAATTTGATAGTTTTTGGCTCTACTGCATGGGCTAGAATTCCTTCCGAGAAGAGACAAGCTTTGGATCCACAAAGTACTGAGTGCATACTGATAGGATATGGGGAAGAATCAAAAGCATATAAAATCATGGATATCAGATCTAAAAAGATATTCATAGAGCGCAGTGTGCAATTTGAAGAACCGCTTCAAGAATTGCAACTAGTCGAGGAAAAGACTGCCGATTCACCGCTTTCACCAGAAGAAGATCCGTGCAACGATAATGAAGGTATGAGTTCTGATATTTTTGATATTGTAGCAGCATATGATGATCATGACATATCAGGTTCGGAATCCGACCATTATGATCCTCCTCAGTTACCAAAGTGGGCCCAAAACACTCTTCAATCTGCTGGTTCGAACCTTGGAAATCCTGCTGATCCGAGATGAACAAGAGCAGACTTTCAAAGAGCAAGTATGGCTCTTTCTATTTCTGATCCATTTCTTCCTGAGATTTGTTATTTTATGGCTGGTTCAGATCCTACATCATACTATTCTGCTCACCGAGATCCGAGATGGAAAAGTGCCATGGATGAAGAGTACAGTTCTCTTCAAAAGAACAACACATGGGAGCTAGTTTCTCTTCCACCTGGAAGAAAATTAGTGAATTGTAAATGGGTCTACCGTACTAAAGTTTCTGTTGATGGCACTATCAGCAAATACAAAGCAAGGTTGGTGGCAAAAGGTTTCTCCCAAGTCCAAGGAGTGGACTACACTGAGACTTTTGCACCGGTTGCAAAGATGGATTCCATCCGCCTTGTTTTAGCTATTTCCGCATCCAAGCACTGGGAAGTGCACCACATGGATGTGAAGAGTGCATTTTTACATGGAGACCTTGCTGAAGAGGTATATATGCAGCAGCCAGAGGGTTATACATCAGATCCATCATTGGTTTTCAGATTGAAGAAATCTTTGTATGGGTTAAAACAGGCCCCAAGAGCTTGGTACGCAAAGATGGACTCCTTCCTTCTTTCTCAGAATTTCCAAAGATGCAAATTTGATACGAATGTGTATCTTCAGCGAGTTAAAGGTAATTTGTTGGTTATTGTACTTTATGTTTATTATCTTCTCATTACTGGTAGCACTCTTACTTCAATAAACAAGCTAAAAACTGCCTTAAATCTAGCTTTTGACATGAGCGATTTGGGCTTGCTGAGTCACTTTTTGGGCTTGGAGATAGCTCAAAATTTTGATGGGATCACTATATCTCAGCAAAAATATGCTTCCGATCTGTTATTGAAGTTTAATATGGCTGAATGTAAGGCAGCCCCATTCCCATTCCTCTCAAGAATCAGTCTTGAGGAGGGAGATTCTACACCGCTTGCAGATTGCAGTATGTATCGATGGTTGATTGGTTCACTACTTTATTTGACACACTCACGGCCTGATATCTCATATTCCGTGAGTGCCGTGTCAAGATATATGTAGCAGCCACATGAGCTTCATTGGCGAGCAACCAAGCGGATCTTGCAGTATGTGCAAGGTACGAGATAGTTTGGCATACATTATGCTGCAGATTCTGAGCTTGATTTCATTGGTTTTACTGATTCAGATTGGGCAGGTGATAGCATTGATCGGAAGTCCACTTCCGGTTATGTTTTCATGATTGGTCATGGTGCTATTTGCTGGTCCAGCAAAAATCAAGCAGCGATTGCACTTTCTTCAGTAGAGGCAGAGTATCGAGGGGCAGTCAATGTCTGCATTCAGGCAGTTTGGTTGCAGGGTATTCTTTCCGAGTTTGGTTTTGGTGGCACTACTTTGACTGTCCTATTTTGTGACAATCAAAGTGCTATCAAGATCTCCACAGATCCAGTTCAGCAGCAGAGGACCAAACACATTGAGATTCATATGCATTACATTCGACAGTTGGTGCATGACCGCACCATCATTCTGCAATATTGCCCTACTGATGAGCAAATTGCAGACATCTTCACCAAGAGCTTCACTGAGAAGAAGTTCTGCTACCTTCGTTCACTGTTGGGGGTGAGTTCCATCATGGTGGAGACAGATTGATTCATTATTATGCTTGAGCTTGAGGGGGGGGCTTTCTTCCCACTGGGTTTTCACTCTTTCCTCACTTAGTTTATTTTCAGCATTTTTTGGATTATTGTATTGGTGTGACCTTTGGTCTTAGTTACCAGGGCCCCACATTATTTTTTGCACATCATAGTCTAGCTTGAGGGGGGGTGTTCGGATATCCACATCATCTTTTTCAGGATCTTGCATGCAATTAGGGTTTGCATGCAAATTCTAGGGTTTGCATGCACTTTGCATGCATCCCAGTCACCAGGTTGATGCCTCCAGCACCTTAGCCACCTTTTTCTAGCACCCGGGAGCCACTTACTTCAAATTTTTAGCCCTCCTAGCCTGAAAGGCGCCCACTTCTCACCTACTTCCAGAGAAGGGCGCACTTGTTCACCTACCACTACAGTTCCACTTCAGTTACACTCAGTTAGCTTCGATTCTCCCTGATTTGAGGCTAGTTTCACTCCTGACTGACTGTTTCACTTCCGTTGGACCTCCAGATTGACTAGATGACTTTTTTTGACTTCAGTTAGCCTCCCATGCGCCCCCCACTGAGCCTCCTTCCCTTAATCAGTGCTACACACTTCAGTTACACTTGTCACACTCAGTTAGACTCAGATTGACACCTGGATGACTGGTTCTTGTGCATTGATGACCACTAATGATTGATGATGAGGACTCCTAGTTGGAGTCAAGCTACTCCATTCAGTGATTCAAATGACCTCCTTAGGCAATTCGAATTGCTCAGCCATTGTGACAGTTTGTATTGTAATTCATTCACCCTTTCTGGGATATTGAGCATTGCTGCATGTTTTGCACAGTTTTGCACCATATTTTCTATGTTCATCTGTTGTGATTGATTTACTTGTTCATTAGATCTGCTGTGACTAATTTTACAACTAACATAACATATGATTGTAATATTTGAAAGTCCAAAACACTTTAATGAGAAATATTGTTATTTTTAAATGAAGAACATAAAAGTGGAGGTACAATGATGATGTGGTATCTCACTCCATTGAAAAGTTCTTTTGGTTTCTTCTTTCTTTCTTTAGTTCATATCATTGACATCCATTTTGTTTGCACTAGAAATTGTACCTAGACTACAGCGAGGTACAAGCTAGAACATCCAAAGAAAAATTGAAGGAGAATGGTTTAATTTTTATACATTCTGAAGGTATCATCCATGGAAAAGGTAAGGAAATATAAATAACATATAATCACTAAATCAGAAAGATATTACAAAGATCTGAAATGAAGGAATATGAAACATAGATGTAAACCATAAATATAAATATAAAGAATCCAATTATGTCCACAAACATAAAAGCATTTTCAGGATAAAAACTTTTATCGAGAAATGAAATAGTAATAGAGGTGATCAAACCGATCATAAACATTAACCAGAAAATAAGATCAACATATGGCTTGTATAGTACATTTCAGTCCAAACATTCAGTCTTCAAAAACTTAAATGAGAGTGTATCATATGAAACATATGTCTTATATAGTATATTTTAGTCAAAACATTCAGTCTTCAAAAAATTACATGAGAGTGTATCACATGTGTTTCAGTACAATAGCTTCAGCACTTCTAACCCTTTTCCAGAACAAAAAACCAACCTTGATCCCTCCTATCACTACTATTTTTATAATTACATGAAGGAATTTTAAGATCCATCTTTTGAGGATTCGAATCCATTCTAGAATTTATATACAAAAAGGAATCTCCAAATATAGTATAACTAATTCTCAAAAGTAGGCATGCGTATCTATCTCCAACGCTGTGTCATTTGGATTTTGTTAGACAGTTGTAAGATGGATCATCCGAATCTTAGATTTCTCTAGCTGCCTCTGCCAAAATGGTCAATCCATCCAATGCTTGTGACCTCTTGAGGAGATGAGCTTGCTCTGCTTCCATGACCTGAACCTTGTTTGAAAACTCTTCATTTTGCTTGGTTAGGTCTCCATTTTGTTTGGGTAGCTCTTCGATTTGTACTTGTGCATTTATTTTCCCTTTTAAGACCTCTTTAGCTACTGAAACGAGCTCTTGATAATGGTCATTCACCTCTTCCATATCCTCCCTTAACCTTCTATTAGCTTGCATAAGCTTATCATTTGCATCATTGAAGTATTCATTTTGTGCTTTATATTGTTGCAATGATTTTTTGAGAATTTCAATCTCAAAATCTGTTTTGAGAATTTCAATCTCATAATCTAACTAAATTGTTTCTTGATGTACTGGATCTTTAACTGAGCTTGATGGAGTTTCTAGATTTTTAATAAGAATTTCTTCTCATGCTTCATAGCCCTTATCTGACTCTTTTTCATTTATTTCTTCTGTTGAAACCTCCAAATGGAAAGTTTTTGAGCTTGATCCAGTTTCAAAGCTTTGAATTGCTTCTTCCTCAAAAACTTCACAACACTTTTTCAATGGCTTTGTCAAACCCTGGTAATTCTATTCTATATCTTCAAAGATTTTCTGTGGATTTGACTCTACCATTTTAGCCTTCGATTCTTCATCACTTGAAGAATCCTAAATTGCAGTAACATTTTCCTTTTCCAACTTAGGGTTTAGAGTTCTTTTCATATTCAATCTGAGCTTGTTGGATGCCCTGGTCTTAGGTCTCCATTTGGGAACTTCGGGCTCAACTATAGACTGGATATTAGCATAATTTTTGGGAGAAGAAAACATTCCTTCCTCTATAACTCTCTCTTTGGTAAAAGAAGGAGTATCGAGGGTATGATAAATCTCTTTATCATGTGATACCAAGGGTTCTTCCTTTGATATATGTTTATGTTCTACATTATCTAACTTCACAAACTTTTCCTGCAAACCACACTCTTCAGCTTGACATACTTCTTCGACCATGTGCCTTTTAAACTTGTTTATGATGTTGGATTGTCTTCTTGCTAAAGGATTTGTTCCAGGTTCATTCTTCGACATACTAACTAATCTTTTGGCTTCTTCCAGGTTCATTTTTTTCTCTGGTTCAAACCCTAACCAAAATAAGAAATGTGGCCAACCACGATTTTTCTTTTCCATCTCTGTTAACACTATTAAATTAACCAGACTATGATGGAAGAAAGATTGGTTCGTATGATTCAAATGAACCTTTACCCTATTAGACATTTTTATGAGGCTTTTTAAAAGGTAGAAGGGTAAATTCATTTTTAATTGACCATTCAAATGCAATAGGAACCTGAAGTGGTACTTGTAAACTGTGGAAAACCTTCCCTCACAAGTGATGTAGTGTTTCACGGTGCCAATGACCTCCCACCATTCAGGTTTCACAGTACTGAGATGAATTCCTTTGTTCCAGTCAAGAGATTCGAAGCCGGGTAACAAAAATGATCCTGGATCAAATTCGAATGGAATTTTCTTGAACCAACGCCCCCCCTCAATGTATATATCAGTTGCCTCAGCTATAAATTCTTCTGTCAATTCAAACTTTAGGGTCTGAAAACTAACACAAGAGTTCGAACAGTTCTGAGTGAAAGAATGAGTGACCTCCAAATTGAAACCTATAACTTTCTCAAAAAATACGAGCCATCCATCCCTCCTGAACAGTTCTGCGCACTCAGGGAAATCCTTCATCCATTCGGTGTTCGCTGGTTCCAATATACATAGCTTTCCACTCTTCTTCATGATTGCTATGCTTGACACGAGCTCCTTCACCGGTGAACAAATGGAGTGGAGGTGGAATAGAGCTAGGGTTAACGCATGGCCTCCTCTGTTCTCAAAACATTCGTGAAGGAATGATCACACCTGATAGATGTTACATCCTACCAGAAAAAACCTCGAGGCAATCTCTCATCACAACTAGTGCATAAACTTAAACAGGTGCCAACCATGTTCTTTAATGATTTCAGGATTCCGACAATGTCCATATGCATGACGCTAAACGATTGCGCTTCCGGAATGTACTAAGTTACATTTCATAGTTGAAATGTTCACACAATCTCAATACAAAGGTTAGGAAAATATTAACTTATGTTTTGAAGACCAAAAGAAAGATAAATTACTTATAAGCCAATGTTTAAATCACAAATAACAATAAATAATAAAACTAAGGAGTAAATAATAAAACTAAAGTATATAACATTAAGCTAATGTTTGAATGATATAACAAAGTAAATAACATAAAAAATGAAACCTAAAAAAGAAAAACAAGGAAGATAAATTAGAATCGAGGTACAATTTTCAGCTCCAACACATTTCTTCTTTTTTCTTTAGCTCATTATTTTTTCTTTAGGAGTAGCTTATATTTATTTTTCCAATCATTGCATTGCAATCTATGTTTTTGTGAGCATTTAATTTAAATGTTATCCATTCCATTATTTTCCTAATGTTTTTTTACAATATTTTAAATTCAAAATTTGGCATATGATTTTAGTATTTGAAAGCCTAAAACATTTTAAATCAGAATTTTTTTTGAAATGAATAAATGTAAAGTGAAGGTACAATGATTGAGTGGAGTCTCACTCTAATGAACAATTCTTTTTTTCTTCTTTCATTTTTCTAGTCCAGTACAACTTTCATTGACATCTTTTATTTCTTTTTTCCATTCCAATACAACTTTCATTGATATCTTTTCCAACTTTTTTGTAGCTCAGAGGTATTCAAATGAAACACGTTGTGAGAAATAAAACTCTACAATGTAATACATTTTATTGATAAACATCATAAGTATTTATTTACATACAAAACCAAGAAGAGGTAGTTATGTCTCTGTAACTTATTAAATAAATAAAATTGTTAACTAACTATAAATGATATAACTAACCCCAAAAGATTAGTCAACATTACCCCCTTAAACTAAAGGGACATATGACATGACAAGCTGCATTCTGAATTTTTCAAAATTTTCATGACCCAGTGCTTTAGTAAATATATCTGCAATTTGATCTGAAGTAGAACAATGTGTCAGATGAATGTTGTTGGCCTCAACATGATGTCGAATCAAGTGATATTTAGTGTTGATGTGTTTGGTTCGATCATGGAATTTGGGATTATTGGCCAATTGAATTGCATAAGTGTTGTCAATAAAGAGAGGCATTGAAGGAACTGATGACATGGCATGTGTGATGAAGATGGAAATACACATGATGGTATTCTAGTGCTATCATGAAGTCAGTGTTACAATTTGACATCATTTTGGAAAAGTATGGCAAGTTTGTGAAACTTTGGAAATTGACTAAGTATGGAAACAATAGTCAAAACTGCTCTAAGAGAATGCCCGCCATAATTCATGGTTTGAGAAAAATGCCCGCACCAGCATACCAAGATATAGCTTGTTGAAGTGGCTATCTATCCATGGTATCATATTTCCTTAATCATTTCTGAGGAGAAAGTTATAAGTCTGCCAAAATAGGGTTTCAGGATAAACCTTGGAGAAATTCTTGGAAATGGCTAAGTGTTGGAAAAATGGTTGAGGTGACCTTGGGAAAATTCCCACCGTACCTCATGGGAGAATGATAAAAATTATCTCGAACTATCATGATCTAGCTTGTAAAAGAGGCTATCCAACCATGGAATTAGTTTTCACAAAAGGTGTTTGATGAAAAATATAACAGCCTGCCAAAACATGGTTTTAGGTTTCTTTTACACCAAAGTAGCAAAACTTCCTAAGTGGCCTCAGGGAAATTCCCGCCATTGTTTGTGGGTTGAATAAAATGTCCGCACCATATGGTCATCTTATAGGTTGTTGTTTTTTCTACCTGACCATGTTCTCATATTGACTTGGAAGTGTTTGAAGAAGAAGTTATGGATCTGCCAAAATAGGCACTCAGGCAGATTGGACCAAGTCTAGGAAAGTGCAAAAATTGTCTAAGTGTAAAATCACTAAAACTGCCTAAGTGACCTCAGTAAAATGCCCGCCATGTCTTGTGGTTGATGTATTAAAATATTTTTGGAGTATGGATCTCTAGAATGTTGTTTGGTGCATCCAACCATGGTCTCAGATTGTCCAAAGAGTCTCTGAGGAGAAAGATATCAATCTGCCAAAAGTGCATCCCGGCTTGATTTGCACTACTCCAGTAACATGCCCGCCGAGGAGAGAGAAAGAGGCTTCAAGAGGTGAAATTGGTTTAGATGAAGTCACCTTCTTGGAATCTATCCATTGGGTGTTTCACACTTCAAAATTGGTGAAAATAAAAATCTCATGTTACCCTAGGGTTTGACAATTTTTGTCGAAGTGATGAATTAACAATTTAAAAGGCCATTTGGAAATGCCCGCAAGAAGGTGTCCTTGTGCTCATAAAATTCATAGGGTGACATAGATTTGTTCCTTGTGTAAGTGGTTATCCACCCATGCTTTCATTTTTCCTTATGATGGTCACATGTGCAAGAAATCAATATGCCAAAGTAGGAAAAATATTATTGCTTCATTTGGTATCAGAGAGGTCTAGCTCCTCACTTGAGCTCGGATTCAGCTCTTCATTCCACTCTTCCGCCATCTCTCTTCACCCATTTCACTGCACTCTCGGATTCACTATTCATTCCTCACACATCATCTCTCTCTCGTGTTTCTCGTGGACTCCCCTCTCTTCCCACACTAACGCAGCCCTTGCCACCCTCACATCGTAATTCCCAATCACTTCTCCCTCACCTTCCAGTTCACTCACAATCTCACGCCCTCGAACCTGCACACTCATCTTCCTACATCTCCCTATCTCCACATTCTCCCCACGCCGACTTCCCTCCCCGCACACTCCCATCCTCCCTACCTCCCCGCGTTCTCACTGTGTTCGCCATCCCTACTACTCACACTATCCACCTTATTCCTTCACACCTCCGCTCCACCACTCCACACCACCTTCCTTCGGCTCACTTCTACACTCCACAATACCTGCACAACCCTTTTCCACCTCCCACACTCCCTACACATGCTCATCACATCACCCTGAGCCTACTCTACACACCCACGCCAATTAGCACTCTCCCTCCACACCTGCTCACACCATCCTGCGCCCACGCTCTCCGCTCCCACAACCTCTCACCCGAATTCCTGCACATCCTCCCTCCTCCTCCTGCGGCTGCAAATTCCATCATTGTCACTCCAACTTCTACCACCTGCTTCCACCGAACACCCTCCCTCTTCGTGCTCTTTTGCACCCATGCTCTGTAGCTCCCTTCGTCCGCTCCACTCCTTCTCCGACCTGCTCGCCTCCCCCGCAGCTTCCATTTAGCGCTTGCTCACCCCGCCAGTCGGCCCTCCTACCTTCTCTCTTCCACCTGCTCACCCTGCCAGCCATGCTTCTTCTCTCTTCCTAAATTTCATAAAAAATAAATATTATATAATTATCATTATTATATCAATATTTGTTTATTGAAATTTTAAAATTAAAAATAAAATATTTAAATATAGTTATTATTATATTTAATCATATTCAATAATTATAATAATTATTATTAATTAAATCAAGTTTACTAAGAAGCATGATGACGGAGTTAAAATCTCAAATTGCGAAAATAGAGAAGGATTTCCAAACTTTCAAGGAAATGACCACCAAGAGCCAAGAAGCACTTAAGAAAGAAATTAAAGAGGAAGTCATTCAAGTAATGGATTAGAAAATGGACAACAAGTTCGACATTATGAGCAAGGAACAAAAAATGTTAGACCAAAAATTGACGCAGAACCATAATACATTAATGGAGGTGTTACAAAGACTAATGCAAAAAAAAGACCAAGTCGGCAGTCCAGACATGCTAGATGCCTCATTTCATATTTCTATACAGGAAGCACTTGCTAAGAATCAAGAAGAATTGCAAAACGAAATAAAGATTAACAATACGACACTTAAGCAAGAGATAGAAACAAATGTACTGCCAGATATGGAGGCACGATTAAACAACAAAATAGACGCTACCGGTAAGATAGTAGAGAATAAAAAAAAGCTAAAAATCACCAACAACGAAGCCGTTCAAATATGTCACTTGCATCGTCTAGTAGTTCCGAGCCACCATTAGACCATAAAGCTAAAGGAAATCAATATCATCCTTACAAAGTGTACCCATCTAAGGCAAAAAAAGAGTTGTCGAAATACAATGCAAGTGAAGACCAATGCGTTGCATGGCTAAACAAAGCGGAAGAATACTTCGACATTTACAATATTCAATCTAACGAGGAGAAGGTGAAATATGCGTCAATGGATATGGAAGGGTACGCCTATAATTGGTACTTATGGTGGAAAAGAGACAATTTTGCCTACACCTGGAACTTGTTCAAAAATGATTTTTTTAATAGATTTCAAGGTATCAAAGAAGATGATTTTTTTAGTAAACTTACCAGATTACAACAGGTTGGAAGCATTGAGGAATTCACACATCAGTGGGAATCCTTATCGACACGAGTATTTGTGTTGTTGGACAAACAAAGACTCGAAACCTATTTAGGAGGTCTTAAACCATATCTCCAAAAAGAGTCAAAGTTACATGACATACCTAACGTAGAGGTAGCAAGACATAAAGAAAAAACTGCAGAACGCAAACTGGAAGGAATAAAAACAAGAGGTGATAACCATTATCGATAAGAAAAAGAGACACAATGTAGGTACTGTGAAGATACTTGGTCACTCGGCCATCAATGCCACAAACCTCAATCATATGCCTATGAAATGGAAAATAGATCAAAGTCATCTAATAGTTACTCTGACAATAGAAAGAAGAAGAAAAACATATGTCGTTGATGTGGTGATGACTGGACCCCGGGCCATAAATGTAGGAACAATCAAACAATACAGTGCAAAATCATCAATGGGAAGGAAGTGCAAGTCTTTGCACAAGAAATTGAGTCCGATTCTAGTACCGACACTGAATCTTAATGAAGGACGACATTAGGAAAATACTCAAGATTTGAGGACAAAGATTTCCTAAGGGGAAGACAATGTTATGAATATTTAATTAATATTGTAATTTATAAATTAATAGATTATTAGGTTACTAGTCAAAGGGCATAACCCTTCATTATGAATGCTCAAGCCCTATAAAGGCGAGCCTATTGTAA
The DNA here is from genome assembly GCA_027924585.1 of Larix kaempferi. Classification (NCBI taxonomy): domain Eukaryota; kingdom Viridiplantae; phylum Streptophyta; class Pinopsida; order Pinales; family Pinaceae; genus Larix; species Larix kaempferi. Next base: position 10,232,678 of record BSBM01000454.1, on the reverse strand, counting down.
TTTTATAGTCATCTATCAATATATTATTATCATTTATCTCAAATATGGAAGGCGGACTCGCTTTTTAACTCCTTAACTGGACACGGTTAACTGTCCAACCGGATATGGTTGCTTCAAAAATGCCTGCCGTACCTTATGGGAGAATGATAAAAATTATCTGGAACTATCATGCTCTAGCTTGTAAAAGAGGCTATCCAACCATGGACTTAGTTTTCACAAAAGGTGTTTGATGACAAATATAACAGCCTTCCAAAACATGGTTTCAGGTTTCTTTTACACCAAAGTAGCAAAACTTCCTAAGTTGCGTCAGGGAAATTCCCGCCATCGTTTGTGGGTTGAATAAAATGCCCGCACCATATGGTCATCTTATAGGTTGTTGTTTTTTCTACCTGAACATGTTCTCATATTGACTTGGAAGTGTCTAAAGAAGAAGTTATGGATCTGCCAAAATAGGCACTCAGGCACATTGGACCAAGTCTAGGAAAGTGCAAAAATTGTCTAAGTGTAAAATCACTAAAACTGCCTAAGTGACCTCAGTAAAATGCCCGCCATGTCTTGTGGTTGATGTATTAAAATATTTTGAGAGTATGGATCTCTAGATTGTTGTTTGGTGCATCCAACCATGGTCTCAGATTGTCCAAAGAGTCTCTGAGGAGGAAGATATCAATCTGCCAAAAGTGCATCCCAGCTTGATTTGCACTACTCCAGTAACATGCCCGCGGAGGAGAGAGAAAGAGGCTTCAAGAGGTGAAATTGGTTTAGATGAAGTCACCTTGTTGGACTCTATCCATTGGGTGTCTCACACTTCAAAATTGGTGAAAATAAAAATCTCATGTTACCTTAGGGTTTGACAATATTTGTCGAAGTGATGAATTAATAGTTTAAAAGGCCATTTGGAAATGCCTGCAAGAAGGTGTCCTTGTGCTAATAAAATTCATAGGGTGACATAGATTTGTTCCTTGTGTAAGTGGTTATCCACCCATGCTTTCATTTTTCCTTATGATGGTCACATGTGCAAGAAATCAATCTGCCAAAGTAGGAAAAATATTGTTTTGCATATTCAAAAATTTGGCTAAGTGTTGAATTCACAAGGCTAAGGGGCCATTTGGAAATGCCCACAGGGAAGTGTCCTTGTGCTAAGAAAATTCCTCGGTTGGGATGGTCTTGTCCTTTGATGAAATGGTCATCTAGTCAAGCGTTCAGATTCTCCTCTAGAGTTCACAAGTGCGAAATAGAAGCCTGCCAAAATGAGAAAAAAGGTTATTTTGTTGTTCAAACATAGGTTGGTAAGGCATTTGGAAATGCCCGCAAGGAGGTGTCTTTTTGCTGATAAAATTCATCAGTTAGCATGGTATTATTCCTTAATGAACTGGCTATCCAACCATGCAGTCTGATTCCTATTTGGTGCTCTCACATGTGATATTTTGGCCTGCCAAAATAGGTGAAAAATAAGGTTTAATAACACCTCATGATATGCCCACAAGGGCTTGTAAAATGCCCGCAAGGGATTGTAAAAATCCCACAAGGGATTACAGAATGCTCACAAGGGGCTTAAGGAATAAAAATCTCCCAAGAGATTTATTATGCCCACAGGGGCTAAAGAAATGCCCATAGGAGTTTAATTATGCTCGCAGGGGCTAAAGAAATGACCGCAAAGGCTTAAGGATTCTCGCAGGGGCTAAGATTAAATCCCACAGGGGATTAGGAATGTACGCGGGAAGAAGCATATGCCTGCAAGGGCTAAAGCTCATGCCCAAAAGGACGGGCTTGAACACTTATGCCCACAAGTAAGCAATGGAGGGCTTATATGTCCGCAAGGAAGGGCTTGAAGACCTATTCCCATAGGAAGAGGTGTATGCTCGCAAAGGAAGGTCTTATTCCCACAAGGGATTATACTGGAGGGGTTTAAAGATATTCTCGAAGGCACTTGGAAATGCCCGCAGGCCATGCCCGTAGACGCACATGCCCACAGGACTTATATGAGCCTGATGAGATCGAATTTATCTTGTTGATTCCATGTTTTAATTAATATCAAAAAGTGGTTTAAATTGTTAAAAAGATAACAATATTGATTCACCCCTCCATCTCAGTATTGACCAATATTCCAACATGTCGTTCGAAACCATGTCAAATTTCATCTATATATGGTATACACCCCAATTTTGAGCTTCTCTTGCTTTCAAGAATAGTTCATTTTCTACTAAACAGGGGAAAACACGTGAAGGTGGAAGCTCTAATTATTCCCCCCCCCCTCACATCACTCTCAATATCCACATACCCAATTTGAAATATTAAAGAACATGCAACATACTCTATTATACAAAATAAAAACATATAAAGATCATCATGATATAAAAGATATAAACACATGCCTCTACTTTTCAACAATTAAATATCATTCATCATCTTCTTCATCCAACTCAACATATGAATCAGGTTTTGGTTCATAATAGATATTGATGAAAGGCTCATTCACATCAACATCATCATCAACGTCATCTTCGCTAATAAAGTCATTAACATCGTCAATGATATCATCATCTTCTACATTCAGATGATCAAACTCTTCAACTTCTTCATCTAACACATCGATTGTAGCCAGCTGCTCCTGATCTGAATCATCATCATCATCATCTTCTTCTTGGTTATCATTATCATCTACATGATTATACTTTACTAGTCTTCCTCTTGAATCATATCTAACAACGTATGACCGACCTGCTTTACCTGGTACCTATGAGTAAAAGACTTGCTCACATTGACTTGGAAGAACATAAGGATCTATACCTGGTTAAAATTCCCTTGTATTAACCATGGTAAATACATTAACATGCTCAATAACAACTCTTTCAGGATCACGTTCATGCATCCATAGCCTGTACCACTTCACCTCAAACAAAACTATTTTAAAGGAATTAAAATCACACTCAATTATGTCCTCCAAATGCCCATAGTACCTATTCTCAGTTTCTTCTAGATGTCTATCACTTCTGGAGGAAACATTGGTGACCTTAAACACTGCAGTTATCCCACAATCCAAGGTTTTCATCTTATCATCCAACATTTTGATACGAAATTTATGACCATTACACCACATAGCCTTGTGATGTTTCAACTGCAACATTGGCAACAAGTAAAAAATACATTGTGAATTAATAAACGTCATATAGGACTTAGAAAATATATTTGAAAACTTAAACAAACCAAATACATTGAAAAAATGGGAAGTATCTAGAAAAATGTGGGTAAACAATTTACTTGCCTTTTTATCTTTTAAACCATAGGCTAAATCAACTTCCTTTTGCGAAGTAAGATCAAGAAATTGATGTCAATGATGATGAGCTGTTTTAATCATCTTACTGACCCCTTCCCATGATAACCTACCGAAGTGTTCTTCACAATCTTTTATCCAACGTGCCATCCAATCAAGGTTGTTTGCAATGTATAAATGTAAAACATCCCACACTCGAGCAACTATATGAAAAAATAACAATTCAATATCATTAATTAGATATCATTAAAGGCATAGTTTAATATAGTTGAATATGCAGGATTAATAAAAACATAAAAAAATCAGTATGATAAAATAAAATTGGAAAAATACATGTGTAATATATTAATTCCACAAAATCTAATAATTACCTTTCACGATCCTCATTGTACCTTTCCCCAATAGGACCTCCCATTCGAATTTGTTGATGGAGTCGAGATGCCAAATGCGAGGCACATTCATATTTTCTGCTAATTTAGGTAGATATTCACTAATATACACCATGCATTGATACACCATATATCCCTAAACCATAGAACCCTTAGGACGTGCTCTTTGTCTAACAAAATCCTTCAATTACTTCAACTCCCTCTCCACCATCCACTCGACCTTGTGTGTACTAGTCCACATAATTCAATCTCCTCAACTTGGTGTATGAGGTAGTGTTCTTGTGCATTGAAAAATGCTAGAGGTAGATACTCTTGCATTTCACACATTAGTTGGGGAATTTCTCTCTTCCAATACCTTATATATTCTTTATGGATTTCTTTTGATGAAAGCCACCTACAAATGATGCAATAAAATAATATCAAGCCATATATAAAATTTGTGGGAAAAACATAATATGTCAATAAGTTCCGCTATAAATCACAGACCAAGTAAATTTTCCATATAAAACATTACTTACCTCACGTATTTTCCAAGAACATAAATAATTTGTTTTATGTTGTTGTCAAAGTCGTCTGGGAGAGATAAAGGTAGAACATACTGTATTAAAAAACACATAATTATTATTTATTTCCAAATAAGAGAATAAAATTAATAAAATAGTGCATACAAATATGGAAATATATTATAAACTCATAATTACCATAATGAATTTATGCCAGTCATGTGTTTTAACCCCAACAAAATCACCTTTTTTCGTTAAGATATTCTTTATGTTAGACGAAAACCCTATCGGAAACCTGATTTTTCTGATGACATCTTTTACAATATTCCTCTGTTGCTCCGTCAAGCACCAAGGAATACTAATATTCCATTGACGGCCATCACCATTAGAATTAATGCTCACACTTTGCAATGCGTGATTAGCTTCTTCGATGTCATTACAAATATTTCCAATTCTTTCTTTGTCAGTCATTCCATCTAATATTCGCCATACCATTTCTGTTATATTCTTCCCGATATGCATTGTATCAAACAAATGAACTATTTGTAGGTGCTTGTAGTATGGAAACCTACTAAATTGCATCGGGTAAATTTTCATTCCTCGCGGAATCCCATTCGTGCCTTAACGATGTTCATGAAACATCAACAAAATCAAATTAACACTAATTAATCAATATAGGTACATACCGCGCTGAAAATAATTCACTAAAAAAAAACAAAGATTTATAAAATATATGATACATGTTGAATGTGATTGTCATTGATGTCAAAGGAGTTCAGTGAATGACAAAAGGATAACCAAATACATGATGGCAGGGTAAACTCACTGAAAGACAAAGGAATGACAAAGGAAGTAATGACATGGAAAGTATGATGATGTGGCATGTATGATGAGGATGAAAAGACACATGATGGTGTTCCGGTGCTATCAGGAAGTCAGTGTTGTAATCTGACATCGTTCTGGAAAAATATGGCAAGTTTGTGAAACTTTGGAAATTGACTAAGAATGAAAAAGTAGTCAAAACCACTCTAAGAGAATGCCCGCCATAATTCATGTTTTGAATAGAATGCCCGCACCAGCATATCAGGCTATAGCTTGCTGAAGTGGCTATCTAGCCATGGTCTCGGTTTTCCTTAATAATTTATGAGGAGAAAGTTATAAGTCTTCCAAAATAGGGTTTCAGGATAAACCTTGGAGAAATTCTTGGAAATGGCTAAGTGTTGGAAAACTGGTCCGAGTGGCCTTGGGAAAATTCCTATCGTACCTCATGGCAGAATGATAAAACTTATCTGGAACTATCATGCTATAGATTTTCAAAGAGGCTATCCAACCATGGACTTATTTTTCACAGAAGGTGTTTGATGACAAAGATAACAGCCTGCCAAAACAAGGTTTTAGGTTGCTTTTACACCAAAGTAGAAAAACTGCTTAAGTGGCTTCAAGGAAATGCCTGCCATAGTTTGTGGGTTGAAGAAAGTGCCTGCACCATATGGTCATCTTGTAGGTTGTTGTTTTCTATACCTGACCATGTTCTCATATTGACTTGGAAGTTTATGAAGAAGAAGTTATGGATCTGCCGAAAAATGCACTCAGGCAGATTGGACCAAGTCTAGGAAAGTGAGTGTAAAATCACTAAAACTGCCTAAGTGACCTCAGTAAAATGCCTGCCATGTCTTTTGTTTTATGTATAAAAATATTTTGAGAGTATGGATCTCTAGAATGTTGTTTGGTGCATCCAACCATGGTCTCATATTGTCCAAAGAGTCTCTGAGGAGGAAGATATCAATCTGCCAAAAGTGCCTCCCAGCTTGATTTGCACTACTCCAGTAACATGCCCGCTGAGGAGAGAGAAAGAGGCTTCAAGAGGTGAAATTGGTTTAGATGAAGTCACCTTGTTGGTCTCTATCCTTTGGGTGTTTCACACTTCAAAATTGGTGAAAATAAAAATCTCATGTTACCCTAGGGTTTGACAATTTTTGTCGAAGTGATGAATTAACAATTTAAAAGGCCATTTGGAAATGCCTGCAAGGAGGTGTCCTTGAGCTAATAAAATTCATAGGGTGATATAGATACGTTCCTTTTTGAAGTGGTTATCCACCCATGCTTTTAGTTTTCCTTATGATGGTCACATGTGCAAGAAATCAATATGCCAAAGTAGGAAAAATATTGTTTTTCATATTCAGAAATTTGGCTAAGTATTGACCAATATTCCGACAATACATAAATAATTTGGCATACCTTGACTATTTCTATTATATTCCAACTTCCATAGGTGAGGTGTCATTCTTCATGGTTTTTTTCTATTCTCTTCTCTACCATTGAATTTTGCTTTGTATGTAGTTCGATAACTATGGTTCTTAGGAAGAAAGTGCCTATACTCATCAAACACTTCCTTTACTAAACTCCTTGAACGACGAGATTTTATCCTGGGACCAAAAAATGGACATGAAAATTTACCCTTTGTTTGAAGACCTACAAAATATATGAATTACTGTAGCGAATTAGAATTACCATTTAAAATAATGAATGATATTGTCAATAGATATGTATATATATAATATTAAATAACGAAAGAAAGTAACAATATACCACAAAAATGTGTTAACCCAGGAGCATCATGAATTGTAAATGCAAGTATTCCGTGGAATTGAAATCATTTTTTCCAACTTCAACAACTCATCGATAAGAGGCTCAATATATATGTTCATATATTTAACCTGGTACTTACCTAATTGGTCCAACATACATGATTAATTATATTTAGCTATATGTCGTTATATATAAAAGACATAATTATCATGCACAAAACAAAGAAATGAAATATTTAGTGATCAGACTTTCAAGTAAAAATATACAAATTAATCAAATACTTGGAACAATCATTGCCAACATTGTGTGCTCTCTCTTGATCGACATCCAAGGAGGAAGGTTATTATTTATAAAAAAAACAGGCCACACTAGGTAGGTAGAACGAAGCTCTCGAAATGGATTGACACCATTAGCTGCCCACGAAAGTTTAACATTACGAGGTTCTTCTTTGAAAATTTTCCACGTTTCTTTGATGTACCTCAATGCAAAACCATCTGCAAGCATTCGAAGAACATCGTCTTGAAGTCTGTTCTTTGTATGGAAATCCATAAACTATGCTATACTTTGACACCTGAACAACCACTGTAAACGTGGAATTATCAGAATATAACGAGGAACTTTGTGAGGCACCTTTTTTGTCACTTTATCGGTTCGATACCTACTTGTTTGACATTGTGGGCATTCATTTTCTAATGCATATTGTGCATAGTATATGATATGATCATTAAGAGATGCATCAATAGCTTGATACTCCATTCCAAATTATTTCATAATCACATATATCTCTCGATATGTGTGTGGTAAAATATTTGACGTTGGTAATAGCAATTCACCTAACAATCTACAAAATTCAAAAGAATAATTCAATGTAAACAATATTAATCATCAATATCGCATCCATACTTTACAAATTAGATAACAATAGCAATATAGGAAAAAAGTCAACCCTTTATGTACATGTGAACATGCAGACATAAATAATTAACAAATTACATACCTTAGTATCTGTGTGAGATAGGTGTTTGATAAACCATTCAAAACCTTCAAGTTCACTAACAACAATATAGCAGATAGAAGATTTGTTTTTGAGCCTTCATAAAGAGGTTGACATGACTTCTCGACTAGAGGATCAACATCATGACTATCATCCTGGTTGTCCTCATCCATTGGAGCAAATGTGTCTTGGATCAATCTATGTATCTCATCTTCTTGATTTGTATCACTAACGTTATCTCCATCCATATCATCATTAAGAACTTGATCAGCTTCAATATTTTGATCTAGATGTTCGTCACCCTGTAAATGAGTATTTATGCTAGTACTTGGCAAATAAATCTCTAGAGGTTGACATTTTGGGGGCATTATCTATATATTTACAAACAACGTAGTAAAATTAGTGTGTATAGAACATATAATAAAACGATAAGACATTTTACTGAAATTCATGACATGATGACTATTATAGAGAATAAATTAAAAATTGAATAACCTCTTACCAAGGAACAATATTCATAACCCCATTCGGCGTGCCCCTTATCCCTACAATGTCTTTCAGTTGTTATTATTAAAAGTCATCTTCTTTGCAAGCCTCTGCAATCAGAGCAAGGGAAATAACATTTTCCATCTCCCCTCACCTCTAATGCCTCTCTAAACTGAGCAAGCTTCCTTGCATTTTCATTCATTGTGACAAATCCTTGTTGTGACAAGTAATTGTCTTACCTACACCATACCAAATAGTAACTTGTCAAATACATTAGATATAAGTATATTTCTAAATACAATATATTATATACCAATTTCTATAAAGAAAAACATGAAGACTAAAGTTTTCATTGATGCTAACAAGTGTTGCGCAATGGCGTTTGATTTACTCACAAGGAGACCTTGATAGTTTGGGCATTGGAAAACAACTAGGTGGCCCAAATGGTCCAAATTAAAGTTGTCCTTGATGCATGCTTACCTTTTATGAATTTACCAGATGATTGTTGAGTATGACTCTCTCTAGTTTTGGATATGGTGGATAAAGAATGTATTTAGGAAACACTTGTTGTTGGTATCTGATTGTATGGCTTATATTATTGGACAAACATACAAGAGAAAACAAAGAACAAGGGCGGCAGAACCATGTGACACAATTGAAGCTCACAGTTCAAGTGTTGAATAATCCAAGGCAATCACTAGCATAACTAGAAGTTCTTGGATACTACTGAGGTGGTTTTCAATTCTGATTTCGGGTTTAATAGAACTATAGAAAAAAGAAGAGGTTTAATTAGTAATTAATATATAATCATCGTATGCAAATCCTATAAAAACATGTAAGCATAACTAATTAATCACACGAAATATATGTAGTAATGCTAAATTAAAAAATAAAAATAAAAAATTTCGTTCAAACATGCATGTTAAAAAAAATCCTGAATTTTTTTTTCTTAACCTATAGACAAAAAAATATAAAAATACTAACCTTGCAAGTTCAAAATCAGAGCAATGTAGAATATCTGAGCTCAAACAATAACCACGAAATTTGTCGCAAGTTCAAAATCCGGGCTCAATCAATCACCAGGAACCTTGTCGCAACTATAGCAAATGTGTCGAAAATTGTCTTAAAGTATGTATTTACAGATCGACGATAGTCTCCATATCGACTAAAATGCATGAGTTGACCCGTGCATAAAAAGCCAAGAGCCGTACTTAGAAACTGGAATTGGTTTGGCTGGTGTGCAAAGATAGTGATAGGGCGTCGATATAGAGACGAAAGTTCATCGAAAGGTAAAATAACGTCGATATTGCCAAGGTTTTTCTGCCATGATATAAAAAAATGAAAAGACATCTTAAATTTCATTGTATTTTTCCATGAATGTTCGAAACGTGGAAATATTTCATGTAAAAATCCACCCAAATGTACTAGTGATTTGAAAGCAAGTCAATCATATAATCCTATTATATGATTATAATATGCATTAAAATCAAGGCATATTAACTGCAATGCTTAGTTCAATTGGCTTTGTTCCTATTGAACCTATTTCTCTATGCATATTTTTAGTTAGCCTCTTTGTTTACTTAATATTTTTATTTACTTAAATTCATATTGTATTTTTGTATAATGAGAATATTTGTACAGAACCTATATATTTAGGATTTGAGTTCAATAGGATTATATGCATGCCATATGCTTTTTAGTTCTCACTATTATCTTTGCAAAGAGGGCATATATGCCCAAACCACAACCAAATTTCCTAATCATGTTATCCCACACAAGGAATTTTCTTGACTATGCCAGTCACATAAACAACTTTTCCTTCAATGGAAAATTAAAATTCCATATATTCTTCTTCTTGAATGACCCTCTAACCCAAGTTAGGAGAGTAGTAACCACTAGTAACATTCCTGGTCCATATCAAAACATCCTCTCTATCCACTAGATGAATGTGATAGTCATGCAAATCCTTGATGTACCCTTCCCATTGAATACTTTCTTCATCCTCAAAACCTCTGCTTTTAACCAAGCTTGTTTCTTAGGAGAATTATTATGGATATCATGTATCTATCCTAGAAAGAGAAAACCCCGATCCGATAGAGGATCAGTCATTGCTACAAGTAATCTGTAAGAGTCTATGCATCCAACCTAAGGATCCTGGACTAACCTGACCCTTCTTCCATTGCCAACATCCCACGTAAGCCATTCCCCAATTACGTCAAAATCCAAGATTAGTAGCTTCCACATACTAGAGATAATCCTTATAGATTTGTTGCTGGTCCTGAACCATTCTTTAGTAGTAAGAGGATAGATATATTTCTGAATCACAACTTTAACCCATAAACCATCACCTTTGAGAATTCATCAAATCCCCTTGTTAACCAATAAAAATTCTCTAAATCCAACTCATGAATGTGAGATATGAGTGCAAATACCACTTTTAAAAAAAATATGAGAGAGGTCTCTCTTTGTCGCTGTAATAATATCCAAAACATGTGTGTGAGATATGAGTGCAATTACCACTTCTTTAAAAAATATGAGAGAGGTATCCCTTCACCTTTGTCTCTTAATAATATTATAAGTAGAAGTAATAAAGTTAGTGTTATATATATAAAAACAACTAATTACTTCTAAAACTAATTGAAGCAATTTGCATCTAAATGGTAATAAGTTCAACAAATCTAGATGAATTTACATATATCTTTAAATTTTCAATGTTAAATGGTGCATTGTAAATCCAACTCTTATAATTTAAATTTGGAGTGCTATGCAATTAATATATAATGTGAATGTATTGTGTTTTGTTCTTACTCTATGGAAGGAAAGAATCTCATACAATATTTTTTAAATACATAATAAATACAATGAATTTGGTGAATTCAAGGATTTTATACCACAAATTTTGAAAACAATTTAACTATGTCAAATTTCAGTTGTTTCTCAAGCTACACAAAGTAAGTCAAGATTAACATATGATTTTTCAATTTTCAAAATAAAACTTAAAACGTAGTTCAATAGCAATTCAAATATTTGAAAAAATGAAAATCCAGGGATGTGTTCCCATAGTGGTCAAATACAATATTCTTATAAAGGGTCTTTGTATAGTAGAAAAAGTTGTTGAGGCTACCCAAATTTTACCAGAGATGATGGGAAGGGGTTGTATTCCTAATATTGTGACATTTAGTACCTTAATTGATGGTTTTACCAAAATAGGAAGAGTTCATGATGCTTTCAATTTTTGGAAGGAATTACTAGGCAAGGTCCATGATCCAGATGTTGTGCTTTACAATATAATTCTACATGGTCTTATCGTTAGCTCAACAAGCTTGCATACAAATTATAAAAAAAAACTATTGGTTTGAAAAAAATCTCTATCTTTCCCGCTGGCTCTTATATCTTTTCCATATTCAGAATTCTTAAGATGGGAAATTATTAAGTCTGACGACATAATTAAATGATGCTTAATTACTCAATTTAGAATTTGATTTATCTATTTTTGTAAACAAGGGTTGGCCTAGATTTTTTCCCTTTTTTAAAATTTGATATTTCTACCGTTCACATGATTCCAATAAATATTTTGAGCAATCATATAGATTTATTCAAGGCTTTCCAAATGTTTAATTCCCTGTTTCACTTGTCCAATTTGTCTAGAGTATTATGACAAAATGTTCCATTACAATATTAGGAAATAATAATCTTTTAAGCATATCTTTTGCATCCAAGTCGAAACTAGTGTCCCCCTTTGAAAATTTAGTTGCAATTTTCTTTGTGAGCAAATAGAGATAGAAAACCCTCTTCCACAAGGAAGAAAGAGTTATAGAAGTTAGAATCTTTTCCCGATGAGAACTACGTTTTCAAGATCCACTAATACAACATGATTGGGTTGTTTAGGGGCCATAGAACTTTCCAACATGGGAAAAATCAATGAGATTGAGGGTAAGATTTTGAGTGAGGCCTAGACAGAAATCTAAAGCTAGAACTTATGCCATATCTTAGTGATAATTAAATCCTTCATATTTGCATTAGGAGTCATGTTTATTTGTTTGATGGGTAATCAAACTAAAATCAAATAATTTTTACAAACATCTTTGTAAGTCAGAGGGCCAAATCCCTCAATTGGAATTGACAATGATAGATCAGAGATCAAAGATCAAAGATCCATATCAGACACTAGGAGATGTGGCCCATGGCTTCCGCGATTCCTACTAATAGTTACGTTAAGATAAATTTCAATAGCATCACGACCCATAATAAATTTTACCTGTAACAAATTTGGTTTCTATTGCAAATGCTTTTATTATGAAGAAGGAAGGACATAGCACCTTGATTTTTGGACTACTGACATTTCAAATATACATCAAGTTCAATAGGATTATAACTGCATATAATGTACATATAAGGCATATTCATACATATAAAGGCATAAGTTCTGTCCAAATATTGTTTCTTACCATTAAATTATTATATTATGCATATAATGAGAATCAAGGCTTGTAGAGAAGCTACAATTTCACTTAATTTTCATATAAAAAAGACAAAAGCTTCCCTGCAAAAAGTGAGGAAAATTAAGAAAAGTTGTCGAGACCAAAGTTTATGGAGGATGTTGCTACTTGAATCATCATTCATATTGCTGATTTCTTCTTTTTGTTGGTGTGTCATCTACATAAACATTCCCAAAAGAGAGCTCAAGTTCCCCATCCCTACCTTTCACAAACCTAATTTCCATCCAAATTTTTCCTAGGTCCTTCTTAGTGAAGGTCATGCTTTTCTTTAATGCAACCTCTTTGTCTTGAGCTAACATACTTGGTTTCATACTGGATGTGAGTTAGATCTGTATGAATGTTAGCATTTAGAGGGTATTATGCTCTCTTTTAGTGAATTTTAGGCACCAGAAAAAGAATGAAAAATTGAGGCCCTTCTTGTGATATTAGAATTTTGAAAGCTTTAATATGGCATTTTGAACCATCTACAAATTTTAAATAGTTCTTATGTCTTCTCATACTTGATGAAGTTTTTCATAGATGCAAATAAATAATTGAATCATTTTGTCCAATTAGAAAAAAGGACATTTGTTGTGCACAAAAAACAATCAATTAAACATGAACAAAAGTTACATATATCATAGTTATGTAAAAGATTATTATTTTACTATTATATATGAACTTTCAGGTATTCATATGCATAGATTGCAAATAGCCACAACTACAATGTGTTTTCTTTTCTTTGATTAGTAATCTATTTTTCAATAATTGTTTTTTTTGTTTGAGTAAAATATTTATCATTTTATTATATATATATATATATATATATATGAAAAAAATCTAGATAAAATGTGTAGAAAATGGCTTAAATGAAAGACTATCAAAGTAGATGGAAAAAATTGGATTCACAGTAATAAAAGTAACACCTAGTATCTACATATTTGATTATAAATACTTTTATAAAAGAAAATTATTTCTTATATTATATGTACTTTTTATATATTTAACTATAATTATTTATATAAAAGAAAATTATAAGTTTAAAAAAGATGGAAAGATTGGCTTAGAGACAAGAGGATTCTACTTTGAACATTATATACATTGTTACATAAACAAAAGAGAGCCACAATTTAAAATAAGCTACTTTAGTTGTCCATTAAGAATTACTTAATTATAAAAGTAGGTTCCCTAGATTTCTTTCTTTGTTACTTTCACAAGTTCTAATAACCTTTGGTATCCACTTGTTGATGCATTACAACATTTACATTCTAAACATGTGTCCAAGCCTAGTGAAAATCTTAATATTGAAGAAACAATTGACTCTATCATTAGAAAGCATCCACAGACTTGTAGTCAATATTACAAACATTGATTCAATTGAATCACATGTGCCATGAAGCCAACAACATGATCATTCATTTGAATTGAGCATGGAATCTAAAAAAATCTAAAATGGGTCAACTCCTTTATAGCCAAATTGGATCCGTAACTTCAATTATTTTTAGTGAACTATTTTATGGAATGGGGATTGTTATAAATCTCATAATCATTCTTGCTAGTTTTCTCATAAATAATTTCTCATTCATAAGAGTTATGTTTAATTTGATGTATGAATGGTGGGAATAAATTCATTGTTGGTAAATCTCATTCAACAATCAAGGATTAAATTTGCACGTGTTCCTCAATGGCTAAGGGAATCGTTAATTGGTATGTTACGTTCAAGTAGAAATATGTGATAGTAATAATATGCTAATAACACACATATCCATATATACACAAAGGATTTCATAATAATGATTTTGGAATTCTTGTTCTATATAAAGACACATTCAACCAAAGAATGATACAATAGTCTTGTTACATCTAGAATTCAGGACATCAAAACACACACAAATTTGTAAACATTGTATTTATGCAACATTTACAATCTTGTTTGATAATAGTGGACTAGTGGCTTGGAGATTTTGGATTAGGTTCTACTTCTATGGCTTTGGGCACATTCTCATAGGTGGTTGTCAAGGCCTGCAACTATTTCAACCAATGTTAGAATTTTCTTTGCATCCATACCCTTTAAAATATTCATCGTAGATAATGTTTTGTTTAAAAATGCCTTTACATAAAATTTCTTTGTCAAAGAATTTTCCCTTCAACAATAAATTGTTATTCAATAATGTGTTCTTATTTTCTTCATCTTTTAACCTAGAAAGCAGGGACTCATGCAGCTCTTGTTTTTTTTAAGAAATTGAGAGAATCCAAAAAGTTAGTGAGATTACTCAAATACCTTAAAGGTCATATATACATAAGTATTAAAGAGAAGTCAACTCATAATTTTTTTTTTTTATAGATTTAGTTAATATTGGCATTGTTTCATTTTAATTTAAAAAACTTTTTAGATATTATTATAGTGTATCCAATTTGATACAACTAAACAAAACGTAATTGGCTTAGTGTCTCTGTTTTTTTTTTCATGTGTTTTTTGGGATATATTGTAGCTTAATTCATGGTAACTAAACAATTTTTTTCAATTTGTTTTTCATAATGATAATAATTATTAATTATTTTTAATTTAACTTATAAATAAATATACAATTATATTATCATTCTTTCATATTTTTTATATGATATTTGTCTTAATTAATTTATTGGTTTATCATCAATTTTTAAGTAATGAACTAATTATTGGAAAATTTAAGTATAATAATTGTTATTTTTAAACTTTTAATATTATTAATTTAATATTTTAGATTAACAATTACTCATTATTACTTTACATAAATTCTTCTCATTTAATATAGCATTCATATAAATTGAAATTATAAAATAAATAAATCTATTTATTTTAATATTATTATTTTTTACTTAAATAAATATAAACATATTCTACATAACTATAATATTGAAATTAAAAAATTATATCATATACTATCATTTTAGCTAAATTAATTATATTATTTTTAAATGTTTTTACTTATAAAATCATCTTTTTCACTTCACTAAAATTGGTGGTTATTGTAAAGGGTTATTCTTTTGCTAAAATTTCTTACTTGAAAGGGTTATTCTTTTACTAAAATTTGGTATGTGGTTAATAAATTCAATTAGAAAATGTAAAAGTAATTAAACTTTAATTTAAGTTGCAAGATTTATAAGTTTTTTTAATTTATTAAATATGGTTACTTAAGATACTCGTGTAATTAACTATCATATCACCATTTTAAACTTGGATTTATCAAACAACATAATCAAGTATATCAATATATATATCAAAAACAATAAAATAGTAAAAAACACCAACATCAGATATATTGAAATATGCTCATTAATATGACTATCACACAGATCCATCAAACAAAATCACCTTTATTCACAACTACAATCTCTCCCCGAGTATAGTGCAGAGTTGCAGACCAATATATCGGCAGGCGCAACACCAAGAATATGAAAATAGTTCACCAAATAAATGACACTAAACATAGTTGTAGATCAGGCACCAATAGCAATCTCGGCATTGCTTGACTACAAATTGGTGAACTAAAAAATCTTTAGTCAACATCATGACACAACTTTGGGCTCCATAAGAAGATGTACCTTCCTTGTTATGATCTGCGGGGCTCACAACTATGTTCAGACACAGCCATCCGTCGACTAGTAATTCTGCAACACCATACTAGTAATTTTGCATTCAGTCTTTAGAGATGTAAGCACTAGTATTAAAAAGTTTGAACTTTCTAATATTCATATTTATATAAAATGCCTCTTATCTATATTCTTGTTAATATATCTTAGAATGATTGTGTTTTTATAATTGTGCGGCATCCACAATTAGACTGCAAACCCTAGCTAGCAATAAAAAGGAAGAAAACATAATATTTAAGCAATACTTGTATAACCATAGCAATAATATAGAAACCTTTCCTTAACCAAATCAACAGAAGCCTACCAAGTAAGCTTTCACCATTCACCTCACGCCTCATTACCATGGAGTATGAAATATCCTTTTATAGGTTTCATTACATGCAATCCCATGTGCACAATACCATGGGTTATTAAAACCATCAACCAAAAACCATGTGCTTTGACCCGCTTTAAACTTGACCTGGAGTAATCACCAATCTCCTCAAAGTTTAAACCAAGTGGAATCTCACATGTCTCGACTTTACCTAGTCACTACTGCCTATAACCCCCATATCGCCTAGGTCTACATCTAGAATTTAAAGATGATTCCAAGGAATACCCCCACTATATCACCCGTATCACCTAGATATACATATGGACGTTACCTATGAGTTACTATATCTAACCAAGTCTTATTCCATATGCCCATTTATATATAATAAATATTTTCAACTTCAAAGTAATATTATAATAAACATTTTCAACTTCAAAGTAATATTTTTTTTAATTGTTGTTATTACACCAATTGCACTTACCCGACCTAAATCATATACTCATTTTTCATTGCTTAGCAAGAATATATCCATTCCCTTTATTTTATGTTCTCCTCCTCAATTTTTACGGTGCCTTTCTAGTTGTAATTTACCATGGTTCAAATACCCATGAACCATCTCAATGCAAGCAACCATACCTTCCAATACATTTGCATTTGTTAAAATTTAATACACACAAAAATGTATTTTACTTAAATAAACCAAAATAAAACAAAAAAATAACACACATAGAGACACAAAGAATTAAAGTGGTTCACCATACTACATATGGCTACATCCACAAGAAAGTGAATTTTCTCTAGGCCCTTCTTAAAATACAACTTATGATTGTTGCACTAGGACTACCTGAGAAGTCCTATATATATTTCAGCTCATACCATCAAACATGCCTAAAGCATGTGGTGTTGGAATACAATGGGTGTCCTCCACCCATTCCAAAGATTGAGTTGTTACCAACACATATCTACACACCCAACAATCCATTTCTAAGAATGAGTTGTTTCCAATTGTTACACAATTGTTCATAAAAATCCTAGGAACTATAAATATCATGTAAATCAGGCTTCACACCTCAACAATCTCCCACTTGAAATTCAATGCATGCTTCCTACCACCATGCTCAAATATTTTACCTACTTTTCATGGCCTATTGTCACAATTTTACAAGACCAAGAGTAGATTTGTGGAACTCAAGCTTCTCTTTTGGAACAACCTTGGTAAATCCATCTCCATGATTAAGACTAGTGTGTACCTTCTCCAACCTCATCTTACCTTGTTCCATGATACTTCGAATAAAATGATATCGTAGATATACGTGCCTCATCCGTGAATGGAATGCTTCATTTTTTGCAAAATGTATAACACTGTTGCTATCAATGTATAACACAAAGTCCTTTTGTCTACTACCCAATTCAAACAATAGCCTATGCAACCAAAATATTTTCTTGTATCCTTTTGTGATTGCAATATACTTCGTTTCACTAGTGGAAAAGGCTAGCACCACCTTATGTAACCCTAAAATCTAGCTGAATGCTACTCCTACCAATGTGAACAAATACCTGATTATAAAGTGTCTTTGATCTAATTCAAAAGCCATGTCTGAGTCTACATATCCTTATAATCGTCCATATTATTCTCTGAAATTCAATAAATGATTTGATGTGCTTTTTAGATATCTCTCAAAGTTCATTTCATTTCTTTCCAATGAATATTTCCTAGATTACTCATATATCTATTGAACACTCCTACAACTTGGGAAATGTGTGATTTTGTATGGACCATTGCATACATAAGTCTTTCACTACTGAAGAATAAGGTGCTCTTGTCATGTATTCTTTCTCTTCAAGTGTTTTGGGACACATCTTAGAAGATAACTTGAAATGATTTGCTAAAGGTGTAGTCATTGGTTTAGCATCCTTCAGGATAAATCTATCCAAAACCTTCTCAATATAATTTTCTTGTGATAGTTTTAATTCTCTATTCTCATTGTCTCTCATAATTTCCATTCCAAGGATTTGATTTGTAGCACCCAAATCCTTCATTGAAAACATCATAGCCAACTATTGTTTTAACTTGTTAATTTTAGTCTTGCTAGATCCTACAACTAGTATATCATCAACACATATAATAAGAAGGATACAAATTCACCATTATCAAAATACTTATAATAGACATAGCACTTGGTTACATTCAAATCTAGGGAAATTTTGTTCATCCATAAATGAATGAAATTTTAAGTACAATTTCCTTGGATCCTATTTCAACCCATACATAATATGATTTAATATGCACACTATGTCATCTTTAATTTTTTCCTCAAAGTGTTCTGGTTGGTTCATGTACAACTCTTCCTCGTAACCACCATGTAGAAAAGATGTCTTGATATCAAGATGCTCCAACTCTAGGTGACTACTCTAGTACAGGTCATTTTTGCAACTGGTGTAAAAATATCTTTGAAATAAATTCCTTTTTGTTGAGCATAACCTTTGACCACCAACCTGACCTTGTATCGCTTCTTCCTACCTACTTCTTCCTTCAAACTATAAACCCATTTGTTTTTTAATGATTCGTTTTTGGCTGGAAGAGGAACTAAATCCCATGTGTGATTATCCAACACATATTTAATATCATCTCTCATGGCCTCCATCCATTGTTTTTTGTCTTTATCCACAAATTTTTATTCAAATGTAGATGGTTCAGATATATAATAAAGTAATAAGCATTGAAGGGAATCTTTGTACCTTGTTGAAGGCCTACACTCTCTTCTAGACCTTCTAATTTGAGGGATCTTCTCCTATGGTGTACCCTCCTCAAAATTAGTACTGGGGTGATATTTCTCTTCATTATCATGTAGGTTTTATGACTGAGCACATGGTTGTATTTGTGGATGAACATGCACTAATGCTTGTGGATAATTTATAATCACCTTTTGTTTGAGTAGACAACTTCGATTTGTGATGTCTTCTTACAGAACATGATCCTTGGCTAATACACTTTGTTTTTGTAGATTTTGTATTACCATGTTATTGAATATAATATCCTTTCTTCGTATTACTTTCTTGGACACTAGATCCCATATCCATCTAGGAATTATCTTTAAATTTAAATAAAGTTCAAATTGAGCATGCCATCTCTAAATATATGCCAAAGAGTAGTATAAAAAAATGATCATGAAATTTGCTTGCACTAATCTTCCTCTAAAATTACGCGAAAGAAATAATAAATGTTATTTAGTAAACTTTTCCCAATTGAAATGAATGTAAAATTAAAAAAATAATAATAAAACAAAATTGTCCCATTACACAAAGGTCCAATTAAAGGTAAATCATTCTTATGAAAAGATAATATTTAGCTTCTCTATCTATGCTATCTATGATTGATAGCAAAAATATTGATGAGACAAAGTAATAAACCACTCTTAAAAATTTGCAGGTTTTTAAATATTATATTCAATTAGTGAAATTTAAAACAATCTTAATACGTTCCTAAGGAGTTATTCTCTATACTAATATCATGTTGATGAAATGCAATTACAAAATATTTGATCTATTATTATTACTTCACATTCTGTGATTATGAAAGAGGAACTAATATTGTTTCTCAAAATAATTTTTTATTCCATTTGAAAATGAGAGGGGTATCCCCTCTCTTTCCTTAGAAATCCAGCACCAACTTAAAAATGTGAGGTTAACAATGATACATTATGAACATTTAACAATAACTATAATTATAGTTAGTTGACATGTATACATATGATGGAGAGGAAAGCTACATCTTAAAATAACCTTAAGCAAAACACAACTACAGTAATTTCATAAATCTTGATACATCATACAAAATAATAATTGCACACAATTTAATATCACAAGGTTTACTTCTTATGTTCAATCGATTTATTTTGAAAGTACATTATTCTCATTTTGTCATTTTGTGTTTAAGTGTTTGAACAATAAACACAATGGATGATAATAATGGTGTGCATGTAATTATTAATTGTTTATTTGATGATGGTGGTGGTGGTTAATGTCATTGAGATCAACTTTGTTTTATCAAACCTAAACTTCCTTGACACATAGGGAATTAAAAAATGAACCGACTATATATAAGCTAGTATATTATGCTCAAATGGAAATAGATCATGAAGAATCATTGATTTCCTTAAAAATTGAGTTTCAAATAGCTAATCAATTTTAACCCTTCCATCTATAATTCCTACATAACTTATCCAATTAGTGATTTAAATTTTGCTGACTTCTTGTCCTTCTTGGAGAAATTGGAGCAACTTCATTCTTTGGTGTAGTTGTAGCAGCTTTGTTCCTTTTTCCAAGTATGATCCATCCTATTGAGATAGCTTGCTCTTAATGCTTATTAGGCTCAAGAGGTTCTTCTTTGTTTTCATCATGTATGGTTGAAATTAGTAGATCCCTAGGCTGGGATTCATTTTCCTTTGACATCTTGAGTGGGGTTTCATCTTTTGAGGAGGTTCCATGCACTACTGGCATGCCTTCTGTTTGAACTGGAATTTCCGACTTATCTTTCCCAACTTCTTCATTTGTAGAAACCATAACCAAAATATCTTCATTTTTATGAATAATATAATTTTCTAAATTTGCTCCACTCCACCATGTGAATTTACAGTTTCTAGGTTTAGAGTTGTATGCTCCTTTTTGGAAATCTTTGGTTAGATTCCATGTTTCAAATCAAGATGCGCAGATAAATAGTACATTTTCATAATCAAGCTTTTGAATCCACACATAATCTTTGCTGGTTAAATGAATCTTGACTGGTAGACCCTTGCTAAAGTCCATCTACACACAAATACAGACAAAGGTAGTCTTGACGTAGTCCTTTGTTTCAAGGCTGCAACAATAGCAGATTTCCAATAGCCTCAAGCAAAGGGATATTCCAGAGATGCAAGGGAAGGTTGGGGAGCCTGAACCAAAATGGGACTAAATAAATTTTGTATATAGATAGATCAAAGGAAGGGCTCCAGGGTTTCATAAAAATCCTCGAAATTCCCTAAAATCACGGGCTAGAATCTTGAATGATATTTTTCTCTTAAGGGGTATGAAAATCAACAACAAATAAAATATTGCATGCTCTTATACCCCTTAGGTTAGTGAGTCGTTTTATTTTTTAGGAGTGCTTCCTATTGGTATTTTGACCATTTTTTTTCTACTCCCCTGTTGTAGCATGTTGTTACAACATGTGTTTTGAGCTTGTTTGTTGGCCTGAGTGCCATTTTTATTGAGATCTCTCCTCATGCATGCACGGTTGCATTAGGATTTTTTAGCGTGTTTTAATACCACATCCCTTTCACATTTACACACTTGTCACCTTTGATTCCCCAAGATAATCATGTTGACTACGAGGGAAGTCCCCATAGTACATTCCATTAGACCTTGCTCACCGCGCACCCATGAGATGCACAACTTCGTCCTAATATTTTAATCTTGACGCCCCTTACTTCATGTCTTAATCCTCTGAGTCAGATTCACCTGTACATACAAATCCATCTATTCCCATGGTTGACATGAATCCTAACCCATTTTACAGAGCAATCGTTGGCAGGGGACATGCCAGTGTCCTTATCACCACTTCAGTCTCCATTCTGGCCATGGGATCCATAGGACCCACCATCCTTGGTGCCATGGGACACTCCATCCATGGTTCCACCAGACCTACCCCGACCACTATAATGCATCCAACCATTAGGTCCATACCCATAGGTAGTGGGCCCATTCCGACAACCACAATTCCTCTGGTTACTAGAGGTGTCCATGGGAGCATAGGTCTATCCTTTCAGGTTCCTCCACCCCTTACAGGTGGTTCCTTGGCCCCCCTTATGTCAA
Source organism: Larix kaempferi (assembly GCA_027924585.1). Classification (NCBI taxonomy): domain Eukaryota; kingdom Viridiplantae; phylum Streptophyta; class Pinopsida; order Pinales; family Pinaceae; genus Larix; species Larix kaempferi. The sequence continues at coordinate 10,210,172 of BSBM01000454.1, read as the reverse complement.
CCACTACCCATCCGCTCATCGACAGAGGTGGCCCCATGATCGCTGCCATGGCTAGCATAGAGATCACCCCTGCCATGTCACTTCGTCCTACAAGTTTTCTATTCATGGCCAGTCTCAACCTGCCTTACATGGCTATATTTACCAATGAACCAACATGAGATGATCCTACATGGCCTCCCATTCCCACCAAACTCCCTTCGGACATTCCTAAGTTCGAGGGGAAAGGTGGTGAGGACCCCCATAACCATATCATGTCCTTCCACTTGTGGTGTAACTCTAAATCCATAGTGGAAGAATCTACTTAGCTATGCCTATTACAATGGAGATTCACTGAAGATACCACCAAATGGTACATCGACCAATCCCATGGGACACACTGCACCTTTTCCTCCCTCTCCTCGAATTTCCTGCATTTCTTCTAGCTACTGGTTCATTATGATGATTGTGTTGAGATTCTCCTTTCTTGCAGACAGAATATGGGCACCCATATCACATACCATATCCATGAGTGGTGTAGATGTTGAATTTTAGGCTATATCAGATTGGACCAACACACATTTTTATATTGGTTTCTGAAGTCTCTAATCCTAGCCATTACCAAGGATGTGGCATCTGAATGTTGCCAGAAAGAGGAAGAGGATATATAAAATCCCATCTCTTTGACCTCATTTATGCCAAGTTCGGTTACCTCTACACGATTTTACCCGATGCCCCTTGCGACGATTCCTCTCGGAAGGATGCACCGGGGGAATCTCATGTTATCAATGGAATCATTGGTCACATTGCATCCACCAGTAGGCCCTATGTTCCTATGCATCCTACACGAACCCTCGTATATAACCCCACACCTAGTACTGCGCAATCTACCATGAGTTGTGCCCTTGATCTTTTATGTGCAATGGCTCACTCCGAAGTGACACCTTTGTACATTCCACCAACCTAGACTCCCCATGCCCATGGACCCACTAATGAAAATCATAGTTACGGTCATAACCCGCAAGGGTATTCCTCCCTGCCCTGCACCTCCCACTTACTACCCTTCCCCTACCCCACCACCAGTCGCACCCATACTCGCCCAACCCTAAGATCCTCATGTTCCACAAGGACAGGTTTATGCACAGCAAAACCACGCTCAACACCAAACCACCCAACAAAACGTGCAAGGCCAACCTAACAGGAGATGAGGTAGGAACCATGGAAATAACCAAGAATCGGGTGGGGGTGGAAAACCTCCTAATCCCATAGATAATAATGGCACCGCACCAGCCAATCAAAACCCCAATCAACAGCCTCAGAAAGTCAATAACCCTCAGTTATGAACAAACCACCCATGCTCTTTTTGTGGGGTTTATGGCCATTACACGCACCATTTCCCCCATTTTGCTAGATCCAAAAAAAATTTGGAACAAGGACAACAAACGTCAAGGGATTACCGCACCTCCGACACCACTGAACCCTTGACAACCCACTGCACAACCCATGGTGTTACAAAACCCCTTACACATGCAAGGGGTCATCACCACCCAACCCATGGTATTAAAAAATCCCATAGCCATGCAAGGGGTCACCGCCACACAACTACCAGTCACCTATGGTGCTTCTTCCATTCAAGTCCCTGACTCAGTAGTGCATCATCTTTTAATGATGTCCTCTTTTGAAGTAAACCTTCAAACACATCGTAATCAGTATGGTTTGGCTATCGACACCCTTCCCATGGAGAAGGATGTTGCAGCTACCACTGTAGATAATTTCTTGGTGACTCCCCCCACCATCGGTTGATGGGGCCCCCAAAGCCCCAAAATTACCTTTGCATAGCATCGCTAATAACCTCAATGCTTGCGTTGCCCCAATTATAATATTGTTGATTACTTGGACTAGTGCCCCACTACTATGTCATCCTTATAAGTTTTGAAGAATTTCCTAGCACAACGCAAAGCATTATTGTCTGGATTAGGTGCGATCGACCGTTTTGACTCACGATTGATGGAATTTGACTTAAATCATTTTTAAGCCCGCATGCCTTCATCCATCACATTTCAAATCTTAGTTTCGATTCGAAACCTAGTTATACATCAATGCATAGTCAATGAGGGCGCCTCTAGATGCGTAATGTCCCCATTCATGTGGAAAAAACTCAGATCCCCTCCTTTGCAATCATCCACAATGACCCTCCAAGATTATGATGTCTATGTAGCTCAGCCACAAGGCCTTCTTGCAAATGTCCCCATCCAGTTCTCCCAAAAAACTATTCTGATTAAAATCGAAGTGGTGAATACCCAATTCGAATACAACCTTATTTTAGGACGAAGCTACATGTATGAGATGAAGGTCGTTTCCTCATTCGTGTTTCGGATTATGATGTTTCCCCATGAGGGACGGGTCATCAAACTCAACTAGCTTACTTACTACAACCCCAACGTGCATGCTATGCCAAATAATGTCCTCCCCGTGGTCGAAAAACCTGCAATTGGTGCATCTTCCCCTTTGATTTCCACAGTGGGGTTGGGTCTTTATTATGAGGCCTCAATGACCTACACATTTACAGCCTTACCCCCACCTTCTTCCACTATTGAAATATCGGACTTGTTCACCATCTCATCAAGAAAATCAGTCCCTGAATCACAATGCACCGCTCAATCTGCACCTCAATAGCTACCACAACCCCAAATTCCATCAGTACCTAGCCACATGGGAGACACCTCGATACACACGATCCCCTTCTTGTTTCCACCATCAGGAGTTGTAAGGATGACCATAATGGAAACGATGAACCTCTCAGGATTAACATTAGGGATTCCTTTCTGGTACTTACCTGCACTAAACCCCACCTCGACCCCTTAGGTCATACTTCAACCAGTCCAACCAATTGACACCACCAATCATCTACCTTCGGGTGTGTCTACGGTGACTTCCTCCAACTCTGCTCCCACTCCTCCAAAGAATAATGGGGGAAAAGCCACAAAGAACCATGCCTTAACAATTGCGAACACAACCGTGAATCCTCCTTCCCCTACCTCAGCTCGACCACCTTCACCTTGCACTTTGTGTGATGTCTTGGTTCATGCTACCCACAATTGTCCGCAATTTCCCACCCTCTGCACCAACTTACAGATGTTGGATGATGATGAGAACTGAACGGTTGTTCAAGTGGCAGCCCTCCTCAAACAAGCAACAAGTCGTTGCATACCAATTGGTTGTGTGAGGTTTGTGGCATCTATGGCCATTAATCCCACCATTTCCTTGACCTACTAGAATACTGATTAGTACTAGATGAGTTGTGTCAGCTATCCTTGGAGTCCTCGGTCACTGTTGTCGAGGAGATCCACCACCCGAAATCATCTTCAGCCGAGGTAAACACCATTTATGTCATTTCAACTGGTGATCCCTTTGTCCCATCGTCCTCTCCACCTAACCCTCCAATCTCGCCACTTGGTTCTTTCAAAGTGATGAAGAAATACTCGAAGCACTAACTAAACTGAAATTTCCTTGGGATGACATGCACCATTGTGCCTATTTTATTCCTAAGGATTCTACCACTACTTTGACCGACCAATTCTAGGTCGATTCAAAGGATTTTAATCATGGCAATGTGGATTGGTTCAAGAACCCGATCCCAACCTCGGATTCCTTTGAGGAATGTAACATGGCCAACATCTCACCCACTATCCAAGTGGATATTTTGTTAAACCTGGTGTTGTGGGGAACATCACGTTAGGCACGTCTTGAACTCTTAAAGAAGTTGTTTCCTACAAGAATACCTTTCAAGAGTTCTGTGACGTTTTTGTGTGGTCATACAGTGAGATTCCAGGCCTCTACTTTGCCATCGTTGAGCACCACATTAACACCTGTCTTCCAAAAGCAATGACTGGTTCATCTATCCAAAATGTTAGCGGTAAAGGCCGAAATTGAAAAGTTGCACCAAGCTGGGTTCATTTACCCCATTGCATACACCACATGGGTGTCCAACCACATTCCTATCAATAAAAATCCAGACACCATTTGCGTCTGCATAGAATTTCGAGATTTGAATCTGACATGTCCCAAAGATAACTTCCCTATGCCCTTTATTGATCAACTCATCAATGCATGTGCATGCCACGAGGTTCTTTCCTTTATGGATGGCTTCTTGGGTTACAATCATATTCATATCTGCAAAGAGGATCAGTACAAGACTGCATTCACCACCCTGTGGGGCACCTTCTCCTATTGCACTATGTCGTTTGGTCTTAAAAATGCCGGAGCAACTTTCCAGTGGGCCATGACCTTTTGTTTTCATGACTTGGCTCACATCATCCTTGTCTACTTGGATGATCTCACCACTCGATCCAAGAAATGATTAGACCACTTGGGAGACCTCCGGCAAGTATTCCTATGATATATCAATTAAAATATTTGCTTGAACCCTTTCAAGTGTGTGTTTTAAGATCCTATTGGCTGGTTATTGGGATTCATTGTTTTCCAAAAAGGGATCACTATTGATCCTTGGAAGTTTCAAGCCATTCTTGACCTTCCATCCCCTTGCACCTTGTGCCAATTGCTAAGCCTTCAAGGAAAGGCCAATTTTATTTGTCGCTTCATTCTGAACTACACTACAAAAGTCCATGGTTTCTTATGGCTGCTTCTGACTAACGTCCCCTTCGTTTGGGATGAACATGTACAAGCGACTTTCGATGCATTGAAACAAGCCCTAAATTTCGTTCCTCTCATTTCACCACTGGTTTTCGGGAAGGATTCTATCTTTTATGTTTCAGCATCTAAACATGCCATTTCCAAAGTTTTAGTCCAGGAATATAGTGCTCATCAATATCACGTCATATACTACATGATTCAAACATTGTCTGGTCCACCACTACGCTATCCACATGAGGATAAAATGGCCCTTGTCGTCGTCTTGTCGGTTTAGAAATTACGCCTCTACATTCTTATGATCCAAACTACAATAATGGCAGACTCCAACCAGATGGTCTATATCTTGATTTGTTTCCTCATTCAAGGCCGATTTCCCAAGTGCATTGTCATCCTTCAAGAGTATCATCTTGAATTCGTTACACCTAAGAGTACTAAGGAACTCTCCTTAGCAAATCTCATGATTGACCTACCCTCTTCATCGGTGTCACCTCTGATCATGACTCACATTCCATATGAAAACTTGTTCACCATATTCTCGGATGACCTATGGTATGGAGACATCCTTGTGTACACACACACACAGAAATTTAGATCCCACCTCAGTCGTGATGATCAATGTCCTTATCAGTGGTGCCCTTTATCAACGCGGCGTCGACACCATTTTATGTTGATGCCTCATACATGACAAGGATGATCAGGTTTTGAATGAATACCATAGTGGAGCCCATGGTGACAAGTTTTTTGGAATGGCCACTGCACAAAACATTATTTGCGCTGGTTATTTTTGATCGACCCTTTTTACTAATTGCATCACGGTAGTCAAAGACTGCTACAATTGCCAACTCTTTGTCCCAAAAGCAAGGACCCCTCTTGCACTGCTCCATCCAGTTATCATTTTCGTCCCTTTGTGCAAATGGTTCATTAACTTCATGGAGTGTAATTCGACCTTGGCCAATGGCCATAAGTACATCATCGTGGCCATCGACTACTTCACCAAGTGGGTCGCGGCCATGCCCACGTTTAACGTCCAGACCAAGGCTGCGCCACATTTTTTCATCAATCATGTCATTACACGTTTTGGGGTCCCCAAGTAACTCTTATTGGAACACACCAAACATTTCGAAGACGCAGTCTAGAATGAATTGTCCACCCTCTTGAAATTCGAACACTAGTACGCCTCCTACTATTATCCTTAGGGAAATGACCAAGTTGAGGTTGTTAACAAGATCCTTAAAATTATGCTTCAATGTATGATGGAAAAGCATAAGTCTAATTGGAATCACATTCTCTTTCCAGTACTATGGGATTACCTCACATCTACCAATACCATGATAGGTTTTACTCCATTCCACTTGGTCCACGACATGGAGTCTCTTCTCCCCATCGAGTGTCAGATTCGAGCCTTACACATTGTTTTCAAACTCCTCCCAGATACTTCACCCCTCGAGCAATGCTTACTCTTGTTTGAGAATGTGAACGAAGATTGTTGGGCGGCTCTACAGATGATTGAGGCTGCCAAACATTGATCCAAATCTCATTATGATACTCATGTCCATCCCCACACATTCAAATAAGGTGACATTGTGCTCGTTTATAACCAATCCCATGACAAGCATGGAAAAGGCAAGTTCAAATCCCTATAGCAAGGCCCGTAGATCATCAAAAAATGCATTAGCATGGGGGGTTAATACATCCTAGCCAATTCCGAAGGACACCTCTTGACCAAGCCTTGTAACGGGTTGTACCTCAAGATATTCTACCTCTAGCCCCATCGGGAACATCGATTTGAATTGTATAGTTTCCTTTCTTTTTGTTTTCTAATTTTTACCTTTTGAGCCTTACAGTTTTCTTCCATGATTGGTACCAAATGGATCCCTCTCTCTCCTTTTATGTTGGTTTCGATGACGACGCGAGTAGATGGTCTCCTAACCTTCCCTCGACAACTTGGGTGTTATATTTCCCCTCACATGTTTCGATCCATATTGACGGAGTGTGTATTGGCACTTCCACCAATAACTAGCCTGAGTACGATGTCGTGACCGGTCTCTTGATCGCTTCCCTCCAACTGGGAATTAGTCACCTTCATGTGTTTTTACAATCCCAACTCCTTATTTCCCAGCTCAACAACTATTACTAGGTACACGACCCTTTCCTTTTTAGAAATTTCCTGCGCACTAAACGAATGATCAGACACTTTGAATTCATCACATTCAGACATGTTCCATGGAATCAAAGTAATGTTGCAGACCATATGGCTAACGATATTCTAGAATTGCATATCAATAACCACATATAAGAAGTAACTGAGAAGCATGCATCGTCATATCATTTTGCATTCACATGTACATACACATCATATAGGAATCATCATCAAATAAAAGGCTCATCAACATCAAAAAATACATAAAAAGTGCACCCATGTGCATATATATATATATATATATATCAAACTGTCATAATGTCTACATCATCACATAGGCATATCTGCATAGAGGATCCCAACAACTTCATAAATACAAGTTGAGTACAACAAAAATCCCCATGCTCATAGAATTGAGGGGCAATTCCATTGACTGCCTACTACTCATTTGATTCCTATGCCTCATAGTCATTGTCCTCCTCATCAGTATACTCTTATCTATCCTACTCCACATCATCCAAGGGCACGTCACCCTAGGCCATGGCTCTCACAATATCGGTCGCCACCGCGATTCGCCACATAATCGGTCTTCACTCCCATGGATCCTGGTAGCATATGACGATCAGGTCCTCATCGAGATGCTACTAGCCATCATCCACAACCCCATCCAACAACTAATCAACACCCACTCATAGCAACTCCAAAGTCGCCGAAGAACTCCACTGACATTGATGTTCATGACCGGGAGGTTCAATACCCTCTACTCTGCCCTTGCATCTCTGATAGCCCACTGGGGGAACTGGTCCCACATCTGCACACACATGAGCAATTCATCACTACCATTGCTATATCAAATACTCTAGCTAGCATTTATGCTAAGAAGTACAAAACATGGTACTATAAAAGTAAATCCATACATACCATTAGGTCCCCATCCTTGCCTGGGAGGGCGTGGTGGCTCTTCATCCCCCTTGAAGTCCATACCCACGTAGGGGTAGTCCTCGATTACTACTGGTAAATGTTTCCATTGTCTAAATAGCTTCCGAGTGAATAATCGACCCACTAGCCCTCCTCCCCTGCGGGTCATCATCTTGCCCCATCGCCGCATCGTCGTCTCATTGGGCCCACCATTACACACTAGAACATTTAGTCATAATGTCAGTACCTACTCAAAGAAGAAGGAGCACACAAACGATGTGAAACCGGAATCCCCTCCCCTATCACAAGCGTTGTTCATTTCCCTCCAAACAGTCGTCAAATACATTTTCCCCCACCCAAAATAAGTACCTTCCAGTACTTTCTCTACTAGCATCAACTGGTCGCCTAACACCCTGAGTGTCACCTTCTAACCCAGCACCCACACCACCATAGCCTCTATCTCCCGTGTCTCAAAGCTCTCTATGTTACAAATAAACATTGATTTTTCATGCACATCAGCTATCGCATAACAATGTCGTGTTAGCATGTCCTCCATCGAGACATCTGATGGTGATATCAACTGCATGTTTTCAATGACCCCCAACCGCAGGAGCCCTGTCAATAATTACACATCGGGTAAGTTCATCTCTATCCACTCCCCATGTATCACGAATACCCCTATGTCACTATCCCAAAACTCGACCATCTTGTTTAGTAGTAGCTTGGAGGCACGCATGATGGGCACCCTCACAAAATCGAATAACCCATAATGGGCTAGTGAGTCCTACACTACCTAGTCAGCATTTATCTCTCCTAGTAGTTGTCCAAGTTCCTGCTCTCACCAGTTAACCAATGACATCTTGCAAGGCCACACCGGACCCCCTGTCAGCACCATGCGCAAATTTATTTTCCCCAGGGACCAAAGCACACCTATCAAGCCTAAAAGTGCACCCCAGAGTGCAAATTTTGGACTGAAATGCATGCTATGGAGCATTCTTTTCGAGGGAAAAGGCACGGTCTAGAGCGTGCTTGACTGGTCCACAGGCACGCTCTAGAGCACACTTTTCCCATTAAAAATCACACTCTAGCTTTTGAAGCCCTAGCATGTCTCAAAGGGGTCCCTCATTTATAAGGTAGGATCCCTCTCATTTATGGCTCCTTATGGCCTCTTTTTCTCCCTACGACCATGCCAAAGTCCTTCGACCTCCGTTTTTCACATTGTTCACACCGCCAGAATCAGAATTTCGTGCCTGTGATGATTCTTGAGACCGTTAATTTCTCGCTCTCACTCACCTTTTTATATATTGTCCTTTAAGTTTCCCCTACCTCTATTTGCGTTCCATCAGGTACGTTAATGATTTCCTGTAACTCTATATCGTTCCATCTATTGTGGCCTATTCACGAGTCCTCCGCTCCTTCCATAATGCAGTACTGGCATTGTTTTTCCGTCATTCATCTACTTGCAAGGAATCCCCATTAGTGCTCTACCCACCTTTTTAATGGTCCACTCATACCTATCCCCTAATCGGAGCACTTCCTTCTTGCTTGACTGTCACGTTTGTCCGGTACACGTTTACCCCTTTTTCAGGCCTACCAAATCATTTATGAAAAAGGAACTTAGGGAGTTTTTGTTAAGCTCTTTTTTGACTGCTTAAATAATGAAAATATCTCTAAGAAAACTTGCTTCCTTTCAAGCTCATTAAAGCATCTGAAGGGGCATCTCTTCGGCATAAGTTTACCCCTTTTCCGGGTTGGATGGACTAATTACAAAAATGGAATACTCTAGACCCCTTGGATAGAAGAGTTCTCCATTGCATACTTTTACTCTTTTTCGGGATTTGGGGACTAACCTATACGAAAAAGAACACCCCGAAAGTCTTCTTCCTGCTTTCAGACTCTCTAAAATTGAAAGCACCCACGAGCATCCACCATCCTAGGATCGTCAAAATACACATGATGGTACCATCTAGAGCACATTTCTATCCCTTCTTTGAGCTCATTAAACCATGAAGAAGACCCAAACAGTGCCTTTCGGCACCCTTGCAAATCACTTGTAGTCCCATATTATGGAAGCATTCCCCAATATGGTCACCTTTGTTCATAGTATTCTACGATGTGTCATCCTTCGAGTTCCCTTGATATCACCCATCGATTCCCCCCTCTGAGTATCCCCCATTGCATTCACAATCCCCGATCCCTTAAGTTATGATCCCCTCCCCCCAAGGATAGTTTCATGTGTTTCCAGGTCATACCTACCGTCATACTCTGAACAAAGGAAGTTTGCGTCCCATCACTCTGCGACCCTTGTATCCCCCAACAGTGTCTCAGTCTCATGTCCAATTCTATTATATCTTGGTTTTACCCCTCATTCTCCCATCAAGGAAATCTCCTTTCCTTGGTAGTTGTAGGTCTCCCTCTATTAATGCTATCACATCTATTCGAGAGGATAAACTAGAGGTTCCATGTACCTTGGCCTCATCACTATTAGTGGTGAGTTCCTATGGACCATCTAAGGGGAGTCCCTAGTACCCCTTAACATGGTTGTTTCTAAGGTGCTTGACTTCAGCTCCATCATATCCCCACTGAGAATCATATAGGGTGTTGGTGCATTCAGTTATTGGTTGAAGACCTCGGATTTCCTCCGACTCTAGCACATTAGTGAGTCTCTTTGGAACCATTCTAGTTATTTGTTCATGTGGATATCTGGGCTGCGTTGGCGACAATGTTTGGAAGCTCTTCATTCATATGCTTCCTAGAGTATCCAGTTTTGATGTAGTCTAGTGTACCCCCAAGTCTCTCACTCTCATTCATTGATTCCATCTAGTTGTTGGACCCCTTTAGATCTAGCAGAGCATAAGTTGTTGAGATACTGCATTCTGGATGAATGCCATTGTTTCCTTGTTACCGTTCTTTAGATTAGTCATGGTTGTATCATGAGTATATTCCAGCTTTGAGTCTCCTCTGGACCATTATGATGTACACAACAATTATCTATGTATAGTTCAGGTCCCCTTTATACCTCACCCTTATTATTTGTATATCTTGAGACATTGATATGAGCATGGGTATGCATGCCTTGTCCATGTATTTGAGACTGTATGTACCTCATCCATTATTGAGGAGTTGTATTTGCAGTTATGGCCCTTGCATTTTGCATGAAGCACTCGTTCCACTCTATGAACCAGTCTCTGTTCTCCACCACGACAATGCTCACTAGCTTGGACAAAGTAAGAACCTATGATGTCTATCAACCATACAATGATCTCCTTCCCTCACACATCAAGGGGCAATCTGTTAACAACAAAAATGGATCACCTAGCTCATCTCCCTAGTCACATAACCCATTCATCCATTTTTCCTAACATTTGGTCTCCATCAACCCAAAATCCATAAGTTTACATCCATATGGGAAATAAATTATTATTTCCCTCAAGAAAATTAATTAAATTCCTCCAAAAAAGGCAAAATCCCGAAAATAAAAGAAAAGAAAAAATAAAAATGGGGAACATATTCAAAATAAAGAAAAAGGAGGGAAAATATCAAAAACCACTTACCAATACTAGTCATTTCCCAAAACCAAGGGAAAAATACCACCACCCAATTTTTTATATTAAGGTGGTGGAGGCCCCCATTTGACACAATTCACTCTTCCTTACTCAAACTCTGCCAAAATTCCTATAGAGACCCTAGTATTCATTTGATCTTGAGTAACTAAGTTTCCCTCCATAGTTGATTCTTGGCTATCTATGAGCATTCATTGGAGAGAAAAATACCTTGGAGACTCGGAGCACCCCCATTTCCACAGCTGCAAGGGCCCATGCATTCTTCTCATCCCAAGGTAAAGTTCTCACTATAAATTTGTTTTTACTTAATACAAAAGGAAGTTTTCTTTGATTCGTAAGAAATGTGTGGCAAATGTTTGATTGAAGGATGTTCAATGTTTTAGTTTAGATGTTTATTTACTGCAGTCACTCTTGCTATTTTTTGTTTATTTACTTTTTTCTCATTGCATGCATGCACATCACTCATGAAGTGTTATTAAGATTTCCAGAACTCTTAGTAAGTGCATTTATGCACTAGCTAGCATGAAGAACCTAGCTACACAATTTGAGACGAAGTTTTGTAAATGAGGAAATTTTCCACTTTCTGGGCTTAGTAGTAGTGAGAACAACGTCAAACGGGTGCATTTAGTGAATTTACCAAATGACAATAAATTGACATTTTTTTTGCTAATATAATGCAATAACTCATCCTGAAACTTATGTTGAGTGCCGAGAGGGTCAAATAATGACATTTTTCGTCAAATGAAATATGGATACGAACAATGCGATGAGATGAACAAAATGGCACTGATTTTGCAGCGTGACGACACCATTAACAAAAAGGAAAAGCTACATACTTAACTTGAGCATGACATGGTAACAATGAAAATGTAACTTGGCTGACCTACGTAAGAAAATATGGAAAAAAAGATATGCACATGACAAACACTTCAAACTAGACATGATGGCGCTAACATAATGACTAGGTGGAAAATTTTGATATGCAGCATCTAAGTCTCTATGTTCTGAAATTTGAGAATCATATCGATGTTGAGAATCAACATGATGACAGTATGATAGATATCAATATAATGAAATGTACATGGAATATATGGAAACTTGGGATGATGCATTAGATATGTGTCAGCACTTTCCATATTTATTTTAAAACTCCAGGATGAGGTTTCCTGAAGAGGGGGTGTATGTATTGCCCCTCTTTTACATTAGACTACATTGTTACGAGGTACTATTTTTTGAGGGCATTTAGTTTCGTGTGACCCAGTTGTGTGTGGATTTAGACTTGGATTATTATGCTATGTTATTCTAATGGAATTCAATGACGAATGACCTTACCATGCATGGAAACTAATACTATGATTAATAAAAGGGATGTTTTAGAGTTATCTATTATGAAATTGTGTGAATTGCCATCAAATTATAAAATGATGATTTGATGATGATAAAATGTTTATGATGCCATGATATTATGGAATGATGATTAAATGAATACACAAATTTTATGTATAGTATGTACTTTTGATGGTTGGTCGATTGTGACAAGAAAAGACAGGTACATGTGACTCAAGGTGGTGTCAATACCACGTGGACTCTCGATTGTGTTAGGGTATCCATGATAGGTGTTGTTGACCTGATATAAATTGAAATATGATGTTTTATTTAGACAGATTTGATGCACGTAGTATTTCACGTCCATGTTTCATGTGCAAGTACTGGATAACGATTTGCAACCAGTCCACATTATGTAACATGGCTAGATGGGAAGAATATGTAAGACTAGCAATTACTCCACGTGGTGAGTTAAAAAGTGAGATGATTTTTCTTGTTAGATGAGTTTTTTCATGAGGGTAGGTCATGTATTCGATCACTCATGACGCTTATAATGGGAGGTTTTCAATAAGGAATTGACCTTACTAGCTAGGAACCGTTATTCCCTCAACAGGGTCATCCAAACTCAGTTAACGAGGTATCAATTGTCCTACCACTACCCACCACAAAAGGGATATTTGAAGGTAATGTGTGGAGAATGGCACCCTTAATATGTCTGTCACAACAAGAATGCAATAGTAAAAATAAAACACTAAAGGGGGTAGGAATGTGCGTTCTAAAAGAAATAGAGAAAGATTTTAAGTATATTATGAGCAAACAAAAATGTCATGCAAATAGATATGGACTTGTGAAAATAAAAGAGAGAAAATAAATTAACTCAAGTATAAAGTAAAAGTGACACTTAGTGGGTGAACAAAAGAAAAAGTAATTAAAATAATCTAGAATTATGCATGGAAATCTTGAAAAGCTATAAAGAGAAGGAGAGAGCATGATGCTCTCATCTATTTTTACCCTATTATTGGATGACATAGATTATGAGCAGTTTACATAGTGACTATCAGCGAGATTGGTTCGTCATTGTATGAATGAGGTTGACAACCTCTTAGTAGTAACCTACGTACCTTGAATACTCTAGAGATTTCTTTCATTAAACCTCATTATGGCTCGAGGGTCTGAGGGGAAGAAGAGTACCTTTTGGGAGCTGTAATGTGGTTTTCAGTGGACATTATTTATTGGTATTCAAGGAGCGGACTTAGTGATGCAGATTTGACATCCATCTGTAGCATTTGGTATTCCATGGCCAGAGCGATTTCTCAGGTTAGTAGATTTGTTTATTGTTTTTTTTGTAGTTTTCTATTGGATAAGATTTATATGTTTTGATTAATTCCGTAAAATATTTTTCTTGATGAATGTTAGATCTGATTTATTTCAAGATGTTCATGATTAATTATTTGGCTTAGTAGGGTTCCTCGAGGGTCCCTACAAAGAGTCTACTTTCCATTCTCCTACTTGACCATTGGCATGTTATTGCATTGTCTACTTGATTTTTCCTGATTGTACTCCTACTCAACATAATGCTTGTGAAGAGGTATGTATCATTCTCTCTTTAAAGTGTTAATCAATAGATGGACCAAACATAATCTCATACCAATTCGTCCCCAGTGAATTTTTGTCACGAGAATATTGGTTTAAGATTTAACAAATAGTTAATGTTTAATAAAATGTATCATTCAATTTAAATCATTGAATTTTCTGAACATTGCATCCAAGTCCCTCTTCATGTTAAATATACAAGTGTAGAGGTTTATTACAATAGAGCACATTCATTTAAATATCCTTGCTAGAATGATTCATAATTAATAGATATATCATATGTACTTGTTGTTCTATCAATACAAATTCAAAGTCTCATATTTCTTATATTATGAAATTTTGCAATTCAATTTTCTTAATATCTTTATCCTTATAGTTTTCCCTCTTGGCTCACATGTGAGCTTAGAGCATAACATTACATTGAATCATACCTAAAACGATTATGGAATACTAAAATCATTAGTCAAATTGATAATTTGAGAGTAATATATGCATAAATCAATATTTACAAATGCAAAACATAACATAGTTATTGAATATTAAAAGAGTTCTGAAATCAAAAGTGACAAAAAAAATCAATATTATTACTTAGTTATAAGAATAGAAGACAATTAATATATATTTAAATTCATCCACCTCAAATATGACTTTTATAATATTCCCTAATAAAATTAAGAAATGAATTTAATATATATTTAAATTCATCCACCCCAAATATGACTCTTATAGGAATCCTTATTAAAATTAAGAAATGAATAAATGAAAAAAGATTAAGTGTTTCATTTATGGAGGTTGAACTACTTATTTGGGTGGGTTAAACAAAAATGATCAATACACTAGGATGCTTGAATAGATATAACTAATACTATTCAAATGCACTTATAATATGATAAAGAATATTTCAAAATAAATATATTACTTACTTTAATCAAAGAAAGAAAAGTCAAGTCATTTTAATAAGTTTTAATGTAATTGTGATAATTAAAAACCATTATTTATTTTTTAATAAAATTAATTATAAAAATGTTTTATATAAAATATAATAACAATTTACATAGAAGAAAAGAACTATCAACAATCAAATTTAAAATAATATACTAAATCATACCAAAAAAATTTAACATGCCTCAAATGCCATGAGTATGGCCGCTTACAACTTGCCTATATATTTTGTTAAATAAAGGTGACTATCTTTTTTGTTTTCAAGTAATTTGTTTGTTATATAAATGTGAGTATCTTTTTTGTTTTCACGTAATTTGTTTGGAAATGAGTTTAAGTTCAATAAGAGCATATATACTATAAAATAAAAGCATAAGAATTAATAAACTATATGTCATAAGTGAAACCTCATTGATGTAAATATAAGAACATATATTAGAATATAAGAATTAATATACTAGAATATAAAAGTAAATAAAGTAGAAAATCTGAAAATATAAACATATTTATTTGAATAGATATACGATATACTTAAACATGAGAATATGATAAATTGAATATTTAAATTATAGTTTTAAACAATTATTATGACATAATATTAAACATATTATTTTTTATACATTAATGAAATATAATATGTTCATGCATTTTTATATCAATATAAAATAAACCATTATGACAATATTGATTGTATTTTGAGAGATATGTGAATTATATGCTATAAGTGAAATTTGATTGTTTGTGGGAACTTAGCTTAATTAGAGTTCTTTCCTTTTGCCAAGTGATCCGGTTTAAGTCAGTCATTCAAGTATTCTTTTATTTTTTTTAAGAAATTGAGGAAATCCAAAAAGTGAGTGGGATTACTCAAATATCCTAAGAATCATATATACATAGGTATTAAAGGGAAGTCAACTCATAATTATATTTTTTTAATCATATATACATAGGTATTAAAGGGAAGTCAACTCATAATTATATTTTTTTAGATTTAGTTAATATTGACATTGTTTCATTTTAATTAAAAAAGCTTTTTCTATATTATTATAGTGTATCCAATTTGATACAACTAAGCAAAATTTTGGTTGCATGTGTTTTTTGGAATATATTGTACCTTAATTCATGGTAAGTAAAGACAATGTTTTTCAATTTGTTTTTTTTAATAATTATTAATTCATTTTGAATTTATAATTTATAAGTAAATATATAATTATATTGATCATTTTTCAAAATTTTTATATTAATTTTGTCTTAATTAATTTATTGGTTTATCATCAATTTTTAAGTAAACAACTAACTATTTAAAAATTTAAATATAATAATTATTATTTTTAAACTTTTAATATTATTAATTTAATCTTTTAAATAAATATCATTCATATAAATTGAAATTATAAAATAAATAAATATATTTCTTTTAATATTATTATTTTTTAAATAAATAAATAAACATACTCTACATAGCTGTAACATTGAAATTAAAAAAATATATCATATACTATCATTTAAACTAAATTAATTATATTTTTTAAAAATGTTTTTACTTATAAAAACACCTTTTTCACTCCACTAAAATTGGTTATGTGAAAGGGTTATTACTTTCCTAAAATTTGTTACTTGAAAGGGTTACTCCTTTACTAAAATTTGGTATGTGATTAATAAATTTTATTCAAATTTGGTAATCCAATTTGGTAATGTAAGTAACTAAACTTCAACTTAAATTGCAAAATTTATGAGTTTTTTTAATTTATTAAATATAGTTATTGCGCGCTCTACAACCCATTATGGGGAAGATCTTGTTAGTCGAGAGTTTGTCGGGGAGATCTTGCTACTCGAGTGTTAAACAAAAAAAGAATAATAAAAAATAAAAAGTAATAAATATTATGTCGGCCATAAACATAAAAGATTAATACAAAGTAAAAAGTAAATATGAGACTTAAACTAAAGACTTTAGAGCTTAGGATTAGGTGGTAAATATTATGTCGGCCATAAACAAAAATGAATAATATAAAGTAAAAAGTAAATATGAGACTTAAACTAGAGACTCTACTTTTTACCTTTAATACAAAGTAAAAAGTAAATATGAGACTTTAGAGTGTTTGTCCAGTAACAAAATAATACAAAGTAAAAAGTAATAAATATTATGTCGGCCATAAACAAAAAAAGAATAATACAAAGTAAAAAGTAAATATAAGACTTAAACTAGAGATTTTAGAGCTTAGGATTAGGTGATTAGGTGGCTTGGGTCTTGCACTCAAGGAGCTATTCAAAGAGAGATTTGCACCTCGAGATATTTGAAATATACTCATTAAAAACCAAGGATTATATAAATATCACACATCCACAAAACAATATCACCTTAGTTCGCAGCTACATTCTCTGGGGTCTCTGCCCGAGTATAATGCAGAGTTGCAGACCAATATGAAAATAGTTCACCAAATAAATAACACTAAACATAGAAGTAGATCAGGCACCAATAGCAACCTCGGCATTGGTTGACTACAAATTGGTGACCTAAACAATCTGTAATCAACATCATGACACAACTTTGTGCTTCTTAAGTCTGTGGCAGAGCTGCATACACGAAGATGTACCTTACTTGTTCTGATCTGCGAGGCTCACAACTATGTTCACACACAGCCGCATCCGTCGACTAGTAATTCTGCATCACCATACTTTTTCAGACATAACTCCTTCTTTGGTCATCCAGTTTTCCTTCTTAATGGATGAGCGAAGAAGCTGGAAGTTTGGCTGAAGGTAAGGTTAGGGTAATTGTGAGTCATCCAGGTTAGGTTACATAGCATTGTGACGTATTATATCTATGTCTCCCAATTGCATCTGCTAGTGCGTGAGAATATTAGTAATGGTCTTAATATGATTATAACCTGCTTGTTGATTAGTAATGTTCTTAATATGATTATAACCTGCTTGTTGATCGCATCTGCTAGTGCGTGAGATTATTAGTAATTGTCTTAATCTGATTACCTGCTTGTTGATTAGTAATGTCCTTAATATGATTATCTGCGAGTCTGCACTGTGCCTTTTCTTCTCCATGTTCGGTGCATTGATCACTATCGGTTAGCTTCTCATGTCAAAGTGTTATCTTTATACCTCTCTACAGAAAAAACAGACTCTCTACGTGTGAAGAGACACATTGCATGTATCATTGATTCGGGGTTGTATATAGTGAACACGATATTTTTTTATTTGTAGATTGCCTTTCATCATCTCTGCAAAGGATAATCTTCCACCGAAGGTAGGCTTGAGATTTGGAGATCCCTCCACAATATAGAGAACAAATGGCATATTGCAGATTGCAATCCAGATCTATAAGTGCGAGCCCGTGCCATGACTTGTCGTAGATCTGACTCTACTCGTGGCAATATGGAGTTAAAAAGATAACAATGTTTCCGTACTTGACAGCTCTGAAATCTAGCGTCACTCCCGCGTTGGTCATCGCCGGACCTTGCATTAAGTCACAGCTTAGCTCTGACCCGTACAATCCACGGCCATACTGAAACATTGTTATCTTTTAAGTCCATAGTGCCATGAGTAGAGTCAGATCTACGACAAGTCATGGCACGGGCTCGCACTTACAGATCTGGATTGCAATCTGCAGTATGCCATTTGTTCTCTATATTGTGGAGGGATCTCCAAATCTCAAGCCTACCTTTGGTGGAAGATTATCCTTTGCAGAGATGAAGGAAGGCAATGTACAAATAAAAAAAAGTATCGTGTAGAGAGTCTGTTTTTTTTTCTGTAGAGATCAATGCACCGAACATGAGAAGCTAACGGATAATGATCAATGCACCGAACATGGAGAAGAAAAGGCACAGTGCAGACTTGCAGATAATCATATTAAGAACATTACTAATCAACAAGCAGGTAATCATATTAAGACCATTACTAATAATCTCACGCACTAGCAGATGCAATTGGGAGACATAAATATAATACATCACAATGCTATGTAACCTAACCTGGAGGGATCTCCAAATCTCAAGCCTACCTTTGGTGGAAGATTATCCTTTGCAGAGATGAAGGAAGGCAATCTACAAATAAAAAAAAGTATCGTGTTCACTATATACAATCTGCAATATGTCATTTGTTCTCTATATTGTGGAGGGATCTCCAAATCTCAAGCCTACCTTTGGTGGAAGATTATCCTTTGCAGAGATGATGGAAGGTAATGTACCTTTGGTGGATGATGCAATTGGGAGACATAGATATAATACATCACAATGCTATGTAACCTAACCTGGATGGCTCACAATGCTATGTAACCTAACCTTACCTTCAGGCAAAGGCCATTCCTCCAATTGGGCAAAATCCGAATGCTGACCGATAGACAGGTGAGCTCGCTTCTTCGTCCCGAATTATCTCTAAAAATGCGACTCTCTCTGAACAGAGTTGTAAAGCCCGCAGATTAAGACGTTTAAAACGATGGTGCGGGGAGAGCTGAGAACACAAAGTTGGACAGCTCAGTTACAGATTCAATATTTTTCACTGCAATTTGGATAACAAAGAGTTGAAGAAGTTAACCACTTCGGGCCCATCTTCAAATGTTACTAAGCGTGGTGATTCCGTGAGATATTACTAAGAAAAGATAATCTTCCACATACCGAGAATTCTGATGCACTTTCATCGATTACCTTCGAAGTTCGATGTGAAAATGTCCTACTACAGTGGGACTTGCACAAAGTGCTCGTGTCGCTGTTAATTTGAAATCAAAGATTGATTTTTGAGATCAAAGAATGAGTATTTTTGACAAATATATTCTATAAACCAATGTAAATTCGTTCTTCTACAATATTATTAAATTCAAACAATATATTTGTATAAATTTCTTACTCTTCCATTTAAGAACAGTCACATCAAAGATAATTTGCCTGTGCAAATGAAAATCTCTGACCACTAGATCAATTTTATTGTCAATATTTACATTAAAATGAATAAAGCAAAGGCACCTATATTACTGTAAATATGCTTCAGAGTGATATTATTCTCAATATTTAGTTTTAAATGACTAAACTAATAGCAGATCTCAGGATTTATATTTAAATTTAAGGAAATTTCAAATAAAATCATCTTTGAATTTAAGCAAAAATTCAAATTTAAATTTAAGCACGGGTATTAAAAAGTTTCAACTTTCTAATATTCATATTTATAGAAATGCCTCTTATCTATATTATTGTTAATATATCTTAGAATGATTATGTTTTTATAATTGTGGGGCATCCACAATTATACTGCAAACCCCAACAAGAAGGAACAAAACATAATATTTAAGCAATACTTGTATAACCATAGCAATAATATATAAACCTTTCCTTAACCAAATTAACCGAAGCCTACCAAGTGAGCCTTCACCATTCACCTCATGCCTCATTACCATGGAGTATGAAATATCCTTTTATAGGTTTCATTACATGCAATCCCATGTGCACAATACCGTGGGTTATTAAAACCATCAACCCAAAAACCACGTGCTTTGACCCGCTTTAAACTTGACTTGGAGTAATCACCAATCCCCTCAAAGTTTTAACCAAGCGGAATCCCACATGTCTCAACTTTACCTAGTTACTGGGCCTATAATCCCCATATCACCTAGGTCTACATCTAGAATTTAGAAATGATTCCAAGGAATGCCCTCTGTTATATCACTAACCAAGTCTTATTCAATATGCCCATTTATATATAATAAATATTTTCAACTTCAAAATAATATTATAATAAACATTTTCAACTTCAAAGTAATATTTTTTTTACCTTGCCTTTATTTTATGTTCTCGTCCTCAATTTTTACCGTGCCTTTCTAGTTGTAATTTACCATTGTTCAAATACCCATGAACCATCTG
This sequence comes from Larix kaempferi, assembly GCA_027924585.1. Lineage (NCBI taxonomy): Eukaryota > Viridiplantae > Streptophyta > Pinopsida > Pinales > Pinaceae > Larix > Larix kaempferi. The sequence goes on along the minus strand of BSBM01000454.1, from coordinate 10,189,209 downwards.
AATGCAAGCAACCATACCTTCCAATACATTTGGATTTGTTAAAATTTAATACACACACAAATGTATTTTACTTAAATAAACCAAAATAAAACAAAAAAATAACACACATACATACACAAAGAAGTAAAGTGGTAGGCCCTTCTTAAAACACAACTTATGATTTTTATACTAGCACTACCTGAAAAGTCCTATATATATTTCGTCTCATACTATCAAACATGCCTAAAGAATGTGGTGTTGTCCAATACAATGGGCATCATCCACCCATTCCAAAGAATGAGTTGTTACCAACACATATCTACACACCCAACGATCAATTTCTAAGAATGAGTTGTTACCAATTGTTCATAAAAATTCTAGGAACTATAACTATCATGTAAATCGGGCTTCACATCTCAACAATCTCCCACTTGAAATTCGATGCATGCTTCCGACCACCATGCTAAAAGATTTTACCTAATTTTCATGGTCTAGTGTCACAATTTTACAAGACCAATAGTAGATTTGTGGAACTCAAGCTTCTCTTTTGGAAAAACCTTGGTAAATCCATCTCCATGATTAAGACTAGTGTGTATCTTCTCCAACCTCATCTTACCTTGTTCCAGGATACTTTGAATAAAACTATATCGTAGATATACATGCTTCGTCCATGAATAGAATGCTTCATTTTTTGCAAAATGTATAACACTATTGCTATCAATGTATAACACAAAGTCATTTTGTCTACTACCTAATTCAAACAATAGCCTATGCAACCAAAAATATTTCCTTGGATCCTTTTGTGATTGTAATATACTTTGTTTCACTAGTCGAAACAACTGGCACCACCTAATGTAACCCTGAAATCCAGTTGACTGCTACTCCTACCAATGTGAACAAATACCTGATTATAAAGTGTCTTCGATCTAAGTCACAAGCCATGTCCAATTCTACATATCCTTACAGTCATCCATATTCTCCTCTGAACTTCAATAAATGATTTGATGTGCTTTTTAGATATTTCTCAAAATTCATTTCATTTCCTTCCAATGAATATTTCCTAGATTACTCATATATCTATTGAGCACTCCTACTACTTGGGAAATGTGTGGCTTTTTATGGACCATTCCATACATAATTCTCTCAGCTACTGAATAATGAGGTTCTCTTGTCATGTATTCTTTCTCTTCAAGTGTTTTGGGACACATATCAAAAGATAACTTGAAATGATTTACTAAAGGTGTAGTCATTGGTTTAACATCCTTCACGCTAAATCTATCCAAAACCTTATGAATATATTTTTCTTGTGATAGTTTTAATTCTCTATTCTCACGGTCTCTCATAATTTCCATTCCAAGGATTTGATTTGTAGCACCTAAATCCTTCATTGAAAACATCATAGCCAACTATTGTTTTAACTTGTTAATTTACGTCTTGCTAGATCCTGAAGTAGCATATCATCAACATATATAATACAAAGGATATAAATTCACCATTATCAAAAGACTTATAATAGACACTGTGGTTACATTCAAATCTAGGGAAATTTTATTCAGCCATAAATGAATGAAATTTCAAGTACAATTTCCTTGGATCCTATTTCAACCCATACATAATCTGATTTAATATGCACACTATCTCATCTTTAAGTTTTTCCTCAATCTGTTTTGGATGGTTCATATACAACTCTTCCTCGAAACCAACATGTAGAAAAGTTGTCTTGATATCAAGATGCTCCAACTCTAGGTCACTACTCTAGTATAGGTCATTTTTTCAACTGGTGTACAAATCTCTTCGAAATAAATTCCTATTTGTTGAGCATAACCTTTAACCACCACTGACCTGACCTTGTATCACGTCTACCCACCTACTTCCTCCTTCAAACTATACACCCATTTTTTTGTAATGATTTCCTCTTGGCTGAAAGAGGAACTAAATCCCATGTGTGATTATCCAACAAATATTTCATCTCATCTCTCATGGTCCCCATCCATTTTTTTTTGTCTTTTTCCACAAATGCTTCTTCAAATGTATATGGTCGAGGTTCATCATCAAGTAATAAGTATTGAAGGGAATCTTTGTACCTTGTTGAAGGCCTACACTCTCTTGTAGACCTTCTAACTTGAGGGATATGCTCCTATGGTATACCCTCCTCAAAATTACTATTGGGGTGATATTGCTCTTCATTATCATGTAGGTTATATGACTGAGCACATGGTTGTATTTGTGGATGAACATGCACTGGTGGTTGTGGATAATTTATAATCACCTTTTGTTTGAGCAGAAAAATTCCATTTGTGATGTCTTCTTACAGAGCATGATCCTTGGCTGGTACACTTTGTTTTTGTAGATTTTGTATTACCATGTTATTGAATATGATATCCTTTCTTCGTATTACTTGCTTGGACACTAGATCCCATATCCATCAAGAAATTATGTTTAAATTTAAATAAAGTTCAAATTGAGCATGTAGTCTCTAAATATATGCCAAAGAGTATTTTTAAATAATGCTAATGAAATTTGCTTGCACTAATCTTCCTCTAAAATTACACGAAAAAAATAATAAATGTTATTTAGTAAACTTTTCCCAATTGAAATGAATGTAAAATTTAGAAAATAATAATAATAATAAACAAAATTGCCTCATTACATAAAGTTCCAATTAAAGGTAAATTATTCTTATGAATGTTGGAGTATTAAAAAACCCACCTATACCATTTTAGACTTAGGATATAATTAATTAATCATTTATGATTAATTTCCTAAGTTTTGACTAGGTAACTAGGGCCAATTTTGTCTCTTGGTGGACAAATTATGGATAAGATTTCCTTGGATTCTGTCTTATTTTATTCTATTCCTGAATTAGAAAGACACCTTCTTGATTTAGACAACTTTATCATGTTTTCTCTACTTTCTAGTGGATAACGTAAAGCTAGTTTACTTGGAAACTCTCTCCACTTGACCAATTCGACCTCCACATCATTTATTCTCTCCTAAAGTCATCATTACAATCCATTTACCTCACTCATGAGATTCCATACCATAACTAGCCAATTCGTGAGCCTTTAGACAGTTTTGGAAACAACTTTTGCCACCTAGTGGGTTTTTTTCCTTTAGTACGCCTTTTTTTTTGTCCTTTTCAACTTGCCTCTAAGGCATTTGATTTTCTCCATGTAATATGTATTATCAATCTTAATCATACCAATGAATAAAATACAGAGTGTTTTCCATAAATTATCTTCTTTATTCTTCTTCTCCCATTCTTAGAAATATTCCATGTGAAGTTGTCTTATTGAATCTAGATCTAAGCCATTGAAAATATCACATGGTATTAGAGCTAGATTGATTCAAAACAATTTAAAAGAGTGTTTTTTGTAGGGTATTTCCATCACCAGGAGCGCATTAGCATGGATCAAAATCAAGCTAAATCTTTGACTCTCACTCCCTTCAACTACTTTGACTGGAAGGCACATATGATCATCCAGCTTCGAAGCAAAGGATTGTATAGAGTCACTATGGGGATTGAAAATGAGCCAGGAGATGTTGCATTACAATCCAAATGGTTCAATAGGCTTGATGAAGCTTATGGGTTACTTTGTATCTTTGTATCTCCAGATATTCTATTCCATATTGACTCTCTATCCACTCCAAATCAAGTGTGGACAAAGCTAGAGTCTCTCTTTGGAAAACATGATGAGATCAGAGGTCATTTATTGGATATTGAGCTGATCTCACTTAGTCCAAGTAATTTCGATTCAATGTAAGAGTTCATCTCAAAATTCAAGAACCTGGTGCTTCAACTCAAGCAATGTGGCATAGATAAGAAGTATGAGCAACTAATCCTTACCATTCTATAAAAAATGAGCTCTGAATACTTAGTATTTGTGTCTACTTTTCATACTACAGGACTTGCATTTCCCAATTGGAAGATGCCAACCTTGGATGCATTCATTGATTCGCTCACTAAGGAGAAGGACAAGCTAGTACAAATGAGGTATCTAACACCCTCCAAGGAATTTGCACTTGTTTCTCATGGAGAAAAGATTTTCAAGAATGACAAATCCAAACAAAAAATGTTGTGAGATGAAGAGGACTCTATGAAGATTCCAAAGCAAAGAAGATTAAGAAGGAGAAGACCAAGTGTTCTTATTGCTGTAAAGGCACTCATCCTGAGAAATATTGTTTCAAAAATAAATTGAACATCACAGCCAAGATGCTTGAAGAGAATAACATAGATGTTCCTGACTTTGCAAGAAAAGAACAAGGCAAGCTTGTTGTAGAGCAAGAACACTGTCTGCAAGCCTCTCCCAAAAATGATCACGCTTATGCTTTGAGTACTAGAGTGAAAAATAATTCTTATGTATCTGATTTTGCTTCACATTCTGATATATCAGAATTAGAAACCTCCACGTCTTCCTTGGTACAATCTCCAGTCAGTTCACCCAAGTCTCCTCTCAAACCTAGTCATTTTTCACTAGTTTCTGACTTGTCTTCTGAAAGGTCTTTCCACCTCCATTCAAATATTTTAGATTCTAATTTTGAAGATGATATACAGTATGATATATAGTTCATGACACCTCCTAAACTATTTTTCCAACCATTGGATGCACAAAATACCCTACAACCCCTTAGTTCTCCATTTAAGAAACCACACAATTCCATGGTTTCCTATAGTGTGTCACTTGTCTCTTTTGTTCTTATGTCTGCCATATATTTCATTGGTTGGAAAACCATGTCTTTGGCCATAATTGGACTGATATTTCACACATATAGACCTGACCCCATCTCTCATGGTTCAAAAGTCAAGTCCTCAAACTCTCCAGGATCGCTCAACTGTCAGGGTGACCTAGTTGTTCACTCTTTTCCTACCAAAAAATATATCCGATCATGGAGACTCTCCAACCTTGTTGTTTGCTGTTCCATATGAATAAAATTATGATATTTCATAAATGCATTATCTTCTTTACAATATCATAAAGGTTATACATCAGTTTGAGAAGAAGGTAGAAGAATTAGTGCACCACATTGTAGATGCACAAGAAGTTGATCCTCTTGAGTCCATTGATACTCTTTGGGAATGAGTTTTCAAAGATCTTCTTTCCATCATTGATTATGTTACCAGATCAGATTATATATTTTATAACAACAATAAGAATTCATATGATGCTCCTCCATCATCAGAAGATGAGATTTATGGAGCCTCTACACATGATTCTTGCCTACACCACATTGATGCACGTATGCATGATCATAACATTCACAATATCTTCATCAATTATGTTACTCAGAAGCATCCCATTCAGCTCATTCAGGTCCTCGAAATGAGGAACAAGACAATATGAAGACTTCCAAGCATGTCCATTTTTGAGGGAGGGTTTTGTTCCCATGAGGTTTTCCCCATTTCCTCGTTTTACATGGACTAGTTATTTTTGTATTGCGGTGACCATAAGCCTTGTTGCTTGGGCCCTATATTTATGATATTTTTCTGATTTCCACCACATAAAGTCAGGTTTAAGGGGGGTGTTGGAGTATTAAAAAACCCACCCATACAATTTTATACTTAGGATATAATTAATTGATCATTTATGATTAATTTCCTTAGTTTTGACTAGGTAAATAGGGGCAGTTTTGTCTTTTAGTTGACCACTTGCCATCCTAAGTCACAAAAATGAACTTGGACAAATTCTGGATAATATTTCCTTGGATTATGTTTGATTTTGTTCTATTCCTGAATTAGAAAGACACCTTCCTGATTTAGACAGCTTTATCCTATTTTTTCTACTTTCTGGTGGATAAGGTAAAGCTAGTTTACTTGGGAACTCTCTCCACTTGACCAATTCAACCTGCACATAATTTATTCTCTCCCAAAGCCATAATTACATTCCATTTACTTCAATCATGAGCTTCCATACCATATTCACCCAATTCGTGAGCCTTTAGACAGTTTTGGAAACAACTTTTTCCACCTAGGGGTTTTTTGCCTTTAGTAAGCCTTTTCTTTTTTTTCCTTTCAACTTGCCTCTAAGGAATTCGATTTTTTCCATGAAATATGTATTATATATTGTAATCATATTGATGAATAAAATACAGAGTGTTTTCCACAAATTATCTTATTTATTCCTCTTCTCTCATTCTCAGAAATATTCCATGTGAAGTTGTCTCATTGAATCTAGATCTAAGCCATTGAAAATATCGCAATGAAAAGATAATAGTTAGCTTGTCTATATATCCTATGGTATCTACGATTGATACAAAAAATATTGATGAGACAAAGTAATAAACCACTCTTAAAAATTTGCAGGTTTTTAAATATTATATTCAATTAGTGAAATTTAAAACAATCTTAATGCGTTCCAAAGGAGTTATTTTCTATACTAATATCATGTTGATGAAATGCAATTAAAAAATATTTTATCTGTTATTATTAATTCACATTGTATGATTATGAAAGAGGAACTAATATTGTTTCTCAAATTAAATTTTTATTCCATTTGAAAATCAGACGGGTATCCTCTCTCTTGCCTTAGAAATCTAGAACCAACTTAGAAATGTGAGGTTAACAAGGACACATTATTAACATTTAACAATAACTATAAATATAGTTAGTTGACATCCATACATATGATGGAGAGGAAAGCTACATCTTAAAATAACCTTAAGGAAAACACAACTACACTAATTTCATAAATCTTGATCCATCATACAAAATAATAATTGCATACAATTAATAGCACAAGGTTTACTTATTATGTTCAATTGATTTATTTTGAACAAGTACATTATTCTCATTTTGCCATTTTCTGTTCAAGTGTTTGAACAATAAACACAATGGATGATAATAATGGTGTGCATGTAATTATTAATTGTTTATTTGATGATGATGGTGGTGGTGGTGGTGGTTAACGTCCAATGAGATCAACTTTGGTCCATCGAACCTATTCTTCCTTGACACATAGGTAATTCAAAAATCAACCGACTATATATAAGCTAGCATATTATGCTCAAACGGAAATTGATCATGCAGAATCATTGCTTTCCTTCGAAATTGAGTTCCAAAAAACTAATCAATTTTAACCCTTCCATATATAATTCCTACATAACTTATCCAATTAGTGATATAAATTTTCCCGAGTTCTTGTCCTTCTTGAAGAACTTGGAGCAACTTCATTCTTTGGTGTAGTTGTAGCAGCTTTGTTCCTTTTTCCTTGTTTGATCCATCCTTTTGAGCTATCTTGCGCTTCATGCTTATTAGGCTTGAGAGGTTATTCTTCGTTTTCATCATGTATGGTTGAAATTAGTAGATCCCCATGCTGGGATTCATTTTACTTTGACATCATGAGTGGGGTTTCATCTTTTGGGGAGGTTTCATGCACTACTGGCATGACTTCTATTTGAACTGGAATTTCCGACTTATCTTTCCCAAGTTCTTCATTTGTAGATACCATACTCGAAATATCTTCATTTTTATGAATGATATAATGTTCTAAATTTTCTATAATGATATAATGATAAAATGTTAAATGAATCTTGACAACGAAACCCTTGCTAAAGTTCATTTTCACACAAATATGGGAAAAGGTAGTCTTTACGTAGTCCTTTGTTTCAAGGCTGCAACGATAGTGGATTCCCAATAGCACGAAGCAAAGGGAAATTCCAGAGATGCAAGGGAAAGTTGGGGAGCTTGGACCAAATTGGGACTAAATAAATTTGGTATATAGCTAGATCAAAGGAAGGGATCCAGGGTTTCATAAAAATCCTCAAACTTCACCAAAATCATGGGCTAGAGTAATGAATGATATTTTTCTTGCAAGGAGTATGAAAATCAACAACAAAAAAAACCCGAGCAAAAGGGTAAATAGAAATGTTTTCATCAATAAGTGGTTTCCATATCTTTGAGATCCATTTGTGAAGATATACCAAATGAGGCCAGTGTTAGCACCCAAATCGTACCTCTAGGTTGCGGAGAGGCCAATATGGGGTAACCACAAAACCACTTTAGACTTATGTTATTGACCCAACACAGTCAGAGAGGGATCTCTCTTAAACTCATGAAAATTGAAAATGATCACAGATCTAACAATGACAAACATACAGGATTCTTGTTAACTCAAGATAGTCATTTAAAGCATACTTAGAAGGTCAGATTTCTTGGTAGGATAGGTTGCTTAAGTTGTTGTTTGGTTGAAAGCAACATGGATCTCCATTGGGAATTGGAGTCAAAACATACAGCGGATGATTATTATGACCAAACTTTGCAAACACATCTATTCAGAGGCAAGGAAGCCACCAATCTACAGTCAAAGTGCTTTTAATTGGGTGATTTAGAAGAGAGATAAACAATCCATCGATATGGAGCATAATAATATGAATTCCATATAGATTTTATAAGAGACTGTTCGTGGAATACTTGGAACAATAAGAATAGGGCACAATCACTATGAATCCTATTCAAATTCTACACTGGTCCAAGCATGATTAGCATAACATAATGAATAAACAATGAAAGAAACACATTCACATGGGAACAAAAATGAACATATTGTAAATATAATGACACGTGAATCTCTGAGAAAATGCCTGCAAGGCTTCGCCAACTTTACTAAGCAAAAATTCAAAATGTTCAGTACAAAGCAACACATAGGTTCCAAAGTTTTCAACCCTTATTCATTCGATTACATTGAATTTATAGACTTCCTGAGCCTTCAGGCTCGAGCTACTCTGAACAAAAAACAGTTACAGCTTTTGATGACACCTAACCTAGGCATATTCGCCACTACTACCCTAAGACAGAGCTGGCAAAATCGGCTTAATTGTCTTTTTACATTCACTGGTCATTTTTACTAAATGACAGTCGACTCAAGCAAAAAGACAAAAATGATTTGGCAGTTGCTCCAGCTGGCTGCTTTCACTCTCCCTGAATCCTTCATGCACCCAAATTTAACATGCCTTTACCATATTTCTCAATTAACTTCCACTGCTCGACCGCTGGTAAGTCCAAGGACGCGAGCTCTTTAAGAAGAACTCTCATTTCATTTTGTTCTTTGTAGGAATAGCCTTCGGTGAGTGTGTGGGCCTCTTTAAACATTGTGAGCAGCTCGAAATCCTTAGCTAACTTACCCATCACCACCTTACCTGCCAGGGGTTTCTCTAGGTCTGCAAAACACTCCTGGTTTGACTTGCATTCCTCCAATTCTTCATGGTATTCCTCCTTTGTTTTCATAGTCCCATCTTCCTCCCAAAATAGAGGAAAAACTTTCATAAATAGTTGATCGAATGCTTCTCTGAACATCTTTACTTTGCTAGCGAAGATATCTATTCCTTCCTTGACGGTGTTCAACTGTTGGTGTTTAAGTATCACCTTTTTGGCCCAGATGATGGTGGTAACTTGATCCTTTATATTTGTTTCCTGGGCCTGGCCTTCAGACATGCCATTCAGAAAATCCATTTCATTTTGGGCATAATCTATGGGATTTTTGTTCAACTTTTCATTTTCCACTAAGACTGCTTACTGTGCTAGGGTAGACACAGCTTCTTTATCTAATATAAAGTCCAGATACGGTCTTAGCTGATTTTCCTGCACAACGATATCATCCCAGATGATTTTTCTCGCTTCTTGTAATGCTTCTTTCCCTATAACCTGTTGCTTTAATTGGTCATATTCATCTTGAAAAATATTGAGTGAGATTTGGTTTCAATCACATTACAAGGTTGGCCTAGATCTAAGTTTAACATTTTGAATGCTTTATATATATATAAAAGAAAGAAGCAGATTTCATTGAGTTTGCATGTGTGATAACTACTCACAAAGTGTTCAATTTATGGTTGTTTTAGAAGGAGATGTTCAACAAAAAGGTTTGAAAGTACAAAAATCCAAGATTGCACCTTATAGCCAAGGTATCTACATATTAAACCTAAGATGAGAATAATATTTTTTAACTTGATTTGTGAAATAAAATCATTATCATTATTAAAAAACAAGAATATTTTCTTCCAAGCATGAGGAGTTATATACCTAATAAGATGCTAAGAAAGAGAGAAGAATAGAAAAATTACATTCTACAAACCTTAATAAATTGTTAAAAAACCTAACTTTATTTGTTGAAGATTTACACAAGTTTGGCACAAGCTCTATACTTGATCATGAGACTTGCTTGAAGAATTATAGAAACATGAGAACCATCCATCTCCCTTGTGAAAATAATTGAGTTGGGTGTTTTGGTACCTTTCATATGTTTTCCTACATGAAAAAAGCATAAAGGCCCTTATTATGGTTTATCTTAGACAATACAACCAAGGTTTCCAAGATCCATTGCTATTGTTGATGATAGCCATTTAAGATCTTATTAAAATTAGAGATCATCTCTCTAGTTGAGTTATTTTGAAACTCATTGTGACCTTAGTTGATTTTTAAAGTAAATCTCATTTGGCTAGTGTACATTGAAATTTATTATGTTCTTGATTCTAAAGGTTTAGTGCAAATAATCATGTCTTCTATAATGTCAAAAAAAGTAAGAAAGGTCATAAAAATTAATCTAGGAAACAATTATAAGTGGGAAACATTCGAACTTTCTATCAACAACATGGATGTGTATTTCCATGTCCTTACTCTAAACCTTATTAGAGCATATTAACTCTAGACAAAAGAACAACTAATCATTTCAACCCCACCACAAAAGGCAAGTTTACGTCATTAAATATCTTTCACCATATAGTAAATATGATATTACACTTATGCATCCACAATGTCTTGCTCTATAAGCCTTGCTTCACCTAGGTGATAGATTTGAGCGAGGGCATGTTGGATTACCAGATATCTTGATAATAAACTATGCGAGGAGCAGGTGTTATCCCAAGTCAAGTTTAAAGGGGGGGATGTTAGGTTAATCTTGACTGATCAATAAGTGGTTAAGCTAGCCTTGTTTAGGCCAAAACCTTAAGTGGTTTATGGGTTATGGTATTGAGTAGGCCATGGTATTTTCCCATGGTAATGCATATGATGAAGCCTATAAAAGGGCTTAATTGACTCCACTATAATCGGTTTTCCAGGATAAATCATAGTGCCAAGATTGTGCATGATTTATGATTTATGTTGTTAATTGCTTTATTGTATTATTTTTCTTACACTTCGTTTTCTATTATTATTGTATTATTTTTCTTACTGTGCTATGATAGGAAATTTTTCCTAAAGGAACTCTGCCCTAACAAGAAGTCTCTCGAACTCTAACTAACAAGACCAAAGTCTCCAGGAACTATGGTCGACAAGAGAAATGACTTATAGGAACAATATCGAACAATAAATATGACTGATGGGAACAATGTCCGACAAGAACTATGATGAACATCAAATGCGCCTAATAGGAACTTTAACGAGGAAACTATGCGAGGTAGGAACTCTTCCCAAATAGAAGTTTTCCTAATACAAACTACGAGTGAAAATAGTAAATGTGACCAATAGGAACACTAAATAACAAGTCATGGACTCTTCCTTGACAAGAACTATGCCCTGACAGGAACTCTACCCAACAAGAACTATGCCTTGTAAATTCATAAAATAATTGAAAACTAAATGAGATATTTATTTAAAAATCATCACAAAACTATAGAAATTTCATGAAATAATATATAAAACAACATAATTTGAATTTTACCATAGTTTCGACAGCTACAAGACTCAAGGGAGATAGCAAATCTTGCTCAATATGAACTATGACTAACCAATAGGAACCTAACAAATAAGGCGGAAACTCTTCCCTGACAGGAACTCTTCCCCAACAGGATCTCTGCCCGACAGGAACTCTGACTTGATAAGAACTTTGCCTGACAGGAACTTTGCCCCAATAGGAACTCTACCCAAATATGAACTCTACTCGACAGGAACTCTTCCCAGCAAGAAAACTATATAGAAATAGAAATTTTCTATAGGAACTACGACTGAAAAGATATAAATGTTTCCTCGACAGGAACTCTGCAACAACATGAACTATGCCCTGATAGGAGCTCTGGCTCGATATGAATTATGAACGACCAATACGAACTTAACTAACAAGGCATGAAATATCCCCCGACATGATATATGTCCAACAGGAACTTTTCCCTTATAAGAAATTTTCCCGACAGGAACTCTTCCTGATAGGAGCTTTGCCATAATATTAACTTTACATGATGGGAACTCTTCCCAACAAGAAAAGTCTATCAAAATATAACTTTTACTTATAGGAACTACGACCGAAAAGACAAAAAAGTTCCTGTCGAGCAGAGTTACCATCGGTAAGATTTCCTACAATTCATGTTAGGTACATTTTCTTCTATTCATAGCTCACATCGAGCAAAGTTCCTCCATTATTCATTCATGAATTAGAGTTCGTTAGTGAAATGTCCTAGTTAGGAAATTTCTTTGTAAATATGGATATCTCAAGTCTACATTAAATCATGTTTTACATGATAACAAATTTATTGAATTGATTCTAAGTCATAAACATTTTTAGACTTCAATTTCAAGGTTTACAATAGTGTACATCTCCCAAATGGTACACATGTAGTATTTACATAAAAGCTTTTAAAATTGAAAATAATTTTGCATGAGCCATGCGCTACAATGGTTAAAAGTGATAAAGTGAGGAAATAATGAAGGTGATGAGTTCATTTTTCTCCTTCTTTGAAACTTTGGGTATTAGGGTAGGGTTAAGTATAGAGATATAAAAAGGTGTTGTGTGTCCAAGAACATAGAGGAATGTGAATGCTCACCTAGGTATTTATAGGCCCTAATTAATTCCTCTTTTCCTTTTCCTTCTTATTTATAGGTTGGAAAGGGTAGAGTAGAGAAAGGAGGTTCTTGGATCAAGTGAAATTACCACATACTAGCTTCGATGCATTTTAAACTTATTTAAATTTGTTTTTTTTAATGTTTTTTCAAATATGTTAGTTGGTAGAATGAAATAAAACAAAACTAAATTTCTAAAACAAATGGTTAGTTCTAAAAGAAGAGAAAATTTATGAAAGATAAATGTAAAATTGTTGAAATATTAGCAATACTAATAGAGAAAAAGTCTAAAAAATGAAATAGAAACTTTAACGAGGAAACTATGATCGATAAGTGCTATTCCCAAATAGAACTTTTCCTGATAGGAACCACAATTGATAATAGTAAATATGACCAATAGGAATAATGACCGATAGGAATGGTGATGATATGGAAAATTTTATGTCGAGCTAAGGTCTTTCCTGGTTAGTTAGGTTCCTATTGGTCGGTTGTAGTTCATATCGGGGGAGAGTTCCCGTTGAGGAAGAGTTCATGCCAGGTAGAGTTCCTATCGAGCAGATTTCTTGTTGGGCAGAGATCATGTCGAGGTGGATTCATATTAGGGTAGAGTTCCTGTTGGATAGAGATCCTGTCAAGGCAGAGTGCTTGTCTTGTTGGTCATAGTTACTATAAGGAAAAGTTCTATTTTGGTAGAGTTTTCTTGTTGGGAATATTTCATCTCGAGTAGAGTTCATATCAGTGCATAGTTCCTATTGAGGAAAATTTCTTGTTCGACAGAGTTCCTATAGGGGTAGAGATCCTATCGGGCAAGGTTCTTGTCAGGGAAGAGTTCCTATCAGGTAGAGTTTCTGTCAGGTAAAGATCCTATTGGGACAAAGTTCCTACCTTGTTATTTAGATTCTTATTGATCGGTCGTAGTTCATATCAGGCTAGAGTTATTGTCGGGTCAAAGTTCATATCGAGTAGATTTGTTGTCGGGGCAAAGTTCATGCCAATTATAGTTCCTATTGGGGAAAAATTACTGTCTTGTTATTCATAGTTCCTATAAGGAAAAGTTCTATTTCGGTATATTTTTCTCGTAAGGAAGAGTTCTGGTCAGGTAGAGTTCATATCGGGGTATAGTTCCTATTGGGTCAAAGTTCCTATCAAGCAAAGTTCTATTCAGGCATAGTTCCTATTGCTCATAGTTTCCTGGTCAAAGTTTCTATCAGTTGTAGTTGTTATCAGGAAGAGTTGATGTTCATTATAGTTCTTATTGGTCATATTTATTGTTTGGTATTGTTCCTATCATTCATAGCTCTTGTCGACCATATATACTTTGGTCTTGTTATTAAGATTTCCCATTCTCTAGGAACTATGGTCGAAAAGAGTTGCTAGGAACTATGGATCGAGGCCCAACATTGTACAATCGTAGCCCAAATTCTCAGCTGCTGTAGACCGTGGCCTGGAGGCGAAGTTCAGTCCACGATTGAGAGATATAGAATCATTCTAGGATCGAGAGATCAGGAGAGTAATCCTCAACACTCCAAAAATTTAAGAGATCGAGAGATCAGGGCGAGTAATCCTCAAATATTTGGAATTCATGACCATAGAATTTGGAATTAAGATCATCTCCAGCCCGTATGAGAAAAGAAACGATTGATCAACGAATGATTCATTTAACCATTGAAGCCGTGTGGCAAAGGATTGGATCAAAGAAAATACGGACTCTAGTGTGGCAGGCTCATTTAACATAATTGGGATTAATGAAAAAATGGTGGATTAACAAATGACTATTCAATATCCTATTTTTCAAGAGAAAATATGGGCCATTAGATATGTGTGCTAGATGAATCTTTCTTAGGGTATATGCCAAACCAGTGTAACTTAACCTTCCATTTTTAATTTGCCGATAGGCGCTACAATGATAATTGTAGTGGGAGGCTATCGCAACTTTTTAATTAGTGATTAAAAAGATGCAGTAACCTCCCACTACAATTCTCATTGTAGTGCCAATCCGCAAATAAATATTTTCAACTTCAAAGTAATATTATAATAAACATTTTTAACTTCAAATTAATATTTTTTTTAATTATTGCTATTACACCAATTGCACTTACCCGAGCTAAATCATATACTCATTTTCCATTGCTTAACAATAATATATCCATTCCCTTTATTCTATGTTCTCGTCCTCAATTTTTACCGTTCCTTTCCAGTTGTAATTTACCATTGTTCAAATACCCTTGAACCATCTGAATGCAAGCAACCATACCTTCCAATACATTTGCATTTGTTAAAATTTAATACACACACAAATGTATTTTACTTAAATAAACCAAAATAAAACAAAAAAATAACACACATACATACACAAAGAATTAAAGTGGTTCACCATACTACATATGGATAAATCCACAAGAAAGTGAGTTTTCTCTAGGCCCTTCTTAAAACACAACTTATGATTGTTACACTAGGACTACCTGAGAAGTCCTATATATATTTCATCTCATACTATCAAACATGCCTAAAGCATGTGGTGTTGTCCAATACAATGGGCATCATCCACCCATTCCAAAGAATGAGTTGTTACCAACACATATCTACACACCCAACGATCGGTTTCTAAGAATGAGTTGTTGCCAATTGTTACACAATTGTTCATAAAAATTCTAGGAACTATAACTATCATGTAAATTGGGCTTCACATCTCAACAATCTCCCACTTGAAATTTGATGCATGCTTCCTACCACCATGCTCAAATATTTTACCTAGTTTTCATGGCCCATTGTCACAATTTTACAAGACCAATAGTAGATTTGTGGAAATCAAGCTTCTCTTTTGGAAAAACCTTGGTAAATCCATCTCCATGATTAAGACTAGTGTGTATCTTCTCCAACCTCATCTTACCTTGTTCCAGGATATTTCGAATAAAACGATATCGTAGATATACGTGCTTCGTCCGTGAATGGAATGCTTCATTTTTTGCAAAATGTATAATACTATTGCTATCAATGTATAACACAAAGTCATTTTGTCTACTACCCAATTCAAACAATAGCCTATGCAACAAAGAATATTTCCTTGGATCCTTTTGTGATTGCAATATACTTTGTTTCACTAGTGGAAACAGCTGGCACCACCTTATGTAACCCTGAAATCTAATTCACTGCTACTCCTACCAATGTGAACAAATACCTGATTATAAAGTGTCTTCGATCTAAGTCACAAGCCATATCTAATTCTACATATCCTTACAATCGTCCATATTCTCCTCTGAAGTTCAATAAATGATTTGATGTGCTTTTTAGATATTTCTCAAAATTGATTTCATTTCCTTCCAATGAATATTTCCTAGATTACTCATATATCTATTAAACACTCCTACTACTTGGGAAATGTGTGGCTTTTTATGGACCATTCCATACATAATTCTCTCAGCTACTAAATAATAAGGTGCTCTTGTCATGTATTCTTTCTCTTCAAGTGTTTTGGGACACATCTCAAAAGATAACTTGAAATGATTTACTAAAGCTGTAGTCATTGGTTTAGAATCCTTCACGCTAAATCTATCCAAAACCTTCTCAATATTATTTTCTTGTGATAGTTTTAATTCTCTATTCTCACAGTCTCTGATAATTTCCATTCAAAGGATTTGATTTGTAGCACCCAAATCCTTTGTTGAAAACATCATAGCCAACTATTGTTTTAACTTGTTAATTTCAGTCTTTCTAGATCCTGCAACTAGCATATCATCAACACATATAATACGAAGGATAGAAATTCACCATTATCAAAAGACTTATAATAGACATTGTGGTTACATTCAAATCTAGGGAAATTTTGTTCAGCCATAAATGAATGAAATTTCAAGTACAATTTCCTTTGATCCTATTTCAACCCATACATAATCTGATTTAATATGCACACTATGTCATCTTTAAGTTTTTCCTCAATCTTTTCTAGTTGGTTCATATACAACTCTTCCTCGAAACCACCATGTAGAAAAGTTGTCTTGATATCAAGATGCTCCAACTCTAGGTCACTACTCTAGTAGAGGTAATTTTTTCAACTGGTGTACAAATCTCTTTGAAATAAATTCCTGCTTGTTGAGCATAACCTTTAACCACCACTAACCTAGCCTTGTATCGCTTCTTCCCACCTACTTTCTCCTTCAAACTATACACCCATTTTTTTTGTAATAATTCCCTCTTGGCTCGAAGAGGAACTAAATCCCATGTGTGATTATCCAACAAATATTTCATCTCATCTCTCATGGCCCCCATCCATTTTTTTTTGTCTTTATCCACAAATGCTTCTTCAAATGTATATGGTTCAGGTTCATCATAAAGTAATAAGTATTGAAGGGAATCTTTGTACCTTGTTGAAGGCCTACACTCTCTTGTAGACCTTCTAACCCGAGGGATCTCCTCCTATGGTGTACCCTCTTCAAAATTACTATTGGGGCAATATTTCTCTTCATTATCATGTAGGTTATATGACTGAGCACATGGTTGTATTTGTGGATGAACATGCACCGTTGGTTGTGGATAATTTATAATCAACTTTTGTTTGAGCAGAAAACTTCCATTTGTGATGTCTTCTTACAGAACATGATCCTTGGCTGGCACACTTTGTTTTTGTAGATTTTGTATTACCATGCTATTGAATATGATATCCTTGCTTCATTTAACTTGCTTGGACACTAGATCCCATATCCATCTAGAAATTATCTTTAAATTTAAATAAAGTTCAAATTGAGCATGTAATCTCTAAATATATGCCAAAGAGTAGTATTAAATAATGAGAATGAAATTTGCTTGCACTAAGCTTCCTCTAAAATTACGCGAAAGAAATAATAAATGTTATTTAGTAAACTTTTCCCAATTAAAATGAATGTAAAATTTAGAAAATAATAATAATAAAACAAAATTGCCTCATTACATAAAGTTCCAATTAAAGGTAAATCATTCTTATGAATGTTGGAGTATTAAAAAACCCACCTATACCATTTTAAACTTAGGATATAATTAGTTAATCATTTATGATTAATTTCCTAAGTTTTGACTAGGTAAATCGGGCCAATTTTGTCTTTTAGTGGACAAATTATGGATAAGATTTCCATGGATTTTGTCTTATTTTATTCTATTCCTGAATTAGAAAGACACCTTTCTCATTTAGACAACTTTATCGTGTTTTCTCTACTTTCTAGTGGATAAGGTAGAGCTAGTTTACTTGGAAACTCTCTCCACTTGACCAATTCGACCTCCACATAATTTATTCTCTCCTAAAGCCATCATTACATTCCATTCAACTCACTCATGAGCTTCCATACCATATCCATCCAATTAGTGAGCCTTTAGACAGTTTTGGAAACAGCTTTTGTCACCTAGTGGGTTTCTTTTCCTTTAGTAAGCCTTTTCTTTTTGTCCTTTTCAACTTGCCTCTAAGGCATTTGATTTTCTCCATGGAATATGTATTATATATTGTAATCATTCTGATGAATAAAATACAGAGTGTTTTCCACAAATTATCTTCTTTATTCTTCTTCTCCCATTCTCAGAAATATTCCATGTGAAGTTGTCTTATTGAATCTAGATCTAAGCAATTGAAAATATCACATGGTATCAGAGCTATATTGATTCAAAACAATTTAAAATAGTGTTTTTTGTAGGGTATTTCCATCACCAGGAGCACATCATCATGGATCAAAATCAAGCTAAATCTTTGACTCTCACTCCCTTCAACTACTTTGACTGGAAGGCACATATGATCATCTAGCTTCGAAGCAAAGGATTGTTTTGAGTCACTATGGGGATTGAAAATGAGCCAGGAGATGTTGCATTAAAATCCAAATGGTTCAATAGGATTGATGAAGCTTATGGGTTACTTTGTATCTTTGTATCTCCAGATATTCTATTCCATATTGACTCTCTATCCACTCCAAATCAAGTGTGGACAAAGCTATAGTCTCTCTTTGGAAAACATGACGAGATCAGAGGTCATTTATAGGATATTGAGCTAATCTCACTTAGTACAAGTAATTTCGATTCAATGTAAGAGTTCATCTCAAAATCCAAGAACCTGTTGCTTCAACTCAAGCAATGTGGCATAGATAAGAAGTATGAGCAACTAATCCTTACCATTCTATAAAAAATGAGCTCTGAATACTTAGTATTTGTGTCTACTTTTCATACTACAAGACTTGCAGTTCCCAATTGGAAGATGCCAACCTTGGATGCATCCATTAATTTGCTCACTAAGGAGAAGGAAAAGCTAGTACAAATGAGGTATTTAACACCCTCCAAGGACTTTGCACTTGTTTCTCATGGAGAAAAAAGTTTCAAGAATGACAAATCCAAACAAAAAATGTCGTGAGATGAAGAGGAGTCTGATGAAGATTCCAAAGCCAAGAAGATGAAGAAGGAGAAGCCCATGTGTTCTTATTGCTTTAAAGGCACTCATCCTGAGAAATATTGTTTCAAAAATAAATTGGACATCACGGCCAAGATTCTTGAAGAGAATAACATAGATGTTCTTGACTTTGCAAGAAAAGAACAAGGCAAGCTTGTTGTAGAGCAAGAACACTATCTCCAAGCCTCTCCCAAAAGTAATCACACTTAGTCTTTGAGTACTAGAGTGAAAAATAATTCTTATGTCTCTAATTTTGCTTCACATTCTGATATATCAGAATCAAAAACCTCCACCTCTTCCTTGGTACAATCTCCAGTCAGTTCGCCCAAGTCTCTTCTCTAACCTAGTCATTTTTCACTAGTTTTTGACTTGTCTTCTGAAAGGTCTTTCCACCTCCATTCAAATATTTTAGATTCTAATTTTGAAGATGATATACAGTCTGATATATAGGTCATGACACCTACCAAACTATTTTTCCAACTATTGGATGCACAAAATACCCTACAACCCCCTAGTTCTCCATTTAAGAAATCACACAATTCTATGGTTTCCTATAGTGTGTCACTTGTCTCTATTGTTCTTATGTCTGCCATATATTTCATTGGTTGAAAAACCATGTATTTTGCCATAATTGGACTAATACTTCACAGATATGACCTAACCCCATCACTCATGGTTCAAAAGTCAAGTCCTCAAACTCTCCAGGCTCGCTCAACTATCAGGGTGACCTAGTTGTTCACTCTTTTCCTACCAAAAAATATATCCGATCATGGAGACTCTCCAACCTTGTTGTTTGCTGCTCCATATGACTCAAATCCTGATATTTCAGAGCTGCATTATCTCCTTTACAATATCATAAAGGTTCTACATCAGTTGGAGAAGAAGGTACAATATTTAGTGCACCACATTGCAGATGCACATGAAGTTGATCCTGTTGAGTCCATTGATATTCTTTGGGAATGAGTTTGCAAAGATCTTCTTTCCATCATTGATTATGTTACCAGATCAGATTATATATTTTATAATAGCAATAAGAATTCATATGATGCTCCTCCATCATCAGAAGATGAGATTCATGGAGCCTCTACACATTATTCTTGCCTACACCACATTGATGCATGTATGCATGATCATGACATTCACAATCTCTTCATTAAGTATGTTACTCAGAAGCAGGCCATTCAACTCATTCAGCTCCTCCAAATGAGGAACAAGACAGTATGAATACTTCCAAGCATGTCCATTTTTGAGGGAGGTTTTGGTTCCCATGAGGTTTTCCCTGCTTCCTCATTTTACATGGACTAGTTATTTTTGTATTGGGGTGACCATAAGCCTTGTTGCTTGGGACCTATATTTAAGATATTTTTTCTGATTTCCACCACATAAAGTCAGGTTTAAGGGGGGGTGTTGGAGTATTAAAAAACCCACCTATACCATTTTAGACTTAGGATATAATTAATTAATCATTTATGATTAATTTCCTAAGTTATGACTCGGTAAATAGGGGCAGTTTTGTCTTTTAGTTGACCACTTGCCATCCTAAGTCACAAAAACGAATTTGGACAAATTATGGATAATATTTCCTTGGATTATGTCTGATTTTCTTCTATTCTTGAATTAGAAAGATAGCTTCCTGATTTAGACAGCTTTATCCTGTTTTTTCTAGTTTCTAGTGGATAAAGTAAAGCTAGTTTACTTGGAAACTCTCTCCACTTGACCAATTCGACATGAACATAATTTATTCTCTCCTAAATCCATAATTACATTACATTTACCACACTCATGAGATTCCATACCATATTCAACCAATTCGTGAGCGT
The DNA here is from genome assembly GCA_027924585.1 of Larix kaempferi. Classification (NCBI taxonomy): domain Eukaryota; kingdom Viridiplantae; phylum Streptophyta; class Pinopsida; order Pinales; family Pinaceae; genus Larix; species Larix kaempferi. The sequence continues at coordinate 10,168,256 of BSBM01000454.1, read as the reverse complement.
TTAGACAGTTTTGGAAACAACTTTTGCCACCTAGGGGTTTTTTTGCCTTTAGTAAGCCATTTCTTTTTTTCCTTTCAACTTGCCTCTAAGGCATTCATTTTTTTCCACGGAATATGTATTATATATTTTAATCAGATTGATGAATAAAATACAGAGTGTTTTCCACAAATTATCTTATTTATTCTTCTTCTCTCATTCTCAGAAATATTCCATGTGAAGTTGTCTTATTGAATCTAGATCTAAGCCATTGAAAATATCACACTGAAAAGATAATAGTTAGCTTGTCTATATATCCTATGGTATCTATGATTGATAGAAAAAATATTGATGAGACAAAGTAATAAACCACTCTTAAAAATTTGCTGGTTTTTAAATATTATATTCAATTAGTGAAATTTAAAACAATCTTAATGCGTTCCAAAGGAGTTATTTTCTATACTAATATCATGTTGATGAAATACAATTAAAAAATATTTTATCTATTATTATTAATTCACATTATATGATTATGAAAGAGGAACTAATATTGTTTCTCAAATTTTAATTTTTATTCCATTTGAAAATCAGAGGGGTATCCTCTCTCTTGCCTTAGAAATCTAGCACCAACTTAAAACTATGAGGTTAACAAGGACACATTATTAACATTTAACAATAACTATAAATATAGTTAGTTGACATCTATACATCTGATGGAGAGGAAATCTACATCTTAAAATAACCTTAAGGAAAACACAACTACATTAATTTCATAAATCTTGATCCATCATACAAAATAATAATTGCATACAATTTAATATCACAAGGTTTACTTCTTATGTTCAATTGATTTATTTTGAACAAGTACATTATTCTCATTTTGCCATTTTCTGTTCAAGTGTTTGAACAATAAACACAATGTATAATAATAATGGTGTGCATGTAATTATTAATTGTTTATTTGATGATGGTGGTGGTGGTGGTGGTGGTTAACATCCACTGAGATCAACTTTGGTCTATCGAACCTATTCTTCCTTGACACATAGGCAATTCAAAAATCAACCGACTATATATAAGCTAGCATATTATGCTCAAATGGAAATTGATCATGCAGAATCATTGCTTTCCTTCAAAATTGAGTTCCAAATAACTAATCAATTTTAACCCTTCCATCTATAATTCCTACATAACTTATCCAATTAGTGATATAAATTTTCCCGAGTTCTTGTCCTTCTTGGAGAAATTGGAGCAACTTCATTCTTTGGTGTAGTTGTAGCAGCTTTGTTCCTTTTTCCAAATTTGATCCATCCTGTTCAGCTATCTTGATCTTCATGCTTATTAGGATTGGGAGGTTATTCTTCGTTTTCATCATGTATGGTTGAAATTATTAGATCCCCATGCTGGGATTCATTTTCCATTGACATTGTGAGTGGGGTTTCATCTTTTGGGGAGGTTCCATGCACTACAAGCATGCCTTCTGTTTGAACTGGAATTTCTGATTTATCTTTCCCAAGCTCTTCATTTGTAGATACCATACTCGAAATATCTTCATTTTTATGAATGATATAATGTTCCAAATTTTCTATAATGATATAATGATAAAATGTTAAAAGAATCTTGACAGGGAAACCCTTGCTAAAGTACATGTCCACACAAATACGGGGAAAGGTAGTCTTTGCGTAGTCCTTTAATTCAAGGCTGCAACGATAGCGGATTCCCAATATCCTGAAGCAAAGGGAAATTCTAGAGATGCAAGGGAAAGTTGGGGAGCCTAGACCAAACTCGGACTAAATAAATTTGGTATATAAATAAATCAAAGGAAGGGATCCAGGGTTTCATAAAAATCCTCAAACTTCCCCAAAATCACGGGCCAAAATATTGAATGATCTTTTTCTCGCTAGGAGTATGAAAATCAACAACAAAAATACCTTGAGCAAAAGGGTAAATAGAAATGTTTTCATCAATAAGTGGTTTCCATACCTTTGAGATCCATTTGTGAAGATATACCAAATGAGGCCAGTGTTAGCACCCAAATCGTACCTCTAGGTTGCAGAGAGGCCAAAATGGGGTAACCAAAAAACCACTTTAGACTTATGCTACTGACCCAGCATAGTCATAGAGGGATCTCTCTTAAAGTCACGAAAACTGAAAATGATCACTGATCTAACAATGAAAAACATACAGGATTCTTGTTAACTCAAGATATTCATTTAAAGCATACTCAGAAGGTCATATTTCTTGGTAGGACAGGCTGTTTAAGTTGTTGTTTGGTTGAAAGCAACACGGATCTCCATTGGGCATTAGTGTCAAAACATACAACGGATGATTATTATGACCAAACTTTGCAAAGACATCTATTCAGAGGCAAGGAAGCCACCAATCTACAGTCAAAGTGCTTTTAATTGGGTGATTTAGAAGAAAGATAAACAATCCACATTTATGGAGCATAATAATATGAATTCCATATAGATTTTAGAACAAACTGTTCGTGGAATACTTGGAACGATAAGAATAGGGCACAATCACTATGAATCCTATTCAAATTCTACACTGGTCCAAGCATGATTAGCATAACAAAATGAATAAACAATGAAAGAAACACATTCACATGGGAACAGAAATGAACAGACTGTAAAATATAATGACACATGAATCTCTGAGAAAACGCCTGCAAGGCTTCGCCAACTTTATTAAGGAAAACTTCAAAATGCTCAGTACAAAGCAACACACAGGTTCCAAAGTTTTCAACCCTTCTTCATTCAATTACATTGAATTTATAGACTTCCCGAGCCTTCAGGCTCAAGCTACTCTGAACAGAAAATAGTTACAGCTTCTGATGACACCTAACCTAGGCATATTCACCACTACTACCCTAAGATAGAGGTGGAAAAATTGGCTTAACTTCCTTTTTACATTCACTGGTCATTTTTACAAAATGACAGTCGACTCAACCAAAAATACAAAAATGATTTGGTAGCTACTCTAGTTGGTTGCTTCCACATTCTCCGAATCCTTCATGCACCCAACTTTAACTTGCCTTTACCATATTTCTCAATTAACTTCCATTGCTCAGCCGCTGGTAATTCCAAGGACGCGAGCACTTTAAGCAGAACTCTCATTTCATTTTGTTCTTTGTAGGAATAGCCTTCGGTGAGTGTGTGGGCCTCTTTAAACATTGTGAGCAGCTCGAAATCCTTAGCTAACTTATCCATCACCACCTTACCTTCCAGAGGTTGCTCTAGGTCTGCAAAACACTCCTGGTCTGAATTTCATTCCTCCAATTCTTCCTGGTATTCCTCTTTTGTTTTCATAGTCCCATCTTCCTCCCAAAACAGAGGGAAAACTTTCTTAAACAGTGGATCGAATGCTTCTCTAAACATCTTTACTTTGCTGGACAAGATATCTATTCCTGCCTTCACGGTGTTCAACTGTTGGTGTTTAAGTATCACCTTTTTGGCCCAGATGATGGTGGTCACTCGATCCTTTATATTTGCTTCCTAGGTTTGGCCATCAGACAGGCCATTCAAAAAATCCATTGCATTTTGGGCATAATCTATGGGCTTTGTTGGGTAAAATTATCACTAGTTAATTTACAATCAATTAATTGTCAACCAGGGTGCGTAAACTTCGAGCTGCTACACCGTACGTGCGGGCAAAGTAGTCTTAATGCTCATACTTCAAGAAATTCTATTCTACTCACAAACAAAAATGAAATTGACGAAGCTATTACTGTATTGAATGATCAATGCTAAGGGTTCCTAGGTCTGTCATAAAGAAAATGAAATCAATTTGATGATTCCTATCTTACTGTCAAATTCAATATAAATTACAGCAACCTACAACAATCTTCCAAAGAAATACTAAACTACAACAATCTTTCAAAACAATATTAAACTACAGCAATCTTAAGCTACAACAATTATGGTTTACTCTTCAAAACAAACAGCCTGCTAAAAAAACTTACTTACCAAATGAATATGCTCAATCAATCTTAGTGACCTTGTGTTATATCTAAAACTTCCAACCATTAATCTTACAAAGTCTAATGCTAAAATCTACACAAACACTCTCAAATAATTACTGAAATGAAACTTGTTTCCTCTCAACTCTAAATTGTCCACAAAAAACTTAACAAAAGGAAGTTTGGCTTGCTGCTACTGTTGAAATATACCCTGCCTGCGTTCTGTGCATACAAATGCACACAAAAGAATGCTGAGATTATTCAGAAAATATACACCAATGAATGTTAGAACTGTTCAAGAGATATTCACTCATTCTCGTCTATATGTAGACTATGAGATTGGTGTTCAATCCTAGGAAACAGTACTGTAAATTATGATACTTTTCTTGATTTCATTCAATACCAAGAAAACATGATCCCAACTCCTATCTGGCCAATGCAAAATGTTATTTGAAAATCTCTAAATTACTCTATAAACTAAAGTCTTCAAATCTTCTGCTAACTCCACAAATGCTGCAAACTCTTTTGAAATCCTCACAACACAATCAGAAAATACCCTACAGTCTTGTAAACTCAAAATTCAAAAGGATTAAACCACTATTGGAGCTATTCACCATTCACTATAACGCTGACAACAAACGAAATATGAAATTTCAATCTATTCCCTTCATTAAATCGATTCTACAACAAATCAAGTCAAGTTCATCACACAGTTTGTCAATGCCAGAACTCTGAACAATGATCATAACCATCAATAAGCAATCCACGTTGAAAACCAAAGAGGGTTTTAAATACAAGCCACTCCTGAATCTATTCTACAGGCTAGATTGAATGCAAATGATATTAATTAATATTCTGCAGACATACATTCCATTTCAATTCACAAATGAACAAAACCATTAATCATTCCATAAAAACAGTGTCAAATGATAAAAACTTCACTCTACTTACTGCAAAACACACAACACTTAAGTATGAAGGATTGGTGTTGAAGGTGGGCCCTGCCCTCAACGCCTGCCAGTCTTAAATCGAAGCTTTAAAGAAGATAAATGCTGGATCTATTGATAAAAATAAAGTTTTACAGTTTTCTCCTTCCATGTATATCCTTCTCAAGCTTTATTTATACATGAACAGATGGACAAGATCCATCCCAAAATTCAGAAATTCGAGCAACTACTCAGAAAATGGCCAACACCAAATCTGGCAAAACCATGTCTTCTCCAGAAGGGATTTCTCCACATTCGTTCAGAAATTCTGAAAACTGCCCGTAGGTAGGGGTAAATGGGGCCATTTGTGAAGTGGGTTTCGAACCTTTTTGAACAATTCCCAACCGATTGTTCAGAAATTGAGCCCGAAATCAGGTTCCTGATCAAGGACGGAAATGCCATTTTGAGCAAATGACATCCTCAGAATAGCACTGGATAATCTTCATAAGTATCTGGAAGGTGATGTGAATCCAAGAGAAACATCTCCACTGTAGACCGAATCCCCCAAATCGCTGGTTCAACATATCTTCTGAGCGCCGATACCACTACATGGAAGAAACAAAGACTCATTAGTTGACCAAATATTTAAATGGAAACTTAAAGGTTGCATTACACACATAAAAACAAAGCAAAGTAATGAATAAGCAATTAAAAAGTCACTTACCAAAACCTAGCAATGTTGATCTTCAAAAAGGCATAATCATGTACAAAACAACACTAAATAAGGCTGACTAGCACTTAATCTCATGTGACTTGAAACTAGAAATATGATGCTGAATAGTCAAAATAGGAAGCCAACATCTCCCCCAGACTGAAGATCTTGCATGACCCTATGCAAGAAAGTTTCAAACAGACAAAATTTGAAACTCATAATAGATGATCAAGCCTTGGATCAAACCCCAGAAACTGAGGCCGAAGTATTAAACAGAACTTGAACCTGAGGAGGAGATGGAGCAGTGTGTTGTTGTACACTAATCAACATCTCAAACTGTTTATCCTTTTGCTTCAACTGTTTCCTAAGACTGCGATTAGACCTTGTGATATCATCAACTAAAGTCTGTAAAGAGGCTACCTTAGCCTTCAATATAGTGGTCCAATCTCACATACTCTTGCAATTTCTTTGTCAGCTTAAAATTCTTCTGCCTAAAATAATCAATTCCTCGAGCTGAAGTATCAGATCTATGAGATTTAGAAGACTTTGGACCTGACTTGGAAGGTGATGCTTTAGCAGATTTTAAACTAGATTTTGAAGGTGATGCTGCCAGCAAAGGTTCACTAATAGGACTAGGCATTGAAGAATGATGATGAGAGCCATGAGAATCAGAGTTATCATGGGCAGAAGAAGCAGTGGATGAGGACAATTCAACATGGATAGGCTCTTACCTTTGGATTCCTTTTTTTTCTCTTTAACAGTCATGCTGCAGGTAAATCTTCGATTGGGTGAAGCAAAAAAATTTTCACGACCCTTTTCTCCCCCAGACTGAGAGCTGACACGCTGCCCCTTAGATACTGGAGACTTCTTAGTATGGGATGGGCCAACCTTCTTACAACTCTTAACAGCTGGTTCTTGAGGATGACTGACTTGATGTTCAGAAATATTTACAAAGGAGGCTTTATCCACTAAATCAGGAATACAAGGCTCACATGGTTCATTCCCCAGGGATGATTTAAGATGAGAATTGGACAGCTCATATACAAATTGATCCCATACCCAATCCTTTTTCTTTAACTCAGCTAGAATAAGCATCGTGAAAAATAGGAAAAGAAATGACAACAAACTAACAGAGATCAGACAGTCAATTCGAAGACAATGGAGAACTGCATCAATCTTTCTCTCACTGGCACATGCTGTGGCACATGCTGCCCACGTTGCAATGAATTATGCCCATTTTATCACACGTTTAATTCACCTTCACCTCATGGCGAGTTACGAACCCAAATTGAAATATATCAATGGCATAAGTTTTATTAAAAATGTCAAATTAATAATAAGGAAATAAAATATTACCAAATGCCATAAAATAATTTATGAAGAAATGGTGGAATCTCAACTAAATAAATGCCAAGGTTATATGGCAACCCATAGCTCATCGATCCTTGTATTAAAGGAAAAAGCAATTGGTAATAATAATAATCCTTAATATATAACAATTAGGACTTACCCAATCATGCAACGTTCATTATGTTCATTACCCTTACCATTGAAGATACCAATTTTTCAATTTTTATTCCGACACCCCATCCGGCACTCAATCCGGCACTTCAGCAATTTTAAAATACAGAGGTACTTCCAGGATGATAAGGACAAACAATAATTACCAGCATATGTTGAAGGAGTGATAATCACCAGCATAGCAGTAATATTATCAGTAAGGGCAAATAACTGTCTTTCCAACTTTTGTGAGTTGAAAAGACAATTAAAACTGCCTAAAAAAAATCAAATAACTGCCTGGAGAATTAAATAACAGCCTGAAAATTTTGTTTCATCAGCAGGCTCCTTGCACAGTTACCATTATTCAGTGGTTGCGTCCTCAGCTTTAAAGTGTTTGAACCGTGAGTCAAACAACAGAGCCTATCACCTTCTTCAAAAGTTTTCTTCTTCAACAATTTGTCATGGCATTTAGTCCTCTAATTCTGTATTAAATCAGTTCATGGATAGCATCTTGTTTAATTTCATCAAGCCCATTTAATTGCATCAACCTCTGCTCCTGAGCTTCATCTAAATTCAGGTTCAATTGTGCAGCAGTACGAAAGGTCTTCACCTGAAATTCTATAGGGAGCAATTCATTGCTAGCATGATAGTGATATTAAAGCAAATAAATGTCTTTGAAAATATACCACTTGTGTGAGTTGCAAAAGCAAGTAAAACTGGTTGAAAATTTGTTTTACCCCAACAAGCTTGTGGCACAATTACCTCAGTTCAAGGTTGCTGCTTCACCTGATCACACAGGAAACTGAGCTGAGTTATGAAACCAATTTTTATTAACAATACAAAAAAACAAAAGTAACTACAATTCACAAACAATCAACCTTACTCCTATATTCCACACTTCAATCATGAACACAAACTTCATTCTCGTCATTCATATAGAACTTTTTCACCAAGACATGTGTCATAAGACAAGAGGAATACTAACAGAAGCTAATGGGGTACTGGTCCACTTTGACTCAGCTTCACACAAGACAGTTTGAGTAGTGCCAAAAAAACCAGTTCAGCTATGTTCAGGACTCAGAAAATATCAGGCATAAACCCCTTTTTTTCACAAGAATCAGGTAACCAAAATTCAGAGCAGCTGGAGATGATTATCAACTGGTTATCAACTGAATTTTTCAAATAGTTTCTTTAAATTTTATTTAACCACCCTTATGACCTCTCTTTTACCTTTACATAGGTACATTGTTCATACAGACAAGTATAGATGAGGCTTTTAAAGGAGATATTAGAGTCAGAACCCACTGCCAGCGAGCCCGTTCAGTACTCCATTGGGGTAACTGTAACATCTAAGAAGCTTCTTCCCCAGGCAGATGTCCCATTGCCAACAGGCCTGTTTAGTACCCTGATGGGTTTGCCTGTTTATACCACAGGTCGGTACCTGCTGCCAGCGGACCTGTTCAGTATCCCGGCGGGTTAACCTCTTGCACCCGTTTTCTATCAGAGGCCCTTGTCCCAAGTTCATCTTAAAGATAAATTTTATGATTTTCTCATGCATAGATGAGTGGGGGAGCAGCTCTGAAAACCATCTAGGAGTGGGATGGTATCAGAATTGGAAGGGTATTCTTTGTACATGCCTGTAAAAATTTGCCCAAATGAACAACTAGCCTTTGCAACTGTATAATGTGAAAGTCATAAAGTGGCTGCACAAAAATGTATATATATGTATTTAATATTATGGAAGCCAATAGATAATAACCACCAGACTGCCCAATCCTGGATACCTTTTTCCACAATGGTGCCTGACTTAAAGATAACTTAATGCCCATAGCTGTTCCTAAAAACAATTCCCTTGCTCCATCTAGTATGAAACCAAGTCAAATGGTCCTAGCAACCCATAAGTTCATAAGTAAAAACCACTTTGGAAGCTTAAATCACTGATGGAGGCAATGCCAGGTGAAGAAGTACTCATATGAATAAAGAGGACAAGTCTGAAAAACCTAACAACACACATTTATTTACTTGATACAGGAATTCCAATTAGCCAGTGAAACTCAGAAATTTAATCCAGATTAACACTCCTTAAAAATGCTTTGTAAAAATAATCAAAGGTTGAAATAGGGGTAGTAACAGAAAGACTTTCCTTATGCCTTCAAAAAATCCTGAGCCTCACTGCAGAAAATATCTGCATCCTTCAAAAAGAAACCTATTGGTAAAAAAACACTCCTGCACATATATACAAAAAAACAATTTTATTGAATGTTACTGGGAGAGAGTAGGAGATGAAGAAATCCTTTCTTCCCCTACCAGCTCTAGTTCCGATTGCTGACTCATGTTATGAAGGAACTCTTGCTCAGAAAGAGGTTTGTGATGTACCTTTAACCGGTGTCCATTCACCACAAATGTAGCTTGTTCTTCATCTATTGTCCTTATCTTGACAGAACCATTATAAAAAATAGTCACAATTTCATATTACCTTCTGGCACTTTTCCTTTTTATAGGCTATGAGCTGCTGTTATAATAAATTTTCTGAAAATATGGACTAGAGGGAAGGTATCAATTCTGGTTAAAGATCTTATCATTTTATTAAAAAGAAAGAAAAACAATGAAGTTGCACTAACTTCTAAACTAAACATGCAACTTTTTTATTTATATACATATTTTCCTATTCTACCTAAGAAGAAAGAAAACATTTCTATTCAAGTATAGGAATTCTTCCAATGTAACCAAGTGCGAAGTAAAATTAAAAATATACCTTTATCCACATATGAAAAAGCTGTTGCAGTGATTACCTGGATAAGGAGAACCAACTGACTTACTTGCTTCTGCAACAAAAGGTGTTGAAGGAGGAAATGGTGTTGTAGTCTGGTTGCCTCTTGGAACCAACTTTTGAAGTAGTCCTGGTACTCACCTTCCTTCATCATATCATGTAGATCCCCTTCTTCTGATTGATTGATTTCGGAAGTACATAGAGGATCTGCTAATACCTCCTCAATTTTCAGCTGCTTTCCATCGGATGTAATACCCAAGTTGTCAATTTCCTCTGCAATTTGGCAAGGAATGTCTTTTTGTGGCTCTTGGGACTTTGGTTCATTTGTTATGTCAGGAGAGGTAGATAAACTCTTAACTGCTGTCAGTATGTGTTCTACCTGATAAGAAGAACTCCCAACTGCAGCTAGGATTTGAGAAAGTTTTCCCAAATTGATGGTTACTTCTGCGTCCATTTCTGTCGGTTGTTTTGTTCATGTCTCGCACAAGGATCAATGTCTGGGGCTCTTACAGCACCCAAGTTTTTATTTTTATGTGTTTTAAATAATTCTAATCAAGACTATCTACCACTAAAAACATATTTACGCCAATCAAACACACGCCACTCTTGCATAAAATAAAACATTCTTGAAATTAAATTGCAGAAAGTAAACACACCCAAACATGCAAAAAAAAAAGAAAAACACACTTGCATGAAATTAAATTGCAAGAAAGTAAACACGCCTTACAGGAAGGTAAACACACTTTTGCAGCAAAATAAATCAAATATGTGAAAAAGCAAACACACTTACGAGAAAGAAACAATAGGGATTTGGGGCAACCCACTAAAGTGGATTTGTCAGGCTGTTACACCATGGGAATCCTGTAGTGAATTCGTCTTTGCATCTTATCGTTTCCCCTCCACCTTGTTGTGTAATGTAAAGGAAAACTATCTACCCCTATCTACCTGAACTTCACAGCCAACAAATTCGTAGAAAATGAGCAAAATACCAGCTTACCTTGGAGCAACTCCCCGGCAACGGCGCCAAAATGTTGGGTAAAATTATCACTAGTTAATTTACCTTTAATTAATTGTCAACTAGGGTGCGTAAACTTCGAGCTGCCACACCATACGTGTGGGCAAAGTAGTCTTAATGCTCATACTTCAAGAAATTCTAGTCTACTCACAAACAAAAATGAAATTGACGAAGCTATTACTGTATTGAATGATCAATGCTAAGGGTTCCTAGGTCTGTCATAAAGAAAAGGAAATCAATTTGCTGATTCCTATCTTACTGTCAAATTCAATATAACTTACAACAACCTATAGCAATCTTCCAAAGAAATACTAATCTTCCAAAGAAATACTAAACTACAACAATCTTTCAAAACAATACTAAACTACAACAATCTTTCAAAACAATACTAAACTACAACAATCTTAAGCTACAGCAATTATAATTTACTCTTCAAAACAAACAGCCTGCTAAAAAAACTTACTTACCAAATGAATATGCTCAATCAATCTTAGTGACCTTGTGTTATATCTAAAACTTCCAACCATTAATCTTACAAAGTCTGATGCTAAAATCTACACAAACACTCTCAAATAATTATTGAAATGAAACTTGTTTCCTCTCAACTCTAAATTGTCCACAAACAGCTTAACAAAAGGAAGTTTGGCTTGCTGCTACTGTTGAAATATACCCTGCCTGCGTTCTGTGCATACAAATGCACACAAAAGAATGCTGAGATTATTCAGAAAATATACACCAATGAATGTTAGAACTCTTCAAGAGATATTCACTCATTCTCGTCTATATGTAGACTATGAGATTGGTGTTCAATCCTAGGAAACAATACTGTAAATTATGATACTTTTCCTGATTTCATTCAATACCAAGAAAACATGATCCCAACTCCTATCTGGCCAATGCAAAATGTTATTTGAAAAGCTCTAAATTACTCTATAAACTAAAGTCTTCAAATCTTCTGCTAACTCCACAAATGCTGCAAATTCTTTTGAAATCCTCACAACACAATCAGAAAATACCCTACAGTCTTGTAAACTCAAAAGTCAAAAGGATTAAACCACTATTGGAGCTATTCACCATTCACTATAACGCTGACAACAAATGAAATATGAAATTTCAATCTATTCCCTTCATTAAATCGATTCTACAACAAATCAAGTCAAGTTCATCACACAGTTTATCAATGCCAGAACTCTGAACAATGATCATAACCTTCAATAAGCAATCCACGCTGAAAACCAAAGAGGGTTTTAAATACAATCCACTCCTGAATCTATTCTATAGGCTAGATTGAATGCAAATGATATTAATTAACATTCTGCAGACATACATTCCATTTCAATTCACAAATGAACAAAACCATTAATCATTCCATAAAAACAATGTCAAAGGATAAAAACTTCACTCTACTTACTGCAAAACACACAACACTTAAGTATGAAGGATCGGTGTTGAAGGTGGGCCCTGCCCTCAACGCTTGCCAGTCTTAAATCGAAGCTTTAAAGAAGATAAACACTGGATCTATTGATAAAAATAAAGTTTTACAGTCTTCTCCTTCCGTGTATCTCCTTCTCAAGCTTTATTTATACATGAACAGATGGACAAGATCCATCCCAAAATTCAGAAATTCGAGCAACTACCCAGAAAACGACCAACACCAAATCTGGCAAAACCACGTCTGTTCCGGAAGGGATTTCTCCACATTCGTTCAGAAATTTTGAAAACTTCCCGCGTTTAGGGGTAAATGGGGCCATTTGTGAAGTGGTTTTCGAACCGTTTTGAACAATTCCCAACCGATTGTTCAGAAATTGAGCCCGAAATCAGGTTCCTGATCAAGGACGGAAATGCCATTTTGAGCAAATGACATCCTCAGAACAACACTGGATAATCTTCATAAGTATCTGGAAGGTGATGTGAATCCAAGAGAAACATCTCCACTATGGACCGAATCCCCCAAATCGCTGGTTCAACATATCTTCTGAGCGCTGATACCACTACATGGAAGAAACAAAGACTCATTAGTTGACCAAATATTTAAATGGAAACTTAAAGGTTGCATTACACACATAAAAACAAAGCAAAGTAATGAATAAGCAATTAAAAAGTCACTTACCAAAACCTAGCAATGTTGATCTTCAAAAAGGCATAATCATGTACAAAACAACACTAAATAAGGCTGACTAGCACTTAATCTCATGTGACTTGAAACTAGAAATATGATGCTGAATAGTCAAAATAGGAAGCCAACAGGATTTTTGTTCAACTTTTCATTTTCCAGTAAGACTGCGTGCCGTGCTAGGGTAGCCAGAACTTCTTTATCTAATATAAAGTCCAGATACGGTCTTAGCTGATCTGTGTACACAACGATATCATGCCAGATGATTTTTCTCGCTTCCTATAATGCGTCTTTCCCTATAACCTGCTACTTTAATTGGTCATATTCATCTTGCATGGCCTGATATATGGTTTCCCAGGCCTTCTTATCTTTCTATGCATCATCCCTCTCCCTCTCTACATTATCCCTCATAGTCTTAAGGTTGGCATTTTGTTTCTTTAATTTTACCATCTCTACACTATCCAAACTGGTTCTAGCTATTTGCCCCAGGATAGAGAAATCTCCAGCCTCTATTGAGGGTGTAACCATGGCCTCTATCTCCTGCTCTTTATCCTTTAGCTTCTTTTCGAGCTTCTCAAACTCAACCTTTAAAGCTTCTTCGCTGTCCATTACTGATTTTATATCTTCCTACCACTTCTTCTCCTTTTCATCAAACTCTATCAGCTTGGCCTTGTAGTCAGTTAGTTCACTTTGCAGCTTTTCCTTTCTTCTTCCGACTCTGCAATCTCATCTGCATCTACCAATTCGGCAACTGGCATCTTTAATCTCTTCTTTAGTTTTAGGATCTCCCGATCCTTCTCCTCTAACAACTTTTGGATTCTTTTTCTTTTGTCTTCAATGGTTTCAGTGGCTAGCAGTGAGGCTTGGAATTTCTTCACCTGTGCCTTCAAACCTTTGTTTTCCACCTTCTCTATCCTCAATTGATTTTTTACTTTAGCTTTGTTGGCCTACACCTTGGACAATCCTATGGCATATTTTAGCAACTTGTTGTAAATAACTTCACTTGTCTCCTTATCTAGGTTGATTACATCAGGCACTAGAATGTCTTCCAGGTTGACCTTTAGCTTAGTTGCCTTACTCTTGGTAGCTAAGGCAAGACATAGGGTATTATGCACTAGTTTTCTGCTTGCTACGAGAGTTACTTCTTTCTAGGACATTTTCCTAGCATCAGCGTATAATTTTGCTTCTTGTGATAGTGTTTGAGGACTCTCCTCATACCCTTCTAATAATGCAGTCCTGCTCATGATTGGTGCTACAGGTCCAGTTGGCGCCTTGTTGAAAACATGCTCTTTAACTTCAAAAGAAGGCACTGAGAATCTGACTTGTTTCTTCTTAGGCTGCTTTTCCTGTACCTTAACCAACTATTGCCCTGAGCTTTCTACTTTCTTCCTCTTCGAGGATCTCTTGATTAGACTGTCCACATCCATGGGTTCATTTTCCTCCTACTCTATGGATTTTTCTGGAATGCCCATGAGGGTTGTGGATGCTGATGTTGCTGGAGCCTTGCTAGGTGAACCAGGAACTGAGGGTGTGTTCCCTGTTTTCAAAGGGAGGGAGCCTTCCGGTGGGTCAATCTCCATCCGACCTTTGTAAATGTATTCCAACCAATTGGCCCTTTCTACTAGGCTAGGGAGTTCCCAATGCTCATATCCTTTCCTGTTTGTACCCTTTATCCTCACTGAGACTATATGGTGGGGATCATAATTTATTGAAATTTTGGAAGATAATCCTAGGTCACTCATCATTTGTTCAACGCTTGGAAGAGATTCCTTTTTCTTAATAATGAATGGACCCAACATCCATGGGAAATAGATATCAAAGGACTTCTTGTCATCCATGAAGTGCTCACACTCTACTTTCAACTTCTGGCTTATGAACTCCAGGGTGAACACCCTTGGGGTTAGGAAAGTAGGCAGTACATATGGGGCATAAGAATAACAATACATTCTGATCACAGTCCCATTATTTAGTAAAAACCAATCCCCAACTGTATTTCCATGGAGGGCTGCAACAAATCCTTCATCTCAAGCAACACCCTTGGCAGCCTCTCCTGGAAGAAAACAAAATAGATATCTGCCATGAGATCATTCATAAAAGTCTGGTAATTGGAGTACATCTCTTGCGTAATCTGTGGCTCTGGTCCCTGTAGAGTCTCTTCCTTTGTTGCTAGGAACATTTTCAGTAAATAAGACTGGAACCTAAAAGACCTATTCCTTGGGAAATCTACAAAATGGGAATGAAGGGTGTCTGCTAGGGCTTCATCGAATTTTAGGCAGGCACATTGAGCAGGTGAATTGGGGTCTGAGGGTTCAATAGGACAAGTGCTAAGGATGAACATTAGGCTAATCAGGGGTTCGGTTATGTATCTGTCACTGTCTAGTCCTAGGAACTGGGCTAGTATAGAGATGACATATCTAAACTCTTTGTTAAATAGGTGAGCTTCACCAGGGAAAGGGGTCTCTAGAGAAGAAGTACTTGGTAGTAGGGAAGCCTGGTAAAACCTGTTCTTGAGGTCTTCTAGGGATTGACGAAAGTGTTGGATGAGGGACTCCATCTTGTATCTCGGGGATTTCTGACTAAACTTAGGAGGGATGGATAAAGCTTTTCTAACAATAGGGGCATCTATATAGCACAGGATTTTGGTTTTTGAGGTGTCTACGATGGCTCTTCGCTCTGGAGAATAATGGCTAGAGCACCAGTCTAGGAAGTTGGGGAAGCTAGGGGTTTGAACTGTAGCAAATAAATGGAAAAAGGACTGGTAAACACTGTGGGGATCTTCCTGGCTGGCTCTCAAACCTCCAACTTTTCCATAATGGTCCCAGGGGAGTAGCTAATCAACATGGTATCAAAAATATCATAGTCCTTATCCTCTACTAGATCGGTTATATGAGATGCTTCAAAACCGGGAGGCTCCATAGATTCGGCCATTAAATAGTTTACGGTGGAAAATAGACGGCTTACTTGGTCACCTGACAGCTAGGAAGGATTTTGAACTCCTGATCGGCTGGTCAGCTCTGCACAGTCAGCTCCCGTCGCTCTCCAATGCACATAGGGAAAATAAGATGTGAATCCACGTGCGGGTGGGATTTTTATAATATAAAATTTCTCTATCATCCTTATAGATGCGACTTCAATGGGGCCCTGTCAGCTGTCCATCTCGTGTGGTTAAGAGGACACCATGGATTTCCTTAGCTGTTTTGCCATCTAGTTGCCTCCATGGCTTCCGATCCTGTCAAATGCCACCTCGACAGCACCTTTGATTCGCCAAAAACTTTCCCACCATCGATTGGCTTCTTGCTTAGATCGTGATCATCGAGAGATGGGGCCTCTACCGTGTTTTCATATTTGAATCGCATTGGTTTGGTGCACAAGTCACATTTGTGAACAAATCCTGGACCGTGGATCTATATCCGACTAAATCTGCGTCGTTGAAAAGTGTAGCGCTTTAATAAAAGTTTGCATATTTGGATTGCGAGCTTTCTCGTGCAAGTTCAAATTGCGAACTGATTTTCAACCGTCGATCCTCATCTCCCGCTGTTGATCTAATTTCTACGTGCTTGCCAGCCAACGTCCTGCCCATGCCTAAACGACCATCAACTCGCTTTGTGACAGAAGGTTTCGGCTGTGGATCTCTATCATTTTTAATCAAAACCATCCATCTCTGGTAGGACTAGATTGTGGGCGCATTCATTCATAACCATTCTTTTTCGACCACCATTAACTTTGAATTCTCTTAGGTATTTCGTCTCTGGACCAGATATGCTATGTAGGGCCTTGATTTTCGCTATTTATTGGATACAAACCGAGAGTCGGGCTTCCTTTGAGAATCTTCATAGTCTAGCAATTCTTCCTTTCACACAAACCTCCCCCAAATACTTGGCACAATTCTAGTGCTAACAACAGGCTCCTATTGGGGATGCTAACCTCCCTGTGAGGTAGCAAAGAACCCCCGCAGACCAGTGCCTCATCCATTGGGCGATTTAGGAAAGAAAATAACGCCTTTCTTACAAAGAAAAACTTCATGTCCTGCTATACCCGATCTGTTCTAGACATATGAACAAAACAAAAACAAAAACAATGGTTGCCTCTCCCAGATCACAGGGCGTTCAACTTAGGCTTCAAATATTTTGGCTTACCATCAGTCTTTTATTAGCAACTAGAAAAACACTATACATAGATATATACAGATTATGGTACAAAGGGTTACCTGTCACTTATTAGGATAGGTAATGCTTCAAAAACCTCCCATTTATTGGACCTCCCATCCATGGAGATCCATCTTGATGCTCTAGGATGAAAGAGTTCACACCCTTCTTCGCTGCAATGATATATGGGCCAACCTGCATATGATCAAATTTTCCATGTTTATCCTCTCTAGGGGCATCCCAGTTCAAAACTAAATCATTAACCTGAAACTACTCTTCCTTCACCTTCTTATCAAAGGTGTTCTTCATCTTTTCTTGGTGCCTCTGCACTTTGTCATAAGCTCCGTCTCTAAGCTCATTTAATTCAATAATCTGGTTTATCCTCCTCTGCACATGATTAGGTTCATCCTCTTGTCCCTGCA
Source organism: Larix kaempferi (assembly GCA_027924585.1). Classification (NCBI taxonomy): domain Eukaryota; kingdom Viridiplantae; phylum Streptophyta; class Pinopsida; order Pinales; family Pinaceae; genus Larix; species Larix kaempferi. Next base: position 10,150,716 of record BSBM01000454.1, on the reverse strand, counting down.
GCAATTTCATGACTAGTAGTCCCAATGAGGTAGGGAAAACAACTTCAGCTCTATAAACCAGCTAAAATGGGGACATCCCAATGGCCCTTTTAGTGTTGATCCTATCAACCCACAAAGCATACTTGAACTTTGTGTGCCAGGCCCTTTTGTTTTCCTCCAGTAATTTTTTAATTATCCTCACCAGGATTTTGTTGGATGATTCTGCTAGCCCATTTCCTTGTGTAGAGTTTACTGGAATGGTTTAGGCTGATGTGGTATTTGTGATAGAAATTTATCATTTTCGTGGACTTAAAAGCAGCTGCGTTGTCAATCACAATTCTCTTGGGGAACCCGAACCTGGATAAAATGTTCTCCTCTAGGAAATCCATGATAACATTTTCCATTTCCCTCCTAGTAGGTATAGCCTCAATCCATTTAGTAAAATAATCTATGGCTGTAAGGATCCACTTGTGATGACCAGAAGAGTTTGGGTTTATTTCCCCAATAAAATCTAACCCCCACTGCTGAAAAGGCGCTTCTACCAAAATTGGGTTAAGGGGAAGTGAAACCAGCTTCCCTTTACCCTCAAAGAATTGGCATTGGTGGAAAGTAACAGTTTCTTTGTATACATTAGCAAACAGAGAAGGCCAATAGAACCCTTCCCTCAAAATCTTGTTGGTTGTCACCTTCCATGAATGATGACCCCCGCAGTCTCCCTTATGAAAATATTTCATGGTTTGCTAGGTTTCATTCTCTAGAAAACAATTCAATAGTATACCCCCAGGATCTTTCCAGTATAGGTATTGGATTATGACACAAAATTTTGCATCTTTCAACTTCATAGACCTGGCCCTTGTCTTGCTCAAACCTGTAGGGGCTTGCAAATTTTGCAGCACATACACAATGTCAGCATACCAAGGAGACGTACAAATTCAGGCATTACCTGCACACTTGTGCCTAGCTGGTTTGAGTGGCTGAATAGGAAATTTAGCTCAAAGGTTTCACAATTAGCTTTTGTCATTAGCTTTGTCAGTCCTTGCCCTTTGATCAGTTTGGTAGGATTTATCTCCAGGTCATATTCTAACAGAACAACAATCCATCTGGCTCTTCTCCCTTCAGGATCTGGCTGGGTGAGGATGCTCTTCACAACATTATTTGGGACATGTGCAATAATATGTGAATGTAAGATGTAGACTCTAAAATCCTTTAATGATTTTAGCAGAGCATGTGCTTGCTTCTCCATTATGTCATACTTGAGCTCTCCATCTCTCAACACTCTAATGAAAAATGCAATGGGTTGTTTAGCATTCTGGGCATTCTTCTGCAATAGGACTTCCGCTATTGTATGTTCAGATGCATAGGAAAAAATTAGAAAATATTTAGAGAAATTTGGTCTTGCAAGCACTGGGGCTTCGGTGATGGCTTTCTTAATGCCCTTGAATGACTCTCTGGCCTCTTCTGTCCACTTTATATGATTTTCCTTTCTCAACATATTAGTAATGCTCCTCATTATTTTTGCAAAACTGGGGATGAACCTTCTTAGGAAACCCACTTGTCCAATGAATGACTGCACTTATTTCTTACTTCTAGGATCCCCCACTCTCTGAATAGCATTAACCCTCTCAGGATCAATCTTGATGCCTTCCTTCGAGATAATGTGCCTGAGGAGCTTAGCCTCTTCTAATGCAAAATTTGACTTCTTTGGATTAAGAGAAATACCATATTTTCTGCATTTGATGAAAACCCTCTCGAGGTGCTTGAGGTGCCCCTTGTCATATTTTGAATAGACTGTTATATCATCCATGTACACCACCATGAAATTATCTTTTTCCTCAGCAAATGCTATGTCCATTGCACGCTGGAAAGTAGCTCTAGCATTCATTATCCCAAAGGGCATCTTTACATACATAAAAGTCCCCCAGGGAGTAGTGAAGGTAGTCTTTTCCTGATCTTTTGGACATACCTTGATCTGACTATATCCTGAGAAGCCATCCATCGTAGAGATCCTTTCTGCCCCTACCAGCTTATGCAAAATATGTTCCATTTTGGGCAGGGGGTAGCTATCTTTCAACAATGCCCTGTTAAGGTTCCTGAAATCTATGCAAATCCTGATCTTGCCATTCTTCTTCCTGACAGGAATTAGATTGGCTATCCATTTGGAAAATATCAGGGTGACTATGATTTTGGCATTGAACAACTTCCTTATTTCCTTCTCTATCACAGGAAAAAACTTAGGGCTTATCCTTCTCAGCTTCTGCCTAAAAGGCTTCACTTCTTGCTTGATTGGAATAAAATGCTGTAAAATAGAGGTGTCATACTCTTTTACGTCCTCATAACTCCAGTCAAATACATCAGAATATTTCTTCATTAAATCCATATAATTCTCCTTTGCTCTAGCATGTATCTTTTTGGACAATTTCATAATCTGATGCTTTTCTTTAATGCCTAGGTTCTGGTCCTCTACAGCATCGTTGGCAGGCTCCACCTTAGGATTTTTAGCCACGTCGTTTTGGTCGAATAGATTTTCCAGGGAAATTAGACCTTTAGGGATGAAATTAATTTTCAGCTGAATGATATCCTTTCCACCTAGCATATTCTTCCACCCCTTTCTTTCTGCTTCTTTGTCTTCAACAGACTCGTCATCTTGGAGACACTCCACATTTTCATTCTCAGTATCGATCTAGGTATTGAAAACTCATCAGATAGCTCCATAAAACTTTTTATCTGCAAGTCATCATCAAACACTTTCCAATACTTCAAATTATTAGGGATTGATGGTTTGTTTACTACTTCCACTTCATACTTTGTCCGAGAATAGATTAGGGTCTTGAAAACCCCAGCTGTAGTGGCCAAGGAGTCAGCCACTTGGTTTTCAATCCTGGGTATTACACTGATCTTATGCTCTAAAAAATAGTTACCAAACATATCCCACACCTCATTCCTGTAGGCTCTCATCCTGGGATGTTTGGTCTGATAGCTCTCGTTTACTTGGTTTATTACCAGCTCTGAATCCCCAAACACTTGTATACTTTTTGCTCCCATGTCCTTCAAATCCTGTAGACCTAACAACAGGGCCTCGTACTCTACTACATTGTTGGTGCACTGAAAACGTGTTTGTATGACAGAGCTTTGAATTCCAGATCAGGAAGAATGATCCAGACTTCTGCACCATCACCATTATTGCTCAAAGGCCCATCAAAATACATCTTCCACACACCTTCTTCATTCTTCCTCCTTTCCAAGGCCTCATGTCTTGCTGCAAAATCTTTGTCCTCTACCACCTCCAGGTGTATAGGGACCTTAGGATCAGCTCGAGGTCCATCATTAAAGAATATAGATGACCCTAAATCTGTATCCACATAATATATATGATTATTATCAGGGTTGTTTGGGTTTCTAACCATATAAGCCAGTATTTTCTCTCTGTATAGTCTTCTGTTCCCTCCAAATAGAGGGATGGTAGCATAAGACAAGTCTAGCTGCATGTTCCATCTCAGCTTCGATGCCAAAGACCTGGAGAGCATACCAAATTTTGCAGGGATGTCAACCACCACTATGTCCATCATGATGCTTTTGGATGGGAGCTGTGTCAGTGTTACCACCATGTCCTTTATCAACCCCAGACATTTGACCTTCCTAGAATCAAAAGAATATAGATCTTTGTAAGGCCTAGTAACTTCCAAACCCAGTTCCTCCACCACCGATTTCGGCATTAAGTTGTGAGAGGCACCAAAATCTATTAGTGCATTGTGTACAGTCATGTCATGAGAATTTAGACTCAAATAGAACGTGGGAACATCCTCCTCATCTTCTTCTTCAATCTTGGGCCCAAAAACAATCATAGGAGCATCATCATTTACTTCCAAAATATCTCGCTGACAGTCAGCTCGACCACTAACCAATTTGGTGATATGCTCCCTATATTCATTGTTCTTTAACAGCTCATTAAAAGGGATAGATATATTTACCTTTGACAACTCAGTCTTCAAACTGAAAGATGATCCTGGTTTACCCATGTCTGTAGGTTCTGGATGTCTGGCTTCCTTGGGATGCTACTCTTTAATTTCTGAATCCTTAGGTGGAGTGACCTCCTGTTGCTTTTCTTTTGGATTCTCTGGACCTTTTTGTGCAACAGTTTCTTATTGTTTCTCCTTATGTTTATCAGTGTTTTGTTGAGCATTAGAGGATTGGTTCAAATTAGATTTTCCTTTGTTTATATTCACCTCCCTATTTCTTAACTTCATCTTTCTTTGAAAGTCATCTACTTCATTCTGGTAGCCCATTCTGCTCTAAGTCCAATTCTAGATTGGAAGTAGAAGCTCCTTTGGTGAAAAAATCATGCTCCCTTTCAGTCATATATACCTCATGGTCAAGGGTATCAAAATGATAAATATGCTCATTCATTGGGTCATCTTGTCCTTTTCCATCTACCATATTTTCACGAAAAGGGGGTCTTATTTGCTAGTCATTAGGGTTCCTTTGATTTCTTTGGGGAGGTGTTATTCTAAAATTCGGATTCCTCACTTGATTTTCAAGATGCTCTCTATTCAGAGGCTTGTTTTCTAGGGCCAGCCTATCCATCAATTTTTCCATGGTCTTCATCATCATTTCAAACTTCACATCACTGGTAGAGGAAGACGTGTAAGTGGAAGTGTGGATTTCTATCTTCTTCTTTTCTACTTCTACTTTCCTTTTCAACTTTCTTGAAGCCATCATGTTTGCCTCTACCTCTATGGAATCCTTCAACATAGCAGGTAGGGAGGGTGATTTCCTTTCTCTCAACAAGGATGAGAAGTCTCCATCAAAGGAATTTGCGTAATGAAGTTTTGCAGCACCTACCAATGGCTTTATATCATCTGGAATAGAATTGTATACCTTCATGAACCTACTAGAAAACTCATGTACAGATTCAAAGTTCCCTTTCTTCGGGTGGTTATACTGGGACAAGATTTGTGAAGGGCTCCTTGTTGCTTCCCATCTATCTAGGAATAGTGTCCTGAAAGATGCAAATCTGGGGATAGATGCATTAGGAAAATCTATGAACGATTTCCTAGCCTCTTCCGCTAGGCTTTGTGTAAACAACCTCATCTTAGCATCTTCATAGTCCACTTCTTCTCGGTCAATGAAATCTTCAAAATTATCCACATGTTGCCTTGCTAAAATATCACCTTCCCCATCGTATGAGACAATTCTCTGTGAGTAATTCTGAGGGAGGTCATGTAGGGCAGCTGGAAAAACTAAAGGGGAAAACCTAGCAACCATTGGCCTGGGTGAATTCTGAGCTATAGGGTGGATATTCTGAGCGGGTCTTGTGGTAGAAGGCTGGGGAATCTGGCAATGAGGCTTAGCTTTTTCGGTTCTAGCAATACTCTGCAAACTATACAAAACTGGATCCAATAGATATGATTCAAGATTATCTACACTTTCTTCAGCTAAATTCAGATCTAACTCTGATTTAGATTTTAGCAAGGGCCTCCCAATATCCATTTGTAAATTTATTTCTTGAAACTCTATGACTCTTTAGACACATATTCCTTAATATTAGCATCACTACCCTTACTTCTTTCACTTCTATGCCTAAGCAAGAATTTTGGATTATCCACACCTAGTAGAATCTCAGAAAAAGGGTTACCTCTGGTATGAATCTTTTTAGGGGCCAGGGTGCCTTCTCAGAATTCTTCAGAAACGAACTCAGGCTCATTGATTTTCCCAGTGGATTCTTCTTCTAACAGAAATACCAATGAGTGGAGTCGCCAGGGCAGAAACACTACATTTCTTCAAATTCTGGAAACTTCTGTCTACTCGCAAAAATTTCCTTTCCTCTTAGCAATTGGAAATCCTTTATCGTTCTCCTACGGATGATAAGACAAATATTCCCCAACAACGAAACAAATATGTTAGCACGCAAATTGTACCTCTAGGTTGCAAAGAGGCCAAAATGGGGTAACCACAAAACCACTTTAGACTTATGCTACTGACCCAACACAGTCAGAGAGGGATCTCTCTTAAACTCACAAAAACTGAAAAATGATCACAGATCTAACAATGACAAACATACATGATTCTTGTTAACTCAAGATAGTCATTTAGGGCATACTCAGAAGGTCATATTTCTTGGTAGGACAAGCTATTTAATTTGTTGTTTGGTTGAAAGCAACATGGATCTCCATTGGGCATTAGAGTCAAAACATACATCGGATCATTATTATGACCAAACTTTGCAAACACATCTATTCAGAGGCAAGGAAGCCACCAATCTACAATCAAAGTGCTTTTAATTGGGTGATTTAGAAGAAAGATAAACAATCCACCGATATGGAGCATAATAATATGAATTCCATATAGATTTTAGAAGAAACAGTTTGTTCGTGGAATACTTTGCACGATAAGAATAGGGCATAATCACTATGGATCCTATTCAAATTCTACACTGGTCCAAGCATGATTAGCATAACATAAGGAATAAACAATGAAAGAAACACATTCACATAGGAAAAGAAATGAACATACTATAAATATAATGACACATGAATCTCTGAGAAAATGCCTGCAAGGCTTCGCCAACTTTATTAAGCAAAACTTCAAAATGTTCAATACAAAGCAACAAATAGGTTCCAAAGTTTTGAAACCTTCTTCATTTGATTACATTGAATTTATAGACTTCCTGAGCCTTCAGGCTCGAGCTACTTTGAACAAAAAACAGTTACAGCTTCTGATGACACCTAAGCTAGGTATATTCGCCACTACTACCCTAAGACAACTGGAAAAAATGACTTAACTTCCTTTTTACATTCACTGGTCATTTTTACTAAATGATAGTCGACTCAAGCAAAAAGACAAAAATGATCTGGTAGCTACTCCAGCTGGCTGCTTCCACTCTCCCCAAATCCTTCATGCACCCAACTTTAACTTGCCTTTACCATATTTCTCACTTAACTTCCACTGCTCGACCGCTGGTAAGTCCAAGGACGCGAGCTCTTTAAGCAAAGCTCTCATTTCATTTTGTTCTTTGTAGGAATAGCCTTTGGTGAGTGTGTGGGCCTCTTTAAAAGTTGTGAGCAGCTCAAAATCCTTAGCTAACTTATCCATCACCACCTTACCTACTGGAGGTTTCTCTAGGTCTGCAAAACACTCCTGGTCTGACTTGCATTCCTCCAATTCTTCCTGGTATTCCTCCTTTGTTTTCATAGTCCTATCTTCCTCCCAAAACAGAGGAAAACCTTTCTTAAATAGTGGATCGAATGCTTCTCTGAACATCTTTACTTTGCTGGCCAAGATATCTATTCCTGCCTTGACGGTGTTCAACTGTTGGTGTTTAAGTATCACCTTTTTGGCCCAGATGATGGTGGTCACTCGATCCTTTATATTTGTTGCTTGGGCCTGGCCTTCAGACAAGCCATTTAGAAAATCCATTGCATTTTGGATGTAATCTATGGGCTTTTTCTTCAACTTTTCATTTTCCACTAAGATCACTTGTTGTGCAAGGGTAACCACAACTTCTTTATCTAATATAAAGTCCATATACAGTCTTAGTTGATCTACCTGCACAATGATATCATCCCAGATGATTTTTCTCACTTCCTATAATGCTTCTTTCCCTATAACTTGCTTCTTTAATTGGTCATATTCATCCTGCATGGCATGATATTTGGTTTCCCAGGCCTTCTTGTCTTTCTCTGCATCATCCCTCTCCCTCTCTGCATTATCCCTCATAGTATTAAGGTTGGCATGTTGTTTCTTTAATTTTACCATCTCTACATTGTCCAAACTGGTTCTGGCTATTTCCCCCACGATAGAGAAATATCCAGCCTCTATTTAGGGTGTAACCATAGCCTCTATCTCATGCTCTTTATCCTTTATCTTCTTTTCGAGCTTCTCGACCTAAACCTTTAAATCTTCTTCGCTATCCATTACTGATTTTATATCTGCCTACCACTTCTTCTCCTTTTCATCAAACTCTATCAGCTTGGCCTTGCAGTTAGTCAGTTCACTTTGCATCTTTTCCTTTTCTTCCTCTAGCTCTGCAATCTCATCTGCATCTACCAAATGGGTAGCTAACATCTTTAATATCTTCTTGAGTTTCAGGATCTCCTGATCCTTCTCCTCTAACAGCTTTTGGATTCTTTTTCTTTTGTCTTCAATGGTTTAAGTGGCTAGCAGTGACGCTTGGAATTTCTTCACCTGTGCCTTTAAACCTTTGTTTTCTACCTTCTCTACCCTCAATTAATTTTGTACTTTAGATTTGTTGGCCTGCACCTTGGAAAATTCCATGGCAGATTTTAGTAACTTGTTGTAAATAACTTCACTTGTCTCCTTATGTAGGTTTATTACATCAGGCACTAAAATTTCTTCCAGGTTGACCTTTAGATCTATTTCCTTACTCTTGGTATCTAAGGTAGGACTCAGGGTAATCTGCACTAGGTTTCTGCTTGCTACCAGAGTTACTTCTTTCTAGGAGATTTTCCTAGAATCAACTTATAGTTTTGCTTCTTGTGATAGTGTTTGAGGACTCTCCTCATACCCTTCTAATAATACAGTCTTGCTAATGATTGGTGTTGCAGGTCTAGCTGGTGCCTTGTTGAAAACATGCTCTTTAACTTCAAAAGAAGGCACTGAGAATATGAATTGTTTCTTCTTAGGATGCTTTGCCTATACCTTAACCAACTGCTGCCCTTAGCTTTCTACCTTCGGCCTTTTCGAGGATCTCTCGGTCACACTATCCACATCCATGAGTTCATTTTCCTCCTGCTATATGGATATTTCCAGAATGCCCGTGAGGGTTGTGGATGCTGATGTTGCAGGAGCCTTGCTAGGTGAACCAAGAACCGAGGGTGTGTTCCCTATTATCAAAGGGAGGGAGCCTTTCGGTGGGTCAATGTCCATCTGACCTTTGTCAATGTATTCCAACCAATTGGCCCTTTCTGCTAGGCCAGGGAGTTCCCAGTGCTCATATCCTTTCTTGTTTGTACCCTTTCTCCTCACTAAGACTATATGGTGGGGATCATAATTTATTGTAGCTTTGGAAGAGAATCTTAGGTCACTCATCATTTTTTCAATGCTTGGAAGAGCTTCCTTGTTCTTGATAATGAATGGACCCAACATCCATGGGAAATGGATATCATAGGACTTCTTGTCATCCGAGAAGTGTTCACACTCTACTTTGAACTTCTGCCTTATGAACTCTAGGGTGAGCACTCTTGCAGTTAGGAAAGCAGGCAGTACATATGGGGCATAAGAATAACCATACACTCTGATCACAGTCCCATTCTTTAGTAAAAACCAATCCCCAACCCTCTTTTCCATTGAGGGATGCAACAAATACTTCATCTCAGGCAGCTTCCTTGGAAGCCTCTCTTGGAAGAAAACAAAATAGATCTTTTCCATGAGATCATTCATAAAAGTCTTGTAATTGGAGTACATCTCTTGGGTAATCTGTTGCTCTGGTCCCTGTAGATTCTCTTCTTGTGTTGCCAGGTACATTTTCAGTAAATAAGACTAGAACCTAAAAGACCCAGTCCTTGGGAAATCTACAAAATGGGAATGAATGGTGTTTGCTAGGGCTTCATCGAATTTCAGGCAGGCACATTGAGCAGGTGAATTGGGGTCTGAGGGTTCAATAGGACAAGTGCTGAGGATGAACATTAGGCTAATCAGGGGTTCGGTCATGTATCGGTCACTATCCAGTCCTAGAAACTGATCCAGTATAGAGACGACATATCTAGACTCTTTGTTAAATAGGTCAGCTTCACCAGGGAAAGGGGTCTCTAGAAAAGAAGTACTTGGTAGCAGGGAAGCCTAGTAAAATCGGTTCTTGAGGTCTTTTGGGGCTTGACGAAAGTGTTGGATGAGGGACTTAACTTTGGGATTTCTCACTAAACTCCGAAGGGATGGCCAAAGATTTTCTAATGGTAGGGGCATTTATATAGCACAAGATATTTGTTTTTGAGGCATCTACGATGGCTCTTCGCTCTCGAGAATAATGGTTGGAGCACCAGTCTAGGAACTCGAGGAAGCTAGGGGTTTGCACTATAGAAAATAAATGGAAAAAGGACTGGTAAACATTGTGCTTATCTTCCTAGATGGCTCTTAAAACCTTCAACTTTTCCATAATGGTCTCAGGGGAGCAACTAATCAACATGGTATAAAAATAATCATAGTCCTTATCCTCTACCAGGTTGGTTATCTGAGATGCTTCAAAACCGGGAGGATCCATATATTCGACAATTAAATAGTTTACGGTTGAAAATAGACAGCTTACCTAATCACCTGACAGCTAGTAAGGCTTCTGAACTCCTGGTCGGCTGGTCGGCTCTACACAATCAGCTCCTGTCGCTCTCCAATACACACATGAAAAATAGGATGTGAATCCGCGTGTGGGTGGGATTTTTATAATATAAACCTAATCTATCATCCTTACAGATGCAACTGTAATGGGGCCCTATCAGCCGTCCATCTCATGTGGTTAACTAGCCACCGTGGATTTCCTTAGCTGTTTTTCCTTCTAGTTGCATCCATGGATTCCGATCCCGTCACATGCCACCTTGATAGCACCTTTGATTCGTCAAAAACTTTCCCATTGTCGATCATATCCTTGCTTAGATCATGACCGTCTAGAGACATGGCCTCTACCATGTTCGCATATTTGAATCGCATCGGTTTAGTGCACAAGTCACATTTGCGAACAAATATTGGATCGTGGATCTATCTCCCATTGAATCTGCACCGTTGAAAAGTGTAGCGCTTTAATAAAAGTTCACATATTTGCATTGTGACCTTTCACATGCAAGTTAAAATTGTGAACTGATTTCTGATCATCGATCCTCATCTCCCGTCGTTGATCTAATTTCTATGTGCTTGCTGGCCAACGTCTCGCCCATGCCTAAACGACCATCAAATCGCTTTGCGATAGAATGTTTCAGCCGTGGATCTCTATCATTTTTAATCAAAACTATCCATCTCTGGTAGGCCTAGGGTGTGGTTGCATTCATCCATAACCAGTCTTTTTTGACCACCATTAACTTTGAATTCTCTCAGGTGTTTCGTCTCTGGACCAAATCTGCTATGCAGGGCCTTCATTTTCGTTGTTTACTGGATACAGACCGAGAGTCGGGATTCCTTTGAGAATATTCATAGTCTAGCAATTCTTCCTTTCACACAAACCTCCCTCAAATACTTAGCACGATTCTAGTGCTAACAGCCGAAAGACATTGAACATGCAAACCATAACACTTTCTGAAAAATTCCTTTCGTCTTCAATAGATTCTACAACCGAAGGAATTGAGGAGGATGGGATTTCTTGGACAATCTAAGCCTAACAAACGCAAGAATTGTTGCCTCCTCTTACCATCCGGCTGAAGGAGAACTAATATTATCCTTACATAAAAATATTTACTAGTAATATTGATGTGGCATAGTGTAACCTACCTAGAACTTGAAACATTTTATGTTTGTGGAAAAAAAATACTTTAAATTTTATTGTAAAGTTTTATATTACTGACCAAGGATGGTCAAAGATGACTGTAATTGAATAATATTATTATTTAATAAATTAAAATAGGAGACGCTCTATTAAGATCCTAGTGGGAGGCCTTCACTAACACCTCGGGGTTTTGGTGTCTAATTTTTTTTTTTTGCATCTGTTGCAAGTTCGGATTTGGGAATAATCCCTATCCGCTTAACTGTGGGAAGTACTTGGGCATAAGCCTTAAGACTCATTGTGAGGAGTACCATAGGAACCCCGAAGTAGCTGGCCCATTGAGAGGACCCGCCAGTGAAAAGGGCAACGACCCCTACCTGATTGACTAGTTCCCACCCGTGAGGTAAACCAAGAGCTGTCGTTTGTGGCAAAGCAGTTATTAGTTTTACCTGAGCCGTGGAGTGAGGGTACTGCCCCAATACGCAAGCCGTTAGACAGCATTGGTGGCCGAGTGAAACCCCTGAATTGTTAGGAAGCTGCACATACCTAGGGTCCATATCTATTTTCAGCTGAACTGCTGTCGATCACTACTGCGCCATTTTAGATCCAGCCGTTCAGATCCATTCTGAAAGCCGTTCCAGATCCAGCCGTTTTCAATCCATTCGGCGCCGTTTCAGATCCGCTCCCTTGTTTTCACTCTGTTTCCCTTGAAATTTTCGGGGAACCCCTGTCATCCCATTTTGCATATTTCATTCCTAAGGACCCTATCCCCAATTCCCCTTCCCAAAGCCCAAAATCCCACATTTGTCTATTTTTAGGGTTTGCCATAACTTCCTCAGATTTCACCCAATCACCTTCAAATTTTACCACAGAGTTCCTTTTTGAATTCTGCTTCTTTGTCCCCCTCTGCCAAATTTTCCTATTCTTTCACCCCGCTTCTGAAATCCTCATTTTTGCTTCCATGTCTATTCGACAGTGTCCAAAACCTAGTCAAACCCCAATTACCCTTCAGATTTTTTCCCAAGTCCAGATTTTCCTTTACTGAAGCAGTTTCTGTTTTTGTTGTCCTATCGAGTCAAAAAAAAAAAAAAAAAAAAAACTCCTGGTTATGGTTGTCACCCGTGTAGGAGCAAAAACCATGGAAGACGCACTTGCAGCCATTCAAGCCAAACTCTAGGATCTGGATGAAAAATTTCTCGGCCTCCATCTTGAACATTCAGCTATGAACAACAAACGGTAGTCGGAGTCTTCATGAGACAATGGGTTCTCTTCTTCCAGCAATGTTTATTAAAATCAACTTGAAATATAAATCTTAAAACGAAAACTAAACTAATAATGCATTTATAAACTTATTATAAAATATTACACTAACTAAAATTTAATATCTTATAATATTATAACTAGTTACTAAATGTTATATTTATATTATAAAATAAATTTAATATAAAAAACTATTCTTATATTTATAAGAAAATTAAAAAAAATATATATTAAGTAAATTCTAAAACAAAATATATATGGTAAAGTTTAAAGTTTTGAATTTTTTAAATGTAAAATTAACAATAATAATCATAAATTTTATATTTATATTATAAAATAAATTTAATATAGAAACTATTCTTATAAAAAAATTCTAAAACAAAATATATTAACTAAATTTTAAAACAAAATATATATGATAAAGTTTAAAGTTTAAAACTTTTTAAATGTAAAATTAACAATAATAATTATAAGACCAAATTAAAAATAATATAATAAAATTTAAATAAATCTATATAAATTTATATGCTAAAAATAAATAATTATAAAGTGAATAACATGATAACATTTTACAAGTTGGATTTGGAAGCATTCCATCATTCACATTGCACGATTTTTTATTTTTTACCCAACCTTCAAAGCCCCACTCTTCCCCTAAGATCTATTTGATTTTCCATTCAGATATAGCTTTCATCTCCAAATATTATAGGTTCACGTAGTCTAGATGTTAAAGCGTAAATGCTTGACAATAACATATGACGCCCTACTTGTTCATATACTTCCAGTGTAATTGGAAAACCACATGATACATTCGAACATATTGTTCGAAAAATCAAGAGATGAACATAGATCTAATATAGAGCTAATAGATGAACATATTAGTGTAATTGGAATGCTAGCTGGGGCTAGCAAGAGGCAAATACGAAGAGATGAACATAGATCTAATATAAAGCAACAGATGAACATAGATGTAACAATGATTATCAAGCAAGACGAAGAGATGAATATAAAGCAAGAGGCAAAGAATATCTGAAGATGAAGGTTTTGAACATCATGGAAGAGTTTGTTTTGATTGGTGAATCAGATCTGCTATGACATAAGCTTAGTCTCACTAGAAGTGATTTGTTCAAACTCAAAACATTACCACGGATTTTCACCATAAAATATCTGGTGTTAACAGTGATGGTGTATGTAGGGATATAAGCTTAGTCTCACTGGAAGTGATCTTTTCAAAATCAAATATTGTTCACCTTCTCTCCTTTTTGCTTGTCTATATTTTACTAACAAATTTAGAAATGTCCTCATGTTCTCTAAGTTGAAACCTAGTACAAATCTTCGTAGAGACCTGAGAAATCATTTCAAGCCAAAGCACGCACTTTGTATGAAGTTTCTCTTTGGTTGAAGCAATAGAAATAATAATATTTTTCATTGTTTATGCTTGCAAGATTATTTTTATTCACTCATATTACATGTCTCCATTTGTTTCTGTATGTGATTTTTAGTTCTGATTATCATTAGAACTTTGCAAATAGTGTGTTGTTTGTTGATTTCATTGGAGTTATCTTCTAAGTGAAAATACATAAAAATGAGAAGAAAATATAAGATTTCACAGAAATCTAAATGGGTGATATAAATAAGTGATTTAATTCATATTATATATCATTCCGGATGCACCAAGATGTATTTAAGATTTAAGATATATTCCATTATTTAGAGTGAGTTTCTTTAATATAACATTGTGTACAAATCCACACATATATTCATGATGCCACAATTTCCTTTTGTTTAAATTAGGTTCCTTGTGTTGGTTAATTGCGTGATTCTAGTAACTAATGTGTTTGCATTTCATTTTATACCATATGTCAAGAGTGCAATACCTTGGAGTCTTCCTTGTGCAATCTGTAACTCGTGACAAAGGCGATAGGGATTATTTGCGTGATTTTCATGTGGAATTGACTCGTCTTCTGAGGTTATAAACCCAGGGTTCCATTCCTTCCTAGCCCCACATAAGGTCGAAGGTTGATGTGTAGATGTGCCATTTTTCAAATCAACATTTTGGCGACCATACTGGGAATATCGTTCAATGTTTCTTTCATGATCTTTATTTTATTGTTTTTAATTTTACTTTTGTTTCATGCCTCGCCATGGATGCAGATAAATTGATCAATTGCTTCACTAGACATTACATCCCAACAGCTTCATCCGTGAACTCAGATAAGGAAATCCATCTCTACAAAATATTTTCGTGGGAAGAAGATAAGCCTAAGGAAAACCAATGCTACGTTTGAAAGTCTCTCATCTCGTGACACCTTTTCCTTATAAATTCAAGTGTCATATACCTATATTTCTAGGTGATGGGATTGTATTAGTCAATGAGCATTTGCATTCTTTTTCTAATGCATGTGCCATCCTGAACATTAATGATAGTGACTGATTCATATTGATGTTGAAAAATTCTCTTCAAGTTCATGCAACATATTTTTTTACTAACCTCCCTAATGAATGCATTTCGATGTGGTTTGATTCTGGTTTAGTAGGTCGCCTCGATGATCCTTATGACTATCTTAAAAGTTTCAACCGGTTGTTTAGCATGAATGAGGGGGAATTCATTAAGTCCTTTAACCTTATATATATCAAGCTCTACAACCACATTCCTGAGTATATTATCGCAAATAACTTGGCTTCCATCTTACGTTACTATGATATCCTTGCTCCTTCGTATCAATGCTGGTTGGAAGAGGAGAACATCCAAAGTCTAGAGGTTGCTTTGTTCACATGCCTATATTTTTAGGAGTAGTGTCTTAGGAATTGTTACTTTGTAGAAGGGTTTTAATCGCATGAGGGTTTCACACTCTTAGTCCACTCCATTCACAACCTCTAGGCTGGTATGCTCTCCCTTCAACAAAGAATGTCAAAAAATGCTCCTTCTAAGAATGCCTTGGACCTCCCTCACCTTTATCCAACCCATGATATATTTTTTCCATGTGGACAAGAAGAACATTGTGAGAATGAACATGATCAAGTAATGGAATGATATCATGACTCTCCGTCTTCAAATATATTCCTCCTGGAATACTATTGTTGAAAGAAATCCCTTAACCTACTTCCTTGTATCCATTTTCCTTTGATGACTGATGAACATTCTCAAACTAGCTAGTCAAAATATGAAATCTATGCATATCCTTCTACCTCCTCCAATAATGAATTTTTCAATGAAAACACTATGGAGGAGGAGGTTAAACCTGATTCATGCAATGAGGTTTCCTCTCATGACATCTCCTATGCACCCGAATTTTCCATTGCACCCCATAACCCTACATTTTTCTCGAGTGAGGTAGATGAGCTGGTAATTCACTTATACTCTGACTTGTGTTTGTTCAATTACCTTTTACGATGCAGGACTTCCCATGTCCACCAATCCTTTGTTTCAGTTTCAAACCCATTCTTTGGATGGTCCTACAACAAGTGATGGGGAGTTGGATCTCTTGTATAAGCAATGCCTCTTGAACAATTTTAAGTTACCACCATTGTCGAAAGAATTAGGTGAAGCAATAATGCATCAAATCCATAGATTATTTCATGAACAAGAATATGATGTGAATTTTTGTTTTGTAACTTCGTCTTTTTACAATGTGCGTGATTATGTAAGATGACCTACTTTCAAATACATTGTAGATGAGAAAGTGTGGAAGATTTTTCGTGATTGTATACAATTCTTTTGGATTTTTGTTGGACTCGATCGTGTACCACATGCCATTGTTACTTGGCATGTTGGTTGGCATGCCTTGCACTAGTGTCATCACATCAGAAAATGTGCTTGTAGGATTAAATATGTCATCGTGAATATAAGGTTTCATCCAACATGATTCTTGGTTTATTTGCATAAGTTTATTTCATGTCATTCCTTCATGCTTTTTATCACTATGCATTTTAGTTTTGTATCACTTTGTTATTTTCCATGAATAATGTTGTTTCCATCAAACAATCGTCAATATTGGTTTGAGATCAAACAAAATTAATGATGAGAAGGATAGCTTATGTTTGCATTTTAATCACTAAATGCCAAGTTTGTGACAAATACATGTGAATAAGAAGACTGAATACCCCAACCCTTATGTGAATCCTCATGGAGCTCTCCTCTTGATAATTATGTGCACTAAAAAATAGATTCACTCTTAAAAAAAAAGTCATACCTTTCCGGAAAAAAAAGTCATACCTTTCCGGATTATCTCTTTGTTCCCTATCTCCACCCATTGTGTCTCATAGTGGCTGTGGCATACATGCATGTGATTTTTTTTTAGAAATCCATGTTTTTCCGTATTTGATTTCACAAACAACTTTCATAATCTCAATACCAATTTATATAGACTAGCTTAAGTTTCATACACCAAATCAATGTTACATTAATATCTAATTGGATTCAAATTTTGGAATATTTTTTCTTTGTTCTTTCCATGCATTGATCAGTGAGACCAAGAATTTACAATTGCACACCACTGTAAGGGACGCACTCTTGTTGGTTGGAAATATTTTTATCACATTTGTGGTTAATACCATTTAGCCTACAAAGCATTGGTAGGATCCTCCCCCTATGTGAGTAAAATTTTGAAGGACTTAGTTCTCTTACACCTAACTACCTATTGTCTCGTGATGTATGAAATCTTATCCTATGCCTTTAGCTAGCTCTACGTCGCCCTGGGTGTGATATATAAGCAAGTTACATGTTATTTTGAATTTAAATGTTTTGAAGAATCCTTTGAGAACAATTGGAAACAACAATTGTTTTACATATGAGAAGAGCTTGGTTTCATTTGTCTTGTGCTCTTTCCTACTTTTTATTCTATCCTCCATTCAACATCCACTCGTATGGCACGTTTTATATAATGAAGTTTATTTCTATTAAACCCCTCAAAATATAAATATGTTTTTTCACAATAATTTCATGCTCAAAATGTTATGAAGGTGTGTATGCGAAGGGATCTTAAGCATTTACAAATTAAAAAACGGTTCCTTTTCATCCTTAAAACACTTGGTCTCTCCATCACTATTTATGAAAAATGTTTCTTTATGCAGTCTCATCCTAGCCCTCAAGTAAACCCATATCATGACCTCGGTTCGACCCATGCCATGAGAACATTTTATCCTCTTCATTTATCAAATTTTATTTGGAATAATTACCATGAGAACATTTTATCCTCTTCATTTATCAAATTTTATTTGGAATAATTATGTTGTTTCCATTGCACAAAATTTTGGTTTTTTACCCAACCTTCAAAGCCCCACTCTTCCCCTATTATCTACCCATGGCCAAGCACCAAGTTTCATTTTTAAGAACAAGCCCATTTTATTATTCCCAGGAACATTGTGTATACATTCAGTACACTTTATTTTTATGTTTGTAGATGGAAACTAAAGAAGAGGAAAACAATCTAAGCAATCAACAAAATATTTATCCAAATAACCCATGTCATGTAAGTGGATCAAGCAATGATAACAGTTCCAGCGAAGAATTTGATCCATATATTTTGGATGTTAATGCAAGCTGCAATATATTTTGAAATATTTTTTTGTTGAAATCAGAAATCTTGTATAATGTATTGGATATGAAATACAACATGTTACCAATAAGCGTAACAATTAAATGCATGTTGGTATTTTGATTATTGTGGACTTTATGTTGTCCTATTTTGAATGATAAAGGGTCTCTTATTGATATATACTAAAATATTTGTTTTTATTCTATTGCATTCTCCAATGTCATTGTCAAATGTTACATGTGAAATGGTAAATTAGTAACTAAATGTATGGATGATTGAATATTATTATAGATGATAGAATCTATATGATATAATAAATTAATCCAAACAAATGCAATCTAATTAAAATTGAAATGAATATTACTATACAAAAATATTTCATTTTTTGATGAATAATAGCATTAAAAAAATAAAAAATAAAAAATAGGTATTCCACTGCAATGTGAGTTTTTACTATTCAAAAAATAAGCTACAGTGCTTTTGATATTTACTGTTGCAACGATGTGTTTCTTCAAATGTTATGCACTCGAGTGATTAATTAAATTTTATGCCCGAGTACAGTGTTGAATGATATGCCCCAATTCTCTAATTTATATTTACAGTACCGTTAAATTTAAAAAAAAACTTTAGGACCCATCAGTGTTTACCGGTGCAATTATCTTTATTAATCACATTGGAGATTTCCAATTGTTAAAACACATCAATTCTGATTATGATGAATAGCACTCGTGCGCTATGAAATATAAAAGGAACTATTAAATTTTAAAAATATAGAAAATTTCCGGTGCATATGTAGTAACATATCACACCAGTGTTTTTTTATAGTACGTAGCATCAATGCATTTAATGAAAAAACAAGCACCGGTGTCGGTTTGGTTACAACATCCTGGTGCATATAGTGGTTGAAATCATTGGGCGGTGATAAATTTTGAGGCCTACTGGTGCTCTGTGTTTGAGTGCACCGATGCGTGTCATTTTTATTATATTGCACCGGTGCATATTAGTTTATTACGCACTAGTGTGCTATATTAGGAAGAACAACAATAAAAAAAATCTGCTATAGCCTTCAAAAACTAATTTTCTTTAGTTATAAAAAATATTCACAAAAACCTCCATTAAAACTTTCGCTACCAATTGTGGAGGTTGTAGTGGAATTTTTTTTGACAATTTTGGCCAATCTTGTAACACTAAAAAACTACGCTATAACCTCCACTACATGCCCTTTTACTTATAGTGCCAATGGATTAATTCAACGACCTTGGTGATCAATCAACAATTGAGAAAACAAGATTTAGATGAAGATAAAGAAGAAGAACAACAAAATTCTCCTAAAATTGAGGAAGATGCTAAAGAAACCAATCTAGTATTATGGGTCTGGTATCCTAAGATAGGAGATGGTTGTGAAGAAGATACAATTGAAATTTAGAATGTGCATACTATCCCCACAAACTACACACTCAGAAGTAAAGGGATGGTTAACACAACTCCTAAAACTACTGAAAGCAACAAGAAGCGAATTTAATCCCGTCGAGAAGGTGCAAAGCAAAACAATCCCTTCCCAAAGAAACCTTATTAATAAATAGCCTTAGAGAGTAGCATAGATTACTAAAAATTAGAAAGCTATCACATAGCCTAAGTCATATAAAAATGCCCCCCCTATGAACACCAAGGGTTCAACTAATTCCCAAGGATCTGCTATAACATTAGGAAGCATAGTTATTTTCCATTGTGTAGGATATGATGTAGTGGAGGATATTAAGAGAAGCAAGGTAGACATCTAATTGTTTGAAGTGTGCAATTCCTCAACAAAAGAAACACATGATGGAGGGATTTGGACTCATTACTGCAATGTCCCTAAAACTGTAATTTAAAAAAAAAAAATCATGTATGGCTAACATCGTCTATTCGGTGAATGTTGATCAAATTAACTTCAGTACTAGGAAATAAATATAAGACTTATTGAAACAATGATAATACATGGTTTATCTAGAATTTATTTACAATTCACTATTTGAATAATTTGGATATGGTTGTTTCTATTTTATGGTTCTGCAGAAGTGATGTAATGGCATGATATTCAAATGAACTTCAAAATAATAATTTAGTCTGACTGATTAGTTTAGTAATTGTTGGATGCTTAAGGGTCTTTTATGTCAGCGTCATGGTTACATGTCATTCTTAAAAATGTTGCAACTAGAGGTTCACTCTAGACTAAATGGATTAGCTTGATATTTATATGTCACTGTATTTTATAAATATTTTAATACTTGAGGGGATGGACCTGGTAGCATTGGCCAGGCTTACATAGCATTCATGCTAAAGCCTACTTCGTCTTTTGTTTTGTAGGTATTTTTAAAGGACCACCTTAAGATTTATTTCCTAGGTATTTATAACCATGTATGAGTTTATTAGTATGCTTTTGGTCCATGATTAAAATGTAAAACATGCAAATGTTGAAAAGAGCTCTCGACTATATGAAGGGGGTAACAATCAAATGTTTAGTGGAGTTGGTAGCACTTTAATGGTGGGGCAATGCCATCCTTTCGAATGGCACCCAACTGGATGACGTTAAGGAATAAACCCTAAGGGTTTGGATGACTCACTGCATTATCGCATTGTTTGTTTTGGGAGGGGAAATAAGAGCAAGGCTCTTTAGACGTTGAAAGCGTCCATGGTAGGGCTTGACCTGCTCTTCACCAGTTGGCATGGCCTTCATGAGGTAAGTGTTTTTCCAGCATAACTCGTTTAAGTCTTTTTGTTTCCTCAATCGTTTTCTGGTTCAAGTTGTAACGTAATCATTTCGATTGACTTTGGAAGGGCTTATGGTGGTGTATTTTGAGCTTGACAAGGGCATAGCTATGGTGTTCATGGGTAAATCTGGCCCTCTGCTGGCCATTTCCTCCCTTCAAGCCAAAGTTTGACTACTGTTTGTTTGCTCTTTCAAATAAGAATTTTGGGGAAATGGTTTAAATATGGAGTTTCAATGAAATGCTATGTTTTGAACAATTCGTGGCCAAACCCTATGGCATGCTTGGAAAAATATAAACCTCAATGTTGATTGAGTTGCAGCCTGTATGCCATTTTGGAAGGAGGAAGCTTGATTTGGCTCCCGTGTAATTGAAAATATGGTTTCGGCATTTTGGGGAAGACCTCTAACACTATGAAGTCTCTTGTTGACCTCTGTAAACTTTATGGGTATATAATTTTTTAAATACTTCTGCAAGTTTATACTTGGACTCTGTGTGTTGCTTACTACTAAGTATGGAAGCATGGGTTTAAGAAATCGTTGTGGGTGTTTGTATGCTCTGCTTTACCAAAATGTATGTGGCCTTGGTAAGATCCAGGGTTCGTTAAAATATGTGAAGTCCTCTTTCATTGTTGAGGGTATAATGGAACTTTGTTTTTAAGCAAAAACCCCGTGTAAACTTCTCAGATTAGCTAAATTTTAACCTCTGTATTTAATTCTTCGTTCGGTGAAACTCGAGCATGTAGTGCCTATCTATACTTATAATTTATGGTATTCCTGGTTTACTTTCGTCATTTTAAGTTAAGCTCTTGATCTGGAAAGTGAATCTCACTGTAGATTGGAAGTTTGAAGTGTTTATATAAATAGAAAAGGGCAAGGCCTAGACTGGATGTGTAATCGTTTTTGCATATGGTAATTTTATTCCTGTAAGGAGATGTTTAATAATTAAATATGGGATTGAATCTATCATGTTGTTGGCTAGAGATAGATACGGCCTCTTTATAAAATAATGTCCATGCATTTGGCTGACTGTGTAGAATTAATTTCTTGTGTTTAACTCTTCTTATGTGGTTTTCTTATGGAAATTCCCTAGCGATAGAATCACATTCGTTTTCTTAAGTCCTTCATTATGGTTTTAATATTTATGTAGAATGGGAAACGATCCACGTTGTAGCGTGATCCCTATATGTAATTCGTTGCATTGTTTATAGGGTAATGTGTAGAGGATTCGATCCTGAATCTTGGATTTTATTAATAGTTTTTAATTCTGAAAAACGCCCTAAATGGTTTAGCTTATGAAGGCGTGTTTTAATCTAAGTGATCGTTTCTCTTTATGCCTGAGTTTATATGGTAACAAATTTTTTTGTATGCTCCGTTTGTCTTTTGATTTAGTTGGTGGTCCTAGGAAAACCTTTGTCAGAGATTGGATTGTTTTTAAATATTTTAATTTAAGCATTTGACACAGCATGAGTTTAAATAGTGTTTGAAAAAGGTCTCTGCGCTATTACTTGGTGGAGATTTTGATTTAAGAATTTAGTGCGTTTTAATTTCTTTTGACTATGGAAAGGTTTGAATTAGATTCTAGGTTTCTAAGCTTTGCGAAACCATTAAATGAATCGATCTCCTCATAGGAGATGATTCTGCTGTAATAAAATATTTGCATATGTTTTAAGACGACTTTACTCCTTCAGTTTTAGCTAGGGTTTAAAATCTTTAAACCAGAAATTTAACTTTTGAAATAAAAACATTGACCCAGGAGAGCCAATGCCATAAGCCCTTGCTCTCAATAAATAATACTACTAGGTTACTATGAAGAAGAAATTTGACAGAATTAAATTTCTACATTTAATAGCCTATAATAATTTGAAAATAAGATAATAATAACTCATACCGGGATAGTATCAGCTTGATCCTGCTGCTGGTACAGACCTACACACTTTCAAACACTAATTACTGAAAATAAGTATGTATTGATCTGGCTGACCTGTAGGATATTTTAACTGAATGACTTTGGAATTACCATGTTCCTCCCAACCTTGACCTTGAACCATTCCTGGCTCACTAATGGATCCCCCTGAGCTGGTTCCAACATGCAATAGGAAAAATAGAGGACCTAGGGCAAACTGGTGATGATAATCAGATCTTGGAAATAATAATCTTCTTCAGTTCTGTGGAAAATTATCTTCTCTTCCCATAAGAGAATGATAGAAGAAAAGATGATCCCTCACCTTGGGAATTGTCCTTCTTTATATAGGTGAACTTTTGGAATATAGTTGTTGAGTTAATAATACTATTTCTAATACCAACTTCAGTTTTTATTTTAAATTTGAATTATAATATATGTAAAAGATATTTTAACTAATTACTCACTCCTAGTTTATCTAGGACTTTTAACTTGTTTCTTTATGACTTTATTTTAAAGAAACTTTTATAATTTATTTACTTTGTTACAACTATGTGTTTCTATATAAGTTAGATCAAAATATTTTCTTTATATATAATAATAATATAAATAAATATCTTATGCATAAGTGAGACTTCTTTTATAAATAATCAATTTGATTATTTATTTAATTAAATAGCATAAAACCCTTTGATAATTATTTAATACAAAGTCCAGTTCTTTGGACAAGGTCTTTTGGTATGTTTGGATAGTCGACTAGGTTAGGTAACTCTAGGTTCCTCTTGAATGTTGGATTCCCTCGTTTAACATGGTAGTTTCCGCATTCCTTGATGAGAGATAGAAATTATTCATTTAATAAATTAAATAATTGTGATGACTAGTAGTGCTATTCAAAGTCTTCTCTACTCAACACTTTCAAGATCAAGTGACCTCGAGTGCTCTTCAGAGATTTGGCTCAACACTCTCACATGGGCATTACGCTAGTGCAATTACAGAGCATCCCGCTCAACACTAGTACTAGAATGCATTTGTGAAGTACATTTAGAAATAAAAATGGCCTCGTATCTGATACTTATTATCAAGCTTGGAGTGCTCCAAGGCTTATGCCCAACACTCTATGTACATCGGGGCTTATGCCCAATACATAATAAAGTCCTCTATGTACATTGGGGCTTATGACCAGTACATAGGTCATCCATGTGCTCCAGAGTCCACGCTCAACACATCATAAAAGTCAATCATGCATATCATAACTGTGCACAGTATGTAACAAAGATCATCTGAGTATATTAGGGTTTGTACCCAATCTCATAATAAAACATCAATCAAATACATTGGGCCTTTCTGCCCAGTATATAGCAATAACCTGTATATGTTAGGGTCCATGCCAAAATATGTATATCTATAACAACAATACGTCATGTGCATCGGGCTTACGCTCATCATATAATAAAAGTAAAACATGTGCATTGGGGCTTACGCCCAGTATATCAAAATAAATCACATGCATCGGGGCTTTACGCCCAATATATAATCATCAAAATTCGGGATATTACATTACACAACCGCAACCCACCTCAACCAAAGAAAAGGAAGGGAAACAACCTAAATCTGGGAAGGATAAGGAAATTAACGAACCTAGCATTGGGGTAAATCTAAATCCCAGGCACCACCTTTATTACTAGCATTTGAAATTTATAATTACAATGCTCATAATTATTTGGTTCATTTTGGTGCTTCCTCCAATGTTATGCCATATTTAGTCTGTAAGAAGATAAAGGGAAAACCTAGCCCATGCCCTTCTAGTATAATACAAATTGATAGATATGATGTTAAAGTGATAGGAAAATGAAATCATGTTTTAACCATATTAACATTAGATGAAAGAGTCAATGCCTATTTCATTAAACTTGGACTTATTAGACAAAATTTGGACTAACAAAGTGTGGATTTAGACTTTGAAAGTGTCAATATGAACTTTTCTAAAGTGCAAAATTAGATTCTGAAAATGACAATATTGGCTTTGAAAAGTGTGTTTTTCTATCCGAATAGTGTGTTTTTGACTACTTATGAACCCTAAAATTGTATTTTTTATTATGAAACTATGAATTTCAATTCAAAAAGTGTGAATTTCAAATTAAAAAATGCAAATTTTTGATTTGAAAAGTGCAATTTTCATTTGGAAAGGTGCAACCTTTTAAGGTGAAAAGTGCAATGTCTATAATATTCAGTCCTTGTTTAAATAGCAAGTTTATTAGTTCTTATTTTATTTTTATACATTATCAAGAATACCTATCTTTTTACATAAATATTTTTAATAGTTTCCAAATGAGGCAAAAATTCTCTGTGTAATCTGTATAGGTAGAACTTACTTACATAGCACTAACCAGTAAACAATGTATTCTGCATCACAATAGTAATTTTCCTCAAATTCCCAGAGGCTCGTGGACATTCCAGATGCTCAACGTTTTCAAGTCCAACCAAGTTGACAGACAGACTAGAAGGATTGTAAGAAAATAAAAATTTGTTGGTCTAATATCACATCAAACGATATCCGTAGGAACATCCATCCCACTCTCAAGATTATGCCCCATATGTTCTCGTTGTGCCTTAACTGCTACAAGGCCCTGTTGAGGCCTCATATGTGTAGGTGTTGGAATGGGTTCTAAGGATCACAACATAGGGGGAAAACCTAGATTGAAAGGCTTCAAAAGGCCCTACACAAGGACAGTTCTATCCCTAGCCTATTTGGAATAGTAATCTCCCACAGATACAAAGGACTTCGCTGGCACTTGTGGTTTTAATCCTGAAAGGATCTGTCTTCCAATGAAGGAAAAAAAAGTGTGTTAAGTCTAAAAAAAATCTACTTGAGAAGGAAATCTAATCTAAGTTAGACCTATTCTAAGAAGTTATCTTGTTTAGGTGTAGATTAACTTGTTGTGAAAATAGATAAGCATGTTCACCAATTTAACATAAATGTAAAAGATATCACTTACTTATCTGCTCAAGTTACAACCAGCAAATTAAAATTAACTGATGGAAAATTAAGGATTTAAGTGCATTCAAGATTAACTTGTAACTGATATGTCAATTGAAAAATTATCATAGATTTTAATTTTTTGTTAACCATTTGCAGAAATAGATAAAAGTTTTAATTGAATAAATTCTTTTAAAACATTAAGGATACATAGATCATAAGAAGAGAAAAATCAAAACTGTAGACCAATGTATTTATAAATTGCAAAAGATTAAACAGTATTGATAAACAACGTGAAAGTGAAAATCAATATTGATCAAAGAAATTTGATTAATAGACAAAAGAGAATGCAAGAGAATAACATAATTGTATTATTGAAAGTTTGCAAGAAATTACAAGCTCTACATTAACTAGAGTATCTCTAGTCTCCTTTGTTGATTTTCTCCTCCAACTTCCATCATCCCTAGCCTATGGGAGATCTACCCTTTAAATAATAATTACATTTTTGTTACAAAGGATAAATTCCCATAAAACGGGGATTACAAAAATCGAACTAGACTAATTGCTAAGGAAATCTTGCCACTTGGCCCAAATTTCTAATAGTTCATCTATATTTGGATAATTTGTTGACTCAAGCCCATGCTGGGCATCACATGTAAAACTCTCCATCTCGTTTTTAGCAATCTTGTTCCAAATATGGATAAAAATGTGGATCTTGCCCTCCATAGAAACGGGCTGCTTGATTAGCTGATGCACGTCATCAATCTTGATATGCTCGAGGTGCTGGATCCTTCCTTTGGCCTCGTTGCATCTACGTTCAACCTGTTCTACCATCAATTTCGGTGGACATGCACTTTCAATGAGGTCCATGGTAAGGAACTGCAATTTCTCCACAATATTGTCCACCGCATACCACCTCCTGCTGCAAATAGCCTGTGATTTCTGGATTGTATCTTCAACAATATCATTAAGATCATGCCAAGCATGGAACACAGTTCTGATATTCTTGAGTTGGAAGTTGTTGAGAACATGAATATCCTCTGGTTGTTCCTTAATATACCTCTGTCATTCCACAATATCTTCATTGGCCTTAGAGGCCTCCTGTCTTTTAGCTACCTATTGATCAATAATAACAAGCATCTTCCCAAAAGTAGTGTGGGTCTCTTGAATATCATTCAAGGTGCCAAACGTTTCAGTTAGCAACTTATAGTGTTCATCATTGACTTGAATGGCTAAGTCCCTAAGCTCCACCTGGGAAGACTTAGAGAAGGCAGAGGAGGCTGCACTTGCAGTTGCATCCTCACATTGTTTTTCAAGCATAGTTATCCTTTGTGTATTGCTAACATTCAAAACTTGTGCATCATGTAATTGAACTTGGAGAGAGGTATTTTTCGGTTGCAAATCTTCAAACCTATCTTCAAATACGGGTGAAAACATGAAGTGGGGAAACAATTTTGGCTTGTTTTTTACAAACAAAACTGCTAAATTTTATGTTTTCAACTTCGACCTCTTCAAACCCATATCTCCCTTAGGAATTTCAATTTGAAGTAAACACAAAGGTTTTAGAGAATTGAATTAGATTTCTACTCGTATTTTTTTTAATTTTTTTTATGGACATATCATGGGACAAATTTGTTGGAAACCAATGGCATATACTTGAAAATTTTAGGTATGGATAATGAGTGACCTGTGTTGACATCGGTATTTTGATAGATGGTTATTCATTTTAGGGAAAACAATTGTAGGCTCATAATCTACATGCACTACACTTGTGCATGGGCTATATTTTATGTTTTTTAAGACTTGGGAACTATTTTTTATTATTTATGGAAACAACATATGTTCAGAAAATGGTGCATTATCGACACAAGTTTTTGTCTTCGCATTTTCTTTCAACTGTGACTCTGATTGGAAAAACTAAAAGTACCCTTTTGAAGAGGACGAGCCAATTATGATATCTGTGAAATTTAAAATTTTTTGGTGTTGTCTTGTTATGATATTGAATTTTCATTTTGAGTGATTTTCAGAGTAATAAAATTCTTAAGGGATAAGGTTTAGAAAAAAATTATTAATAAATAGAAATTCAAATCGAACTGAAACAATTATTATATCATTGGAAACTAGATTTAGAGATGAATCCATTGCTACCAAGTCTGACAAATAATATTTAAAATTTGTAGGGGTTTGGGCTTGTTGAAGTTGCAGGTTCCAAAAAGATGCCAGATATTTTCACAGGTTTTGTTGACCATAAACTATTGGCCGAAAAATACATTCCAAACTCTCGGCCGAGAGTTTAGTTCAAACTCTCGGCCGAGAGTTTAGTTCAAACTCTCGGCCGAGAGTTTAGTTCAAAATACAGCGTGGTGATTCGTTCAAACTCTTAGCCTAGAGTTTTTTTAAACTCTCGGCCGAGAGTTTGAACTCTCAAAACTCTCGGTCGAGAGTTTGAGGTTGACTTTTTTTCCCTTTTTCATCCACACGCCCTCTTTTTTTTTCACTCTGTTGCCACATAATTGTTTCCCAGCTTCATGTTTTCATCCATACCTTCTCTAGATCACTAACATAAGTTGCATGCTCCTCATTGGTTTTGGCCATTTGTTCTTCAAGCTTCTTCAACTCTTCTTTTTTCAAATCAATCTCCCTATTCAGTGTTCTCACTGAATCAAAGTTTGCACCTGCAAATGCACCCATGGCTGCAGTAGCATCCAATGCCTTTGACTGTATATCATCAGATTGCTTAGCCCAAATTATTTGATGAGGAGTAGGTGCCTCCAATCCACCTTGATCCCTACTTCTCTTTTTACCTTTTCTTACTACTGCCTTAGATGCTTTGCTATAGAAGTATTCCCCAAGAGGGACTACAATATCTTCTTCAAAATCAGCTACCAATTCAGTAAATGATGAAAGCAAATTTACTGTTGAAACCAATGGGGATGTCTGAGTAATAGTGGAACTAGGCATAGACATAGTGATTTGGGAAGTAGTTGGGGTGGAAGGGATATTTTGAATAATTGTTGGTACAAAGGCCGGGGAAGGAATTGAAGTGAAGGCTTCAGAAAGTGGAATGTGGATGTCATCAGCTGGTGATGAAGAAGGAGGAACTGGAGTTTACTCATCAGTGGCTGGTGGTGAGAAAATGGATGAAGGTGATTGCATAGGGATAGTCGAAGAATGGATCTATGCAACTATAGATGGAAAAAATAGGAAGTGGGATTGAACTGGTTGGGAATGGAGCAGTGATGGTAGTTATGGTATGAAAAAGATGGGATATGGGGAATGGTGGTGTTACCACAGATGACAAGGTTGAAATAATTTGAATAGATGAAAGGATAAGTGTTGAGGTTGTGGCATCAACTTTAGGGATGGTTTCTGGAAATTGTTGGTCTGGGGCAGAGTCATCCATTTCAATAGCATTCAATTAATCTGTAACTCCTTGTGAAGTTTCAGTTACTTCTTCAATAATAGGAACATAAGAGCATACCTCATCTTCAATATCACTGTCAACAATATTTAAGGTAGGGATTTGAGATTCAAAATTCTAAGTTTGCTGCCTCTTAGATGGCTTAGTCACAGCTATCACCTGGACATCAATATTTGAGCTGGTTGCAACAACCACTTGTATATCATCACTAGGCTTAGAAGCTGCAACTACTTAAGTGTCTAGCATTGAAGTCATCTGTGCTAGTTCCTGCCTTGATTGTTGAGATGCTTGCATCAATTCCTTCAATTCAATAACAGCTTTCAGCTTAGGAGGGTCTTCCATAAGGCCTTTTCCTTTATCTCCTTCACTACAGGTCATCATTAGTGGAACAATTGCTTTATGAGCTTATTTTTCCTCTCTATACTTTCTTGCTTGCTCATCAATCCTGAGTTGCATGTTTCTGTAACTCAAAACCCTGGTTTTGAGTTCCTATTGATATTGCATAATCTGGTTTTGTTCATCTCTACTCTTAGCCCTAGCCATGACTTCAAAAAAAGTATTTACTCCCAGATATATGGAATCATCAAGGACATCTTCATGCTCATAACCAATCTTCATATGATTTTGCTTGAAATGTGCATTTACAAGAGCTTTAGGATCATGTCTTCTTTTGGCGGCATAGCCCAATTTTAAAGCAGAAATTTTGTAACCCAACACTATAGCCCACGTTGAAGTTGGGATGGCCAATGGCCCAAGCTTCAAGGGGAACTTAGGCCACCCCTTCCTTTTGGGACCAATAAGTTTTAAGTACACACCATCAGTAACAGTCTGATAGGAAACTTCTTCAATGACCAACCTGTCAAGAACTATCCTAGGTAGTAGATGAATAATGTTGCTTCCCAAAAATATAACATATGTGACGGATTCACCCACATACCAGTCACAAATTGTGGCAATGAAGGTTCTGGCATCAGCTGAGAAAGCAGGAGCTTGTTCTCTGAATATTTTAAGATAAATACTCTGTAGGAAGTGATCACAAATGTCATATATCAAAGGTACATAATTGTTCTCCCATAATGCTGAATGATAAATATGGACAGGAGGAGCTGATGGAGTCCAATTCCATCCGATGTTGGGATATTGGAATTCTGCACAAAACACATCAGTGACAAAAGATGAAAAGAAGAAATGTGGCTTCCTTAGATCCAGTGCTTTCTGATATGCTTGAATAGTTGTTTTGAGTTCAAATGACAAGATAGATGCCCAAGGGAATGACTCACCAGTTGTCAGGATGTGATGGGCTATAGGATCCCATTCAGCTTTAAATATAGAATAGTTTGGGAGGCCATACAGTCTGCATAGCATGGCTTCCACTAGGGAATAAGGTTCCTTAAACTAGGAAACTGGGTACAGGTTATCAGCCCTAGGCATGAAACTGTTAGGTTTATTCATCCATGATTTTAGCATTTCGTTAAAATTGTACCTAGTCTTAGAAGATTCTATGAACTTAGTGTTAAGGGGTTTCATAGACGGTTTAAGAGCATAGGCTTTGATGAAAAGCTTAGGGCGGAAGGTAGCTAATTGTGGCCCTGGGCTGTCATTAAATGGTCGGTCTTTAGGGTTAACCTGATCCACAATCCATTTAACCGTGTCAATATAAGGAAGGATAGCGGGTCTGGCAGAAATGGCATGAAGCTGGGAATCCCTATTTTTCTCATATGTTAGCTGGTTGTTCTATATGTCTGATAGGTCATCATTATAAAAAATTGAGTAGATTTTTGACCAATCCATTTGGTAGGTTTCAGTAATCTTGTCACTGGTGTCCGAGAAGATACCAAAATTTGGGTCTTTGTTCAGTTGGTCTTTGTAAGCAGTCTTGGATCAAGTATTCAATGACATTTTGAAATACTGGATAATTCAGATAAATAGATAAACTCAAAATCAAAACTAATTAATAAACAATAAAACCGTAAACAAAAGAATGCAAAAATGACAGAAAAACCAACCTGAATTAACTGAAAAACTGTGGTAAATGACCTCTGGTAACACTTTGCAGTGAAATCCACTCAACAAGGTAATTGTTCGAAAATGAAAATTATAAGAAAAAATAGAAAAAATCATGTATTTATCGATTTTCGATGGGTAAAATTTAGGATGTAGGATTAAGGCAAATCAACGGTCGAGATTGAACCTTACGGGATGCGGGGTTTTATTTTTTCAACTGTATACATTATTCCCGCAATCTGCAATTGTGGGTTGCGGGATCGCAACTTAGAAAAAAAATGGAAAAAGGTTTCCACAATCCGCAATCCACAATTGCGGGTTGTAGGATGTGGGAGCGCAAACAACCTTTTTAAAATAAAATAATCTTTCTGCAATCCGGAATTGTGGGTTGTCGAAACACACAACACAATTTATTGTTCAAAACACTTTCCACAATCCGCAATCCATAATTGCGGGATTGGGGGATGAAAATAACTTTTTGAAAAAATCAAAGGTTCCCGCAACTTCAGAAAAACAGTAAAAAAACTAGAAAATTTCAAAGGGAAAATCCTAGTTAAATCACTTCAATGTGAAGGCATAAAAAACCAAAATGAGCATGATGGAAAAACCCCATATTGATAAAGGAATTTTAAACCATTACCTATGCATTTAAGAATCTTGGGGCTCCCATGCTCAAATGGAACATGGGATCTGTTGTACCTGCAACAAATGGCGATTGGCTGGGACAAACCAGTTATCTCTATAAATAAAAACTTCAGTTAAAAGAAAGCATGTCAGTAAACTTTTGTTTCAACCTTAAATTTAGAAAGAGTTCATACAAAAGCACAAACAATAAGCAGAGTTAAACGCATGATTGATATACTCCCATCCAAAATCAACTAAAGATGATGCAAATCTGATAAGGAGATATAAGAGATAAACAGGAGTTCATTACCATTATGCAATCACGGGGAGGCAACTTTGAGTTGAACCTGGGAACAAGCTCAAAACTACTCTAGATATCCAAGTTATAAATCACCTTGATTTATTAATTGCTTTATTTATATACAGATGCATTATTGACAACATATACATTTTTCTTATCCCTTTTTTCTCTTTTTTTCTCTTTTTTTTTATACTTTTCCTTTTCTTTTGAAAACAAAATGAAAATATGCACATAAGACCTTGTTGATATAAGACCACTTCCCTGACTTGGTAATCAGATGTTGGCAATGCTATTCACAAACCTGATCTGGAAATTGAACAAGTTAGCTCGATAAGGAGACTCATTGTCTTCCAACTATGACACTGAAAGCAATTATCATGGCTTGGTGACCACATAATTATAATTTCATTCCAAAATCAAACCCATGATCATGGTAGGGATGGCTTGTGATAAGACCCCCCTATCCTTATATACAACAATTGTCTTATAAAAAAGAAAACAAATATTTATTAGGGTGTAAATTACAAGACACTACGATGGCTTGGTAACCACATAATAGTAGTGTTACTCACTAATGCTTTGTAGATCATGAGTGGACTGACCTGTGATAGGATCTTCCACCTTTCAGTAGAAAATGAAAGTCATCTCCCGAGTTTGGTGGCTTGATGTGAAGATGTCATTCCACTAAACATCTATGAACCTAATGGGATGGCTTGTGATAAGACCCCCCATCTTGTAATCTACAATTATTAAAGAAAATTATTTTTCAAGGTGACTATGATAGGATCCAAAGCAGATAAAGGTTGACCAGGTTATTAAGATGTGCTGCCTTACACTGATGAAACATAAGATAAGAGAAAAACAAGTCACTCCCATAACCTCAATTAACCAAATAAAACATATATAAGGATACTGATCAAGGTGGGAAGGTATCAATCAAAGCTCTGCAATTATTGATTGTGAATTTTATACAAAACAAATTCAGACATACGTTGAGAAAAGTTAAGACTGACAATGCATCCCAAAAACTTCAGATTGTATTAATATTGAGATAGACTGATCAACAACCATTTCCAAATATGTGGGAATTATTCAAACACAAACTAACATAAAAGGAAAAACAATAAAAAACAAAAGAAAAGAAAACACACCAAACTTCTTTACAAATGCATCAAATTGTTCAAACAAAATACTTTTAAGCAGAGAAACATTCACTGGATAAGTGTCAATGACTCCCTCTAGTGTCTGCA
This sequence comes from Larix kaempferi, assembly GCA_027924585.1. Classification (NCBI taxonomy): domain Eukaryota; kingdom Viridiplantae; phylum Streptophyta; class Pinopsida; order Pinales; family Pinaceae; genus Larix; species Larix kaempferi. Next base: position 10,117,298 of record BSBM01000454.1, on the reverse strand, counting down.
ACTGAACAGTACTAGGACCAATATTTTATGTAACAATGAAAGGTCGTAGCCAGAGGCATCGAAATTTGGTGTATTCATTTTTGTCCTTATGTTGTTTATCCCATCTCAATACCAAATCTCCTACTGAAAAATCTCTGTCAAAGGAGGATTTCTCATCAAACCATCTTTTAACCAATTGCTGATGTTGATACAATTTTTTTTTTGACCTTTCCCTGTCTTCCTCCAACTTAAGCAGGGTATCAATTCTTTACTGAAGCGGGGATGAATCATCTTCTTGAATAGATTGGGCTAGCTGTAATGAGGGAATAGTAATGTTGGATGGTAGGATGGCTTCCTTACCATAGACTAGGCAGTAAGGAGAGTTTCCAATAGCTTCCTTTGGGGTAACCCGGTCTACCAAAAGAGCATTGTAAAGCTGGGTGTGCCAATCTTTGTGATGGGAAGCTACTGTCTTCTTCAAAATGTTTATCAGGTTCTTGTTAGAAGATTCAGCAAGCCCATTACCTCATGGATAATAATTGGCAGAAAAATTCAGTTTGATCCCCTTTTCAAGGGCATACTGTGTAAGATCAATGGAAGAAAAGTAAGATGCATTATTAAACACTAAATACTCAGGGGCACCAAACCTAGTGAATATTTGGATTTCAAGGAAGGATATCACTTGGTTTGTATTGCATTGTCTAAGAGGGACTGCCTCTACCCACCTGGTAAAGTAGTTCATGGCTATCAATATATACTTGTGTTGCAGGGAGCAAACATGATTAACATGTCCAACAAAATCCAGTCCCCATTGTTGAAATGGAAACTGAACTATTACCGGATGCAAAGGAAAGGGAGGTTTTTTCAATTTCCTAGCATAGTTTTGACAAGACTCACATTTTCTGACATGAGCATAAGCATCCTTGAACAAAGTAGGCCATTAGTATCCTGCCCTCAGAATCTTGTGGGCCATTGTTTCTCCTGAGAAGTGTCCTCCCGCAGGTATTGCATGAAATTGCAAAAGAATATGATCAGTTTCATTCTTCTCTAAACATCTGATAAAAACTCCATCGTATTTCTTCGTAAACAAAATGCCATCTATAAATTGATATGGAGCAGATTTTAATCTTAAAGCTCTATGTTTTCTAAAGTCAAGGGTTTCAGGAGAAAACCCATGGTTTAAGAAAAACTTAATATGATCATACCATTCAGATGTTGGAGTTTCTATGGCATTAACAAAACCTGTAGGCGTACTTTCCTCCTGCTCCCACTCAATCTGTTGTTGTACAGGATCATTTGATTGAGCAGTGAGTAGACACAAACCTTGGCCTTTCACAATCTTTGCTGGTCTAATATCCAAGTCATATTCTTTCAAAGTTGTCATCCATTGAGCTCTCTTTTCTCCTAGTTCCTTCTGAACCAAAACATTTCTTATAGCTGCATAAGGAACAATGACCCTAGTTCGATATTTCAACAAGCACGGTCTATAATGTTTTACTGATTTGTAAACCTTATAAGCCTGCTTGTCAATTTGGGAGTAGTTGAGTTCTTCTCCCTTGAACATTGAGCTCATGAATAAAATGGGAATTTCAGCATCATTATCATGTTTTTGTGTCAGGACAACTGTGTAGGAAAAGTCAGTAGCAAAGGTATACAGAATAAAATATTTGCTAAAATATGGAGACACCAGAGCAGGGGCTTCTGCAATGGCTCTTCAGATTTCAACAAAGGAATTTCTTTGTTCCTCAGACCACTTAAATTGTGCATCTTTTTTAACTAATTGTTGCAATGGCTTAACAATTTGAGCAAAATTTGGAAAAAATCTATGAACCAAATTAATATTACTAAGAAAAGATTGCATGGCTTTGCGTGAACTAGGCATGCCAATCTTCAAAATAGCTTCAGTGCGTTCTGGATCGATAATCATGCCTTCTTTAGAAATAATAAAACCTAAGAGCTTACCTTCTGTAACTACGAAGATGGATTTCTTGGGGTTCAGCGAAATCCCGTACTTCATGCAGCGTTCAAACACCTGTTTCAGAGCAGATAAATGTTCATGTCGTTTTTTAGAATAAATTGTAATATCATCTAAGTATACAACAATAGAATTGTGCATCAAACCTATGAAATCTATATCCATAGCTCTCTGGAATGTAGCTCCTACATTTATCATCCCAAAAGGAATTCACCTGTAGGAAAAGGTTCCCCAAGGGGTCCTAAAAGCTGTTTTTAGTTGATCATCAGGGGCAACTAGGACTTGGTTATATCCTGAGAAGCCATCAAGGAGAAAAAACATCTTAGACCATGCTACTTTTTGTAGAATCTGCTCCATACGAGGAATAGGGTAGTTATCCTTTTCGAAAGCTCTATTTAAGTTTTCGAAATCGACACAGAGTCTGATTTCCCCATTCTTCTTCCGAAAAGGTACTAGGTTAGCAATCCACTGTGTATTTCTGACCGGAAATATAATTCAAGATGTTAGTAATTTCTCAAGCTCCTTATTTACAGAGGGTTCCATACTGGGATGCATCTTCCTTAACTTTTGCTGATAAGGTTTTACTTATGGTTTCATTGGTATATTATGATGCATAATACTGGTATCAAAAGTTTTGAGCTCATCGTATGTCCATGCAAAACATCTTTGAACTCCTCGCACAATTTGAAAAAATCTTTCCTTTCTTCAACAGAGCAGTCAGCCCCAAGATTAATGAAACGAGGATTATGTTTCGTAGCTAAGTTGACAGGCTCGTAGTTGAGAGATGATCTATGGGTCTTACAGTTGGTCTTTTGTTTGAACTTATCTTGCAAGTCATAAAATTTCTCCAGGTTGATGACTTATTTTGGGATAAGGTTGGAAGGATCAGACATATATTTTTCATGCTTAGTCTCATCTATTGCCATATCTTGAAAAGTGTCCTGGGCTGTAAGAAAGTCTAATATTTGTTGGTCATCATCAAATAGCTTCCATTTTGTCACATCATCAGGAATAGAAGGCCTATACATAATTTCAATTGAAAAAGTTTCAGGGGACAAACCATCTAGTGGAATCAACCTAGATGTTGTATTAGCCAGGAGACCAACATCAAAATTGTGTGATTTGGGGGCTGACTTGATGTTGAATGCAGAGAAAGAGTTAGTGAGATATCTTACAATTTTTTGATAATCAATTAAATAATGAGACAAACAATGTATCTCTTTTCTTACCTTTTTGATTATGATCTCAGAATCTCCAAAGCATTCAATTACCTGTGCACCCATATCAATGGCCTTCTTGAGTCCTTGGACTAGGGCTTCATACTTAGCTATATTATTTGTGCATTCAAACTCAAGCCTGCAATAAATCATAGTCTTGGTCCCTTTTGGATCAATTAGGACACAACCTGCACCAGCTCCATATTTAGATTTGGAGCCATCAAAAAATAAAGTCCATGCAATAGGATCATTCCTAAAATTTGTATTAACATTATATACATTGTGTACAATAGTGCCAGAGAATGGTACAGAGGTAACATTGGTAATTTGTGATTCATTCGGTGCATTCTCAATTGGTGAAGGATCAACTGGAAAATCCACAAAGAATGTTTCAAATGTGAAATGCTCAATATGTGAACTGAAATAAGAGGCAGGTTTACTTGAGTCATTAAGGTTAGTGACTGTTTGCTTCATAAATGGTTCCCTACTGATCTTAATATTATTTGGTTGTCCATTGTAGGGTAGCCATAGGTGAGACCAATCAATAGCAAATTATCCTTTTAGCTTCTCTGACCAATCTTTGCTCATCCACATTCCATAAGCTTCAGTGATGTCAGCTACGACGATATCTATGGTCTGGTGAATTCAATGATCAACAGACAATGTTAACAAGACATTCCTCAATCTTCCCACTACTCTTACTCTAGATCTGTCAAGTTGGACAATTTGAGTAGGACAGGGTTCCCAAGTTTCATTTATATTTTTGCAGATAGATAGGGGCATAACATTGGACAAGGCACCTGAATCTATCATACAATTGTGTACATTCCTATTGAAGATTTCAAATGTGAGCAAGAATGGAGATGTCCTCTTGCTTCTAGGTTTTTGATCATCTGGTTTGGTTTAAGAGTCTAAGTAATTGTTTTGAGTTTCCCTTGGTTGTTTAATTATCATACTTTTAGGTAGAGAATCTCTCATAGAAGGGATTTTGAGAAGTTCAAATAAAGAAACATTAGATTTGACTCTTTTCAAATCTTCAACCAAACTATACTCTATTTCAGGAATGATTGTATCCTTTTGGGGAACAATTTTACTTTTGTTGGGAATTCCTGTTGAAGATGAAGGTTCCTGAGAGGATTGTCCTTTTGATCTAATATTGTAAGGATGTTGAACATTGAGTACTATCTTAGGTTCTTCTTCTTCTTCATTCATTGGGAGTTCAGAAAAGTAAATTATAGTATTAATTTGCTGGTCTTCTTCTTCTTCTTCTCCTTGTGGTAATTGTGGATCTTGATTTATTTGATCATCAGAGGGTCCAGTAACATTCTATGTTTTAGTGGCCAGAGCTTTAAAAATAGAGTAAATCTCTTCATAATTCAGTCCTTCATTAGGATTAGGAGGTGGTGGATATTGAGGAGGTTGATAAGGTCTCATGAAAGTTGGCCTTATAAAACCTCTATTATTAACTTGATTTTCATTATTATTCTTCTTTAAATCAACCATCTCATTGGACATTTTCTGTAGAAACTTTTTCATGTGAGCCATCTCAAATGGGTCTTTATTCTACACTGTGGGTTTTGGAGGGTTATCAGGTTTCTTATGAGAAGTTGAAGGTTGATCTGATGTGGCATCAGAGTTATCCTTTAAACAATAAATATCTTCTTCAACCTGAATAGCTTCAGCAAAGGGTTCTCGTAAGGTGTCTTTTCTTGCTCTTTTAACCCACATAGCAATGGGAATGGGTAATCCTTTAACATAATAAGAAACCTGAAGTTCTTCTATAGGGAGAAGAGTGTTAGGATTTATGTTTTTTAAATATGAAAACCTTTGATTGTAATCTTTGACTCTTTCTTTACCTCTAATTTTCATAGATAATAAATCTATAACCAAGTCTTTTGGAGTCTTATCATCTCCAAATTTATGGATGAACATTTTCTCAAAGTCATCGCATGAAGAGATGGAGCTAGTTTCCAAGGAAAAGTACCACATGGAAGCTTTTCCCTGGAAGGTGTGTAGAAACAATCTACAGACAACATCTTCATGAACTACACTCCTAAGTCTGATTGCCTGCATGAAAGTATTTATATGATCAAGGGAAGGTGACTTTTCATCAGGATCAAACTTGGGTAACCACTTTTCAGGGTTCCTAGGGAGTCTATGTTGGTATCCAACGATGAATACAACATCATGGTCCAGCCAGGGTCTGTTTGCACCTTGAGCCATGGGTATGTATTCTTCTGAGGAAGAACTAGAAGATGATGACTCTTCTGATGAGGATGAAGAATATTATGGAGGTTTTGGTGAAGGTCCACCTATTGTGGTATTGTCAGGAGGATCTTGTCCTGTTTCTCCAAACAGTGAATCAAGGTTAAATTTAGGGGAATACTGTTGGTTAGATGAATCATTATGCTCAGTATTTTGTTCACCTGAATTTTGATTGTCTGGGTTATTGGCTTGCGTATTAGCGTTCTGGTGATGAATTGTTGTAAGCCCTTGATTACGTTCATTAGTGATCCTTTGTTGCAATCTAGCAACACTATCACTATAACCTTTAAGTATTTGTTCAAGTGTAAGGGGTACCCTAGTAGGTGATACAAAAATAATGTCTCCCCTTATAGTTTCCTTCTATATAACAAGTGTAGCAGGAACAGTGTTTGGATCTTGCACCAGTTGTTCAACAGAGGCAGATGCTTGCATGTGACTATGGGTGACAATCAGTATTCTTGCTGGAGGAGGTTTATTGGTATTCTGTTTAGGCATATTTTACATCTGTCCCTCCTTCTAGTGCCATTTGTTGAGGCCTCGGATGTGTAGGTGCCGGAATTGGTTCTAAGGCTCAAAACAGAGGGGAAAAACCCATACTGAATGGCTTCAAAAGGTCCTACGCAAGGACAGTTCTATCCCCATCCTGTTTGGAATAGTAATCTCCCATGGATACAAAGGCCTCCACTGACACTTGTGGTTCTGATCTTGAAAGGATCTGTCTTCCAATGAAGGAAAGCAAAGTGTGTTAAGTCTAAAACAAATCTACCTGAGAAGGAAATCTAATATAAGTTAGACCTATTCTAAGAAGTTATCTTGTTTAGGTGCAGATTAACTTGTTGTGAAAATAGATAAGCATGTTCACCAATTTAACAGAAATGTAAAAGAGATTACTTACTTATCTGCTCAAGTTACAAGAAGCAATTAAAATTAACTGATGGCAAATTAAGGATTTAAGTGCATTCAAGATTAACCTGTAACTGATATGTCAATTGAAAAATTAACATAGATTATAATTTTCTGTTAACCATTTGCAAAAATAGATAAAAATTTTAATTGAATAAATTCTTTTAAAACATTAAGGATACACAGATCATAAGAAGAGAAAAATCAAAACTGTAGACCAATGTATTTATAAATTGAAAAAGATTAAACAATATTGATAAACAACCTGAAAGTGAAAATCAATATTGATTAAAGAAATTTGATTAATAGACAAAAGATAATGCAAGAGAATAACATAACTGTATTACTGAAAGTTTGCAAGAAATTACAAGCTCTGCATTAACCAGAGTATCTCTAGTCTCCCTTGTTGATTTTCTCGTCCAAATTCCATCATCCCAAGCCTACGACATATCTACCCTTTCAATAATAATTACATTTTTGTTACGAAGGATAAATCCCATAAAACAAGGATTACAAAAATTGAACTAGACTAATTGTCAAGGAAATCTTTCCACTTGGCCCAAATTTCTAATAGTTCATCTATATTTGGATTATTTATTGACTCAAGCCCATGCTAGGCATCACATGTAAAAATCTCCATCTCGTTTTTAGCAAGCTTGTGCCAAATACAGACAAAAATGTGGATCTTTCCCTCCATGGCAACGAGTTGCCTGATTAGCTAATCCACACCATCAATATTGATATGCTTGAGGTGTTGGATCCTTCCTTTGGCCTCCTCACATCGACGTTCAACCTGTTCTACCATCAATTTCGGCGGACAAGCACTTTCAAAGAGGTCCATGGTAGGGAGTTGCAATTTCTCCATGATATTGTCCACCACGTACCACCTCATGCTGCAAATAGCCTGTGCTTTCTAGATTGTATCTTCAACCACATCATTAATATCATGCCAAGCACGTAACACAGTTATGATCTTCTTGAGTTGGAAGCTATTGAGAAAAGGAATATCCTCCGGTTGTTCCTTAATGTACCTCTGCCATTCCACAATATCTTCATTGGCCTTAGAGGTCTGCTGTCTTTTAGCTACCTACTGCTCAGTAATAACAAACATCTTCCCAAAAGTAGTGTGGCTCTCTTGAATATTATTCAAGGTGCCAAACATTTTAGTTAACATCTTATAGTGTTCATCATTGACCTGAATGGCCAAGTCCCTGAACTCCACCTCGGAAAACTTAGAGAAGGTAGAGGAGGCTGCACTTGCAGTTGCATCCTCACATTGTTTTTCAAGCACAGCTATCCTTTGTGTATTGGTAGCATTCAAAACTTGTGCATCATGTAATTGACATTGGAGAGAGGTATTTTTCAGCTGCAAATCTTCAAACCTATCTTCAAATACCTTCCCAAGATCACTAAAATAAGCTTCATGCTCCTCATTGGTTTTGGCCAATTGTTCTTCAAGATTCTTCAACTCTTTTCTTTTCAAATCAATATCCCTATTCATTGTTCTCACTAAATCAAAGTTTTCACCTGCAAACACACCCTTGGCTACAACAACATCCAATGCCTCTGACTGGATATCATCAGATTGCTTAGTCCAAATTACTTGATTAGGAGTAGGTGCCTCCAATCCACCTTAATCACTACTTCTCTTTTTACCTTTTCTTACTACTGCCTTAGATGCTCCTCTATAGAAGAAATCCCCAATAGGGACTACAATATCTTCTTCAAACTCATCTACCAATTCAGTAAATGATGAAGTCACATTTACTGTTGAAACCAATGGGCATGTCTAAGTAATAGTGGAACTAGGCATAGACATAGTGATTTGGGAAGTATTTGGGGTGGAAGGGATATTTTGAATAACTGTTGGTACAGTTGCATGTTTCTATAACTCAAAACCCTGGTTTTGAGTTTTTGTTGATATTGCATAATCTGGTTATGTTCATCTCTGCTCTTAGCCCTGGCCAATACATCAGAAAAAAGTATTTACTCCCTGATAGATGGAATCATCAGGGACATCTTCATGAGCATAACCAATCTTCATATGATTTTGCTTGAAATGTACAACTAGAAAACCTTTAGGATCATGTCTTCTTTTAGCAGCATAGGCCAATTTAAAAGAAGCAATTTTTTCACCCAACACTATAGCCCAAGTTGAAGTTGGGATGGCCAATGGCCCAAGGTTCAAGGGGAACTTAGGCCACCTCTTCCTTTTGCGACCAATAAGTTTTAAGTACACACCATTAGTAACAGTTTGATAGGAAACTTCTTCAATGACCGACCTTTCAGGAACTATCCTGGGTAGTAGATGAACAGTGCTGCTTCCCCAAAATCTAACATATGAGAAGGATTCACCCACATACCAGTCACCAGTTGTGGAAATGAAGGTTCTGGGATTAGTTGAGAAAGCAGGAGCATGCTCTCTAAATATTTTAAGATAAATACTCCCTACGAAGTGATCACAAATGTCATATATCAAAGGTAGATAAATGTTCTCCCATAATGCTGAATGATAAATATGGACAAGAGGAGCTTATGGAGTCCAATTCCATCCCATGTTGGTATATTGGAATTCTGCACAAAATACATCAATGACAAAAGTTGAAAAGAAGAAATGTGGCTTTCTCGGTGCCGGTGCTTTCTGATATGCTTGAATAGCTATTTTGAGTTCAAATGACAAGATAGATGCCCAAGGGAATGGCTCACCAGTTGTTAGGATGTGATGGGATATAGGAGCCCATTAAGCTTTAATTACAGAACAGTTCGGGAGGCCATACAGTTTGCATAGCATGGCTTCCAATAGGGAATACGATTCCTTAAACCAGGAAACCAGGTATAGGTTATTATCCCTAGGCATGAAACTATTAGGTTTATTCATCCATGATTTTAGGATTTCGTTAAAATTGTACCTGGTCTTAGAATATTCTATGAACTCAGTGTTAAGGGGTTGCATAGATGGTTTAAGAGCATAGGCTTTGATGAAAACCTCAGGGTGGAAGGTAGCCAATTGTGACCCTACGATGTCATTAAATGACCGGTCTTTAGGGTTAGTGTGGTCCAAAATCCATTTAACTGCATCAGTATAAGGAAGGATAGTGGGTCTAGCAACAATGGCATGAAGCTGGAAATCCCTAATTTTATCATATGCCAGCTAGTTGTTCTGGATGTCTGGTAGGTCATCATTATAAAAAATTGAGTAGATTTTGGACCAGTTGACTTGGTAGGTTTCAGTAATCTTGTCACTGGTGTCCGAGAAGATACCAAAATTTGGGTCTTTGTTCAGTTGGTATTTGTAAGTTGTCTTGGATCGAGAATTCTGTGACATTTTGAAAGACTGGATAATTATGATAAATAAATAAACCCAAAATCAAAACTAATTCATAAACAGTAAAACTGTAAACAATAGAATGCAAAAATGACATAAAAGACAACCTGAATTAACTGAAAAACTTGGGTAGATGACCTCTCGTAAAAATTTGCAGTGAAATCCACTCAGCAAGGTAATTGTTCGAAAATGAAAATGATAAGAAAAAATAGAAAAAATCATATATTTATCGATTTTTTATGGGTAAAATTTAGGCCGTAGGATTAAGACAAATCAACGATCGAGATCGAACCTTGCGGGATGCGGGGTCAAGTTGCGGGGTTTTATTTATTCAAATGTATACATTATTCTTGCAATCCGCAATTGCGGGTTGTGAGAATGCAACTCAGAAAACAAACAGAAAAAGGTTTCTACAATCCGCAATCTGCAATTGCGGGTTGCAGGATGCGGGGATGCAAACAAACTTTTTACAATAAAATAATCTTTCCACAAGCCGCAATTGCGGGTTGCGGGTTGAGGAAACACACAACGTAATTTATTGTTCAAACCACTTTCCGCAATCTGCAATCCGCAATTGCGGGTTGTAGAACGAAAAGTTCAAAAGTGTATTTACAAATTCTTCCTGCAATCCGCAATTTGTGGGTTGCGGGTTGGAGGATGAGTACATTACAAAAGATAGAAAAAAACCTCCCACAATCTGCAATTGTGGGATTGCGGTTTTGCGGGATGAAAATAACTTTATGGAAAAATCAAAGGTTCCCACAACTTTAAAAAAATAGGAAAAAAACTAGAAAATTTCAAAGGGAAAATCCTAATTAAATCACTTCAAGGTGAAGGCATAAAAAACCAAAATGAGCATGATGGAAAAACCCCATATTGATAAAGGAATTTTAAACCATTACCTGTGCATTTAAGAATCTTGGGGCTCCCATGTTCAAATGGAACATGGGATATGTTGTACCTACAATAGGCCCTTCTCATTTATTCTAATTTTTTGTCCTATCCATCTTAGCCTTGGTGACCATGCCCATATGATGCTATTCACATCGATCATCATATTTTCTTCTGCACGAACAACCCATTGTTGCTTTCTTTTTAAGCATTTTTTTACAAGACCTTCAGATCCTTCGATGTTCCTATTGGATTCCACCATTGCACCTCTACTTTGCAATACCCAAGAGTACTAGCATCTGAATCTTGATAAATATGACAATTCTCCCTACCCAGCCATATTGCACAATCTCTCTCTGGTGATTGCACAATGACCATGTGTCCCTTTACAACATCCACTCTTGGAATGAATTCATCTCTAGGCTTGTTGCATACTGGTTCAACATAGCAATCCTACAAAGCAGAAACATTTTCCTTCAAATAGGAATCCATAATTTAATGTTCAGATCTTGTAGGTTCACTACTATGAATATCATGGCTTGTCAATGGACAAAATTTAGTTGTTAATTGATCAAAACTCTCAAAGGGACTGTCCAAATCTTTATATACAACCTCCCAATAATTTAACTTGGGACGCCGAAATTGTTCATCTCCCTTCGCAATCCCTCGATTCTAGAATGAAATATATGTTTCTATTCCTTTTTTATTTCGTCAATGTATGAAGGTCTTTTTGATTGAATATTTAATAACCTATGCTTCCCCACTAGCAAGTATGCTCTACCATTTGACAATGACCACCACAGATGAATAGGAGATGACCAAGCTTCATCCCGAACTGATTCCCTCCATTGCATGACTGAATGTTATCTATGAGCTAAAATTTAAAAAACTGGCATTTTTTGATACCGATGATTTTTGCATTTCCATTCAAAAGGTGGGGTTTCACAAAACTCTTAAAATCGTAAAGTTCATCAATTAGATAAGGTACATAGAAATTTTGATCTTCGCATGTTTTATACGTATCCATAATTTCTGAGAGTGAAAATATACCCTTGCGCATTAGCTTTACTAATAACCTTCGATAAGTTCCATCTATGTCTTCATGGGTGTGTCCAACCAGGAGGAATCCAGCTTCAACTATCTCGAACATTCTCCTTGTTGTTAACAGAGATAAAAATGCAAATACAAAGCAATTTTTGTGATTGCCTGAACAATTATCCATTTGCAACAACAATATGGGTGGTAGTTTTTTATTTGGAATGCATTGATTAGTACCATCAACACACAATATATCATGTTGCATTACATCTTGTCTGTATATCACACACTTTTCATATGAATTTGATTGCAATAGAGCATCATGCAATTGGTGCTTAGATGTTTCTCCTTTGTAGAGAAAATCACCATTTTTATCAACCACTGGTTCTTCAAGACTCTTCAAGCATTTAGCGAGGGATGTCACAGTGAAATCTGATCCCATCTCTAAAAATGAGAGGCTGAAATGGGAAAAACCCCTAGTCTTATGCCCATGAGTCGGAATTCCAATCAATGATATGTAAATATCCATAACATTACTAAAATATTTGTCCTTCTTACCCATCATTGGAATGGAAGTCTTTGACTTATCCATTTTGTCATGAACAATACTCAGAAAATTCTTTGCATTTTTTTGTGAAGCTAATATGTGAGAATAATATACTTGGCAACAACTTGCGATATATTTATTATGAGCTTCCTGATGTCCTCACAACCTTTCCACTTCAGTTAGATTAGTGGTCCCATTAAGCCTATCATGTCTTGTAATGCACTCATTACACCTTGCAACGGAGTTTGATTTAGAAATTTTAACATCTCAAAAATATTCTCTCATCACCTTGCTAAAGGAGGATTGTGATACTAGAGGGAAACCTATACTTTTGATTTCTTCATTTGCCATTTTTCGCAGCAAACCATGGGACATATTAGATGGCAATAATTTGAAGGTTTTCCTTTTTCCATCTTCAATGATTAATCGTGTAAGATGTGTATATTTGTTTGAATTCTCTTCTACAATTTTATTAATAGTAGCTACCAGTGCAACAGTGTTCACCCTAGATTTTTTCCAATCCACTATTACCATGCACAACTCTCAGATCACCATTCAAGAACATGCTTTTATAATTGTAGAAAGTGCTCCTTTTTATTCCATGACATTTATACCATGCATTTTGACAGACGTCTATTGTGTCTAATCTCATTGTAAAAATGCTTCTTTTTCTGTCATCTCCTTCTTTGGCCACAGGAGCATTTGATCCCATAGAATTTATAACATATTGTCTTCTTGAATTTCCATTCATACTATGAAATTTATTCACACATTCAATTATCGATTGAAGTGAAATTTTTGGGATTGAAAGTTGCTGAAGCAATCTCTTTTCCATAAAGAAAATATTGCATAATATCAACATTCGATGGATGTATCATTGTAAATGCTACCAAGAATTTAAATTCAAGTCTTCAATTTCCCTATCAATCAGAAGGTGCCGATACATTGTCAGAGGTAGTTGGTGGTTATATTCAATGGCTTGCATTTGAGATCGTTAACCACATTGGATCTGATCTTCATGAGAATGAGGTGAATGATATACTAGCTTCTACTTCGACTTTCGTTTTTCAACAAGAAGGAGTGGGCACCCCTTCGTTTAGTAGATAATTGTGAACACCTATATCCAAAGATTCCCTATATCCAGAATGGAAAACACAAGAAGGATCGATTGACCCTTCTTGCATTCTAAAACTATTATGAAAATAATACTGGGAAGAAGAAGGGTCGTCCGACACTTCATTTATGAGGGAATTGTAAAGATATTCCACCTATGAAGTCTAGGCCATCATTTCATGTATATCCAAAATGGTGAACACTTGAAGAATATTGAACACCAGAAGGTTGAACCAACCCTTCATTTATGAGAGAAATGTAAAAAAATTTAATCTACGAAGTCTAGGCCAACAATTCCCAACTTCCAACTTCTGCTGTAAATAGTAGGGATCTAGACATCAGCTAAGTTATAACATATAAAAAATGATTGTCTCGACTTTTGTTTTCCGACAAGAAATGTCGACCGCCTTTTCTTTTAGTAGATAATTGTTAACACCTATATCGATCAATTCCCTATATCCAGAATGACGAACAAAAGAAGGATCGACTAACCCTTATTGCAGTATAGAACTATTATGAAAATAATATTGGGCAGAAGAAGGGTTGGTTGCCGTTTCATTTATGAGGGAATTGTAAAAATATTCAACCTACGAAGCTTAGGCCATCAATTCATGTATATCCAAAATGGTTAACACTGGAAGAATAATGAGCATAAGAAGGGTCGGTTGACCCTTCATTTACGAGAGAAATGTAAAAATATTTAATCTACAAAGGCTAGGCCAACAATTCCCCAAATTCCAACTTCCATTGTAAATAGTAGGGATCCGGACTTCAACAAATTTATAACATATAAAAAATGTTTGTCCCGACTTCAGTTTTCGGACAAGAAGGATCGGCTACCCCTTCGTTTAGTAGATAGTTGTGAACACCGATATCCATCAATTCCCTATATCCAAAATGGAGAACACAATAATGATCGATCGACCCTTCTTGCAGTCTAGATATTGTGAAAAGAATATTGGGCAGAAGAAGGGTTCTCTGCCCCTTCATTTATGGGGCAATTGTAAAAATATTCAGCCTATGAAGGCTAGGCCTTCAATTCATGTATATCCAAAATGGTGAACACTGGAAGAATATTGAGCACAATAAGGGTCAACCGGCCCTTAATTTATGAGAGAAATGTAAAAATATTTAATCTACAAAGGATGGGTTGACAATTCCCAACTTATGACTTCCGCTGTAAATAGTAGGGATCCCAACATCGACTAAGTTATAACATATAAAAAAAAATTGTCCTGACTTCCATTTTCCTACAAGAAGGATCGGTTGCCCCTTCATTTAGTAGATAATTGTGAACACCTATATCTAGAATGGAGAACAAAAGAAGGATCGATCGACACTTCATGCAGTCTAGAACTATTATGAAAAGAATACTAGGAAAAAGAAGGGTCAGTCGCCCCTTCATTTATGAGGTAATTGTAAAATTATTCAACCTATGAAGGCTAGGCCGTCAATTAATGTATTTCCAAAATGGTGATCACTGGAAGCATAGTGAGCACAAGAAGGGTCGACCGAACCTTCATTTAGGAGATAAATGTAGAAATAGTTAATCTGCTAAGTCTAGGCCGACAATTCCCAACTTTCGACTTCCGTTGTAAATAGGAGGGATCCAGCCATCGGAGTTATAACCTTTAAAAAATGTTTGTCCCGACTTCCATTTTTTGACAAGAAGGATCGGTGGCCCCTTCGTTTAGTATATAATTGTGAACACCTATATATAGCAATTCCCTATATCCAGAATGGGGAACAAAAGAAAGAATGACCAACCCTTCTTGCAGTCTAGAACTATTATGAAAATAATATTGGGAAGAAGAAGGGTCGGTCGCCCCTTAATTTATGAGGGAATTGTAAAAATTTTCAAACTATGAAGGCTAGCCTGTCAATTCATGTATACCCAAAATGGTGAACACTGGAAGAATATTGAGCACAAGAAGGATCGACTGACCCTTTTTGCAATCTAGAACTAATATGAAAATAATACTGGGCAGAAGAAGGGTTGACCACCCCTTCATTTATGAGGGAATTGTAAAAATATTCAACCTACGAAGGCTAGGCCGTCAATTCATGTATATCCAAAATGGTGAACACTGGAAAAATATTGAGCACAAGAAGGGTCGACTAACCTTTCATTTATGAGAGAAATGTAAAAAGATTTAATCTACGAAGGCTAGGACGACAATTCCCACCTTCTTACTTCCCCTGTAAATAGTAGGGATTCAAACATAAGCTAAGTTATAACATATAAAAAATGTTTGTCCTGACTTCCATTTTCCGATAAGAAGGATCCGTCGCCCCTTCGTTTAGTAGATAATTGTGAACACATATATCCAGAAATTCCCTATATCTAGAATCGCGAACAAAAGAAGTATCGATCGACCCTTATTGCAGTCTAGAACTATTATGAAAAGAATATTGGGCAGAAGAAGGGTCGGTTGCCCCTTCATTTATAAGGGAATTGTAAAAATATTCAACCTATGAATGCTAGTTCGTCAATTCATGTATATCCAAAATTGTAAACACTAGAAGAATATTGAGCACAAGAAGGGTCAGACGACCCTTCATTTACGAGAGGAATGTAAAAATATTTAATCTACGAAGGCTAGGACGACAATTCCCCACTTCCACCTTCTGCTGTAAATAGTAGGGATCGAGACATCAACTAAATTATAACATATAAAAAAATGTTTGTCTCGACTTTCGTTTTTCGACAAGAAGCATCAGTCATCCCTTCGTTTAGTAGATAATTGTGAACACCTATATCTAGCAATTCACCTATATCCATAATGGCGAACATAGAAGAAAGGTCGATCACCCCTTCATTTATGAGGGAATTGTCAAAATATAAGAACTTGAAGAAAGAGCGGTCGCTCTTTCTCTGAGAATATTTACACTTTCCAATAAACAGTGCGAAGCAATATTCCTATGAAATTAGTTTTTAGAGTGCCGATGTCTACTTTCCCCACTCCTAAAAAAAATCCCTAGAGGAAGGAGTGGACGCTCTTTCTCTTTAGCATCTACCGCTAACACCCCAAAATAGAACAACTTGAGGAAAGAGTGACTTTTCTTTATCTGACAAAATTTCGACTTGTCAGCAAACTCTTTGAAGCAAAATTTCTATACATTTTGTTGTTAAAATGTCGATATCTAGTTTCCATGGTGACATGTGGAACTCTCACATTGTGACACATGGCATATTTGATTTTTAAAATTAGTTTAAAGATTGTATAAACGAATATTAAGGATATTAATGGTACCATTTTAATATAAAAATATGGATTTAAGTGGTAGTAAATCGAATGGAAGAGCACAAACATCGAGGGAAAAACGAAGAAATCATGCAATAAAAGGGTTAACATATCACCAAGTGGCGATGAAGATTTTGAACTAGATTGGAGTTACATTATAGACGATGATGAATATGATGATGATAATGAAGAAGAGGAAACCACTATGGTGCAGAAATCTTGATAGAAGACAAAGTGAGTCACAAAATCCAAGAGATTGAGCACGTGGAAGCCAAAGATAAAAAGAAAAGGACATCTATAAGTAAAAGATTCATCCAAAAGAAGAAAAGAATCCCTGCATTTCAAAATTTGGCCCACAAACAAAGGAAAACAACATTAGTGTCACACATATCTATTAGGGATACAAACCGTGTTGACTCTATTTCTGAAGCATATTTTGTAAAACTACCCAAGCATACAAGGTCTCAAAGAAAAGCTTCCATAAATGAAGAGACAGAGTGGAGTGGCTGATATGTTTCAGAAGTTAGGTTTAAGATACATATCATGGGTCGATACAAATATGCCTCCAAATTCATATTTTCTGGAAATAGTGTGTTCTGTCAGAATTATAGATGGTAACCCCTAAAAAAAGGTAAAGATAATGACTTTTGCACCATATTTACTGCAGTAACTCTTGTTATTTTTTCGTTTATTTATTGTTTTCTCATTGCATGCATGCATATCACTCATGAAATGTTACTAAGAGTTATAGAACTCTTAGTAAGTGCATTTATGCAATAACTAGAGTGAAGAACCTAGCTACAAAATTTGAGATGAAGTTTTGCAAAGAACGAAATTTTTCACTTTCTCGGCTTAGTAGTAGTGAGAACAATGTCAAACAGGTGCGAATTTACCAAATGACGATAAATTGACATTTTCTTAGCTAATATAATGCAATAACTTATCTTGAAACTTATGTTGAGTTCCGAGAGGGTCAAACAATGACATTTTTCATCAAATGAAATATGGATACGAACAATGTGATCAATTGAACAAAATTACATTGATTTTGCAGCGTGACGACGCCATTAACAAAAAAAGAAAAGATACATACTTAACTTGAGCATGACATGGTAACAATGAAAATGTAACTTGGCAGAACTACGTAAGAAAATATGGCGAAACAAGATATGCACATGACGAACACTTCAAACTAGACATGATGGCGCTAACATAATGACTAGGTGGAAAATTTTGATATGAGCATCTAACTCTCTATGTTTTGACATTTCAAAATCATATCAATGTTGAGAAATATGATAGATATCAATATAATGAAATGTACATGGAATATAAGGAAATTTGGGATGACGAATTAGATATGTGTCAGCACTTTCCATATTTATTTTAAAAATCCAGGATGAGGTTTCCCGAAGAGGGGGTGTATGTGTTAAATTTAGACTAATTTCACAAGCAAGATCACTGAAAGAAACACAATCACAAGATAGACACAAATTTACCCTGGGAAACCCTCATGGGGTAGAAAACCCAGCAAATTTTTCCTCAATATAGATAATCAACCAATACAAGATGTAGTACCCAAACAAGAGCTCCTTCTCCTCCTAAGAAGACCTCTCTCTCTCCTATGCACCAATCACAAGTGAGTGAATGAATTGAGATAAGTAAGGAACATACCTCCTCTACTTATACTTGTTTTCTAACTGACTTTTCACCCTAATGGGGCCAACCTCTCCGAGGAGAGTCTAATAACCCATAAAATGCAAACTCAGGACCAACCTCACATGGGAGATCTAATAACGCTAGTTACCACACTCTCTCGGAGGAATAAATATCTCCAGATATACAATAGAGTCTCCTCGGAGGAATGGAACATCTTTGGATAAATAAAATATAAATATAATATTCTTGGAAGTTACAATATTTCAAAACTCCCCCTTAACGAGAAGGATATTATAACAACATCTGCAGGAGCAAGGAGTCATCAACTACATGATACATGATACATCTATAAATCATTGGAAGCTTTCTTAATACATCCTCATCAGTAACTCAAATAGTTACTGGAACATAATCAATACTGGAACATTAGCATCATCAGTATTGAATCTTCATCTTCTGCAGCACTCGATCAGCTACAGCATCATCATCATCATCTGGATCACCTCGATCTCGATCTACAACATCTGGATCGTCTTGATCTACAACATCTAGATCATCCTCGATCTACAACATCTGGATCATCTCGATCTACAGCATCTAGATCATATCGATCTATAGCATCTGTATCATCTCAATCTACAGCATCTGGGTCATCTCGATCTACAGCATCTGGATCATCTCGATCTACAGCATCACAATCTGCAATACACATGATCCAATTCCAAGATGATCAATCCTTATCAATTTTAGACAAGTCTCATGTCTATGGACGATGCAATCCAGATCTACTTCCAGGATGATCAATCCTTATCAATTTTAGACAATTCTCATGTCTATGGACGATGCAATCTAGATCTACTTCCAGGATGATCAATCCTTATCAATTTAAGACAAGTCTCATGTCTAGTGACGATGCAATCCAGATCTACTTCCAGGATGATCAATCCTTATCAATTTTAGACAAGTCTCATGTCTATGGACGATGCAATCCAGATCTACTTCCAGGATGATCAATCCTTATAAATTTAAGACAAGTCTCATGTCTATGGATGATGCAATCTAGATCTATTTCCAAGATGATCAATCCTTATCAATTTAAGACAAGTCTCATGTCTATGGACGATGCAATCCAGATCTACTTCCAGGATGATCAATCCTTATCAATTTAAGACAAGTCTCATGTCTATGGACGATGCAATCCAGATCTACTTCCAGGATGATCAATCCTTATCAATTTAAGACAAGTCTCATGTCTATGGACGATGCAATCCGGACACATACATTTTTAACTAAATGTTCAGGGACGATGTAGTCCTATCATCAATTCTCCAAGACAAATGTCTATGGATCAATTATGGGACTGAAGTCCATGGACGATACAATCCCCTCTCGTCCACTAGGGACCACTTTCTCGAAGACATCTGTCTACGGATCAATTCTGGGACCGAAGTCTGGGGATGATACAATCCCCTCTCGCCCACTAGGGACAACATTCTTGGAGATATCTGTCTACAGATCAATTCTGGGACCGAAATCCAGGGACGGTACAATCCCCTCTCATCCACTAGGGACCACATTATCAGAGACATCTGTCTATGGATCAATTTTGGGACTGAATTTCGGGGACAATACAATCCCCTCTTGTCCACTATGGACCACTCATCGACCTCATTGTCGACATTAGCAATATAGGTATCCACATCATCGACCTCACTGTCGATGCAAGAAATTTCATCATTAGAGACCACATCACTCCCCCTTTCGAGGAGGGTCCTTCTGAACTACACCAAGCTTGTCTCGGAAATACTCAAACTTTACTCGAGACAAAGGTTTAGTCAATATATCAGCAACTTGTTCATTAGTGCTCACATACTCGAGCTTGATAGCTCCTTTCTACACCATATCCCGTATATAGAAATATCAGATCTCTATGTGCTTTGACTTATCATGGAACAATGGATTCTTTGTCATCTTAATACAACTCTGGTTGTCACACATGATCACAGTGGGGTCTATCTCTAAGTCAAATAGTCCTGGTAACGGTTTCTGAAGCCATAGTGCTTCACAACTAGCAGATCAAGCAGCTATATATTCTACTTCAACTATGTTGAGAGCCACACTAGACTGCTTCCTGCTAAACCACGAGATCATGGCAGGTCCTAGATAGTAACAACCTCCCGATGTGCTCTTCCTGTTTGATACACTTCCTTCGCCATCAACATCTGTGTAGCCATGCAATCTGAATTCATGATCTCCAAGATAACATAGACCGAAATCTATCGTACCCTTTAGGTACCTCATCACATGCTTTGCAGCTATCAGGTGAACTTGTCTAGGTTCCGCTAGATACTGACTTAGGGTATTCACAACAAAGCATATATCTGGTATGGTATTTGTTAAATACATCAATGACCCAATAATCTGTCTGTACAGAGTCATATCCACTAACTCTGATGAGTCATCAACTAACAGCTTCAAGTTGGAATCCATGGGAGTGGCCATGGCTTTGCATTCCAACATGTCAAATCTCTTCAGGATTTCTACTGCATACTTTCCCTGGTTGAGAAATATTCCTTTTGGGCCTTGCCATACTTCCAGACCTAGGAAGTAGTGCATCAATCTGAGATCTTTCATCTCAAATTCTGAAGAGAGTTTCTTCTTGCACTTGATAATCTATTTCTCATTTCCAGTCAGAAATAGATCATCCACATACAACAATAATATGACAGGTTCATCATCCATAAATTTGAGATAAAGGTTAGGATCAACTTTACTCTTGGTAAAGCCCAAGCTTGTTAAGAAATTGTCAATTCTTCCGTACCAAGCTCTGGGATCTTGCTTCAACCCATGCAAAGCCTTCTTCAGTTTGCATATGTGGGTTCTTCTATCTTTAACCTCGAAACCTTGTGGTTTTTCTATGTACACTTCCTCCTCAATCACACCATTTAGGAAGGCTGTCTTCACATCCATCTAGTGTAATTCCCACTTCATCATAGACGCAAGTGCCATGATGGTTCTAATGGAAGTGTACCTTGCAACTGGTGCAAATGTTTCTTCATAGTTAATTCCCTCTTTCTGAGAGAATCCTCTGGCCACAAATCTTGCCTTATATTTTTCAATGCTGCCATCCGCAACATGTTTTATTTTTTATATCCATTTGGAGGATACCATACTCTTGTCCTTGGTTTGGGAACTATATCCCAAACATCATTCTTCATTATTGACTAGTACTCCTCAGTCATTACCTCTACCCATTCTTTCTTATGAGAAGCCTCTTCATAACTAGTGGGTTCTTGATCTACAAGATCACACATCAAAGCCATATAGTTGGAGAATGACTTTTGCTTCTTGCTTACTCTGGTGGAGCCTTCAGGAGCTCCATACTTTTCTGCTCCTAGTATAATGTCTCTTTCCCATGTTGGCTTTCTCTTTCTTTATATGTTTGATATAGGGGGTTCTTGTGGTTCTATTATGTCATGGTCTTTAGGTGTTATATCTTCAAGGGTGGGTATAGCTTCTGTAATTCTGGAAGGTACATCTTCCTCATATACTTCTTCATACTGGCACTTCCTTGATCTTTTGAGAGCTGCCTCTTCATAAAATGTCACATCCCTACTTATTTCCATATGATGGAATCTTGGGATGTAAATTATGAATGCTTTGGATGCTTCACAATATCCAACAAATATTCCCTTCTTACAAGAAGGATCCAGCTTGGTGCTCTTTTCTTTTGGGATGTTATGTAAACTGGGAACCCAAATATCTTGAGGTGACTTACCTCAAGCCTTTTCCCTGTAAACACTTCTTCTGGGGTCTTGAAATCAAGAGCACTATGAGATAGTCTATCTTGGACATAGACTGCTGTCCTGGCTGCTTCAACACATAAATACATAGGTAGGTCTTGATCATGTATCATTGTCTTTAATGCTTCCATGATGGTCCTATTCTTTCTTTCCGCAACACCATTTTGTTGAGGATTGTAAGGGAGTGGTTAGCTCGCTCTTGATTCTAGCTTCTTTACAAAATACTTCAAAGTATTTTGAGGTAAATTCTCCACCATTATCTGTCCTGAGTATCTTGATCTTCTTTTCTGAATGATTTTCTATCAAGGCTTTGAATTCCTTGAATTTTCCAAAGACTTCATCCTTTCCCTTCAGGAAATATATCCAAGTCTTTCTTGAGTAGTCATCAATGAATGTAAGATATTATTCATATCCACTGAAGGATGTGGATGGAATTGGTCCACATACATCTGAGTGAATCAATTCCAATGTATTCTTAGTTTTTGTTTCACTCTTTGGAAATGGGTTCTTGATATTCTTCCCTTTTGCACATCCTTTGCATGATCAATCTTTAAGTTTGGTAATCCTATGACAACCTTGCTCACATGAGGTGGTGCTTTGTAGTTAATGTGAGCAATCCTTCTATGCCATAGCTCACTCAAGGGTTAGTGGCTTCATGGACAAGGGCAGATTTAGGATGGCCCTTGAGTTTGTATAGACCTCCTTTCTCTTCACCAATAACAATTGCATCCTCAATTGATTTTCCTTTGGGCCACATAAGTACTTGTCCATCTATGAATGCAACCCTATAACCTTTCTTATCTAAAGCTGAGATAGAAAGTAAGTTCTTCTTCAAACCTGGTACATATAATATTTCCTTCATCTTTAATGGAGTTTCAGAATCAAGTTTGTAGTTTGCTTCACCAATTCCTTTGATGGGATATTGATAGTCATCTCCTAGGGATACCTTTTGTGGAGATGTCTTCTCTTCAAGTTTTGAAAGAGTCTTCTTTTGTCCTATCATGTGCTTTGAAGCACCACTATCAATGAGCCATGTATCTTCTCCAAGTGTTACTGACCCAGAGAGAGCAGAGAATAGAACATACTCTTCTGCATCTTCTTCTTCCACTTTAGATATTTTCTTTCGAGGCTTTTCCTCCTCTTCTTCTTCACTATCATCTTCTGCAAGATGTGCATGATGTATTTTGTGAGTATTATTCTTCTTCTTCTGTGAAGTGCAATTTCTAGCAAAGTGTCCTAGTTTGAGACAATTGAAACATTGAACTGTGGAGAGATCTCTTTCTGAGTTCACTCCTCTTTTCCCTTTAAATCTATGAGGAGGTTGAGACTCCTTGTTACCATTCTTCTTGGAGTTGAAGTGACTCCTTCTTTTGGTGTGAGTAGCTAGAGCTTGGTCATCCTCCTTGAGAAGGGCTTCTCTATTGGCTACCCTAGCCTCTTCTTGAATACAATCCTCCCATACCACATCAAACTTCATACTCTCTTTTCTGACACACATAGTTTGGATGAATGACTCCCAAGGTCTAGTGAGACCATTTAAAGCAGTCATGACTAGTTCATGTTCATCAAGGTTATCACCAATGGCATCTATTTGTTCCTTGAACTAGGAAACCCTTGAGAAATAGTCTTGAATAGATTCTCCTTTATTCATCTTGGTGCTCTTCAGTTGAGTTCTCAGGTTCATCTTCCTATTGATGTTCTTTCCCTCATACATTCTGGAAAGGGCATCATACATTTCCTTTGGTGTCTTCTTGGATGCCACTTAGGGAATCAAGTGGTCCTTGATAGAATTAGAAATGATTCTCTTTTCCCTAATCAAGTCCTTCCTATGCTTCTCTTTGGCTTCATCTCCTTCAGGCTCTGCAACCTCATCCTTGATGTATTGGACAAGACCATTCTCTTCAAGAATGAGACCAATTCTATATTTCCATGTTCAAAAATTCTCTATACCCTCTAACTTGTTTTCAAGCTTAGTACTTGGAGCCATATTATCCAGGAGGTAACAGAGATTGAAGTTTCAAAAGATAGAATAATACTTACCAGGAGATGAGCTGATTGAATTGAGATTTCTGGTGTGCTCTACTTCTGGAAACTTCAACTTTTCACCTTCTGGATCTGCAACAGAATTTCTGGTTTTCTGGTCCTGACTTTTCTGGTTTATTGGTGCACAGGTTTGTAGCTTTTTTGGTTCACTGGTGCACAGGTGCACGCTTTTTCTGGTTTACTGGTTTTCTGGTCCAAACCCCAAACTAGGGTTTGACTTTCCCGAAGTTCTACCCACTCAAAAAGTTCAATCTAGGGCTCAAAAGTTTGATTTTGAGGAGGGCTATCTAGCCATGCAATCAGAATCCAAAAATTCCAACTTTTGCAGAAACCCTAATTTTCATCGGAGGAGGAGAGAGAGGTATTTTCACCTTGTGAAAGATGTCCTATTCAAGCCAGCTCTGATACCATGTTAAGTTTATCCTAATTTCACAAGCAAGATCACTGAAAGAAACACAATCACAAGATAGACACAGATTTACCTTGGGAAACCCTCATGGGGTAGAAAACCCAGCAAAGCTTTCCTCAATATAGATAATCAACCAATACAAGATGTAGTACCCAAACAAGAGCTCCTTCTCCTCCTAAGCAGAACTCTCTCTCTCCTATGCGCCAATCACAAGTGAGTGAATGAGTTGGGATAAGTGAGGAACATACCTCCTCTACTTATACTTGTTTTCTAACTAACTTTTCACCCTAATGGGGACGACTTCTCCCAGGAGAGTCTAATAACCCCTAAAATGCTAACTCGGGGCCGAACTCACATGGGAGATCTAATAAACCTAGTTACCACACTCTCTCGGAGGAATAAACATCTCTGGATATACAATAGAGTCTCCTCGGAGGAATGGAACATCTCCGGAATAATAAAATATAAATATAATATTCTTGGAAGTTACAATATTTCAATAGTATGTAGTGCCTCGCTTTTACTTTATAATGCATTATTATGAGGTACTATTATTTGAGGGAATTCAGTTTTGTGTGACCCAGTTGTGTGTGGATTTAGACTTGGATTATTATGCTATGTAATTCTAAGGGAATTCAATGACGAATAACCTTACCATGCATGGAAACTAATACTATGATTAATAAGAGGGATGTTTTAGAGTTATCTATTATGAAATTGTATTAATTTACATCAACTTATAAAATGAGGTTTTGATGATGATCAAATGTTTATGATGCCATAAGATTATGGAATGATTATTAAATGAATTCTACATAATTTTTATGTATAGCATGTACTTTTGATGGCTGGTCGATTATGACAAGAAAAGACATGTACACGTGATACAAGGTGGTGTCGATACCATGTGGACTCTCGATTTTGTTAGGGTATCCATGATAGGTGATGTTGACTTGATATAAATTGAAATATGATGGATAAGATTTATATGTTGTGATTAATTCCATAAAATATTTTTCTTGATGAATTTTAGATCTTATTTATTTGAATATGTGCATGATTAGTTGTTTGGCTTAGTAGGGTTGCTAGAGGGTCCCACAAAGAGTCTACTTGCCATTATCCTACTTGACCATTTGCATGCTATTGCATTGTCTACTTGATTTTTCCTGCGTTTTCTCCTACTCAACATAATGCTTGTGAAGAGGTATGTATCATTCTCTCTTTAAAGTGTTGATCAATAGATGGACCAAACATAATATCATAGTAATTCGTCCCCAATGATTTTTTGTCATGAGAAGATTGGTTTAAGATTTAACAAATAGTTAATGTTTAATAAAATATATCATTCAATTTAAATCATTGAATTTTTTGGACATTGCATCCAACTCCCTCTTCATGTTAATTATACAAGTGTAGAGGTTTATGATTATTGAACAATAGAGCGCATTCATTTAAATATTCTTGCTAGGATGATCCATAATTGATGGATATATCATAAGTAGTTGTTGATCTATCAATACAAATTCAGAGTCTCATATTTCATATAGTATGAAATTTTGCAATTCAATTTTCTTAATATGTTTATCCTTGTAGTGCTCTTAAGTTATATACTCAATAGTTTTTCCTCTTAGCTCACATGTGATCTTAGAGCATAATATTACATTGATTCATACCTAAAACACTTATGGAATACTAAAATCATTTTCCAAATTGATAATTTGACATTAATCTATGCATAATCTATATTTAGAAATGCAAAACATAACATGGTTATTGAATATTAAAAGAGTTCTAAAGTCAAAAGTGGCAAAAAAATAAAAAATAAAAATATTGTTACTTAGCTTGTAAGAATAACAGAAAATTAATATATATTTAAATTCATTGACCCCAAATATGTCTCTTATAGTAATCCTTGGTAAAATTAAGAAATAAATAAATGAAAAAAGATTAAGTGTTTCATTTATGGAGGTTGAACTACTTTTTGTTTGGTGGGTTAAACAAAAATAGTCAATACAATAGGATGCTTAAATAGATATGATGCTTAAATAGATATGGCTAATACAATTCAAATGCATTTATAATATGATAATGAAGGTTTCAAAATAAATCTATTACTTATTTTAATGAAAGAAAAGAAAAATCAATTCATTTAATAAGTTTTAATGTAATTATGATAATTAAAAATTATTATTTTTTTTAATAAAATTAATTATATAAATATTTTATATAAAGATAAAGAAAATAATTATCAACAATCAAATTTAAAATAATATACTAAATCATTATAAAAAATTTAACTATATGTTTAATCCCAACCACCTGATCTACACTTAATTGACTTCATTAAAAACATATATACTAGAAAACAAGAGCACAAGAATTAATAAACTATATATCATAAGTGAAACCTCATTGATATAAATATAAGAACATATATTAGAATATAAGAATGAATATACTATAATATAGAAGTAAATAAAGTAGAAAATAAGAAAATATAAACCTATCTATTTGAATACATATACGATATACTTAACATGAAAATATGAGAAATTGAATATTTAAGTTATAGTTTTAAACAAATATTATGGCATAATATTGAACATATTATTTTTTATATAATAATCAAATATTATAACATGTAGATGCATTTTTATATAAATATAAAATAAATTATTATGACAATATTCATTGTATTTTGAGAGAGATATATGAATTATATGTTATAAGTGAAATTTGATTATTTGTGGGAATGTAGTTGAATTAGAGTTCTTACGTTTTGGAGTGATCCGGGTTCAAGTCCCAGTATTCTTTTATTTTATTTTCCTTCAAATAAAGTAAAAAATGAAGGAATTGAGAAAATCCAAAAAATTACTGAGATTACTCAAATACCCTAAGGGTCATATATACATAGGTATTAAAGAGAAGTCAACTCATAATTATAATTATATTATTATAGTGTATCCAATTTGCTACTACAAAGCAAAACGTAATTGACTTAGTGTCTTTGCTTTTGGTTGTATGTGTTTTTTGGGTTATATTGTAGCTTAATTCATGGTAAGTAATGACAATTATTTTCAATTTGTTTTTTTCATATTAATTCATTTTGAATTTATAACTTATAAGTACTATACAATTATATTTATCATTCTTTCATGTTTTTTATATAAATTTTGTCTTAATTACTTTATTGATTTATCATCAATTTTTAAGTAAACAACTATCTATTAAAAAATTTAAGTATTATAATTAATATTTTTAAACTTCTAATATTATTAATTTAATATTTTAGATTAACAATTACTAAGTATTACTTTACATAAATTCTTCTCATTTAATATATCATTCATATAAATTGAAATTATAAAATAAATAAATATATTATTTTTAATATTATTATTTTTAAATAAATAAATAAACATACTCAACATAGCTATAACATTGAAATTAATATATATATATATATACACTATCATTTTAACGAAATTAATTATTATTATTTTTTTTTAAATTTACTTATAAAACACCTTTTTCACTCCACTAAAATTACTTACTTGAAAGGGTTATTGCTTTACTAAAATTTGTTACTTGAAAGGGTTATTCCTTTACTAAAATTTGGTATGTGATTAATAAATTTTATTGAAATTTGATAATCTAATTAGGTAATGTAAGTAACTAAATTTCAACTTAAGTTGCAAGATTTATGAGTTTTTTCAATTTATTAAATATAGTTACTTTTTATTTTTTGTGTAAGTAAGATGCAGAACCTTCTATTAATAAAAAATATGGAACATAATATACAACAATAGTTGGTAATCCGAAAATGGGCCAACCTACATGCTTGAAAGCTTCTTAGACAATCTAACTTAAAACACTGAGACACTCCTTACCAAGAGGGTGCTAACCTTGCAATGACAATTTGGGATCTTTTTTCTTTTCTTTTTTCTTTTTCTTTTCTGACTTCAATCCATCTTGATGACTCACCAAGAGTCTATGGGATGGGAGTTATGGTCAGCTGCTGCTGGGAGCATTCAGGGATTCCCCAAGAGCGAGCTAATTCTGCTTCTATGTCGCTGTCAGAGTTATCTGATTCATGAGAACGCTTTTGGCCATCTGTGGAGGAAATTCCACCTAAGGCCATGTCCATTGCCTCCCCATGAGAAGGGGTTTCTCCGACGTCCCCCTGAGGCAATTCGGATTACTGACTTGTTGTTGAGCTCTATGTGGCGAGTTCTGCACGGGAACCTCGGTGGCATGTTTCCTCTAGTTCTTGCTTTCATGCCATCCATGCTGCTGCCTTTTTGTGGAGTGGATTGGAGAAGAAGGGCAGTCTCACTACAAGTGCCCTAGTTGCTGACAGTATCTGCATCTGAATGTTGTGTTTTCGTAATCAAGGGGCTGCTCCCAGACATAATCCATACACCAAACAATGTTAATCTTGTCTGGAAGTCCCTTGCTCAGATCCAGCTCCACGCAGATGTGAGCAAAGGTAGCTAACCCCTTCGATAATATGTGAGTGTCCTCTTTGATGAACTTCCCTAAGGAGTCACCAATGGTAGCAACGGATTTAGGATACTAAAACTGCAAGGGGAGGTTTAGGAGTCTTACCCAGACTGGAGTACTCATTGCTGTAGCCATTAAGGGGTTAAAATTAGGGTACCATTTCCTCATGGACAGCCCTGAGTTCCCCCAGAACCAAGGTCCTCCATCCAAGATCTGGTTGCGTTGAATCTCTGTCTCAAAACGGACAATGAAAAAACCTTTGGAGCATAGGAGGAGCTCCAGATATGTCCCCCACATTTGCTTGAGCCAATCTCTTAGACTTGCAGAAGAGGGCCACAATCCATTGAACCTGTAGATGATGGCAGTATTGACTAACTCCCCGCACTTTATAGCCGAGGGTACACCCATCGAGGCCCTGGGCCTGTAGGGCCTGGGAAAACCCTGGGGTTTGGTTTGGAGGTTCCAGCATCCTTAGCTTTCACTACATCTGTGAATGATCTTCTCGTAGAGGAGGAGGGATCATCTACTCCTTGGGATCTCCTATTACCTCCCCAGAGCCCTAATCCCATGTATATCATCGAATCCTTGATGATGCTGCAGTCCTCTAGCCAGTCATCCAGCGGTAGGAGGCACCCCTTGAAGCAGAGATGGTGGGTTAACCTATTTATTCCTTCCCATTCACTCAGCTTGTCCAAGATGACGGCCACCCGGTTCCCAGGGCTCATGAGAAGGCATCTCGAGGAGCCGGACAACAGCTTAACAAAGAGAGGGAAGCATTGTCCCAACGCGATTCTGTCGCTTGATGCTTTGGTCCTCCGAATGTCTCCACCAGCCGGGCTTCCGTTCGGTTCAGACACAAGTGCTGGGAGGGCTGCAAAACCTGCAACATCCCCCTTCAGGGTCTCTGGCGATGGCAATGTTGCCTTGAACGACTGCTTCATTTCCCTCTACGAATCGCTGATCTCGGGAGTCAATCGGGGCATGGAATCAACAAGTTTGGAGGCACGCCTCTCATTCTCCAGAAATCCCCTGCCATTCCCAACCTGCAACCCGACGCGGCGGGGTAAGTGACCGAGAAGGGTTCTTCCCGAGGATAAGGCATCCCAAATGCAGACTGGCTTCCATGAGACCCAGCGGCGGCATTGCATTAAATATAGTTACTTAGGACACTGGACACTAGTATAATTAACTAGCATATAACCATCTTAAACCCAGATCTATCAAGCAACATAATCAGATATATCAATACAACACCAACATCAGATATATTGAAATATGCTCATTACCTATCACACTGTACACATCCACCAAACAATATCACCTTAATTCACAACTACAATCTCTCCCCGATTATAGTGCAAAGTTGCATATCTGCAGATCTGAATATCACACATCCACCAAACAATATCACCTTAATTCACAACTACAATCTCTCCCTGATTATAGTGCAGAGTTGCAGACCAATATGAAAATTGTTCACCAAATAAATGACACTAAACGGCACCAATAGCAACCTCGGCATTGGTTGACTACAAATTGGTGACCTAAACAATCTGTAGTCAACATCATGACACAACTCTGTGCTCCGTAAGTCTGTGGCGGAGCTGCATACATGAAGATGTACCTTCCTTGTTCTGATCTGCGGGGCTCACAACTATGTTCAGACACAGCCGCATCCGTAGACTAGTAATTCTGGAACACCATACTTTTTTTTTAGACATAATTCCTTCTTTGGTCATCTAGTTTTCCTTCTTAATGGATGAGCGAAGAAGCTGGAAGTTTGACCGAAGGTAAGGTTAGGTTACATAGCATTGTGAGTCATCCAGGTTAGGTTACATAGGACTGTGATGTATTATATCTATGTCTCCCAATTGCATCTGCTAGTGCGTGAGATTATTAGTAATAGTCCTAATCTGATTACCTGCTTGTTGATTAGTAATGTTCTTAATATGATTATCAGCAAGTCTGCACTGTGCCTTTTCTTATCCATGTTCGGTGCATTGATCACTATCCGTTAGCTTGTCATGTCAAAGTGTTATCTTTATACCTCTACAGAAAAAACAGACTCTCTACGTGTGAAGAGACACAATGCATGTATCATTGATTCCGGGTTGAATATAGTGAACACGATATTTTTTTTTATTTCTACATTGCCTTCCTTCATCTCTGGAAAGGATAATCTTCCACCAAAGGTATGCTTGAGATTTGGAGATCCCTCCACAATATAGAGAACAAATGGCATATTGCAGATTGCAATCCAGATCTGTAAGTGCGAGCCCGTGCCATGACTTGTCGTAGATCTGACTCTACTCATGGCACTATGTAGTTTAAAAGATAACAATGTTTCCGTACTTGACAGCTCTGAAATCTAGCAATGCTACAACAAAGCAATGCTACAACCTCATATTGTTGCTTATGGTGCATTCTTTTGATCTCATCATTCACCACTTTAGTTGTTGCTTATGGTGCATTCTTTTGATCTCAATGTTTATACTTACTTATCACACCAATTACTAGCTTGTTTATACTTACTTATCACACCAATTACTAGCTTGTTGGAAGCAACTTGCAAAATAGGTAGGCTATCCTTGGTCACCAAAGCAAACATGGGTTATTGTGAAAATGTTAGAGGGGGACATCATGCCTAC
Organism: Larix kaempferi; assembly: GCA_027924585.1. NCBI lineage: Eukaryota > Viridiplantae > Streptophyta > Pinopsida > Pinales > Pinaceae > Larix > Larix kaempferi. The sequence goes on along the minus strand of BSBM01000454.1, from coordinate 10,085,735 downwards.
TCTTTACATATCTCATTCGATTTGTGCCCTGATCCTCAAAATGTGAAGTAGATTTAGTGCAAATGATAAATTAATGAAATATTCCCATAGTGTTTGTTGCTTCCTTTTATTTCATATCAAATTCAATACTTAGCATACACTCTTGCTATGAAAAATAGATAGAATATATAAATTAAATTACATACACATGTTACTTGCATCTCATTTAAATCATACATGTTACTTGCATCTCATTTAAATCATACGAAACCAATGATAAACCAAGCCATAAAAAATAAAGCATGACATCCAAACAACGAGTGATTGAGCCATATCCAAAGTACCCATCATTTTGATAGAAGAATGCGTAATTCGACCCTTTCTCCAAGTGAACCTGTTAAGACTTGGAACATTTTCTGGATGAAACAAGTTTCTTGTTAGTTGACATTGTAGATGAATATATAACCAAGATAATAAGAGGAAAAAAGGTCTCGAGGGTTTCAGATTTATAGTAAGAAAAATATGAACTCTCTCTTTAGAAGCTTAAATGTCTATCCGAAAGTACCAGAAGACTGTCAAGAGGTTCACCATCACAGTCATTCGTGGATAGTACCAGAAGACTGTCAAGAGGTTCACCATCACAGTCATTTGGATAGACATTTAAGCTTCTAAAAAGAGTAAGTTCGTATTTTTCTTATTATAAATCTGAAACCCTCGAGAACTTTTTTCCTCTTATTATCTTGGTTATATATTCATCTACAATCTCAACTCACAAGAAACTTGTTTCGTCCAGAAAATTTTCCAAGTCTTAACAGGTTCACTTGGAGAAAGGGTCGAATTACGCATTCTTCTATCAAAATGATGGGTACTTTGGATATGGCTCAATCACTCGTTGATTGCTTTATTTTTTATGTCTTGGTTTACCATTGGTTTCGTATGATTTAAATGAGATGCAAGTAACATGTGTATGTAATTTAATTTATATATTCTATCTATTTTTCATAGCAAGAGTGTATGCTAAGTATTGAATTTGACAGGAAATAAAAGGAAGCTACAAAAACTATGGGGAATATTTTAGTAATTTATCATTTCAGCAAATCTAAGGTACATTTGAGGATTAGGGCACAAATCCAATGAGATATGTAAAAAGTAGGCATGATGTTCCACTTCTAACATTTTCACAATAACCCATGTTTGTTTTGATGACCAAGGACAGCCTACTTATTTTGCAAGTTGCTTCCAACAAAGTAGTAATTGTAGTAATAACTAAGTATAAACATTGAGATCAAAAAAATTCACCATAAGCCACAACATTTATGAGATACATCACAACGAAAGTGGTGAATGGTGAGAATAGTCATTCTTACAATATGAGGTTGTAGCATTGCTTTGTGCGTGGTGCCGATCAAACAATATAAGGATCGGCCCTCTAAAGATATTGCAGAGAAAGTACGGCAAAACAATTCAAGGAGGATCGTTTTGGATAGTGAGCCACTAGAATTTAATGAGGATCAGTATTGATGAGGAATCATGGGCTGATAGCATTGGAAAAGGAAAACCACATAGTCTCTCTAGAAAATTTGTGAGCTTGAAGCTACAGATGGATGATTGAGTCACGCACTCAGTCCTGTTAGTCGTAGGTTAGAATGTGGCTAAGTGTCTGCCCATAATTTGAATATTGTGCAGACTGTGCGAGCAATTATACGATTTACCATAACCATGATCACCGACTGCCGACAGTATGCTAGTTCATCATTTGATTACGATGTAGTTGTTCTTTCTCAACTTCAATCCTGTCACAGATTTTCAGGTCTAATGTGGAAATGTATTTGTAGAATTGTTTGATCGGCACCACGCACAAACCTTCTGTTCGAATGTTATACTAAAGTGGAAACCACTAGCTCATGAACACCTGATCCAGACATGATGTGATAGAGTGAGTAGTTGTGGAAAGGCCATAAAACGTAACAACGAACTCAGATCAACGAACGTACAATTCGTCTTAAAATTCCTTGTACAATGTTTATTCCTTTGAAAAATAGACTTATTCTCAATCATGGAGCAGGAGAATGTTAGCACATTAATGGAAGAATATTACTTAAGAATCCCGCCAGTAGAATGTTTCAAGCATCTAGGTTTCCAGCTAAGATAACAAATGATTTCTGTTAATTAAATGAGAACAACATTCACGCCAACCTACATTTGCTCTAATTTTTTAACAACAAATACAACTCCCTATCATTCAATTGTCAACTGTTACGGCGAGTTACCCATCTTCGTTGACAGCCCTAAAGAAGTTGTTACGGCGAGTTACCCATCTTCGTTGTCAACTGTTACGGCGAGTTACTGAGATCAACTTAAAGAAATAAATATCTTGGTGCATGAGATCGATCCCTCCATGGAATCACTCAGCTCCAATCTACAGTCAATCGATTTATATGCCCGTGGATTGTACGGGTCAGAGCTAAGCTGTGACTTAATGCAAGGTCCGGTGATGACCAACGCGGGAGTGACGCTATATTTCAGAGCTGTCAAGTACGCAAACATTGTTATCTTTTTAACTCCATAGTGCCATGAGTAGAGTCAGATCTAGGACAAGTCATATGGCACGGGCTCGCACTTACAGATCTGGATTGCAATCTGCAATATGCCATTTGTTCTCTATATTGTGGAGCGATCTCCAAATCTCAAGCTATCTTTGGTGGAAGATTATTCTTTGCAGAGATGATGGAAGGCAATCATAGGGGCTTCACTAGAAGGCAATATAATATCACGTTCGTATTAAATATTCATGAAAACCTAAAAATTATATTGCTTATATATTAAGTGGCAAAGGGTGTTTTTATTTAATGTATCAATACAAAAATACTTTGGGGTATTTTTTATATGGGAGGGCTGACAGATATCCGCCAAAAGGAGATGGCGGGATCACGGCTGGATGAGAAACCGGGTTGAGGCAAGGCTCAGGCTTACCAGTACGCACTGAAATCACGTCTTGAGGCATGCTTGAGGCCAGGGGTTTCGTGGTGAACTGGGTTTCCAGTCGATCATAGTCGAGAGATAGTGGTCATTGACAGCCAATTGATACCAATAGCACTCAGCTAGTTGTTACCAATAGCCTTGGGAGGCTCTAAGCCTCCAGGGCCTGTTATAGGCCCTCGATAGGCCTTGGGGGCTTGAATACCCAACCACTCGTGCCTATTAGAGGCCTTGAGAGGTTTAGTCAGTCTCCTAGAGCTTGTTACAGGCCCTAGGCTTACTCAACGATTGGGGAACTGCAACAATCTAAATCTTTTACTATGTGCATTGACTCTAGTGACATACAAGAAGTGATCTCCTATCTCCTCATTAGACCATTAGATGTTGCAAATCATAATGATATGTGGTTGAGTAATTGCATTGTGGGTGGAGTAATGTGCATCCACAATATACATAAAAAGAAACAAGGTGCATTGTAGAATGCATGTGGGGTCATAAGAGGGGTATCATATCAATATGCTAGGTAGAAATATAAAGGGGTATAAAAAATGTTAATGAAAAAATAGATACATACAATATCTAGTGAAAATAGGGGTTTTTTTAAATTGGGAAGGCATATTGGGAGGGGGTTAAAAAAAACGATTTCCAATATTTAGTGAAATTAGGGGTATTATTTCATATGCTACGAACGAACGCGCTATGATAGCATTTATTGAGTGAAGCCCTACAAATACAAAAAAGTATCATGTTCACTATATACAATGTGGAATCAATGATACATGCAATGTGTCTCTTCACACGTAGAAAGTCTGTTTTTTTTCCTTCTGTAGAGAGGTATAAAGATAACACTTTGACATGATAAGCTAAGGGATAGTGATCAATGCACTGAACATGGAGAAGAAAAGGCACAGTGCAGACTTGTAGATAATCATATTAAGAACATTACTAATCAACAAGCAGGTTATAATCATATTAAGACCATTACTAATATTCTCACGCCCTAGCAGATGCAATTGGGAGACATAGATATAATACATCACAATGCTATGTAAGCTAACCTGGATGACTCACAATGCTATGTAACCTAACCTTACCTTCAGCCAAAGGGCATTCCTCTAATTGGGCAAAATCAGAATACTGACCGATAGACAGGTGAGCTCGCTTCTTAGTCCCGAATTATCTCTGAAAATGCCACTGTCTCTCAACAGAGTTGTAAAGCCCGCAGATTAAGACGTTTAAAACGGTGGTGCGGGGAGAGCTGAGAACAAGGAAGGCAATCTTATTGTTTACAGCTCAGTTACAGATTCATGGAACACAAAGTTGTGTCCTGATGCTGAGAACAGATTGTTCGATAAGTTAACCACTTCGGGCCCAGCTTCGAATGTTACTAAGCGTTGTGATTCCGTGAGATATTACTAAGAAAAGATAATCCTCCACATCCCGAGAATTCTGAAGCACTTTCATAATTTGAAGTTCGATGTGAAAATGTCCTACTACCGTGGGACTTGCACAAAGTGCTCGTGTCGCTGTTAATTTGAAATCAAAGAATGATTTGAGATCAAAGAATGAGTATTCTTGACAAATATATTCTATAAACCAATATAAAATTCGTTCCTCTACAATATTATTAAATTCAAACAATATATTTGTATAAATTTCTTACTCTTCCATTTAAGAACAGTGACATCAAAGATAATTTGCCTGTGCAAATGAAAATCTCTGTCTACTAGATCAATATTATTGTCAATATTTACAGTAAAATGAATAAAGCAAAATGAATAAAGCAAAGGCACCTATATTACTGTAAATATGCTTTAGAGTGATATTATTCTCAATATTTAGTTTTAAATGACTAAAGTAATAGCAGATCCCAGAAATTATATTTAAATTTAAGGAAAGTTCAAATGAAATCATCTCTAAATAAGCGAAAGTTCAAATTTTGCATGCAGTCTCTAAACATGTAAGCATTGGTATTAAAAAGTTTCAACTTTCTAATATTCATATTTATAGAAAATGCCTCTTATCTATATTATTGTTAATATATCTTAGAATGATTGTATTTTTATAATTGTGGGGCATCTATAATTATACTGCAAACCCTAGCAAACCCTAGCCATAGCCAGCAACAAAAAGGGAGAAAACATAATATTTAAGCAATACTTGTATAACCATAGAAATAATATAGAAACCTTTCCTTAACCAAATCAACCGAAGCCTACCAAGTGAGCCTTCACCATTCACCTCATGCGTCATTACCATGGAGTATGAAATATCATTTTATAGGTTTCCTTACATGCAATCCCATGTGCACAATACCATGGGCTATTAAAACCATCAACCCAAAACAACGTGCTTTGACCCCCTTTAAACTTGACTTGGAGTAATCACCAACCCTTTCAAAGTTTTAACCAAGCGGACCAAGTCTTATTCCATATGCCCATTTACATATAATAAATATTTTGAACTTCAAAGTAATATTATAATAAACATTTTCAACTTCAATGTAATATTTTTTTTAATTGTTGCTATTACACAAATTGCACTTACCCGAGCGAAATCATTTACTCATTTTCCATTGCTTAACAAGAATATATCCATTCCCTTTATTTTATGTTCTCGTCCTCAATTTTTAGGTTTCCTTTTGGTTGTATTTTAAGATGGCTCAAATACCAATGAACCATCTCAATGCAAGCAACCATACCTTCCAAGACATTTGCATTTTTTAAAGTTTAATACACACACAAATGTATTTTACTTAAATAAACCAAAATAAAACAAAAAAATAACACGCATAGAGACACAAAGAATTAAAGTGGTTCATCGTACTACATATGGCTACATCCACAAGAAAATGAGTTTTCTCTAGGACCTTCTTAAAACACAACTTATGATTGTTACACTAGGACTACTTGAGAAGTCCTATATATATTTCATCTCATACTATCAAACATGCATAAAGCATCAAATGGTGTTAGAATACAATGGGCATCATCCACCCATTCCAAAGAATGAGTTGTTACCAACACATATCTACACACCCAATGATCGATTTCTAGGAATGAATTGCTATCAATTGTTATACAATTGTTCATAAAAATTCTAGGAACTATAACTATCATGTAAATCGGGCTTCACATCTCAACAATCTCCCACTTGAAATTCCATGCATGCTTCTTATCGCCATGCTCAAAGATTTTACCTACTTTTTATGGCCTATTCTCACAATTTTACAAGACCAAGAGTAGATTTTTGGAATTCCATCCTCTGTTTTGGAACAATCTTGGTACATCGATCTCCATGATTAAGATTAGTGTGCATCTTCTCCAAACTCATCTTACCTTTTTTGAGGATACTTCAAATAAAACGATATCGTAGATATATGTGCTTCGTTCGTGAATGGAATGCTTCATTTTTTACAAAATGTATAACACTATTGCTATCAATGTATAACACAAATTCCTTTTGTCTACTACCCAATTCAAACAATAGCCTATGAAACCAAAATATTTCCTTGGATCCTTTTGTGATTGCAATATACTTCGTTTCACTAGTGGAAAAAGATGGCACCACCTCATGTAACCCTGGAATCTAGTTGAATGCTACTCCTACCAATGTGAACAAATACCTGATTATAAAGTGTCTTCGATCTAAGTCACAAGCCATGTTTGAGTATACATATCCTTACAATCATCCATATTCTCCTTTGAACTTCAATACATGATTTGATGTGCTTTTTAGATATCTCTCAAAATTCATTTTATTTCTTTCCAATGAATATTTCCTAGATTACTCATATATATATTGAACACTCCTACTACTTGGGAAATGTGTGGTTTTATATGAACTGTTGCATACATAAGTCTCTCAGCTACTGAAGAATAAGGTGCTCTTGTCATGTATTCTTTCTCTTCAAGTGTTTTGGTACACATATTAAAAGATAACTTGAAATTATTTGCTAAATGTGTAGTCATTGATTTAGCATCCTTCATGCTAAATCTATCCAAAACCTTCTCAATATATTTTTCTTTTGATAGTTTTAATTTTATATTCTCACTATCTCTAATAATTTCCATTCCTAGGATTTGATTTGTAGCACCCAAATCCTTCATTGAAAACATCATAGCCAACTATTGTTTTAACTTGTTAATTTCAGGCTTGCTAGATCCTATAACTAGCATATCATCAACACATATAATAAGAAGGATACAAATTCACCATTATCAAAAGATTTATAATAGACAAAGTGGTTACTTTCAAATCTAGGGAAATTTTGTTCAGCCATAAATGAATGAAATTTTAAGTACAATTTCCTTGGATCCTATTTCAACCCATACAGAATCTGATTCAATATGCACATTATGTCTTCTTTAAGTTTTTCCTAAAAGTGTTCTAGTTGGTTCATGTACAACTCTTCCTCGAAACCACCATGTAGAAAAGTTGTCTTGAGATCAAGATGCTCCAACTCTAGTTCACTACTCTAGTAGAGGTCATTTTTACAACTGGTGTAAAAATATCTTTGAAATAAATTCCTTTTTGTTGAGCATAACCTTTGACCACCAATCTGGCCTTGTATCGCTTCATCCCACCTACTTCTTCCTTCAAACTATAAACCCATTTGTTTTTTAATGAATCCCTCTTGGATGGAAGAGGAACTAAATCCCATGTGTGATTATCCAACAAAGATTTCATCTCATCTCCCATGGCCTCCATCCATTGTTTTTTGTCTTTATCCACAAATACTTCTTCAAATGTAAATGGTTTAGATTCATCATAAAGTGATAAGTATTGAAGGGAATCTGTGTACCTTAATGAAGGCTTACACTCTCTTATAGACCTTCTAACTTGAGGGATCTGCTCCTATGGTGTACCCTCCTCAAAATTACTATTGGGGTGATATTGGTCTCCATTATCATGTGCATTCTATGGATGAGCACATGGTTGTATCTGTGGATGAACATGCACCGGTGGTTGTGGATAATTTATAATCACCTTTTGTTTGAGCAGACAACTTCCATTTGTGATGTTTTCTTACAGAACATGATCCTTAGCTGGTGCACTTTGTTTTTGTAGATTTTGTATTACAATGTTATTGAATATGATATCCTTGCTTTGTATTACTTGTTTGGACACTAGATCCCATATGCATCTAGAAATTATCTTTAAATTTAAATAATGTTCAAATTGAGCATGTAATCTCTAAATACATCCCAAAGAGTAGTATTAAAAAATGTTAATGAGATTTTCTTGCACTAATCTTCCTCTAAAATTGCGCGAAAGAGATAATAAATGTTATTTAGTAAACTTTTCCCAAATGAAATGAATGTAAAATTTAGAAAATAATAATAATAATAAAACAAAATTTCCTCATTACATAAAGGTCCAATTAAAGGTAAATCATTCTTATGAAAAGATAATAGTTAGCTTCTCTATCTATCCTATGCTATCTATGATTGATAGAGAAAATATTCACGAGGAAAAGTAATAAACCACTCTTAAAAATTTTCAGGTTTTTAAATATCATATTCAATTTGTGAAATTTAAAATAATATTAATACATTCCAAAGGAGTTATTCTCTATACTAATATCACCTTGATGAAATACAACTAAAAAATATTTGATTGATTATTATTACTTCACATTGTATGATTATGAAAGAGGAACTAAGATTGTTTCCCAAATTAAAATTTTATTCCATTTGAAAATCGAAGGGGTATCCTCTCTCTTGCCTTAGAAATCTAGCACTAACTTAAAAATGTGAGGTTAACAATGACACATATGAACACTTAAGAATACCTATAATTATAGTTAGTTGACATCTATACATATGATGGAGAAGAGAGCTACATCTTAAAATAACCTTAAGCAAAACACAATTACACTAATTTCATAAATCTTGATCCATCATACAAAATAATAATTGCGCAAAATGTAATATCACAAGGTTTACTTCCTATGTTCAATTGATTTATTTTGAACAAGTACATTATTCTCATTTTGTCATTTTGTGTTTAAGTGTTTGAACAATAAACACAATGGATGATAATAATGGTGTGTGTGTAATTATTAATTGTTTATTTGATGATGATGGTGGTGGTGGTGGTTAACGTCCATTGAGATCAACTTTGGTCTATCAAACATGTTCTTCCTTGATACATAGGTAATTCAAAAATCAACCGACTATATATAAGCTAGCCTATTATGCTCAAAACAAAAGAGACCATGCGAGATCGTTGATTTCCTTCAAAATTGAGTTCCAAATAACTAATCAATTTTAACCCTTCCATCTATAATTCCTACATAACTTATCCAATTAGTGATTTAAAGTTTGTTGACTTCTTGTCCTTCTTGGAGAAATTGGAGAAACTTCATTCTTTGTTTTCGCTGTAGCAGCTTTGTTCCTTTTTCCAACTTTGATCCATCATCTTGAGCTATATTTCTATTCATGCTTATTAGGATTGAGAGGTTCTTCTTTGTTTTAATCATGTATGGTTGAAATTAGTAGATCCCTAGGATGTGATTCATTTTCCTTTGACATCTTGAGTGGGGTTTCATCTTTTGAGGAGGTGCCATGCACTACTGGCATGCCCTCTGTTTGAACTGGAATTTACGACTTATCTTTCCCAACTTCTTCATTTGTAGATGCCATACCCGAAAGATCTTCATTTTTATCAATGATATAATGTTCTAAATTTGCTCCACTCCACCACGTGTATTTATGGTTTCTAGGTTTAGAGTTATACATTCCTTTTGCTAAATATTTGGTTAGATTCCATGTTTCAAAGCAAGATGCACATCTAAACAATACACTTTCATAATCAAGCTTTTGAATACACACATAATATTTGTTGGTTAAATGAATCTTGACTGTGAAACCCTTGCTAAAGTCCATTTCCACACAAATACAGGAAGAGGTAGTCTTGACGTAGCCCTTTGTTTCAAGGGTGCAACAATAGCGGATTTCCAATAGCCTAAAGCAAAGGAAAATTCCAGAGATGAAAGGGCAGCTTGGGGAGCCTGAACCAAACTGGTACTGAAGAAATTTGGTCTATAGCTAGATCAAAGGAAGGGCTCCATGGTTTCATAAAAATACTTGAACTTTCCCAAAATCATGGGGCAGAATCTTGAATGATATTTTTCTCTTCAGGACTATGAAAATCAAGAACAAAGAAACCCCAAGCAAAAGGGTAAATAGAAATTTGTTCATCAATAAGGGGTTTCCATACCTTTGAGATACATTTGTGGAGATCTACCAAACGAGGCCAGAAGCCATTGAGCTTGCAAACAAGAGCACTTTCTGAAAATATCCTTGCGTCTTCAATAGATTCCACAACCAAAGGAATAGATGGGGATGGGATTTCTTGGACAATATAAGCCTGACAAGCGCAAGCATTTCTGCCTCCTCTTACCATCCGGCTGAAGGAGGGAGGGTCCATAGTTGCAAAAGAAGAGACACAACCCAAGTTCAGCTGTGAGATTTCCTTAACAATGAGACATATGTTCGCCATTGGGAAGAGAGTCATGAGAAGGCCTGCAGGGATGGCGACATGCCCTGGGGAAATGTAGAAATAGTATATCCTACAGTATTTAAAGAAGGGGACCCATAGTTTGACTAGGAAGAGAAATTTAAATTAAGAAGAAAATATGAAAATCAATTTAATAATATTTAATTGATAAGCTAATTCCTCACAAACATTAACTCCCTTAAATATTGTTGGATAAAATTATAATACTCTTAATACAAAAGAAGAGAACAATTGAGAAAAGATATAACTTTCCCCTGCCCCCAAAGAAAATAAAATGTAAGAAAACAACAATCTACTAATAACTTAAATGAAGTGGAAATTTTCTAATACATCATGAGAAGGATAGAGGATCCTTCAATGGGTACTTGCAAGATACAATGACTTGATTTCAGATCCAAGTCTAGTCAGCTTCACATGACAAACTCTCTATGGCCATACAATGAATCTCTAATTGTGTTCGTTGGTAAGATTTTCCTATTTGATTGGCATAATTTCATTTTATGTTGGAAATTTTTGCATGTTATTGGAACCTAAGAAAGACTGGTAAAATATTCCTTGGACTAAATTAGTAACAAAGACCTTAAACCATTGATGCTTTCACTGCTATGTGTTGAAATTTGGTTGAGCTTTGATCTTTAATTATTTTAGATGCAGAGACTTGACTCAATGAGACAATTCAATCCATGAAATTCATACACCCATAACACAAGATATACCCTCGGGAAAATCCTCAAAATTATGAGAACAAAAACCCCAACAATTCTTCTCAATATAATATAATGGATATCAGAGAATGATTTCTTTTACAACATAGTAGATTGATTTTGGAAGATAAGAGATCACCAAACTTCTTGGTGAATATACATAAGGAATGGAGAAGAGAGATCAATCATATGTGTGCCCAACACAACAATAACAAGCACTAACAATACCCTGCACAAAGAGAAGTGCCTTGCCTTCAATGGAGAAGAGAATTCGCTTCACATTGGATTCATCAATCCCATATAAAATATTTATACATTCTTCTCTTATATTTTTAATTTCTAACTTTAGGATGAAATCTCCCTCAAATTGGATGTATTAATCTTGCATGCAGAGCTACCCCACTTCTCATGCTGTGCTTTATTTCACTGAGTTGTCACTTAGGATCGCCTCTTAACTGAAAACTTTCCCACTTAGTTAGGTGGCTAGCTTAAGTGTCAACATGCAAGTGTCACAACTCACTTGTCATATTTTAGTTTAACATAAGTGTTGTCATGCAATAACACTTAGTTAACTAGATATTCTTTTTTGTCACTTAGTTAACTTCTTTAACTAAAGTGTCATCTTTTAGTTTAACTAAAGTGAAAACACTTTAGTTAACTAATCCTTCTTGAAGTGACCACTATGAGTTCTTTAGTTAGATGAGGCATATCTTTAATTGAAGCATTGATACTTAGTTGAAGATTTATAACTAAAGCTTTAACAATTTGAGTTATCTTTAATTAGTTGAAGTGTTTGCATGGGAAATTTCGAATTATCTTGATACGTATGCTTTATCTTGTATTTCTTTATCTCTTACTGCATGGTCAATATGTGCTAACTTTAATTATCCATCACATTACATTATACTAAGAAGAATTATCAGATGTTGTGATCATATTATATTATTCCGGACCAAATGATCATATGCTAAAGTAATTCAGTTTAGTGGCGATCAACCTCTAAAGGAGGCTTAATAGCAATCCGGTGATCATGTTTAATAATATATCACACAAAATTCAATGATTTTAACATGTAAAGCATGACCTTTATATGGAAGGTCCACCTCTATACGGGAGGTCCATCTCATGGATACCTTTATACAAAATGTTCATTTCTATACGGGAGGTCCATCTCATGGATACCTTTATATAGAAGGTTCACATGATAATCATGACTTGATACACACAAGTCCGGAGCCTTGTCCAACAACACTTTACAACATCATTACTTTTATCAATTACCTCTATACGGGAGGAATAACCTTTACACAGAAGGAAATCAAAGTGCTCACCTCTATACTGGAGGATCAATCTTTCCTACACAATATTGGTTTGGAGAATGTCTCCTGATGCTATATATTTAACATTACCTCTCAGCGAGGGAGGCATTCTCTGCCATACCAAGCTTGTCTCAGAAGTACCTGAACTCTATCACTGACAGAGACTTTGTTAACACATTTGCAATCTACTCATCAGTAGCAATGTACTGAAGTTTCATTGTACCTTTGTGGACCATGTCTGAGATGAAGTGATACTTCATTTCAATGTGCTTCAACTTGTCATGAAACATTGGGTTTTCGGAAAGCTTGATGCAACTCTGATTTTCACACCTATTAATGGTAGGCTCAAGCTTTTCACTGAACAACCCTGCAAGTATATTTGTGAGCCACACTTCTTTTTGGAAGGAAATACTAGCAACTATGTATTCTGCTTCGGTAGTGCTCTAGGCTATGGATCCCTAATTCCTGCTGGACCAAGATATCATAGTTGATATTATGCTATAACTCTATTCGGATTTTCTCTTACAGTTCACTATGATTCCTCCCTAGTCTGAGTCTGTATAACGAAGTAACATGACTCCTCCATTGGAGGCATATCTGAGTCCATATGCAATTGTACCTCAAAGGTACCTAAGAATATGCTTAGCAGTTGTCCAGTGTCTATGTCTCTGATCAAACATAAATTGACTCAGAATGCTCACAGCATAACATATATCAGACCTTGAATGTATCAAGTATGTTAGTGAGCCTATAAGGTTTCTATACAAAGTGATATATACTGGATCTGATCCAAACCCCGACTCATGAAGTTTCCTCAAATTGGAAAACATTGGTGTATTCATAGATTTGTAATCTATCGTTCCAAACCTGTGTAATATATCCACATTGTACTTCCCTTGAGATAGAAAAATTTCATCATTTCTTTGCGAGATATCAAGGCCAAGAAAGTAGTTCATTATACCTAAGTCTTTCATCTCGAAATCTGAGGTGAGCTCCCTCTTGCACCAAGCAATCAGATGTTCCTCTCTAGCGAGAAATAAATCATCAACATACAGAACCAATATCAATGGTTGGTTCTTCACTACTTTGAAGTACAAATTTGGATCAGCTTCACTCTTACACAAACCCAGTTTCGGAAGGTAGCTATCAATTCTGGAGTACCAAGCCCTGGGGGGCTTGATTAATCCCATATAGAGCTTTCTTTAGCTTGCAAACATGAGACTCATTCCCATGCACCAAAAATCCTTCAAGATGCTGAATATAAACATCTTCCTCAAACTCACCATTGAGAAAGGATGCCGTCTTCACATCCATCTGGTGAAGTTTCCATCCTAGAATAGGTGCAAGTGCAATCATTGCTCGGATTGTGATGTACCTTACCAGAGGGGAAAATGCCTCATCATAATCAATTCCTATTTTCTAAGAGAAACCTCTGGAAACAAATATTGCTTTATACTTCTCAATGCTACCATCTACGGCATGCTTTATCTTGTAAAGCAATTTGGAAGTCACAATGGACTTCCCATAAGGTTTGGGAACAACCTCACAAACATAATTCTTCATTATAGAGTTGTACTCTTCTATCATTGCATATTTCAAAACTTGTTTCTTTGTAGCTTCTTCATATGAGGATGGTTCTGAACCACTGATGTGACTCATCAGTGCAACATACCATGAATATCTGTTAGGTTTCTTGCGCTCTTGGAATGAGCCTGCTGGTGCTCCATGTTTCTCTGCATTTTGTAAGATGTCTCAGCATCAAGCATATATTATTTTAGCGAGAGATTCATCAGGTGACCTCTCAACCAGTTCTCCTGGTTCTTCAGGAGCTAGCAAATATGAGGTATCTTCCGATTTCTCCCTCTCTAACTATGAAGTGGGAGAATCAGACTCAGGATCCTCCATCTATGAATCAAATTGAATCTCTTTCGATCTTTTGAAAGCAACTTCCTCATGGAAGCTAACATATCGAATGACTTCAATGTGTCTCTCACCAGATACATATATTCAGTATGCTTTGTATGACTCACTATAACCCACAAAGGTGCCTTTCTTTTCAGAAGGCTCCATCTTTGTTCTCTTTTCTTTTGGAACATGAATGTATATTCGGCTCACAAAGATCCTCAAGTGTGAGATGTCTGACTTCTCACCGGTAAACACTTCTTCTGGTGTCTTCTCATCTAGAATGGAACATGGGACTCTATTATGGATTTACATAGTTGTACGGGTGGATTTTTCCCATAATGAGGTAGACATATCTTGATCATGCATCAGGGCTTTTGCATCCTCACATATGCTTCTATTATTTCTTTCAGAAACCCCATTTTGTTGAGGTTTTTATGGTATTGTTAACTGTCTATATATTCTTGCATCACTACATAGCTCATTAAATGCACGTGAATCAAATTGACCTCCATTATCAGACCTTAATGCACAAATGTCATTTTCTTTATGATTTTCAACTAGGGATTTAAACTCTTTAAATTTGCTATGAGTTTCACTTTTAGCCTTCATGAAACAAATCCATGATTTCCTAGAAAAGTCATTTATGAACAATACATAATATAAGAAGCCACTCAGGGAGGGGGGTGACATGGGACCACATACATCAGAATGTATAAAATCTAAAATCCCTTTAGATCTAGTAGAACTGCTAGAAAATATTTTCTTAACATTCTTCCCAAGTGCACAACCCCGACATACACTATCATGCTCAAAATCAAATATGGGCATATATTTTACCATCTTTTGAAGTCCTGGTAGTGCTTTGTAGTGTAGGTGTCCAAGCCTTCTATTCCATAGATCGCATGTACTAATAGTGTGTTGAAGCATAGCTTGAATGTACTTCTTGGGTACCTTGTACAATCCTCCCTCTCGAAATCCAATCACAACAACAGATTCTAGGATTTTTTTCTTCGACCATAAAAGTGCTTTGTTATCCATGAAGATAAATCATAAGCCTTTGTCTTCAAGAACCAAAATATAGAGCAGGTTCTTCTTCAATCTTGGAACATATATAATTTCCTCCACATGTAGAATGCCACTGGTGCTCAGTTGGAATGAGGTGGATCCAACTCCTTGGATCGAATAAGTTGAGTTGTCCCCCAACTCTACCATGCATGTGAATTCTTTATCTTTTAGATTGGTGATGGTACTCTTGTAACCAGTCATATGTTTGGATGCACCACTATCAATAAACCATGTGTCTACATTTGTGATGACAGATCCTGAAATGGATGAGACACGATAATACTCCATTCTTGTCTCCTTTTCTTCGGATTCATTCTTTTGAGGGATTTCATCTTCTATGGTGGTATAAGCATGAAGCTTTCCTTTCCACTTTGATCTACAATCGCTTGAGAAATTGACTTTCTTGTTGCAATTGAAGCATCTAGATTTTGACTTGTCAAAGCCTTTGTTGAACTCCTTCTTTGAATGAGAGAACTTATTTTGAAATAAGGGTTTCTTTCATTTCTTCATTCTTTCTGTGAGGGAAAGATTTTTTTCTTTGATGCACACTGACTTGCTCTGGATTCGTCGCTCCTCTTGGAGGCAGTCTGTAATGTCCCTAAAACTGTAAAATTTAAAAAGCAATCCTGTATGGATATCATCTTCGATTTAAGCAAATGTTTAGTAAATTAACTTTAGTACTAGGAATAAATAAAAGATTTATCCATGCAATGTAAAAGTATAGTTTATATTTCTGTTCATGATTCTCTGTTTGGTTTAATTGATGTGAATGGATGCATTTATACTTCTGCGGAAGCGATGTACTAGATGATGATTATAATGATTTTTGTCGAGTATAATAGATACAATTCTATCTTGATATCAGCTTAAATGTGTGCTTGTTTTAAACTTTAATGTTTTAATCTCAATGTGTGATATACTTCTTTAAAGGTGACCTTGTAAATCCTTTTAAGAGCATGAGGTAATGAGCTTGGTGACAAAGACCTAGCTTACTTAGCTACATGCTAAGGTTTTCTTCTACCTGTGTTTTCTAGGTATGATTTTATGAAATGTTAAGGACCCAACATTTTAAAGTTGTAACTATGAACAAGGTCTTTTTAAATAAAAAGCATTTAAATGCATGCAAAACAAGCCTATGGTGACAAACTCAAATCTTGCAAGTTAGTGTCACTCTCTACTATCGAGAGTGGGTAAATATTTCCAACGTAGTGGAGGTTGGTGGCAATTATGGTGGCACATGTGCCTACCATTTGTAGTATTCTCCAGTTGGGTGGAGGTAGGGTAAACCCTAATGTGGAGTGGTCTATTCTGCATTTTCGCATGAGTTGGTTGAGAGAAGGGGAGGAGAGCAGAGCTTTCTATATTTCAAAGTTTGGCAAGGGCACCAGTGTTGGCCATGAGTGTAGCTCAGGTCAATGCTCAGTTTGAATGACAAGGAAATCGTGGATCCAAACGCTTAAGGTAATTTTTTGTTTTCCCAAGTTCTAAATTGATTTCTAGCTTTCGTTTTTGTTTTAAGACTTACGGCTAATACTTTACAGGTTTGTTGAAGGGTCTTAGGTTCAGCATGAGTTCTGAGCTCATTGGGTAATGTAGTTGTAGCCATGAATTTGATGAACGCTATGACTTCCACGGGTAATCCTGGTTCCTTTCGTGGCCATCTCTCCCTCAACGCGATTGTTTACTTGTTTTGGTTTTTGTTTTGCTTATGGTATGAGAAAGGCATATCTATTTGGGATTTGGTTTTTAAAGAAATGCCTTAGCGTTGTTAAAGAATTTTGAGTGTAGAGTGGTTTTGAATGGGTGACTTGGCTCTAAATGTATAAACCACAATATCATTTTTGTGATGAAGCCTGTAGAGGTGTTTTCTGGAACATAGGATGTTTAAATGGCCTCTATATGAAGTGTAAGTTGACTTCATGAGTTTCAGGGGTGTGTAAAGTTTAATTATAAAATGTTTTGTTCACAAGACTGGCCTCTATCTAGTTCGTAGATATAATTCGAATGTTTTCAAGCTTCTGTAAAAGCGTTTTGGTCCTGGAAGGTTTAGAATGTTTGGGACTTTGATTAATGAAAATGTTTTGGGATTCTTATGCATACTGTGTATGAATTCTTCTTACAAGATCTACTCTTTGTTTATTTGTCAAGCCCTACAGTTTTACCAAATCGATTCTGGAAATTATGAGATTGATGATGGTTTGTGTTTACGAAATTATGTAATAATCGAAATAGTGAAATCGATGCCTCTGTTTGAAATTTACCACAATAGATTAAGTATTTTAATTTTGGCTCTTGAATAATTCAATTGATGCGTTTTTAATCTGGGACTTAGCTATCTCTGTTGGTGGATGGTAGAGATGTTGAAGTAGTGTAGTTAATTTATGCTTATGGGAAAATCCCTAACCTGCTGCGTATTTATCTGTTTCTCTGCATGATGGATGCAATTTGAATTTAGTTTTTAATGAGTTCTAAGCATGTTGACCTTGGGCGTGAAGCCTCTATGTTTTAATGCTTGTGAATGGGAGATAAAATTCTTACTGTATCATTTATAATTTCTGGGTTTGACTTGTAAGAAGCTATGGTCCTATAGATGGATGCTAGATTTATTTTAAAGTTTTGAAAAAGGATTGTATGTAATAATCCCGATAGGTTCTAACCTTTGTAAAGTGCAAATGCTCTCAATGCTTAATGGTTGTGGGGATCTGGGAAATGCTTCCACGCTGTAGTTTGTTCCTTATTTAATTAATGGCTGTTTTTTTAGCCCATAGGATTCAATCCCGGGGTTCTATTTAAAATGGGGAGTTTAATGTTTTAAGAAAACATGGGGTGTTCCCTAAGAGGGTCTATGGATTCGATTTAAAAGTGATTATGCTGCGTTTCTATTTGATTTCGTTTAAGTTTGTAAAAACCCTACGAAGGATTCTGTTGAAAGAAAATGATGCTATATGTTGTGCTATTTAAAATATGAATTTGATGTTGAAAGTTGGATTCTAGTATATTAAATTCTACATCCAAGATATTTAGATTTCGATTTGATAAAAGAAAGTGTTTGATGTCTTTAGCAGATTTTTAAAAGAATTTTGTTAGCATTTGTTTATGGAATTGACAACTGAAATTTAAACTATAGTGTATGAGTTTGATCCCATGGAGATCTACCACAAGCTAGCACTGCTAGCTCTACTAGATCTTTAAACCTAGATTAAAGAAGGGTTTTCAAATTTATTTTTAAGCAGTAATTTAAGTATAAAAAGTTTAAAGCTAAAATAATATAATTCTGAGGAGCCTATGCCTTGGCCCTTGATCCCAATGCAAGAATAAAAAATAGAAAAGGAAATGTACAGAACTGTGAGAATTAAATCCTATTTATTCAACCTATGGAGAAATATAACTCATACCTGAATCTTGTAGCTTGCTTATTCTTGGTAAAACCTGCACAACTCAAACACTAGTTAAGGGAATCAATATTCTTTTAGCTGGCCTGTAGTGTGTAGATTGAATAACTTTGGAACTACCATGTTCCTACCAACCATGAACCAGAAACGTTCCTGGCTCTAATCCAATTCCCCCCGAGATGGCTCCAAAATGCAAAGCGATCTAGAGAACCTAGGGCAGGTAGTTGATTGAACTCAATCTTGGAATAGTACTTCTCCAGAACTATGGGACAATTCTCTCTTGGTACCATACAAAATGATAATGAGAAAGAAGATCCTCTCAATGATTTTCATCCTTGCTTTTATAGATAATCTTTTGGAATGGCAATTAAGTTAATAATAATATTTTAATATTAACTTAAGTTTGATTTTCAGTTTTGAAATATAATTTAAAAGTTTATTTAATAAACTTTAGTTTGTTTTAGAAATCCTAATTAGTTCTTTTTGAACTAATTAGTCAATTTTATTTTAATTAATTTATATTAAAGAGGATGGTTATATTTAAGTGGATCTTATATATATATGCTTTGCTTTATCTAACTAAGTATCCTTATTATTCTTATATATTTTATAACTAATTATATATAAATAATATCTTTTATATACATATATAAATTTATGCATGATCCTCTCAGAAATGATGTGACCTAGGTACTGTATCTGTGGTTTCTAGAAATCACACTTGCTAAACTCAGAAATCACACTTGCTAAACTTGGTGTTCTCGTAACAGTCGCAACACTATTCGAATATGTTCTTCATGTTTTTCCTCACTTTTGGAGTATATCAAAATGTCATCAATGAAGACTAGTACGAACTTGTCTAGGTACTGACTAAAGATGTTGTTCATCATGCACATAAAATTTGCGGGTGCATTTGTCAATCTGAAAGGCATTACCACAAACTCGTAATGACCGTATCGGGTTCGAAAGGCGGTCTTACTGATGTCTTCATCATGGATTCTTACTTGGTGATATCTGAATGGTAGGTTGATCTTCGAAAAGATCTTTTCTCCTCTGACTTGATCAAACAAGTCATCAATCCTAGGGAGTGGGTAACGGTTCTTGATGGTCAATTTGTTGAGTTGATGATAATCGATGCACATCTGCATCGTCCTGTCCTTCTTCTTGAAAAAGAGTATCGGTGCTCCCCAAGGAGACACACTCGGTCGAATGTATCCTTTTTCAATCAACTCTTGTAACTGCACCTTGAGCTCCACCAACTCTATTGTGCTCATGCGGTAAGGATCTTTAGAAGCTGGTACTGACCCGAGTGTCAATTCTATAGAAACATCTAAGTCTCATTTGGGAAGTAACCTTGGTATTTCCTCGGGTAATACATCCTTGAACTCTACAAGAACTGGGAAATCCTTGAGCTTTTGTTCCCTATCGGATTCTACTGTCTCAATGTTAACCGCAAAGAGTTTACAACCCTTTCTCACACACTTATTTTCCTGTAAGGTGGATATCTGTATGATGAAAACCTTCTTAGGTATGCCTTGAATATTTCTTTGATTTCCTTGGCTATTTGTGCATAATATTGACTTGTTCAAGCAGTCAAGTAGGCATGATGTTGTTCCAACCATTCCATGCCTATAAGTACGTCATACGACCCTAGTGGTAGGATATTTAAATCTACCTTAGTTGGGAACCTGTTCAAATCTATCTCGCAAACTTTAACTAGTTTTGAGACTTTTCGTTTGGTACCAATGGCTAGTTGTACCAGCCATGGTTTCTCGTGTTTCTCTCGGTTTAACTTACAAGTATTGACTATCTTAGGGGAGACATAGCTTCGGCATGCACCAGGATCAATCAAAACTGAAATAGCTGTGTTTGAAAACTTACCCTCAATCTTGACCATAGTGGCTTGGTGATCTGCTTGTCGGTCATCAAGTGTGGCATAAATCCTTAGTGTTCTTGCCATGTCCCTTACCGTTGGGTTTTCTTGTATGTTGTGTAAAACTCCGTTTGTCTTGTTGGGACAATATTTGAAATAGTGTTTCCCTTGGCATTTCCAGCAAGTAATGGTTTGCGGGGTAGCATTTGATCCTTTGTTAAAGGTTGGTATATTGGCATGTGATGTGGGCACATTTGGTCGTGCATGAGGTTGGTTAAAATTTATGTTGGGTAGAAAGCTATTGTTTTGTTTCTGGTATGGTGGTGGCCAAAACCTGGTCTTCAGTTGTCTGAAGAAGTTTTGAATCTATCTTTGTTTCTGTTTATGTTATCATTTCTTGGTTTTCCATGTTCATAACAGAGTGTAGCTTTGTGCAAAGTCATGTCTAAAGTTTTGGGCATGTCAAACTCAATTTTCTCTCGAAAATTGGGAGGTAGGCCTCTTAAGAACTGTTGTATCTTGAATTTTTCATCTTTTATGTATGGTACATAATGTAACAGATCCATAAATTTGTTGATGAAGGCTTCCATGGTTAGGGAGCCCATCTTCAGTTCATGAAATTCTTTGATTTTTTTGTCAAAGAACCATTCTGACATGTACTTGTCTTGGAACAATTTGCTGAAAGCACTCAATCTAATGTATTTTACTTTGTGCCCTTGTGTATGCTTTAGGTATCTCCACCATCTAGCTGCTTGTCCATTTAAGTTGTAAATGGCTAGCCATGCTTTCATCTCGCTGGAATAATTGTGGACCTTAAAATACTTGTTCATTCCTAATAGCCAATCTTCATCTTTCTCCCCAGTATTTATCTCTCCATCATAAGTTGGGGCTTTAATTTTCTAGAACTCTCCCTGCAAACTGTCATCCTTTTTCCTCATTTTCTTGCAAGGGGAAGGTGAACCATATTTATTGGAAGAGCTCTTACAGTCCTCTTCCATGAAATTAGGTATGTGTTCTTCATACTCATCCTCTTTAGGACCGATGGATCTTTTTCTGTGACAAATGTTTTCTTTGGATGTGTTTGCTGAGTGGGTGGACTGTCCATGAGGTTTTGTCCTTGTTAAGCTCTGAAGTATAGCTTCATTGATTGCTTGTTGTCCTCGTCTTTCCTACATATTGTCATCTCTGAAGCTCTGTAATTATTCTTGCAAACTCTAGATTGACTTCATTAGATCTGAGTTCAATTCCACCATGATCTCTTGTGATCATGGTGGGGAATTCAAGTTCCCATGACTACTACTATCCTCTTCTGCATTAATGTTGTAGACTGTTTTAAATACCTGTAATGTTCCATCAATTAGTAGAAACAAACTTCTGTTAGTTTATATATATAAAAAGAAATTCATAAGTACATTTTTCAAAATATATGTTTATGTAGTGGATGTCTTCTGTAGTGAGCCCAAAAGGTCTCTCAGTGTTGTAGTTTATATTTCTGTTTCATGATTCTCTGTTTGGTTTAATTGATGTGAATGGATGCATTTACACTTCTGTAGAAGCGATGTACTAGATGATGATTATAATGATTTCTGTCGAGTATAATAGATACAATTATATCTTGATATCAACTTAAATGTGTGCTTGTTTTAAACTTTAATGTTTTAATCTCAATGTGTGATATACTTCTTTAAAGGTGACCTTGTAAATCCTTTTAAGAGCTTGAGGTGATGAGCTTGGTGAAAAAGACCTGGCTTACTTAGCTACATGCTAAAGTTTTCTTCTACCTTTGTTTTGTAGGTATTATTTTATAAAATGTTAAGGACCCAACATTTTAAAGTTGTAACTATGAACAAGGTATTTTTAAATACAAGGGTTTAAAAGCATGCAAAACAAGCCTATGGTGACAAACTCAAATCTTGCAAGTTAGTGTCACTCTCTACTATGGAGAGTGGGTAAATATTTCCAACATAGTGGAGGTTGGTGGCATTTATGGTGGCCCATGTGCCTACCATTCGCATTGTTATCCAGCTAGGTGGAGGTAAGGTAAACCCTAACGTGGAGTGGTCTATTCTTCATTTTTGCATTAGTTGGTTGAGAGCAGGGGAGGAGAGCAGAGCTCTATGTATTTTGAAGTTTGTCCATGGCACCAACATTGGCCATGAGCGTAGCTCAGGCCAATGCGTAGTTTGAATGACAGGGAAATCGTGGATCCAAACACTTAAGGTAATTTTCTGTTTTCCCAAGTTCTAAATCGATTTCCAGCTTTAGTTTTTGTTTTAAGACATAAGGCGAATACGTTATAGGTTTGTTGATAGGGTCTCAAGTTCAGCATGAGTTTTGAGCTCGTTGGGTAATGTAGTTTCAACAACGACTTTGATGAACACTATGACCTCCACAGGTAAGACTGGTTCTTTTCGTGGCCATCTCTCCCTCAACGTGACTGTTTACCTGTTCTGGTTTTTATTTTTCTTATGGTATGAGAAAGGCATAGCTATTTAGGATTTGGTTTTTAAAGCAATGCCTTAGCCTTGGTAAAGAATTTAGAGTGTATAGTGGTTTTGAATGGGTGACTAGGCTCTGAATGTATAAACCACAGTATAGTTTTGTGATGAAGCCTGTAGAGGTGTTTTCTGGAACAGAGGATGTTTAAATGGCCTCTATCTAGTTTGTAGATATAATTCGAATGTTTTGGAGCTTTTGTAAAAGCGTTTTGGTCCTGAAAGGTTTAGAATGTTTGGGACTTTGATTAATGATTTTTTTTGGGGATTCTTATGGATACTATGTTTGAATTCTCCTTATAGCATCTACGCTTTGTTTATTTTTCAAGCCCTAGGCTTTTACTAAATCGATTCTGGAAAGTATGAGATTGTTGATGGTTTGTGTTTACGAAATTATGTAATAATCGAAATAGTGAAATCGATGCATCTGTTTGAAATTTACCATGATAGATTAAGTATTTTGATTTTGGCTCCTGAATAATTCAATTGATGTGTTTTTAATCTGGGACTTAGCTATCTCTGTTGATGGATTAAAGATGTGTTGAAGTAGTGTAGTTAATTTATGTTTATCGGAAAATCCCTAACTTGCTGCATATTTATTCGTTCCTCTACGTGATGGATGCAATCTAATTTTAGTTTTTAATGAGTTTTAAGGGTGTTGACCTTGGGCGTGAAGCCTCTATGTTTTAATGCTTGTGGATGGGAGATCATATTCTTATTGTATCATTTATAATTTATGGGTTTGACTTGTAAGAAGATACGGTCTTGTAGATGGATGCTAGATTTATTTTAAAGTTTTGAAAAAGGATTGTATGTAATAATCCCAGTAGGCCATAACCTTGTTAAAGCGCAAATGCTCTCAATGCTTGGTGGTTGTGGGGATCTAGGAAATGCTTCCATGCTGTAGTGTGTTCCTTATTTAATTAATGGATGTGTTTTTAGCCCAGAGGATTCAATCTCGGGGTTCTATTTAAAATCGGGAGTTTAATGTTTTAAGAAAATATGGGTGGTCCCTAAGAGGGTCTGTGGATTTGATTTAAAAGTGATTATGCTGCGTTTCTATTTGATTTCGTTTAAGTTTGTAAAAACCCTACGAAGGGTTCTGTTGGAAGAAAATGATGTTATACGTTTTGTTATTTAAAATATGAATTTGATGTTGAATGTTGGATTCTAGTATATTAAATTCTACATCCAAGATATTTAGGTTTCGATTTGATAAAAGAAAGTGTTTGATTTCTTTAGAAGATTTTTAAAAGAATTCGGTTAGCATTTGTTTATGGAATTGATAGCTTAAATTTAAACTATATAGTGTATGAGTTTGATCATGTGGACATCTAGCACAAGCTAGCACTACTATATCTTTAAACCTAGATTAAAGAAGGGTTTTCAAATTTATTTTTAAGCAATAATTTAAGTTTAAATTTTTTGAAGATAAAATAATATAACCCTCGAAGCCTATGCTTTGGCCCTTGCTCCCAATGCAAGAATATAAAATAGAAAAGGAAATGTACAGAACCATGAGAATTAAATCCTATCTATTCAGCCCATAGATAAATATAACTCATACCTGAATCGTGTAGCTTGATTCTTCTTTGTTAAACCTGCACAACTCAAACACTAGTTAAGGGAATCAATATTCTTTTAGTTGACCTGTAGTGTGTAGACTGAATAACTTTGGAACTACCATGTTCTTCCCAACCATGAACTGAAATCGTTCCTGGTTCTAATATGATTCCCCCCGAGATGCTTCCAACATGCAAAGTGATCTAGAGATCCTAGGGAAGGTAGCTGATTGAACTCAATCTTGGAATAATACTTCTCCAGAACTATGGGAATATTCTCTCTTGGTACCATACAGAATGATAATCAGAAAGAAGATCCTCTCAATGAGTTTTGTCCTTGCTTTTATAGATAATCTTTTTGAATGGCAGTTAAGTTAATAATAATATTTTAATATTAACTTAAGTTTGATTTTCAGTTTTGAAATATAATTTACAAGTTTATTTAATAAACTTCAGTTTGTTGTAGAAATCTTAATTAGTTTTTTTTGAACTAATTAGTCAATTTTATTTTAATTAATTTATATTAAAGAGGATGGTTATATTTAAGTGGATCTTATATATATGCTTTACTTTATCTAACTAAGTATCCTTATTATTCTTATATATTTTATAACTAATTATATATACACAATATTTTTATATACATATATAAATTTATGCATACCACTTTAGTGTTTAAGTGAGATTATTTATAACTAAACAATTTGATTTAATCAAATAGTTTATTTAGCATTATATCTTGATGCGTATTAAAAATATGGTCAACTCTTTTGACAAGGATAGTGGTAGGTTTGGATTGGTCGACTAGGTTAGGTAGCTCTAGATCCCATTTGCATGTTGGATTACCTCATTTTCCGTGGTAGTTCCTCCGTCCTTGATGAGATGAGTAATGAATCAATTTAGTCAATTCAGAGCCTTCCTCAACTCAACACCTTCTTTTAACTGAAGTAACCCCTAGTGTTATTCAAAGCTTAGGCTCAACACTTTTACATGGGCATTACGTTAGTGCAATTCCAGAGCTTTTTTCTCAACACTAGTGCTAGGATGTATTTGTAAGATACACCTAGGGATACAATGGCCAAAGATCTGATGCTCCAAAGCTTATGCTCAACATCAATTTTGAGTGCTCCAGGGCTTATGCCCAACACTCTATGTACATCGGGGCTTACGCCCAACACATAATAAAAGTCCTCTATGTACATTGGGGCTTACACCCAGTACATAGGTCATCCAGGTGCTCCAGAGTCCACACTCAACACATCATAAAATCAGTCATGCATATCAAAACTCTGAACAATATATAACAAAGATCATCTCATTATATTAGGGTTTTGTACCCAATCTCATAATAAAACATCAATCAAATACATTGGGGATTTCTTCCCATTATATCTTAATAACCTGCATCTGTTAGGGTCCATGCCCAAATATGTATACCTATAACTAAAATATGTCATGTGCATTGGGGATTATGCCCAACATATATAATAAAAGTAAAACACGTGCATTGGGGCTTACGCCCAGTATACCAAAATAAATCATATACATTGGGGCTTATTCCCAATATATAACATCAATATAATCATCAAAATTCGGGATATTACACAGTCATGCCACAACCTTTTGAATTTAGGTTGTACCTCTCGAAAGTTTACCGCAACCAAGAATGTCTTGCATGAGGATGGGATAACATCAATAGCGTTTTGGAGAATATCATCTTCATCCACCACTACTCCAATACTAGCAAGCTGATATCTTACCTGAGATATCTTGGAGAAGAAGGAGGCCACTGTCTCATCCATCTGCATATTTAAGTTCTGAAGCTTATTCTTCAATGCCCTCTTTTAACTCGGGGCCTTCTTCTCATATATATTAGTCAATGTATCATAACATTCTCTGCGGTCTTCAATGGTGTGATCACAGGCATCAATTTATCTTTTATTGAATCATAGATGATCCATTTAGCCTTAGCTTGATTCTTCTTGAAGTTGATGCACCCTTCATTAGATGTAGGATCCTCCGCAATAGTGGATACATATCCATCCAAGTCATGTTCCTATAGGATTTTAAGAATCCTATCCTTCCAAGTGTTGAAGTTTGAGGTGCCCTCAAGATGGTCTTCTGATCGTACAGAGACTGATGCCATAGTCTTCAAATATTGTGCTCAACTTTTCAGGATCAATGTAGGATCTAGATCGCATGAAAAATTGAGCTCCTTCACGTCCTGATCTCTAAACCATGTTGAAATTTGGTTGATCTTTGATCTCTAATTATCTTAGGTCCAGAGACTTGAAGCAGTGAGACAATTCAATCCATGAAATTCATACACCCATAACACAAGATATACCCTGGGAAACCTAATAAAAATTATGAAAAAAAAACCTCAACAATTCTTCTCAATATAATATAATGGATAATAGAGAATGCTTTCTCTTACAACATCGAATATTGCTTTCAGAAGATAAGAGATCACCAAACTTATTGGTGAAGATACAAAAGCAATAGAGAAGAGAGATCAATCGGATGTGTGCCCAACACAACAATAACAAGCACGAACAATACCCTGCACAAAGGGAAGCACCTTTCCTTCAATGGAGAAGAGAATTCACTTCACATTGGATTCATCAATCCCGTTTAACATATTTATACATTATTCTCTTCTATTTTTAACTGCTAACTTTAGGATGAAATCACCCTCAAACTTGATGTATTAATATTGCATGTAGAGGTGCGCCCCACTTCTCATGTTGTGCTTTATCTCACTGAGCTGACACTTAGGATCGCCTCTTAACTGAAAGCTTTCCCACTTAGTTAGGTGGATAGCTTAAGTGTCAACATGAAAGTGTCACAACTCACATGTCATCTTTTAGTTTAACATAAGTGTTGTCATGCAATAACACTTACTTAACTAGATCTTCTTTGTTGTCACTTAGTTGACTCCTTTAACTGAAGTGTCGTCTTTTAGTTTAACTAAAGTGAAAACAATTTAGTTAACTAGTCCTTCTTGAAGTGACCAATGTGATTTCTTTAGTTAACCAAGGAATATCTTTAACTGATGCTTTAATTGAAGCATTGATACTTAACTGAAGCTTTATAACTAAAGCTTTAACAATTCAAGTTCTCTTTAATTAGTTGAAGTGTTGGCATGGGAAATTTCGAATTCTATTGATCTCTATGCTTTATTTTTTATTTCTTTATCTCTTACTGCATGGTCAATATGTGCTAAATTTAACTATCCATCACATTACATTATACTAAGAACAATTATCGGATGTTGTGATCATATTATATTATTCTGGACCAAATGATCGTATGCTGAAGTAATTCACTTTAGAGGTGATCAATCTCTAAAGAAGACTTAATAGCAATCTGGTGATCATGGTTAATAATATATCACACAACATTAAATGCTCTTAACAAGTAAAGCATGACCTTTATATAGAAGGTCCACCTCTATACGGGAGGTCCATCTCATGGATACCTTTATATGGAAGGTTCACCTTTATAAGGGTGGTCCATCTAATGGATGCCTTTATATGGAAAGTTCACATGATAATCATGACTTGATACACACAAGTCTAGAGCCTTTCCCAACAAGACTTTTCAACATAATTAATTTTATCAATTACCTCTATACGGGAGGAATAACCTTTACACGAAAGGAACTCAAAGTGCTCACCTCTATACAAGAGGATCAGTCTTTCCTACACAAGATTGGTTTGGAGAATGTCTCATGATGTTGTATATTTAAAACTATGAGCATTGGAAGATGTGTCAGGTTACCAACTAAGTGTGTGTATTCTTATTAATGAGGATTGAGTTAGTCTTGTTTATAATTTGAAACCTAATATTAGCCTTATAGTAAAATATTTACTTGGTGGCTTAACCTCTAGAAGAATATGGCTTGGATCAGGTGTGATTAGAAGGGTAGATGGAAAAGTTTCTCCTCTTTGTCTATGGATGGGTGGTATGAGACTCCTCATTTGACATATTAGAGGGTTACAAGTTGAACAAATAAGCAATTATATTTGTACTTCTTCCTTATTACTCTTGAATGTTTATCAGAAATATTCCAGTTTCTATCCTATAGTGATTTTAATAATTATGAGATGTTCATTATATGTTATTTTGGATGGAAATGATATATTGGATGAAATACTTATTGATGATACAAGATTACTATTAGAAATACAAGATTAGGTTTAGATATACAAGATTATTGTTAGATCAATTTAAAGGATATCTTATTGATGATACAATATTACTATTATAAATACACGATTAGATTTCGAGATACAAGGTTATTGTTAGATCAATTTAAAGGATATATGAATGAAATAGTAAATAGATTTAAACCTTAAGAAAATGTTTTATGGGAAAGGAAATATGTAAGGCCCTTTATATTCTATACCTAAATATCAGTATCATGTTATGATTATCTTGTTGTTTTAATTTAGGAAGGTTAAGTAAACTAAGTAGGTTCCAGCCTACTTGTAAACCATGAATAAACAAATTGAAAACTATGAGGTAAGAGTAACGAGAAAATAATAATATGTTATGCGTTATATATATATATATATATATATATATATATATCATTACTCTTACCTCATATATTTTTCAATATAATAATAACCTGTATTAATATTATTTGTAACTTTATTATGGACATCACCCTATGTGTAGTGGAATATTTCCACTGTGGATAGGTGAAACCTCCCTTGGATTGAGACTCTTTCAATCGAAGAAAAAAAAAAGTGGAAACTAACATCTCCCTATACCTAACTCATACATGAACAAACAAATAAACTAGAAAGGACAAAGGAAGTAGATCACCTACCCATCTTTCAGATGGTTGTCCTCGTTGCTTTTTATTGATCCAA
This sequence comes from Larix kaempferi, assembly GCA_027924585.1. Lineage (NCBI taxonomy): Eukaryota > Viridiplantae > Streptophyta > Pinopsida > Pinales > Pinaceae > Larix > Larix kaempferi. Next base: position 10,056,055 of record BSBM01000454.1, on the reverse strand, counting down.
CTCCTAGTCTCGAAGTATGATATTTAAGATGTAAATGAAATCCTGCACAAAACATGGGGAAATTACTTCCCAGTGCAACAAGTGTATTAAGCATAGTTCTAACCATCGAATGATATACATATTCATGAATCCAACATAAGATACGTAAATTGGGGAGAATAGGCCAAGTTTGTATTAAAACATGGAAATATAAACAAAAGAATCACTTACAACCATAAATTTGGTCTTGTATGAACACCTCCAAGCTATCCTTTCATGTCCTTGAGTGTTACAAAGTCATAAGTGTGATGCCTTCAATCTCTCTATGTTATTTCACCCAATAATGGCCCGCATTATATAAGGTTTGGAGGCATAATAATCATGGAGAAATATTGGATCAAAGGAGGATTTATTGGATCAATTAAGATTGATATTAATTGGTATAGAAGGGAAGAGGTGACTTGAATCTTTGATCCAATCAACCAAATATTCACAAATATATATTCTACATCCAAGCTTGACTAGTTTAAACAACTTTATTTCTCCCCCAACACTAGGCCTCAAGTGGGACTTCATCTCTTCTCCATAATAGACCAAGGAGGGATAAAATGGTTTCATATATCCCTACATATGGCAAGGGGGGAGATAATGCTAAGAAAGGGGAACAAATCAAGGTGAAATGATAGGGTTTCTATCTCCTAATGATAGATTTCCCTTCCCAACATGTCTAGGGACTATCACAAACATTTGGTTTCCATCTTTAACTTATCTAGAGAGCATGACATACATATTTTCATGATGATAAAATTATGACACTTAAGGACAACACTTAAGTGTGACATTTAGGTGTATAAAAAATGGCCCCTAAAGTGTGAGGTTAGAAGAAAAATTGATGTTCGAAACACTTTACAATAAATATGTATGTAAGAGTTCTAGAATAGGAGAGTTGGGTGGAAGCTACAAGAAAAAATCAAATAGTATATATGTATCATCCCCGTTGTAGGAATACCCATGCTTGGAATAAATTGACTCAAAGCATGGACATATACCAATACACCGCGGATCCATGAAAGCATTGAATAAGGATATGGCCACCAAAAATACAATGTATATCCATACTTCCATGACTCAATCAGATCATAGCTACAAAATAATACATGATGGATCTAAGCTATGAAAAAAAACATAGCCATGAACCAATATGAGGCAGATCTATGTGATAATATGTATATTAGTGAGACTACTAGCATGATGACCATACCAGAATCCAGTAAATACTCAAATAATATCCATTGCAACCTAGGTGAACCACATAATAAAGGTTCCCATGGTCTTTTTCCCAATCCTAAAATGGTATGATTCTAACCATGTGAAAAGATGTACTAACATTGAACACGATAGAAACCACTTGATTACCAATCATTGAGGTATACCATTAACAAGTGCGATGGAAATAACCATTGATGACAATGAATCCAAAGGTATCCTAGTACACTCCAACTAATGTGAATAAATGAGATGAAGTCAAACAATAAAAAAATCATTTGATCACAGGTCAATGATGTAAAGCTACTGTCGAAAGTGAGGAGACCTGCCATTGAGGCATGCAAGTTCTAAGGTAGTAACTGGTTTCTAAGTCTAATTCATGGATAATGTGTTGAAATCGACATGAACATACTCCTTGAAGGAGGGCCATGATGAGTCCCCCACCATCGACACAAAACTGACATAGGAAAGTGATGTAAGATAATGGATCAAATGAGAAGAGACTGACACAAGGATGAATACTAGTAATACTAAAGAAAGGTTGATTTAGGTTGATATTTCCCTTAAACATTGTGAGGCATGACAAGTGACTTGGAAGCTGGTGCAAGTGTGGTCGACCGGACCTTCTTTCTTAACAATAACACATGACACACGATGCTCACATAGACTTGGCATAAACAGGATGCCAAAATTTGGCTTCTATTAATTCAAATCAATTACAATGCTAATTACAAAGCAAATGAGATAATCTAGTCGACCTTAGCCTGATACAATATACATAAGTAAAATGTGTGTTCTCTCTATGTGCGATCTTCCTCGCTCTCATGACCTATGCAGAATGAAAGTGCTCGTTGAGCTATGGATGAACTATCTCTGCTCTCCTCGATCCTTTGCTGATCGAACTAAAATACCCCTATCCGTGCCTGCGCACTGGTCTTCTACTCTGTTCTGCTGCTGCTCACCCCAAGGTCCTCTCCGTTCCCCGAGACACTCTTCCTCTATCCACCAAATCCTCCAGATCCTGTAGACCTGCATTTTTCAGCGCCCTCTTCCCATGCTGCACAACCACTACCCACGGTGACATCTGTCATCATCCCAACCACCTTCATAGCTGCTCATAACTTCCTTAGCAACTCCGAGCAACTACCAAATACTTCACCTTGACGTCTGAGCTTCTCTGACTCTTGTACAGTAGTTAGTCCCATCATTGACCTCAACCATATTGCCTTCTCTCATCCTTAGAATTCACTTTGATTCTAAGGATTTGCGAGTTTTCCCCTTCCTCCATGCTTGGCTTCCGCCTCAAAACTTGTCTATGTCACGATTTGACAACATGTCGACCTTCGATGCCTTCGTTGCAACCTTGTCGTTTTTCGACCTCCGACATGTCGACTCTCGAACTTCCGCTCATTCTGTCGACCGTATATCGGTAGCTTCCTTCTCGACTACTTGGCTTTGATAGCCAATCTTCCTTCGCACCAGTGGTCATAGGAAATCCCCTTGGATTACTCATCATGTCGATCATCTTCGACTATTTCACCTAGGTCCCAATGCTCCTAAATCAGACTCCCCAGGTGAAAAATAATTTGACTTATCCATCAATCTCTTGAACTCTTCTTTGAAAATCTATGTCGCCTCCCTCAACTCATCATGTTTCCATCGCACTAAGTATTCCTTCTTTTGTGAACTTCGCGTCCGTTCGACTTCGCGTTCCTCCAATACTTCGGTGATTTCCTCTTTGTGTCGATCTGGAATCTGCTTGTAATAATCTGCAAGGATCTAGCAACTATAACAAACTCACAATCAAACTCTCAAGAATATTTTCAAAGAATAAGAGAAGCATGCACTCAATAATCACTCATTAACAAAAAATAATGGACTATGTCAATATCATACAATGAATAATGAATGTAAAGAATGTGATACAATAATCTATGATGAAGCATCATATAGGATTCAAATTAGCCAAATAGGGAATTCGAATATGAGCTCAAAGTCTAGCTTGGATAACTATGGAGACATCATCCAGTCGGTAGTATCGGTCATAAATGGTAAGAGTCAGTCAAGTGTGTCCAACTGAGTCTAACTAAACCATCTAGGCATAAATCAGGGAATGGAGACTCCAAGGGGGGCGCATGAGGCTGTCTAGCTCAAAGTATAGCTTGGATAACAATGGAGACATCATCCAATCAATAGTATCAATCATAAATGGTAATAGTCAATCAAGTGTGTCTAACTGAGTCTAACAGAACCATCTAGGCATAAATAAGGGAATGGAGACTCCAATGGTGGCGCATGAGGCTGTCAAATAGTAAAGTGGAACTCTAGAACTAGCTAGCTAGAAGCTACAAGTAGTCAACATGAGAAATAAGTGGAAGAACTACTCAATCAATGCACTAACGGAATGATAACTCCCAGTAGGTGAGATAAGGCGCCTGAACTGAGTGATAACTAGTGGTAGGTGAGCAAAGGCACCCAAACTAGCTGTGGTAGGTGGGAAAGGTGCACTTGACAAGCAGAAAAGTCAAGGAGGGTGCATTAGGTAGGTAGGAGGCCAAATGGGGGCTAAAGATAGGATCTGGAGAGCTAGAAGCAAGCTCTAGGTGATGGGGAGACAACCATGATAATGACTGGATGCATGCAGTGGCATGCAAAGCATGCGCATGCAAATTTGCATGCATGCATGCGAAATATAAAAATGATGGTGTGAATATTCCAACGCCCTCCTGCAAGCTATACTTTGAGATAAAACTGAAATCTGAAAAATAGGGCCCTGGTGACTAAGACCAAAGGTCACCCCGTACAATCAATCTAAATAAACTAAGTGAGGAAAGAGGGAAAACGTAGTGAGAAGAAAGCCCTCCCTCAAAATAGACTGAAGGATTCTAATGTGGCATATCATCACTCACCCCTGAAGGAGGTAAGTGTCCTTCTTTTCCAAAGAAGGCTCGATCGATATGAAAATGGATCAGCAATGTGAGAAGAATTAAACATTCCATTATGAAATATGATTTGGTTCTTCTATGATCATGTGAATCACCAACCAAATCACCAGCAGCTTGGAGTGTAGTGGCCGCCCATCGAGGAAGAGGAGGAATATCAGGTAAAAGATCTTTAGGTTCTTATGGATCTGGATCTCCCATTCACTCATTTTCATCATCAGTTGCTATACCTTCAGGTTCTTGTGGATATGGATCTAGCATTCCATCATCATCATCTCCATCTTCAGATTCTGAATATGAAATATCATGTGAAGATGCATCTACAGCTGGCTCATCATCACATCCAAACTCTGAATTTGAAATCTCATGTGATGATGCTTCTCTCTCTTGATCATCAATCAAAGGAGGAGGTATCTTCCTTTTGGGAATAAGTGGATCATGCTGCAAAAAAATAATATGAAGATCATCATGAAGCATGTGATTCGAACCAACTGAGGTAGAATCAAAACCATGAATGTGTAGATAGTTCCTTCATATCTCCTTTGAACCAACATAGGTGAGATCATGACCAATGAAGCTATGACATAATGATGGTGAATCTTCAACAAGATCACTAGTGGATGCAACAATGATGGTAGCCCATGAACCAATAGGTGCTAGATCTTCAGGTTCTTGTGAATCTAGATCTAGCATTCTCTCAAAAAGAGTTATCTTCCTCTTGGGAATAAATGAATCATGCTCCAAAAACATGTGCTTGAGTTCTCCAACAATGGATGCAACCAAATCAGATCCAAGACTTGGAAGATGGTTTCTCATGATCTCCTTTGAACCAACAGGGGTGAAATCAAAACCAAAATCATAGAAAGGTGCATGAGTCATGAACCCAAGCGAATGATAGAGTCTTCCATCGTCAGTAAAACTATGAAAGCATGTTCCAATGAACAAATAGGAATCCAAAGAAAGCATATGATGAGGGAGAGTGAATGCATTACCTTCCAAATCTGATTTTTCCTTCAAAATACTCAGTAGGTCATCATCTTGCACATCAACAGGTGCATCAACTCTATGAAAGTGTATGTAGTTCTTTTATATCTCCTTTGAACTAGCAAGGGTGAGATCATAATCAAATGAACCATGGCATAATGGTGATGGTTTGAACTTCAAATCAGATCCAAGAATTTGAGGATGGTTTCTTATGATCTCCTTTGAACCAACAAGGGTGAGATCAAAACCAAAATCACAAGGATATGCATGAGACTTGAAATCAAGCAAATGATACAGTCTTCCATCTTCGGTGAATCTCTAAAACATGTGCCAGTGACCAAATAGGAGTCCATAGGAATATTTTGATCAAGGAGGGAGAATGCATTGCCTCCCAAATCTTCCAAGATGCTCAGTAGGTCATCATCTTGCACATCAACAAGCTCATGGGAAGTAGAGATTGTGAATGTCTCTTCAACTTCTAGAGTATTAACTGATATCTTTTTCTTAGACTTCAGATAGGAAGATGGATCAACCGAAACCATGTGTTGTACTTCAACTTCATCTTCAAAAAATTCATCATGGGAGATGTTGGAGGCCGAGTCATGAATACAAAGAGCACTACAGGAAGTATCATTGGGCTTGCTTTCCACATGGATAGCATCAACCTCTTCCTCCTGACTTCCAAATAATCTATCCAATCTAGTCCATAGATCACTTGGATGTTCATCAAGATCAATGAGGTATTCCATATTGGAAAACATAGTAATACATATGCTTATTGAGGCTCTGTCACAAGCATGCATCCAATCTTCTTTCTCTCCATCGGAAGAAAAATCTCTCTTAATACCAATACACACATCAAAAAGACCATGTCTCTTCAGATATGATGTCATATTTGGTTTCCACTCTTCATAGTTGAATGGAGAGAGAGAAGGAACTCCTTCCAAATACATAGAAGATATTGTTCAATTTCGAATCTATTGTTGTAACTCCAAAAACTGTTGCAACTATAGGAAACTTCAAAACCTGCAAAACAAGAAGAGTTTTGTTGATGGAGAATGCTACACTTTGACTGAACACTACCTTTTGAACACTGAGCACATAGACTAAGTCCTTCACACCTGGCTAGACCTCACTGGATTTCTCCAATGAATTCAAGTAATAGAACCATTGTTTGTTGTGGAAACTTAGAGGCTTCTTGTGCTCAAGTGAAAGATAGTTGCTCAAAGAAATGTTGCAACTGCTGCTTTTGCAACTACTGCAATGGCTGCAATTCGAATAGTTGTTGACTGCTCTGATACGATGTGATAGTCTGCAGGGATCTAGCAACTGTAACAAACTCACAATCAAACTCTCAAGGATATTTACAAAGAAGAAGAGAAGCATGCACTCAATAATCACTCATTAACACAAAATAATGGACAATGTTAATATCATACAATGAATAATGAATGTAAAGAATGTGATACAATACTCTATGATGAAGCATCTGTTAGCACCTATTTTTCACAGCGTTGGTATGGAGGTGAAATGAAGGGATAGCCCTAACAATTTTGATAACTAGGTGCTAAAGGGACAAAAAAGGATGAAAAAGGGGATCATATTACTATGGTTTAAGGGAATATTGCGCAAGGTATACCGTAGGAAGGTCCACACCGTCGGATGGGCGCAACAGAGAGATCTGCGGATATCATTGATCATCGCATAACCAAGTTTCACAAGGAATAGAGGCATGAGTGGTTGCGATGGGCAGTACCGTCGAATAGATGGCAGCCGGAGGAAGCATCGCAAAGGCTATAAGAGGTGAGCGGTATCGTTTTAATAGCATTGCGATGGTACCAAGATGTAAAGGAAAGTGTTCAACCACGTGGACAATCCGAAAAAGGCAGAGTGGTAGCCTATGGTGAAGGCCAAGGGTCCCGCAGTAATGAATGGAATGTGACTAAGTAAACAAATGAGATTGCCCCTAAGTAGATCGATGGTCCTGGATGATCATCGCATTCAGAAGATGCACACCAGAAAAGGAGAAGGTGGAAGCGATGGAGAAACCCACCAGACAGGTGTCAGAGCTAGAGTCTGTCACGAATCATGGAGGTGGTATGTACCACTGCGCTGGGGTGTTCGTGATACTGCTCCAAGGACATGTGGTGCATGGACGATGACAGACAGATGGTAGTTGTCAAATCAAGCGGTTAAATAGAGGCCAAATCTGACAGCGAAGATCAACGCGTGTGAAACCAACGACAGATATCGTTAGACAACTGAAGGGAAAGATTAATGGATAAGAAAATGAGGCTTGTATATATATAGTCCTCGGTGGTTAAACATGATTTTTTTCCCAGAGCCCATTTGGACCAAGGGTTTCACGTCGCAGGGCCATGAGATTTTCTGAAGCGGCTGGTGTAGGAAAAGACCTTAGTTGTCACTGATAGACCCTATTGAGTTCGCCCCTTTGGTGGTATCGAGGTGCCTACCGCAAAATGACCATTCTGATTCCCCCCCCAGGCACGTCGGTCATCGCCTTGTTTCGCCAAATCCCCCCTGAAAGTAGGCAAACCTCTGTGAAGGTTACCTTGCTAACCCTTATGGATGTTCAAAGGAAAGAATTATCCTCCCAGAGACGAAAGTGTACTGATACAAGAATCCAAAGTGGGATAGTATCTGACCAAAGGTATCCACTGGAAAGCGATAGGCTCCTCCTGTACTAGTGACTTCAGGCCTCGGCCCCAAACAGGGGGCAGGGATTGAGACTAAGAAACATTGAAGACATCAACCCCAGCCATACAGGGGCGAGGGTATTGTTCTAAAGGAAATATAAACATGCTAGTGAGAGATTATACTTGTATATAGGTCTCTTGTTGATCATTTTCCCTTTGTAGCGTCTGTCAAAGGTACATTTCCCTCTGATCTAGGATGTTTTCTGAAGAGGCTCATCGTTATTGATCAGATGGGAGTTTCCTCAGTAGGAAGCACTAGAACCTCAGAAGGTAAAGGAAGTTGACCACCAAATTTGGAGGCACAGCGAGCACTGGGATGAGGCTAGCAGACATGTTGGCCACAGTTCGGTTGATGATCGAGATATAGGCCTGAAGTAGCGGGTGATAAAAATACGGGCAGAAAGAGAATTACTCATGGAGACTATTGGGTAGCTTGACTTGGCTGCGAGGATGATGTGACTCATGTCCTTCGGCATGTGGGAGAAAACGTGAGGCTAAGTATTGTGACGTAAGTGATATCATAGGGTTAGGCGACTTAAGGACACCTTTCTGCCACCCCAAATGATTGTCAATGCAAGGGAACCTGCATCAGCCTCATTTCCTACTGCGCCGTCTATCTAAAAAACTTTGCCAAGCATGTCGCATGTCAGCTTGGACCTTGGGCATCATGGTTACTTGATTTAGGAATCCGGTCGAGTTATCATGGCAATTATAGCCACACGTAACCGCTGTCATCATCATAGAAGTTATGGGTATGGTCTTCATGTCCCTTCCCGAAGTTGGTATATGGGTAAGATGGTACACCTAGAAGTTCATGTATAGTTTCTGTTGGGATTGGATCATGGAGAAAGGGAAGGAATCCGAAGTGGTGTTAATGCTAGAGAAAACATGGGCTGAGGTGGAGGAAAAGCATACTCTTCCATCTCTTATGGTACTTGACCTCATAGAGTCTAGCTCTCCTAGTGAAGATGAGGAGCTTGATGGACGACAAGTGTCCAAAGAAGCCTGACCACACAGGAAGGAGAAAAATCCTGGGACCAAGCGGGGCAGCCAGCTAGACATAGAAATTGTTCATGATTTTTTAATCTCCACTGAAGAAGCAGAACCTATCCTCCTGGATGATGCATCACAGACTAATAGCTCATTGAAAGTGGAATATTTCTTTCACTCGCAACATCATTTGCGAACCCAAGGTTAAGACGACCCTCTGTCTATGATATTTTGTTCCTTGTCTTAATCAGTCTGTTTGGAACATGACGCGTATGTAATATTCTTGAATTTTATGGTCAATGAGTTGTCACTCAGATATTACTGTTTTGGTTTAGGCGAGTCAAGCAAAGGGCTCCCAGCATCTATATATATGCGATGTAATAGATTGATAAGGGGTTGAAAAATATGGTGGAAAACTTTTATGGGAATTTTTGTGTACTGTTCTATAAGACATTTTGAGCTATATTTTGAATAAAGATTTGTAGAGTTGAGCCAATGTTTCTCAGGGATTCTTGTGTAACTATTCTTGTAGTCTATTCTTTCTTTTTCTATGTGAATTGTGTATCTCTCATTGTTAATTCCAATCTGTAACATTCTTTCATACTTGGTGCAGTGTGATAGCTAAGTAGAATTCATAAAAATTATGCTCTACTTATCTTTTTACAAGTATTCCACCATTACTTCTCTGCTAAAATTGATATAGGATTCATCATTGTATGCATTATGTCAATGGGTTGTTTCTTTCTCTCCTGTTTCACCAATTAAAATCACTTTGACTACAAGCTGTTTGCTATCTCGCCCTTGTGTTAATGCATTTGTGAATCATTTGTAAATGAATTTTCAGAGTTTGTTTGAATGTGACTCCATTTCCCAAATAAATATTCGTATGTTTTAGCCAAGCTACGTTTAAACCATTTTGTTTCCCACAGAAATTTGATTTTTTGTATTGTTGCAATTGAATATCTTGAATGATGAATGTTGGTGCAGGCTTTCATTGTTGACAACTTTGATTATTCCAGTCTTTCATAGATCTATAGAGAGAGCCCTCTCAGACTAAGCTGGGTCAGTAGCTTAAGTCTAAATATTGGTTAGGGGTTACCCTAGTTTTCCCTCTCCCACAACCTAGGGGGTCATTTTGGGTGTTAACAAATTGGCTCCGTTGCCAGGGAGAGAAAATTTGTCCCATCATCCCTGGAAGAACAACAAAGGTTTCAAATCTGAAATACTGATGGTGAACAGTAGTCAGACATCGAGAAGGTTGTACCATTCACCTGGTGACTCCACCCACGAGAAATTTTAGTACGAAGGTGACCCCATTGGGGAGATCGATGATCTTGTATGAAAATTGAGATGTTGAAAGATTCTCAAGGTAACTCCATTGGAGAACAAGTGCATCTGCCTTAGACATGAAAGAATCAAGATTCAGGTATCAAAACGTCAATCTCTTCAAAGAAATATTGCACTTCTATATCAGTCTCCTTTAACCTTTATGTATATATATTAAGAAAAATTTTCTCCACCAAAGACCTCTAGGTCAGGGGAAAACCTCATTTGTATATCCTTCTCTAGATCTCTCAAATGTATATCCTCCTTTGACCCTTAGCACTGATCCCATTGTTCCTTTTGATCCTTACAAGAGCCATATCCAGCCGTCCAAATCCCATAAGAGTGAGGCTGAAGACGCTCTCCCGGTACATACTACTTTTCCTACCAGATCTCAGCTGAGATATGGCCCTTTGAAGCTGCCCCTTGTTATCCATGACTATCCTCCCAAATACCACAAATACCTGCCTAGATTTGATGGAGAATCCGAGAACCTTACTACCGAGAAACATCTCCAAGGCTTTGAACATTTTCTTGATCTCTTTGAAGTAGAGCATGATGATGTTTGTATGAGGAATTTCACCCAATATTTCCAAGGGCATGTCAAACAATGGTTGAACCATTTGCAGCCTGGGTCTATAGATACATGGCAGAGGTTTTCTGATTTTTTCCTAGAATTTTGGGGTAAGAGAAGGTCATGGAACCTAGTTCTTTCAGAGTTTTACTCCATGAAAAGACAAGAAGGAGAGGCCATGTCCAGCTTTAACAGAAGGTTTTCAAGATTCTATTACGATATGCCAAGGGAAATTCAGCCCCCAGAGAATGCTGCTAAGTTACACTATGCGTTTATCTTTCCTCCCGATTTATCTTTTCTTCTGTTGGAAAGAAGGTCTACTAATTTGCAGCATATGTTCCTCGATTCTTTGGAGGTTGAAGACCATCTTAGGATGTCTGGAAAATTATTAAGAAAAGCTAAGGATGAAAGGATTGAAGAAGAAATAAGATTTGAATAGAGGCACAAGCAAGGAGAAGTTGCTCTGCATCCCTGTTTTCCCCCGGATGCACAGGGTGAGGACCAGATCGGCGAAGTGCCAGAAGAAGGTAATCATGATGTGTTTTATGTAAATTGCGATCGGCCTACTAAAATTCCTGTTGGTAATGGTTTTGAATAGGATTTCAGTCCACCTAAATATGGCAAATATGAACGGGATTTCTTGGAAAACTTCGTAAGTTTTTTTGAGATTGACAATGAGAAAAATGACCTAGTGTGCAATAAATCTCAAGAAATGGAGGTTTTCCTAGAGGGAGCTTTTTCTTGCAATACATTTGAAGATCAGAGTGTTATGTATTTTGAAACCCAAGAAGTGCAACAATTCTATGAGACTTATGTACATGTAATTGAGTGCCCAATATCTCCTACGAGTCAGAGCTTTTCACCTATTGAGTTATGCATAGAAACAAATCTCCATAATGGTATGGATGTTTCGTCTGAGTATTTTCATAGAAACCTAATCCAGGTACTAAACACAAAAGACAAAAGAGAGGAGTATACCATTCAGAATCTTTCTGAAACTCAGTCTAGTAAATTGCTAATGGAATTGCAATTTGAGCAGCCTTGTTGCAGCTTAGATGATGTGAGCAATCAGGAAGAACTAGGTGAAGATGATCTTATGATTGGTCTTAAAGAAATAGGAATATTTCATTCTTTTAAAGATCCTTTCACTAAATTGTTGGAATCATAAAAAAAGATGGGGTTTGTGTTATTTAAGAAGGAAAGAATTGAAAAATATTTTCAGCCGGAGTTATCATTTGTTGAATCCTTCCTTCAGGCCGGAGAGGTCGACTGCAAATTTCGGTTAAGAAGCCATTTGCTTGAATGGCTTCATTGGAAGTGTGAGATCACTTGAGTTTCCATTTATGCTCAACGAATAGGGTAGGAGCATTTGTATATAAATAAGCTTGCAGGTCAAGCATTTGAATTTATTTCAATTAGTAGTTTGTGTGCTTAGCTTGCAGCATTTTCAGAAAAGTTCAATATGTTTTCAGCTTCAGGTTGCAATTTTCAGGGTTGGAAGCCACCCAATGGATTAGGCACTTGCTCTACAGGTTCTTTGCTACCTCAAGGGGAGGATAGCATCCCCGGTTGGAGCCAGTTGTTAGCACCTATTTTTCATAGCATTGGTATGGAGGTGAAATGAAGGGATAGCCCAAACAATTTTGATAACTAGGTGATAAAGGGACAAAAAAGGATGAAAAAGGGGAGCATATTACTATGGTTTAATGGAATATTGCGAGAGGTATACTGCAGGAAGGTCCACACCGTCGGATGGGCACAAGAGAGAGATTTGCGGCTATCATTGATCATCGCATAACCAAGTTGCGCAAGGAATAGAGACATGAGTGGTTGCAATGGGCAATACCATTAGACAGATGGCAGCCAAAGGAAACATCGCAAAGGCTACAAGACATGAGTGGTATCATTTTAATAGCATTGCGATGGCACCAAGATGTAAAGACGAGTGTTCGACCATGTGGACGATCCGAAAAAGGCAGAGTGGTAGCCTATGGTCAAGGCCAAGGGTCCCATGGTAATGAATGCAATGTGAATAAGTAAACATATGAGATTTCCACTAAGTAGATCGATGGTCCTGGATGATCGTCACATCTAGAAGATGCACGCTAGAAAAGGAGAAGGTGGAAGCGATGGAGAAACCCACCAGACAGGTGTCAGAGCCAGAGTCTATCGCGAATCATGGAGGTGGTATGTATCACCGCGTTGGGGTGTTCGCGATATCGCTTCGCGGACATGTGATGCACAGACGACGGCAGACAGATGTTAGTTGTCAAATCAAGCATTAACTAGAAGCCAAATCTGACAACAGAGATTAGCGCGTGTGAAACCAATGGTAGAGATCATTAGACAATTGACGGGAAAGATTAATGGATAATAAAATGAGGCTTGTATATATATATAGTCGGTGGTTAAATGTGATTTTTTTCCTAGAGCCCATCTGGACCAGGGGTTTCAGCTTGCAAGGCCATGAGATTTTCTGAAGCGGCCAGTGTAGGAAAAGACCTCAGCTATCACTGATAGACCCTGTTGAGTTTGCCCCTTTGGTGATATTAGTGTGCCTACCGCAAAATGACCATTCTGATTTCCCCCCCAAGCACGTCGGTCATTGCCTTGTTTCGCCAAATCCCCCCCGAAAGTAGGCAAACCTCTATGAAGGTTGCCTTGCTAACCCTTATGGGTGTTCAAAGGAAAGAATTATCCAACCAGAGACAAAAGTGGACTGATACAGGAATCCAAAGTGGGATAGTATCTGACCAAAGGTATCCACCGAAAAGCGATAGGCTCCTCTTGTACTAGTGACTTTAGGCATCGGCCCCAGACAGGGGGCAGGGACTGAGACAAAGAAACATTGAAGACATTTACCCCAGCCATGCAGGGGTGAGTGTATTGTTCTAAAGGAAATATAAACATGATAGTGAGAGATTATACTTGTATATAGGTCTCTCGTTGATCATTTTCCCTTTGTAGTGTCTGTCAAAGGTACGTTTCCCTCTGAGCTAGGAGGTTTTCTGAAGAGGCTCATTGTTATTGATCAGATGGGAGTTTCCTCAGTAGGAAGCACTAGAACCTCGGAAGGTAAAGGAAGTCGACCGCCAAATTTGGAGGTGTAGCAAGCACTGGGATGAGGCTAGCAGACATTTTGGCCACGGTTTGGTTGACGATTGAGATATAGGCTTGAAGCAGCGGGTGATAAAAATATGGGAAGAAAGAGAATTACTCATGGAGACTATTGGGTAGCCTGAGTTGGCTGTGAGGATGATGTGACTCATGTCCTTCGGCATGTGGGAGAAAACGTGAGGCTAAGTATTTTGACGTAGGTGATATCATAGGGATAGGCGACTTAAGGACACCTTTCTGCCACCCCAAATGATTGTCAATGTAAGGGAAGCCGCATCAGCCTCATTTCCTACTGCGTCGTCTAACTAAAAAAATTTTCCAAGCATGTCACACGTCAGCTCACACCTTGGGCATCATGGTTACTTGATTTAGGAATCCGATCGAGTTATCATGGCAATTATGGCCACATGTAACCGTTGTCATCATCATAGCAGTTATGGGTATTATCTTCACATCCCTTTCCTGAAGTTGGTATAGGGAAAGATGGTACACCTCGTAGTTCAAGCATCTTTTCTGTTGGGATTGGATCATGGAGAAAGGGCAGGAATCCGAAGTGGTGTTCATGCCAGAGCAAACATGGGATGAGGTGGAGGAAAAGCATACTCTTCCATCTCTTATGGTACTTGACCTCATAGAGTCCAGCTCTTCCAGTGAAGATGAGGAGCTTGATGGATGACAAGTTTCCAAAGAATCCCAACCACATAGGAAGGAGAAAAAGCCTAGGACCAAGCGAGGTGACTAGCTAGACATAGAAATTGTTCACGATTTTGTAATCTCCACTGAAGAAGTGACACTTATCCTCCCGGATGATGCATCACAGACATAAAGCTCATTGAAAGTGGAAGATTTCTTTGACTTGCAAGGTCATTTGCAAACCAAGGGTTAAGACGACCTTCTGTCTATGATATTATGT